>CM042846.1:83043797-83643797 GCA_023653725.1 Bungarus multicinctus | reverse complement strand
GAAGGAAGGAAGGAAGGAAGGAAGGAAGGAAGGAAGGAAGGAAGGAAGGAAGGGATAATAATAAACCAAGACAAAATCCTTGTGTGTCCAATCGCACTTGGCCAATAAAGAATTCTATTCTATTCTATTCTATTCTATTCTATTCTATTCTATTCTATTCTATTCTATTCTATTCCATTCCATTCCATTCCATTCCATTCCATTCTATTCTATTCTATTCTATTCTATTCTATGATTTTCACCCAGGGTGTGCTGTTGCAGGAATATTGTTACTGATCTGTTCCAGTCAGTCCCATAATCCTCTCCTGTATTATAAAGATCCTATTGTTCATTTATGCAAAGAGTGCTTCAGGATCCATTGTAATATAAATTCCCTTGATAGCTTACTCTGCGTAAGCTCCTCTCACTTTAACTTTTAAATTGTTTTGTTCAACTCTAGGAAATACAAGACTCAAAAGAAGAAGAAGAAAAAAATGCCCTAGAGAATGTATCTGAAGAAGGTGTATGTAACATATTTTAGGCTTTGAATAATAATCAGCCTCTAATATATAGCAATAATTTCCCAGAGTGTTTACCCAAAGCTAAGGGTGTTTAATTTCATTCTGATTTTATGAGCCATTGGCTTTTGATATTAAGCCGATGAACTCCAATCAGGTAACTGTCAATCATGGTTTGAAAAAGGAAGCCAAAAAGAAAAAGGAAAAGGAAAAGCACAACTCATATTGTAAGGTTTGAAGGTTTTTATTTTTTAATCTACTCTTCCATACACACAAAAATAGTTGTTTTATATGTTCTGCCCTTTCAGGGAACCTGCTATGTAAAATCATTTAGGCTGGAAAAAGGAAAGTGATATGAAAGCAAGAGAACAATGGTTGATACTCATCCAATTTCCATAGCTCAGACATTGGAAGTAGATGTCACACTGTGAGAATGAGTAGGGGAACAAAAACATTATGTTTTCATCTGACAAGCCCAGAGATATATCAAAAAGTTCTTCCAGCAATGTGTAAAGAGTGCAGGATCTTTGAAACACCAGGTATCTCTGTAGACCTTAATTATAAAGGTGTTTAAAGTGGAAACAGAGAAGATGCTTATTAGAAGATCACAATACGAATCAGAATAATTGGTGCTCCTTATTATCTATGGTCTCTTTATCGACAGTTCTGTGATAAATAGAAAGTAGAACTTTATATATATGTAAAAAAAAATAAAGGTGTATTCACTTCCGAGTCTTGGGGGGTAATGCTCATCTCCATTTCCTAGTTGAGATAGTCAGTGTTGTCTGAAGATACTTCTGTGGTCCTGTGGCCAGCATGACTATACTCCAAGATGCATGAAACACTGTTACTTTTCCACCAAAATGGTACCTATTTATCTATCACTTTTGTATCTTTTTGAATTGCTAGATGGGCAGGAGCTGGGGCAAATAATGGGAGCTCACCCCATCATCTAGCACCTGGGTCTTGAACTGACAGGCTCAGTGTCTTTAACCAATATGCCTCCTTGCATATATGTAAAAGTTTTTGCATATTCATGGTTTTGGCGTTGTTTTTTGTTACTTCACATTGAAGCACAGAGGTAGGTGATACTGCTTCTCTCCAAGCAGCAAGAGGAGAATAATCATCAATACTGTGGTTGGGAAGCTTTGTAAGAATAGCCCAACCAATCACATGGTCATTGTAGAAGACCAAGACAGATGAAGGCAGAATGAGCATCCAAACAGCATGATTAAGAGTTTCTAGATCATAAAGGAACCACATGGATTTGGCAAGCTGACATCAATGATATTATATTCCAGATTCTAGAAGGAAGCAGTGTGGATTCTCACAACTAGACTAATCCAGCACAATCTGCTGCAAATTCACCGAAGAGGAACAAATACAGATAAATTGTGTAGATGACCTATGAAACAGAGGTGGTGTTCAGCAGGTTCTGACCAGTTCTGGAGACCGGTAGCAGAAATTTTGAGTAGTTCGGACGATCAACAAATACCACCTCTGACTGGCCCTGTCCCCATCTATTCTCTGCCTCCCGAGTCTCAGTTGATCTTTTGTTGCCCTGCACAGGAGAACGGAGCTGGAAAGCAGGATGGTGGGGTAGGGTGGGAATGGAGAGTTTACAATATCCTTCCCTTGCCACGCCCACCAAGCCAAGCCCACAGAACTGGTAGTAAAAAACAATTGATTCCCACCACTGCTATAAAATACAAAGAGGGTAAAACTGCTCTGGGGAGAAAAGGACAATCATAATTTCTGGAATTTAATCCTCAAATTCCCATAGACTCAAGGACCATTATTCACAGATTCGATATTTGGTGTTATATCCAAACATAAAACCCTTGGAAGGTATTGTATTGCATATACCACATTTGTGTCTAGGTGTTTTGTCTTTGGGGTGGGGCAAGTTTCTGCCTTAATGTTTTGCTGGGCTTAAAATATACAAATAAGATATTGGTTGGAAATCCTCCTGAACTTTTCAGATATTCCAACAACATATGAATAATGGCAACACAATCTTTCCATTTCCATTTCCCCCACCCTGTCAGAACCCATCATTTCCCCTCCCACTAACTAATCTCAGCTGTCAATAACTGTCCTTCCATCTCCCACAGCATCCAATACAACTGATGAAGCTTTCAGGATGGGAAGTGAAATGCCTTACTTTTCTTCAAAAAAAAAAAATCAGTCCAGTTGCTTTTTCAAAATAAACTCTTTTGATACAACTGTGACCTGGATAACTGAGAATCTGCATCGACATTCATAATGTGAGCTTGTTTGATCACTGCAAGACAGTAGAGATGGGTAGCATTGTTTGCACTAGAGAAGAATCAGGAAAGTATGGAAATGTTCAAACCCACAAGGAGTTTTTGTCCTAAAATTTTCTCATCCACCCTCAAAGCCTGCCTATCAAAATTAGATCTTTCTGTACCTCTATGGATGTGGGCAATTTTTTTCAGAGAAATTGCTGGTGATCATGCTACATAGGAAGAAAAGGATTGGAATTCCTCCAAATTATTCTAGCTTTTAGGCTAATAAAGCTTCCAATGCCTGTTCCTTCTCTTGCCCTTTTTTCATTAAAATATCAGCCCAGCAATTAGTGTTACATAGGTAACCTTCACCTGTGTTCCTGAGTAATATTTATCATACTACCATTGTCAGAATTAACGCTGGTAGAAAGTAGTTAAAATGGTAACTAATCTCTTTCTGGAATCCTTAGCTCATAAGTTAAACCGCAAGAGTTTCTTACATGAAGTTACAGGGGAAATGTAATGGACAAGAAGAATAACCTTGGGAGGCAGGAGGAAGAGCTACAGTCTTGACAACAGTCTGATAAAAGAAAATCTGAACCCAAGGCAGGAATGGTGGTGGATAAAGTATCTCAGAATTGACCAGGGGTGGGATTGAAAAATCCCAACAATCGGTTCTCTGCCTAGTTGCTGGGTGGGCGTGGCCATAGTGGGCATGGCCTACCGGAACTTCTGGGAGGGCCATTTTTCACCTTCCACAGAGTCTGGAGGCTTCCTTCGGGCCTCTGGAGGGTGAAAATGGTCTCCCCTGGGCTCCAGAGGCCCTCCGGAAGCCAGAAACAAGCCTGTTTCTGGACTTCCCCTTCCCCAGAGTCTGGAGGCTTTCCTCAGGCCTCTAGAAGGGCAAAAACAGCCTCCCCGGGGCTCTGGAGACCCTCTGAAAGCTGGAAACAACCCCGTTTCTGGACTTCCTGAACTTCTGGGAGGGCTGTTTTTCACCCTCCCACAGCCTCTGCATGGACCCTGCATTTACCTGCATCCGAAATGGGCTGTGTGGAGACTCCTGGGAGGAAAGGGCCAGGTGGGCGAGGCCAGTTGGTCGGTTCAACTACCAGTTCGGTGAACCAAATGTAAATTTAACATCTGGTTTACCCGAACCATCCCGAACCGGCTGAATCCAATCCCTGGAATTAACCCTCCTCAATTCTTTGGGATGTAAAGACAGGGGAGTGGGAGAAGTGCTTTCAAATTTGTAAGGTTCTTTACTGCACCTTCAAGAACCAGTTTGTTCTAGTAGTTGAGATGCAGACTAGAAACCGGGAGACTGTCAGTTCTAATCCCATTTTAGGCATGAAATCTGGCTGGGTGACTTTGGGCCAATCACCAAGAGACTGTGAGTTCTAAACCTGCCATAAGTGTGAAAGCCAGCTGGGTGATCTTGCCCACCCCCCCTCTCTCCCTCTCTTCCTCCGCCCACCTTCTTGCTGCCCAAGTCTCCTCACAGGGTGGTTGTTGGGAAAGTCAGAAGAGGAAGGAATATTAGGTATGTGTGTTGCCTTGAATTATTTATTTTGGTTTTTTGATCTGGACTATCTTGAAAGAAGTCGAGAAGCAGAATGCTGGTTTTTCAATCCATTATCCCTGTGTTATTTCTACAAGACAGTCCAGAGAAAAAGCACAAACCACATGAGTAAGAATAGTACTTCCCTTGTAAGATTTCAGTAACACAATTTTGCAAATCTGATAAAGTGCTCTCTTTTTCAGTAAACTCAGGAGGGTCCCTTCCCTCATCCCTCCATCTGTGGGCTGCAATATCTTTTTTTCCCGATGGCTTTCTAGACCAGGGGTCGCCAAACTTTTGGACCTCAGGAAACACCAAACTTATAATTTTAAATCCCGTGGACCACTAATATGAATTTTGACTGACGGTGGCTTGCTGACATTGGTGAGTCCCATATTACAGAGCTGCAGTATTTATTTATTTATTTATTTATTTATTTATTTATTTATTTATTTATTTATTTATTTATTACTGTAATGACTGTAATTTTGGGGAGTTAGTTATTACACCCTTGTCATGGACAGATCATTCCCTCCTTAGTTGGACTTCTGTTCCGCCACCCTCCACCGTAGGGAGGCGGAACCACTTAGATTGTTCCGCCCCAGGCGCCTGATGGACCCGGAGCGGTTCCAGAGGGAGCTTGGGCCGTTTCCTGAGTCTCTGGCTCACAGCTCGTCTGGAGACCTGGTGGCGACCTGGGATGGGTTGGCCGCCGGGGCTCTAGATCGAGTTGTGCCCCTGCGACCTCTGACCCGGCACAGATCCCATGTGGCTCCGTGGTATACGGAGGAGCTACGGGAGATGAAGTGCCGGAAAAGACGTCTAGAGGGCATTTGGAGGGCGAGCCGTTCTGAGTCTGACCAAACACAGGTGAGATCTCATATTAAGACTTACCTTGTGGCGATAGGGGCGGCGAAATCTTCGTATTTCTCCGCCCTTATTGCATCAGCAGAAAATCGGCCTGCCGCCCTGTTTAGAGTGACCCGCTCTCTACTTGAACCGAGAGCGCGGGATGACCTCTTGCAGGGTAGGGCGGAGGAGTTTTCCCAATTTCTGCATGATAAAATCTCTCAGATTCGGGAGGGGCTCGACTCCAATTGGATGGTCCCGGGGGAGGTGTCTGGGGCAGGTCTTGTGAGTGTTATCTGGGGGGAGTTCGACCCTGTGACCACCGAGGGTGTGGACAGGTTGCTGGGGGGTCTGAATGCCACCACCTGTTTATTGGACCCGTGCCCTTCCTGGCTGGTTTCGGCTGCCAGGGAGACGACACGAGGCTGGCTCCAGGGGATTGTCAACGCTTCCTTGAGAGAGGGGGTGCTCCCTACCGCCCTGAAGGTGGTGGTGGTGCGCCCCCTCCTCAAGAAGCCTTCCCTGGACCCAGCTATTTTAAACAACTATCGTCCAGTCTCCAACCTTCCCTTTGTGGCGAAGGTTGTTGAGAGTGTGGTGGCACGTCAGCTCCCCCAGTACCTGGAGGAAGCTACTTACCTCGATCCGTTCCAATCGGGCTTCAGGCCTGGACATAGCACTGAGACGGCATTGGTCGCGTTGGTTGATGATCTCTGGAGGGCTCGTGACAGAGGGTTCTCCTCTGTCCTGGTCCTATTAGATCTCTCGGCGGCTTTCGATACTATCGACCATAGTATCTTGTTGCGATGGTTGGGGGGGTTGGGGATTGGTGGAACCGTCCTTCGATGGTTCTCCTCCTTCCTCTCCGACCGTTCGCAATTCGTGTTGGCGGGGGGGCAGAGGTCCACCTCTAGGCCCCTGGTTTGTGGGGTGCCTCAGGGGTCGGTCCTCTCTCCCCTCTTGTTCAACATTTACATGAAGTCGCTGGGTGAGATCATCCGTGGTCTTGGAGTGAGGTGTCATCTGTATGCAGATGACACCCAGTTGTACATCTCCACTCCGGACCACCCCAACGATGCTGTGGGGGCTATGTCTAGGTGCCTGGAGGCCGTGCGGGACTGGATGGGCGGGAACAGGCTTCGGCTCAACCCATCCAAGACCGAGTGGCTGTGGTTTCCGGCGCCCCGATATAGCCAGCTGACACCTTCGCTGGCTATCGGGGGGGAAGTTCTGCCCCCCATAGAGAGGGCTCGCAACCTGGGAGTCCTCCTGGATGTACGGCTGTCGCTTGAACATCACATCGCGGCCGTCTCCAGGGGGGCGTTTCATCAGATCCGTCGGATCTACCGGTTGCGGCCCTTCCTGGATCGGGACGCCTTGCGCACGGTCACCCAGGCCCTTGTCACCTCTCGCCTGGACTATTGTAATGCCCTCTACATGGGGCTCCCTGCGGGGAGCATCCGGAGACTCCAGCTGGTGCAAAATGCAGCCGAGCGGGTGATCATGGGGGCGTCACGTAGCGCCCATGTGACGCCTCTCCTGCGCGAGCTGCATTGGTTGCTGGTGGCTCTCCGGGTTCGCTTTAAGGTTCTAGTTTTGACCTTTAGGGCGACCCATGGCATGGGACCAGGTTACCTTCAGGACCGCATTCTGCCAGCGTTCTCCAACAGGCCGGTGCGTTCCCACAGAGAGGGTCTGCTCCGGGTGCCGTCGGCCGCTATGTGCCGTCTGGCGGCGCCGAGGAGTAGGGCCTTCTCTGTGGGTGCCCCCGCCCTCTGGAATACTCTGCCACCGGAGCTCCGTACCGGCACGGACCTGAGGGCCTTCAGGCGCGCGTTGAAGACCTGGCTCTTTGAGCAGGCCGGCCTTGGCTGAGATGGTTTTAATTTGGTCTCCATTTTATTAATTCTAAATTGGGTTTTAAGGGGGGGGGGTTGTTAGTTTTATCAAGCAGCCGATTGAAATTTAATATTTTTTAACTTTTGTATTCTTTGTGGGGTTTTTAGATGGGCTGTTCACCGCCCTGAGTCCCTCGGGAGAAGGGTGGTATATAAATGGAATAAATAAATAAATAAATAATAAATTACATTTATATGCCGCCCTTCTCCAGAAACTCAGGGCGGCTTACAGTCTTTAGAGCACCATGCTAAGTGCTCGGCAATAGCCTTCATTCCATTGTATATGCCTGCTTATTACTAGAGTTTTTGGCCCCCCCTAGCGGCATTTTTTACAAAGTCAGCTTATTGCCCCCAACAATCTTGGGTCCTCAATTTACCTACCCCGAGAGGATAGAAGGCTGAGTCAACCTTGAGCCTGGTGGGATTCGAACCTGCACTAATTGCAGGCAATTGAGCTAAGTGCTAGATGATTAACAGCCTGCACCATCAAGGCCCTTCACAGGACTACTTCATAGTAGTCACAGGATTGGCCCTTTGGTCATCCTGGAGCAGCTGCTCCTCCATCCGGGTGCATTGGCCTGTCATGGACTGGAGGAGCTGCTCCGGGATGACCAAAGGGCCAGTCTTGTGACTACTGCAGCTCTGGAATATGGGACCGACTTTCCCACCAATGTTAGCAAGCCATCCTGGGGCGGATTTCCAGCCCCCGCCATTGGTCTTACCTTCCAGTTCCAGCTCGCATGGCTCTACTCAAGGTAAAGTTTGTGCTCGGCCAAAGGGTGGGGGCCAGTGGGTGGGCAGGCCATGTAGGCAGTGCAGCCTTGTGTTCCCACGTAGCCTGGATTAATTGCTTTGGGGGGTGTTTTGGGGGGACATTTCTCTGTGGACCACCAAAATTTTCTCGTGGACCACCAGTGGTCCCCAGCACACTGGTTAGCAACCACCAGCGGTCGCTGTGAGAAAATTTTGGTGGGCTGCAGAGAAATCTCACCTCAAGAGCACCCCCACAAAGCAATTAATCCAGGCTGCACAGAAACACAAGGCTGCGCCGCCCACATGGCCCATGGGAACCTTCCCTGTCCACTCATTCCTTACCTGGTAAACTTGCCTGCTAAATTTCTCTTTTTCCTTTTTCCGACCATCATCTGTTCTCTGTGCCGGGAGATTTAGATTAGCTAGGAAGCAGAACATGATTGGATTTCTTGCTTTCTAGCTAGTCTTTAGATCTTCGGCTCTGCTTTTAAGTACAGCCGAACCTCCCTTAGGACTGAAGGTTTGCTTGCAAGCTAATTCAGTGCAGACTCATGGCAAGTAAATTTGAGAGACTGAGCTAGCCGAGGGCAGATAGATAGACCACTGAATGATTCTGTGAGCAACCTGCCTGCTTTGCCTGATTTTGGGTAAACATTATTCTTTTTTTAAATAAAAAATTCAATATTTACATGCATGGTGTGTTGTGAGTTAATTTTGTGAGTTTGCTTGCTAGCAAATTTTATGTGACAGTCTGAGCTAGAAAATGGCAGACAGATAGATTTCTGAATGAATCTGTGATTCTGTGAGCAACTCAATTTGCCTGCCTGCTTTGCCTGATTTTGGGTAAAAGTTGCTCTTTTTTTATAAAAAAATCAATATTTATATAAATATTTATAATATGTACATACAAGCCATGCCCAGCCAGTCACATGACCACCAAGCCACACCCACAAATTAGGCCATGCCCACAGAACCAGTTAGTGGTCCCTGGGATCTAAAATTATGAGTTTGATTGTCCCTGAGGTCCAAAAGGTTGGCGACCCCTGATCCAGAGGATACATTGTTGGGCCTCGTTTGTATCTGATCTTGCTACTCCCATCACCTCCTTTGAGTTATTTTCAATAACTGAAAATTATAGCATTGTGTATGTGGACAAGGAAGTTTGAATGGACCAGGCCTGTCTTTTTCAACAGAAGGTCTTCCAAATGTGATGATATCTAGATGTCCCAATACTTACACCAGCTTTTTTTGTGGACAGAGATAATAATAGAATAGAACAGAATAGTATAGTACCTCGGAGGTCTTCTAATCCAGCCCCCTGCTCTAGCAGGAGATCCTATATACCATTTCAGACAAATGGCAATCCAGTCTCTTCTTAAAAACCTACAGTGATGAAGCACCCACAAGTTCTGAAGGCAAGCTGTTCCACTGGTTAATTGTTCTTACTGTTAGGAAGGTTCTTCTTCATTCAAGATTGCTTCTCTCTTTGATTAGTTTCCAACCATTGTTCCTTGTCCTGCCCTCTTGTGCTTTGGAGAACAATTTGACCCCCTCTTTTTGGTTGCAGCCCCTCAAATACTAAAATACTGCTATTGTGTCACCCCTAATTCTTCTTTTCTCTAGACTAGCCAAACCCAAAACCTGCAGCTGTTCTTCATATGGTTTAATCTCCAGGCCTTTGATCATCTTAGTTGCTCTTCTTTTGCTGAGGGAGTCAACTTATTCTCCAAAGCACCAGAAGGCAAGATAAGAAACAATGGATGGAAACTAGTCAAGGAGAATATCAACCTGGAATTAAGGAGAAGCTTCCTAACAGTGAGAGCTATTAACCAGTGGAACGGCTTGCCTTCAGAAGTTGTGGGTGTTTCACCACTGGAAGTTTTTAAGAAGAAACTAGACAGCCACTTGTCTGAAATGGTATAGGGCAGGGCTGTCAAACACTTGGCCAAGATGCGTCATACACTGGCCCTGCCCATGCCTGGTTTAACAAAGGGGGAAAAATTCCAGATACATCACATGACGACACCATGAGTTTGACACCCCTGGTATACAGTCTTTTGCTTGTGGAGAAGTTGGACTAGAACAGGGGTCTCCAACCTTGGCTGCTTTAAGACTTGGTTTGAACCTTGGAAGGTTTGAACCTTGGAAGGCTAAGAGTACAATTACCTTACTACAGTCTCTTGCTTGTGGAGAAGTTGGACTAGAACAGGGGTCTCCAAACTTGGCTGCTTTAAGACTTGTGGACTTCAACTCCCAGAATTCCTCAGCTGGCTGGACTAGAAGACTTCCAAAGTCTCTTCCAACTCTATTCTGATTGGTTTGAACCTGGGAAGGCTAAGAGTACAATTACCCTACTATGTCCTTTACAACCCAAGAAACTAGGCAGATTTTCTTCTGAGCTTCTTGCCCTGTCCAGTATCCAGCTATGGGCTATGCTCTCTCTTATCTGACCATTCCCTAGGCAGCATTTCTTTATGTTTATCAAATTTATTGGCTTTCCATCTTACAACAGGATAATTCTGAGCAGCTTACAATATTATTTTGCCCCATCCCCTAAAGCCTTTCCCGCTTACTATTACATCTCTTATCCTCTTTTTTTTGCCCTGGGAAATCTTTCTGAAATCAAGGAGCTACAAAATAACTTTTGGTAACTATTTGATTACTAATTCCGATCATACCTCTGCTTATATTAGTTAGGAAAACTGTGTTGATCAGCGATGTGAACCTCTAATTAGTTGCGCTGGAACAGAGAAATGTTCTAAAGGGACCACTGCATTTCAATTTTGATTTAATAAACCAGTGCAATTGTTACACTGTGTTCTGGTGCCTTCCATAATAGCTGTGCTTAGTTTGCTTGAAGATCCTGATAGGGTAGGAGAAAGGAGTCTCTGTGATCAATAACTTAAGTCATGGGAAAAATTATACAATATCTTAAACCATTTATTTAAAAAAAAAAACCTTATAAAGTATACTAATTTTGTTCATGTTTTTAATTTAGGATTATGCTTTTTTTTTCAGCTGCTGGAATCAGCAGCTAATTTGATTTAATTAAACCAATAAATAAGTAATAAAATAATAAGCAACACTGGAAGGCTGTAATCAAAATATAAACAGGCCACTATTCTAATATCCCTACCTGCATTTAACAGTGTAAGAGATTGCAAGTATAGGTGAAAAAGGAAAGGCATCCAATGATTGTATCAGCCAGTCCAGTCCCTTCCTCTCCCTATTATATTAACTGTGGATTTTTAAGGGTCTTCAAAAGTAATAGCCCATGCCATGCATTGCAGTCTCACTGAGGAGTTATCAGATCATGTCAAATTGATGCTAGCATATTCCTGCCCCCAAGGGTCACCACTAAGCTTTTATGAACTTGGACATCCACTTAAATCAGGCTAACCAGAGAAAAAAAAATATATGCCACCGGCTTTCCATACCTAGCCATCAAAATCTCATGGGCAGGGGTGGGATTCTACCAATTCGCACCTATTTGCTAGAACCGGTTGTTAACATTCTAAGCAGTTTGGAGAATTGGTTGTTAGAAGAAATTACTGGCCTAATCCTGTAAGGAAGGCAGGAAGGAAACATAGTTGCTTACAGAAACTGCCTCTCAGTTAACCCTTATTACATTCTTGGCAGGACTAGACTTCCTGTCTCAGGAACTTCTCTGGAGTTTTTTTCCCCTCCTTTGCTGGTACTTTGCTTGTGTGGAGTGACCATTCAAAGTCACAAGGGCACTGAAAAAAGTGACTTATGACCATTTTTTACACTTACAACTGTTGCAACATACCCACAGTCATGAGAGGCCAAGCGAGGAAATGCGTGCCTCAATGTGAGTGACATTGAGTTGGCCACACCCAGCCAATAACATGACCACCAAGCCATGTCCACCTAGTCACATGACCACCAAGCCATGCCCACCACCTAAGCCACACCCACAGAACTGATTATTCAAAATTTTGAATCCCACCCCTGCTCATGGGTTACCTACAGACATAGCTAGAAGAAAGACACAGATGTTGAAGTTACTTGTGAAGAGTAAAGGCAGGAGTAGGGTTCAGGAAGTCTAGCTGCTTCCTGAAAAAGTACCTTTGGGACTTTCAGTCTTGAGTTACCCAATTGTATCATCTCTTGTTATAAGAATATTTCTTTTAAAAAAAAACTAGTTTGTTGGACAAAGGAAACATGGACTACATGTGTAATATGACTGAGTTGTGGTATATGTAGGTGCACACGTCTGCATATGATATTCCACATGTTCAAGCCCTTCATGGCATGGCACTGGGTTATTTGAGGAATTGTCTCCCTCTGATGCCCATCCATCAGGTCCAGCAGAAGAGGTTCCATCTGCAAAAGAATTTCATGTAGTGTGTCAGACTTCCCAAAACAAGACAGATACATTGAGGTTCTTCTAAGCAATTTCCTTTACTGTTCCTCACTGACAGACAGAAATCTTGTCAAACTAAAGTAACTTTCACCATTCAATATACACTCTGAAAATTCCAAACCCACATGGCACAATGCTGATTAACTTTTCACTATCCAACAAAATTATATTCCTCTTTTTCTAACCCAAACACTTCTTTTTCTCTCCAATTGTGATACCAGCGATCCCTTGTGAAGTCCATAATGGCTGATCAAAAATGCAACAGAACGTAAGACCCTATAGTGTTTGGAACAACAGACCTATAGATTTAAATTCTGTCAAAAAGTATTGCCAAAGACTTCATTCATGTGCAAATTAGCTACTACCTACAGAACTCCCCCAACCAAACATACACAAAAGTAACATAATACAAAAATAAGTGCAACCCCTGGCACCCATTAAACCCCATTGTTCCATATTTCCTGCACCGATGCTATTATCTAACATGGTAATGATACATTTGCAACCCCAAACCCTAGCGCACAGATTTCTAACAACATGCCGACTTTATTAGCATCCTTTAAATCAACTGCATGGAAATGTAACCCACTTTTAAAACAAAAATGCCTCTTCCATACTTGAAGTTGCAATAAAGCCATTTTTACCTACTGTATGTATGACATGTGAGATGATTTCTCCAAGATCTGGCTGCAGTTGAAGACTTAATGACAGTGCTTGTCATTAAGAATGCAGCTGCAATTGATAGCCTGTATCAGAAGTGACAGAGTATTATTTCTTTGTCAAGAAATTACACACAAGCCAACTAGCAAAAACTGAAACTACTCATCACGTTGCTTCTCATGTTCAAGCTGCTGTTTTCTTTGTCTTTTTAAGGCACAATGACATCTTTTCTACGATATGATATGCCAATCGTTCTAAATGCATTTCAGCTGCCATTGTAGAGCAGTGGAAGTTTTATCTGTGATGTTAAAGGGAAATTTGAACTATAACATTTGGGGTGCAAGATTTTTAGAGAACATGATTGCAAATTACTCCATGCTAAGCACCTCTTCCTTTTTCCACCACTTCCTTTTTCCTGTGATCCAGTGACCCACAGTATATTATATGTGCACATCCTGAGCTTCCCTATACATAGACATAGGTACAACATAAGAGTAAGCACAGACCAGAGGTGGCATTCAGCAGGTTCTGACCAGTTCTGGAGAACTGGTAGCAGAAATTTTGAGTAGTTCAGAGAACGGCAAATACCACCTCTGATTGGCCCTGCCCCCATCTATTTTCTGCCTCCCAAGTCCCAGCTGATTGGCTGGGTTTTCTTTTGTTGCCCTGCACAGGAGAACAGAGCTGGAAAGCAGGTTAGTGGGGTGAGGAGGGAATAGGGATTTTATAGTATCCTTCCCCTGCCACGCCCACCAAGCCATGCCATGCCCACCAAGCCATGCCATGCCCACAGAACTGGTAGTAAAAAAAATTTGAATCCCACCACTGGCACAGACACACACATGGCAACAGAGGTTTAGAAAGGTGTGTGACTACCAGAAATTCCAGGTTCCTTGATCAGATGGGGAAATTTAAGAAAAAGAAAAACATTTCAAAGGAAGGAAGCAATAAACCATTTCCATGTTGTTCCGTAGAACAAAGCTCTGGGATTGTCCCCATGAGTTCATTGAAAGTCAAGCTCAATCAGACAAAGAAACTTTAATCTTTTTATTATTTTCAGCCAGAGGTGGTATTCAGCAGGTTCTGACCAGTTCTGGAGAACCGGTAGCAGAAATTTTGAGTAGTCCGGAGAACCGGCAAATACTATCTCTGACTAAAGATTTTACAGTATTCTTCCCTGCCACACCCACCAAGTCACGCCCACAGAACCAGTAGTAAAAAAAATTGAATCCCACCACTGTTTCCAACCCAACAGAAAATTACAAAGCACCCTATGGAAAAAGGTCTGGGCTTTGCAGAAGAATTCTCTGAATATGAATAGAACAGGGGCCACATATGGTTTGGGAGGGGAAGGCAACAGGAAAAAAACAGATTTGAAAATGGTTTGGATTCAGTTGGGGGCTGTAGAGAAAAAAAAAACTTCTTCCAAAACCTTCTCCCAACACATCCTCAAAATATTGCTGACTGCTATAATGAAAATGAAGAATCAATCATCCAGGCCAAAACTATCTTAAAAAGGTTAAATGAATGAATTCTTTATTGGCCAAGTGTAATTAGACACACAAGGAATTTGTCTTGGTGCAAATGCTTTTGGTGTACATAAAAGAAAAGATACATTCATCAAGTATCATAAGGTACAACACTTAATGATAGACATGGGGTACAAATAAGCAATCAAATCATACTAAGAAACAGTCAATAAAAATCCTTAGAATGCAAGCAACAAGGTTACAGTCATATGTGGGAGGAGATGGGTGATAGGAGTGATGAGAAGATTAATAGTGATAGTAATGCAGACTTAGTAAATAGTTGGACAGTCTTGAGAGAATTATTTGTTTAGCAGAGTGATGGCGTTCTGGAAAAAACTGTTCTTGTGTCTAGTTGTTCTGGTGTGCAGTGCTCTATAGTGTCGTTTTGAGGGAAGGAGTTGAAACAGTTTATGTCCGGGATGTGAGGGGTCTGTAAATATTTTCACAGCCCTCTTTTTTGACTCTTGCAGTATACCAGTCCTTGATGGAAGGCAGGTTGGTAGTAATTGTTTTTGTTTTTTCTCATGGCAACTGGACCAAAGTTTGTTAAACTGAGACATTTTGTTACTCAAAGACTTTCCAACAACTCTCTGACTCTATGCCTAACCCAAAAGTCTAATTTTGACTGAGGAAGTTACTTGGATGAGTAACGAAATATCTGAGCTTATCCAATTTTGGTCCAATTGCCATAATTTAACCTTTTTAGATATTGTCAACTGCTGCATTTTAAGCACCGCCCCATCTGTCTCCTAGTCATGTGATACAGAGTGGACTATACAGAGTGCACCCACCCTCCATATCCCACTGCACAAGTACACTAACATAGGTGCTTAAAGGACTTAAACATGCTGGCATGTTTGCAACTCCTAAGGAGATAGCCCATTAGTTATAATACAAGATTTCTCTTTGAATGCAACAAACCAATACTTTTCTCTTTTAATTGTTCACTCTGGTTGAGACAATAAAGACTGCTTGTGTAGGGAAGCTAGGTTGGAAGCTTTGGCTATTTACAGTCCATATATCTATTTATCTTCATTACCCAGAAAGGTAACCCTGGCAGGCAACATTAAAGGATCATTAAGAGGAAAGAATTTGTAAGAGGAAAAGCTGCAGTTCAACCAAGCAACACTGAAGGACCACCACAGCTTCATCCAGATAAATTCCTTCACGCATCTTCCATTTGGATAGGTGAGATCCAATCATATGTCATTCACATAGATCTCATCGTGACTGACTGGCTGTAAGTTGAGGTATATACCAGCATCTGATTATTTTTTTCAGATAAATGATGCTGTGTTTCAATGGTTTGATGGCTCAGACATTGGTATTTGAACATAGATCTTGTTAACATTTATATTTTATTGTGTGTTATTAATTGTTGTGCAGACAGCAGCAGAATCAGACATTGGGGAAGAACAGGGACCAGTCCGGGAGTCTGGGGACGACTCAGACAAGGATCCTGCGTCCGATGCAGAGTTGGGACCAGGACCATCTGGAAGTTGTATGCTGATTCTGGAATCTCCAGAATCTGGCAACAGTGAGGCAGAGGAACAAGGGGAGCCTGTTCCCAGTGCGTGTGTGTGCAGAGCTGCCAGAAGGCAAGAGTAGCTAAGACAAAAGGGGTGACTTGGGAGTAAGGCTTGGAGGTGATTGCCCCTCCCATAAGATATAAAAGAAGTGCAAAGGGACAGGAACCTTTGCAGGAAGCAACGTTGTTTGCTCTGTTCGGATTAAACCTTGAAGCTTTCTATGGACTTTGTACTTCGTTTGGTTTTTTACAGTTAATTTGGCACTTTAATTGTTGGCTGCAATTCGAAGGAGATAAAGGTGGGTGCTTATCTTGAGGGACTGTTTGGGACTCATTACAAAATAATTCCCAGCATTGAAATAAAACAAGAGATGTTTGCATGTGCTTAATTACAGTCTCAGGAAGCCTTGGTCAGAACATTAATGTAGGTGAAATATTAATATATATTGCTAGTCCGTGTACAGGTAGTCCTCAACTTACGACCACCATTGAACCCAAATTGTTTGTTGCTAAGTGAAACATTTATTAAGTGAATTCTGCCCCATTTTGTGACCTTTCTTGCCATACTTGTTAAGTGAATCACTGCAGTTGTTAAATTAGAAACATGGTTGTTAAGTGAATCTGAATTTCCCATTGACTTTGCTTGTTGGAAGGTTTCACTAGGGGATTGAATGAATCCCAGGACACTGCAACTGTCATAAATGTGAGTTAGTTCCCAAGTGTCTCAATTTTGATCACATGACCATGGGGATATGCTATAAAGGTTGTAAGTGTGAAAAACAGTCATAAGTCACTTTTTCCATTGCCATTGTAACTAAGTGAACTGTTGTAATTTGAGGACTACCTGTATGATATGCTATACACTAAATAAATAAACCTCATCCATCCATCCATTCGATTTAGAACAGTGGTCGACAACTGGTGGGCCGGGGACCACTGGTGGTCCATGAGAAAAAGTTGTGGTCTGCAGAGAAATGTCACCCCCAAAGCACCCTGCAAAGCAATTAATCCAGGCTGTGCAGGAATACAAGGCTGTGCCACCCATATGGCCCACGGAAACACAAGGCTTGCATCGCTTGCATTGAGAACAACAAGAGGTAGTGAGGGGAGGGGGGAAAGGGTGGAGTGGGGGAACTTACCCCACGCACTTCACGCACCTGGCCTGGCCACTGGGCTGCTTCTTTCCGCTTCTTTCTTCTTCTACTTTTGGCTGCATGCAAGGAAAGTAGAAAAAGTCTTTCTTTCTCTCCCCCAAACTCCACCGGAAATGAGACTTTGGGACCTTGCAAGGCATCCTGCTCCAAGAGGCTGCACTGGCGCGACAAGTCTCACAAAAACTCCTTTCTGGTGGAATTTGGGGGAGAAAAAGAAAGACTTCTGCTGCTTCTGCTGCTTTCCTTGCATGAAGCCAAAAGTCTCTCTTTCTCCCCGCCCCCTGAGAATGGAGCTGGAGATGGTATCCTGCGATCCCAAATAAAGAATGAGTAGGAAAATGGTGTGGGGAATTTTCCTGCAAGACTTTTTTTGGGGATTTTTCCAGGGTCTCTGGTCTGCGGGATTTAAAATTATGAGTTTGGTAGTCCTTGAAGTCCAAAAGCTTGGCGACCCCTGATTTAGAAGGCCGCCCCTCACATAGTTAATGATACTGCAAAAAAGAAGACACATTTCAAACAACCATTCCCCAAACCCATAAAATCAAAACATAATCAACATACCACTGTCTTATCTGTTCCCACTAAAGAAAAGGTAATTTAAGTGTAATTTCACATAATTTTTAACACACTGTGCATTAATTATGGTTGATTTGGCTTTTCAAACAGGAATGCCAAACTCTAGTTCTGAATTTCAGAATTTTTACCAGGCCTCTTAAATGATATTTTTTCTGCCTCACCAAGTCTTCAACTTTGAGAATTTTTTTTCTTTTTTTGCTGTCACTTCTCCAGTTTTTCAAAGAAGCACTCTCTAAATACAAAAAGGCTTGTCAACCAGAGAAAAAAATTGTACTGAAAGCCAGTCACCTTCAAACTTCCCTCTTTCTTTCCCTTATTTTTTTCAATTATGTTATCTCCAGTTTCTTGTTTTGCTGCTTTTTTCCCCCTAAAAAGTATTTAGCCAGGATTCAATGAATATTTTTCTTTCCCACATGCTTCTAGATATTGGCGTCCACATTTCTCTTTTTATATAGACATATATAAAAAATTATACTTATTCAAAGGAAGTTTGAATAAAACTCCCCAAAAAAGTTTTTTTATGGAAAAAAAAATCCAAGACATTAAAAAAAGACACAAACACATATGTAGTTGTGTCCTTGTCTTTATCTACTCTAGTTGAATATTGGTAAATATATATATAAATTTACATTTATATGCTGCCCTTTTCCGGAGACTCAGGGCGGCTTACAGTCTATGGAGCACCACGCTAAGTGCTCGGCAATAGCTTTCATTCCATTGTATATGCCTGCTTATTACTAGGGCTTTTGACCCCCCCCAAGTGGTATTTTTACAATGTCAGCTTATTGCCCCCAACAATCTTGGGTCCTCAATTGACCTACCCCGAGAGGATGGCAGGCTGAGTCAACCTTGAGCCTGGTGGGATTCGAGCCTGCACTAATTGCAGGCAATTGAGCTAAGTGCTAGATGATTAACAGCCTGCACCACCAAGGCTCCACCACCACCATATTTGTCTAGTTGAATACTGATAAATGTATTGTAACAATAGTACAAAATCACATACAAATGATATGCGTGCTGCAGCTGCCAAAAAAGCCATCGCAATCCTAGGCTGCATAAACAGAGGGATAGAATCAAGATCACACAAAGTGTTGATACTATTTTATAATGCCTTGGTAAGACCACACTTGGAATATTGCATCCAGTTTTGGTCACCATGATGTAAAAAGAGATGCTGAGGCTCTACAAAGAGTGCAGAGAACACAACAAAGACGATTAGGGGTCTGGAGACTAAAACATATAAAGAACGGTTGCTGGAATTGGGTATGGCTAGTTTGGTGAAAAGAAGGACCAGGGATGACATGATAGCAGTGTTCCAATATCTCAGGGGTTGCCCCAAAGAAGAGGGAGTCAAGCTATTCTCCAAAGCACCTGAAGGCAAGTCAAGAAGCAATGGGTGGAAACTAATCAAGGAGAGAAGCAACTTAGAATTAAGGAGAAATTTCTTAACAATTAAGCAGTGGAACAACTTGCCTCCAGAAGTTGTGAATGCTCCAACACTGGAAGTTTTTAAGAAGAGATCAGACAGCCATTGGTCTGTAATGGTATAGGTTTTCCTGACTAAGCAAGGGGTTGGACTAGAAGACTTCCAAGATCCCTTCCAATTCTGTTATTTTATTTTATTCTGTTCTAAATATTAGTTTCCCACCCCTTGCAAAACAGGCCCAACATTTTTAAACTTCTAACCCTATTTGCAAATTATTAATCTATCATCTATCCGCTATATTAACCTGTCATCTATCTATTATATTAATAACCAGTCATCTATCTACTATGTTAATACTAGAACAGTTAACAGACAGAACAACAAAAAACCAGTTTGCTGCCTGGGGAATTCTGGGAGTTGGAAGTTCACACATCTGAAGTTGCCAAGGCTGTGGAACACCAATTCTCTAAATAATTGCCATGTTGGATGTGCCTAGTCACAAAACAACAGTACACAAATCTAAGGCTCTTTTGGCTAACTGAAGTGCAGTACCTATAAAGTTTTTGGGGTTTGAAGAATGAATGTTGAGGATTTCATTCAAAATGCAAATTTTGTATACATTAATCAGCAGGTTTTCTAAATTTTATGCAATTTTTTATTGGATTTATATCCCATATCTGTTTGCCCAGTTCAACAGAATGTACATAATGCTTCCACCTCTGATGTTCCCTATCACAATAGCCCTGTGAGGTAGACCTGGCTAAGAGAAAGGGACTGGTCCAAAATCACCCACTCAGCTTTTATGCCTGTAGAAGAATTAGAACTCATGTCTTCCAGCTTCTAATCCATTGAAATGATTGAACAGACCATGCTGTGAATTTAGCAAGGCAGTCATCAAAATGAATCTGACACTTAGATGTTGCTGGAAACAATAGTGTTAATAAAACAGTAAAAGTGTTAATCACAAAAAGGAAAGTTAATAATAGATACTCGGGAACCATTAACAGTAAATGTTGGAAAGGAAGTTTTTTCCGATAACATTGTAGCCAAATTAACAATTTTGCTATGGAATCTTAGTCCTTTTGTTTAAATTAAAGGTTCAATCATGTAGGAAAAGCATCTCATTTTATCTACCCTTTCCTTATATATTTTAATGTGCACATGAATTAATTCAATCGTAAGGTTAATCTTAGCAATCTCATTGACCGTAATGTCCTATTGCACCTTGGCTAATTAACTGTAATTATCATATAACCAATGAAATGGAAGTGATGATTTGCATACGTCTACAAAGAGAGCTTGTAACTCCTGCAAGCTTTTTTGGCTTATTGACCTCTAGTATGATATCTTTCAATAAATCAATTATATTTCAATTTAATGTCCTGGTTTTCAGTTTAAAGATATCCTGAGTGGAAGCAAATTATTCTTCGTGTGCAGGGTCTGTTTCATTGTTTTACAAAGCAGCCTGAAATAAATGCTTTTCTGTGGAGAAGGAAGGAAGGAAGGAGAGGAGGAAGGAAGGAAGGAAGGAAGGAAGGAGAGAAGAGGAAGAAAGGAAGGAGAGGAGGATGGAAGGAAGGAGAGAAGAGGAAGAAAGGAATGAGAGGAGGAAGGAAGAAAGGAAGAGAGAAGGAAGGAAGAAAGAAAGGACGGAGAGAAGGAAGGAAGTGGGAGGGGGAGGGAAAGGGAGGGAGGAAGGAAGACTGCTATCATGTCATCCCTGGTCCTTGTCTACTTTAGACTAGACATACAGCACAATTTATCTGGGAAGCATTTAAACTTAAAAAAAAAAAAAACTATTCAGAGGTGGTATTATGCAGGTTCTGACCAGTTCTGGAGAACCGGTAGTGGACATTTTGAGTAGTTCAGAGAATCGGCAAATCCCACCTCTGACTGGCCCCGCCCCCATCTATTCTCTGCCTCCCGAGTCCCAGCTGATTGGCTGGGTCTTCTTTGGTTGCCCTGCACAGGAGAACAGAGCTGGAAAGCAGGTTAGTGAGGTGGGGAGGGAATGGGGATTTTAAAGTAGCCTTCCCCTGCCACGCCATGCCCACCAAGCCACGCCATGCCCACCAAGCCACGCCCACAGAACCAGTAGTAAAATTTTTGAATCCCACCACTGAAACTATTTCTATTTATCATAGAGCAAAACTCTGTATTAAACAAAGAGTTATAAAATTGAATTGTTTTATATTCTGAAAATGTTTTTCCAGTTACCCAGCCAATCTTGCAACATTCACCCCTCTCTCACACACACCCCCTACCCAGCAACAACCACTTATCTGTTTGCTGGGAATGGGAGTGGGAGGGGAGGAGAAGGAAGGAAAGAGAAGGGAAGAGAATTTCTTCTGCTCCCTGCTGGATTCCCACAAAGAAACTCAATGGGGAAGCCAGCAGGAAGTAGAAAGTCATTCCTGGCCCCTCCCCCGCCTGTTTTTCGGCCTTTTTTTAGGGCTGTTTTTTGCCTTCTCGCTGCCATCCTGTCTCCTTGGTTAAGTAAGAAAATATCTTTGAAAGGATGACCCAACAGAGCACAGGTTGTCTTGTGCCCTATAAAGTGATATTTTTATAGGTATTATTTATAGGAACATTCTCAGGATTTTTTTTTTTTAAAAAGAACACATTTTTTAAATTCATTGATAGCATGGATTCCCTTGCTTTTTAAATGGCATTTTAGAGGAAGTCTGCCCTCATCTGGAATGAGACAACTCCCAGGAGGATCTTCTAAGTGAAGTAAAAAAAAATAGCAGATTCAGCGCGTGCCATCTATTCAATACATTGTGTACCTTTGCGGAAGTCCTTAGACAAGCAGTATTTAAATGTCCTTTTGTTTCTCCTTCCCTAGGAGTCGTTTCTGCTTTTATTTGTTCTTGTGGGCTGTTGTTTTATTGCAAACAGCCTAGTCTTCCAGTTTATCATGATTATGCCGAATGTTTGGCCTGTCCTCTCAAATCACTTGCAACCTCTCTATACATTTTTTTTTCTCCATTAATGCTAAATTATCCCAACCAGGCATCTGGCAATCACTCATATTCCTTTATTCTTCTAAAGTGCTCTCAGGGGTACAAAACCAATTGCATGGAAACAATAGACGTTTCTGGATAAAACAAGCAGTTTTTTTTTTTCAGAATTCAGTAGGTTTTTTTTTTCAGAATGCAGTAGCAGAGATCCTAACACAACTGGATCCAGAGGTGGGATGCTGTCATTTTTCTGGCAGACCAGTAGATAATATTAGGTGCAGTTCGGTGAACCAGCAAATCCCACCACTGGCTGGCCCCTCCCCCGCCTGTTTTTCGGCCTGTTTTTGGAACTGTTTTCAGTGTGTTTTTCTGGCCATTTTCAGCCATTTTTCAGGCCAAAACCAGCCTGAAATGGCCCAAAAATGTCCTGAAAAAGGCCCCGAAATGGCCTGGTTTTGGGGCCGTTTTTCAGGCCATTTTGGGTGATTTTTTGGGCTGTCTTCAGGCCATTTTTGGGCCTTTGAAAAACAGCCTGAAAATGGCCCCCAAACCACCCTGAAAATAGCCTGAAAACAGCCTGATTTTGGGGACATTTTCAGGACATTTTTGGGTGTTTTCAGAACATTTTCTGGGCCAAAAAATGGCCTGAAAATGGCCCTGAAATGCCCCAAAAATGACTTTTGGGGGGTCATTTTCAGGCTGTTTTTTGGGCCATTTTCAAGCCATTTTCCAGGCCAAAAATGGCCTGAAAATGGCTGGAAAAACAGGCCAAAAATAGGCAGGGGCAGGGCCAGCCAGTGGTGGGATTAGCCCAACCGGCTGAATCCTACTCTTCCTGTTGTGTACTGACTGATGTCTTCACTCAGGTCCATGTTTCTGGCAGGAAACACAGACTGCTGCCATTGGCTGATGCTGTTTGACAGCCGGCTATAAAAGGAGCTGTCAAACAGCATCAGCTGTTGCTGCTCCAGCTGGTTGCCGAGATAGCGTGGCAGCCGCAGCAACCCTTTATTCTTGTTAATAAAGTTAAGCTGAAGTTTTGCTCTGGTTGTCTGCCTCAGTGATTCCGCTGCTCTGCAACAGTTCATTTGAGGTGAGTGGCCAGGAGGCAAAGCTGGGTAACTCAAGTAGGCCAGCCGGATACCCTACAGTACAAATAGCCCAATTGGACTGTAGGACTGGGAAACTGATAACTTCTGAGAGCACCTTTAAAAAAAAAACCGTCAGAAACTTATCCCACTACAATTTCTGAAAATGGGAGATGGTGTTTCCTGCTTCAACATTAGATTTCTGGCAGGAAGTAGCACAATTGTAATCTATGTCGTAAAAATCAGAATGCAAGTACCCCCAAACTTTCATTATGTAAAAATATTTTAATAAATACTACTTTGATTAATAGCATTACAGGTAGCCCTTGACTTATGACCACAAATGAGCTCAGAATTTCTGTTGCTGAGCAAGACAGTTGTTAAATGAGTTTTGCCCCATTTTATGACTTTCCTTGCCACAAGTGTTAAGCAAATCGCTACAGTCGTTAAGTTAGCAACACGATTGTTAAGTGAAGCTGGATTCCTCATTGACTTTGCTTGTCAGGAGGTCGCAAAAGGAGATCATGTGACCCAGGACAGTGCAACTATCATAAGTTCCCTATGGTCATAAGTGTCAAAAACGGTCATACGTCACTTTTCTCAGTGCTGAACTGTTGGAAGTTGAGATCTACCTCTACATGGGAAGACTTCACCATGATCTCAACTGGAACCCTGTGAATATTCTTGACCAAGTGAAATCCAAAAAAGCTAACGAATTCTTGCAAGCCTGGCACTCAGACAATCAACCATCAGCAGACACATAAAGGTATCTAGATATCATCCTCCAAAAGAGACAATCAAAAAAAGCTAAAAAGTAAAGAAACAAAAAGACCAAAAACCCATCCTTCCTAGCAATCAACACCAATAGAGATCAAAACCAAGATTACCACTAGACCAGTGGTGGGATTCAAATTTTTTTACTACCGGTTCTGTGGGCATGGTTTGGTGGGCATGGCAGGGGGAAGGTTACTGCAAAATCCCTATTCCCTCCCCACCCCACTAACCTGTTTTCCAGCTCCGTTCTCCTGTGCAGGGCAACCAAAGAAGATCCAACCAATCAGCTGGGACTTGGGAGGCAGAGAATAGATGGGGGTGGAGCCAGTCAGAAGTGGGATTTGCTGATTCTCTGAACTATTCAAAATTTCCGCCACCAGTTCTCCAGAACTGGTCAGAACCTGCTGAATACCACCTCTGCACTAGACCAACAATCAACAAGTAAATAATACCCCAACAAAGGAACTACTAACACAAGCAAACAATCATCAGTGAACAACAACCTAATTAAGGAATCACCAAGAACACTCTCACCAATACGATGGGGCAAGTCAATGGTAAATAAACAAACCCCACTCCCTTCTAGCACTGATGATAGCAATAGTAATAGCACTTAGACTTATATACCGCTTCACAGTGCTTTTACAGCCCTCTCTAAGCGGTTTACAGAGTCAGCATCTTGCCCCCAACAATCTGGGTCCTCATTTTACCAACCTCAGAAGGATGGAAGGCTGAGTCAACCTTAAGCCTGGTGAGATTCGATCCGCCAAATTGCAGGCAGTCGGCTTTCAGCAGAAGTAGCTGCAGTACTGCGTTCTAGCCACTGCACCACTGCGGCTCTCTAGTTATCTAGTTGGGTAACGACACATCTGCAAGAAAACAAACAAGCTCAGAGAGTATCGAGGACTCCACCATCTTACAAATGTAATACCTTAAATCAAGGGTGTCAAACTCGATTTCATTGAGGATCACATCCTCAATGAGGATTGTGTTTGACCTTGAGGGGTGGGGAGCATGGCCAGGGGTGTGTGTCCAGCTTGATGTCACTCATGTTGGGGGGGCACCTATGGCCCGAGTGCTCTGCCAGAGAAAACGGGCTCCCAAGCTCCGTTTCTGGTCGCGATGGCCTCCTGCAGTCCTCTGCCATCGAAAATGGAGCCCCCCACCCCCAAGTTTTACTTTCACTGGGAGAGACACCGTGGGCTGGACCTTTACTGTTTCCAGAGCAGCCCTGCAGGCCAGATCTGAACCACAGGCCTTGAGTTTGACACCCCTTCCTTAAACTAAGCTTGAGGAACATCTGAACATGTAAAACATAAGTAGCATTTTTTTGGCTGTCTTTTATTGCTTTCCTGACTTGATTTTGCCTGCTAAACATGCCTTTTTTTTTTTTTTGGTAATGGTTTCACCGATGACTTCAAACTCTACCATTTCATCTTCCTCTTAATTTGCACCTCCAAAGTTGCACCGCGGGGCTTGTCTAAATTGTTACTACCTTCTGAATGCTGCAGCGCAACCAGAAATACCCTCCTAAAGGATGAAAGTGAAGGGTGTTCTTTTGAAGCAATGAATTAAAGAATGGGATTTCCAGAGATCTGACAAACATTTGACCCAAAAGGTTTGGGAAAGTGTGAATTAATTTAATGCCTCCTAGAATATTGCTATCATGCAGAGGACATAATTTAGTTAACATTGGCTGTTTTTGAAAAGCTATGTAAAGGCTGGATCTAATTAATGATTGGAGAGTGACTACCAAAAAGTCTGAGGATTACAGGTAGTCCTTGACTTACAACCACAATGAGTCCAAAATTTATGCTGTTAAGTAAGACGGTTGTTAGGTGAGCTTTGCTCCATTTTATGATTTTTCTTGCTACAGTTGTTAAGTGAATCACTGAAATAGTTAAGGCTCAGTTCTAAGAAACCTTCAAGCCTTAGTCAGGAAAGACAGCAGAGTGATTTGAGCTAGTCTCTCTCTCTCCCTCCCTCACACTTTCTCTCTCTCTCTCTCTCTCTCCCAAACCCAAAACACAGGATTGTGATTGTAAGGAAAATAGGAGAGGGAAGGTGTGTTGGATATGTTTGCTGCCTTGGGTTGTTTGAAAAAATAATAAAGGGGTGATATAAATAAAGGAAATAAGTATATAAGAAACCATTACTGTTACCTGCATTTAGATAAAGTATGTGTTGTAAGTACTTGGAAAGAATAAATGGGCACATTATGAGTAGTTGTGCATAACATCACAGTGCAATGTCAGAGTGCTTGTCCAGCTTCTACTCCGATGTTTGTCAGGAGGTACTTGAAAAGTGCTCTCTCTCTCTCCCTCCCCCCCTCTCTCTCTCGTGTGTGTGTGTGTGTGTGTGTGCGTGTGCACGTGCGTGCATGCCTTCTGGACCAAGGATGGGATCCGACCGGTATAACTACAGGTTCTGCCGCTCTGTGTTGTGCGTGCATGCGCGCGAGTCACGTGAGTGCCATTTTCGACCTGCTGATCTGCCCGGACAGCTGGGCAATGCTGCATTCAAGTGCGCAGTGGTTGAAAAAGCACTTTTTTCCTGCTTTTTCAACTGCAGCTGTGTCGCACAAAGCAAGAAATAAAGGTCAGGTAAGAGCCCGGGTGGGCGGGTGGGCCAAAACAGCAGCAGTCATAGAACCGGCTCTATGTATGCTCTCTGTTTGCTGCTTTTCATAGCAACCGGTTCTACAGAAGTGGACAGAACCGGTAGAATCCCACCCCTGTTCTGGACGTACCTGAATCTTTTTGTTTGTTTATAGCTCTGAATTTTTAAGCATTACAGCTCAGTGTAATCAGAAGCCAGATAGGGCCTGAACAGAATGGAACGAAACGGAATGGAACACAACAGAATGGAATAAAATGGAACACAATGGAATGGAATGGAATGGAATGGAATGGAACGGAACGGAACGGAACGGAACAGAATGGAACGGAACGGAACGGAACAGAACAGAACAGAATAGAACAGAGGTAGTTCTTGACTTACAACAGTTCATTCAATGACCGTTCAAAATTAAAACTCTTTGGCCATGTGATCAAAAGTCAGAATAGAATAGAATAGAATAGAATAGAATAGAAGCTGGAAGGGACCTTGGAGGTCTTCTAGTCCAGCCCCCTGCTCAAGCAGGAGACCCTACACCATTTCAGACAAGTGGCTGTTCAGTCCCTTTTTTAAAACCTCCAGTGATGAAGCACCCACTATTTCTGGAGGCAAAGCTGTTCCACTGGTTAATTGTCCTCACTGTTAGGAAGTTTCTCCTTAATTCCAGATTGTTTTTCTTCTTGATTAGTTTCCATCCATTGATGCTTGGCAACTGGTTATGACCGTTGCTGCATCCCAAGGTTGTGTGATCCGCTTTTGCGACCTCCTGACCAGCAAAGTCAATGGGGAAGCCAGATTTGCTTAACAACCAGGTTACTAACTTAACAACTGCAGCGATTCACTTAACAACTGTGGCAAGAAAGGTCATAAAATGGGGCAAAACTCACCTGTCTTGCTTAGCCATAAAAATTTTGGGCTCCACATTGTGGTCATATGTCGAGGATTATCTGTAATCCTAAAACTTTTTGGTAATCACTCCCCAATTACTCATTAGATCCCGCCTGCTGGGCTTAGTTGTGTTTGTGAATTGAGGACTAACAATAAAAATAAAATAATAAAATAAATAGAATAGAATAATAAAATGTAAAGTAAAATAAAAGTAAAGTAAAATAAAATAAAAAAATAAATAAAATAAAATAATAATATAAAAAAATAACATAAAATTGCACAGAATACAGCAAGCATTACAGAAATATTATTCCCAATGCTATATACTCATTCGTGTATAAACCCAACATTGTGTAAGCCAACACTCAAATTTTTAACCAAAATGCCGTGAACAAATGTGCCACCTGCAGATAAGTCGGCCCTCAACATTTTTATATGTTTTCATTTCCACAATTGGCTTATCTGTGGGTGGCATATTTTTCATGGCATTTTGGCAAAACATTGAAGGGTCAGCTTATCCATGGATCAGCTTATTTGCAAATCTATACAGGATTTAGGGGTACTTTAAGAAATATGATCATATATAGTCATGGTTAACCCCATTCCGTGGATAAGCCAATTACAATTTTGGGGGATGTATTTTGGCACTTAAAATCCTTTGCTTATCTGTGAGTACCTGCAGTACACAACCATGAATTTGGGGCTTAAAACAACAGCAGCACAAAATAACCCTACAGAATAACATGCCCAGGCAAGACTATTTTTAAAATAATAATAATAAGCTCAGCACTGTATTATTTCACTTTAGTGAGATTCGTTTCCATCATAACACACAGCTTTTTGTTTTCAATTTGTAACTGAGGAAAAATATATCTGGATTTATTTATTTTCCATTCCTTCATTTGATCTGTGTTCCTTTCCTCCTGTCGCCCAAGGAGTTGTAATGGCATGTATGTCTTCTTGTATGGGTGCATATATTATCAATGTACAGTATTTAACACATACAGATAAGATCTCTTTTTTAAATAATACTTTTTATAAAAAATGTAAACATATAATAATCTCAACCTCTGAGGTATCTTGCAATACTGTAATTTTATCAGGTAGTCCTCACTTTGCAACTGTTCATTTTGTGACCGTTTGATGTTACAACAGCACTGAAAAAGTGACTCAGAACCATTTCTTACATGTACAACCATTGTAGCATCCCCATAGCCACATAGTCAAAATTCAGATGTTTGGCAACTGATTCATATTTATGACGGTTGCAGTGCAGGGGTGGGATGCTACCGATTCTGCCTGGCTCTATTGAACCGGTAGCTCTGAAGAACAACAGACATCAAACTGGTTCTGTGTTTGCTGCTGTTTGGCCCACACGCCCGCCTGGGCTCTTACCTGTCCTTTATTTCCTGTTTTTTCAACCTCAGCTGCTTTGCGCAGCACAACTGCAGTTGAAAAAGCAGGAAAAAAGAGGCTTTTCAAATGCTGTGCACTTGCACGCAATGCTTTTCAGCCGTCTGGGTGGCACAGCTGATGTTTTTTGTACACGGGCATGCAGGCATTGAACTGGTAGTAACACAAAGCCAAAAAGATCCTGAAAAAAGGCCTGAAACCAGCCCCCCAAAGATCCCAAAATAGCCTGTTTGGGGGCAATTTCAGGCCATTTTGGGGCTGTTTTCTGCTGTTTTTCAGGTCAAAACCGGCCTGAAAACAGCCTTAAAATGACCGAAAAACTGGCCTGAAACCAGCCCAAAAACTGGCCTGAAATCAGCCCAAAAAATGGCCTGAAAAACATCCTGAAAAATGGCCTGAAAACGGCCCATAAATGGCCTGAAAATGCCCCCAAAACAGGCTGAAAAACAGGGGAGGGTGTGGCTAGCCAGTGATAGGCCAAATCCTACCTCTTCCTTTGAAGTGAGTGGCCAGGAGGCAGGAGCCATCCAGTCACATGACCAACCGATCACACTTACCCAGTTAGACAACCGGTTGTTAAAAAATTTGCAGCCCACCACTGAATAAAGGGATGGCATATTTAATTTTGCACATGTTAACAGCAGCTAAAATTGTGTTTGCATAACAATGGAAGAATGAAGAGATCCCCTACAGATGAAAATGTAATTTAAAAAAATATGAGAATGTGCAAAAACGGATAGATTAACACTCAAAATTAAGGAGAAGGAAGAAACTGAATACTTTTTAACATGGGATTTGTTTTACCAATGGCTAACTAGCAGAAACGGAAGTTAGAAATTTAAAAGCACAAGAGAATGATTAATTACATAGAAGATTCCCTAAAATGGAGAAGCAAATACCATTATCAATATTATGCGATTATTATTGATGTTATGAATATTATTGTAATTATCATTATTACTATTTCTTAAAGCCAACTGTACCCAGACAACACACTTGAATTTTTATGTTTAATAACAAAAAAATAAAAAATTATATTAAAAAAATAGAAAATCTACATTTCAGACACAAACTTCAGAGGATAATTAGCACTGAAGAAAAAAACAATTACTACCAACCTGCCTTCCATCGAGACCTGTATACTGCATGAATCAAAAAGAGGGCTGTGAAAATATTTATAGACCCCTCACATCCCGGACATAAACTGTTTCAATTCCTTCCCTCAAAACAACACTATAGAGCACTGCACACCAGAACAACTAGACACAAAGACAGTTTTTCCCCAAAGGCCATCACTCTGCTAAACAAATAATTCCCGCAACACTGTCCAACTATTTACTAAGTCTGCATTGCTAGTACTATTAATCTTCTCATCATTCCTTATTGCCCATCCCCTCCCACTTGTGATTGTATGACTGTAAATTTGTCACTTTATATTGACTGTTTCCTAGTATGATTTGATTGCTTATTATACCCTATGACTATTATTAAGTGTTGTACTTCATGATTCTTGACTTTTGATGAATTTATTATTTTCTTTTATGTACACTGAGAGCATTTTCACCAAGATAAATTCTTTGTGTGTCCAATCACACTTGGCCAATAAAGAATTCTATTCTATTCTATTCTATTCTAATTTTAGAATTAGTGGATCTAAACTGAAAAAGGTCATGAGACATTTGATCAACTTCCGAGCCAGATCATAACCATCCCCAAGTGCTGCCATTTTATTGTCATTGGCTGCAACTGAAAAAGAAAACAGCTGAACGCCAAGCTGGGTGGCGGAGATGCAGAATAAGAATGGCCCCATTCTTCATTTCTGCTCATCGCCATTAATGTACCACTCATTAATAAGAGCAGAAGAACAATCAATTTAAATGGAAGCCCGGCCATCAGCTTCACTAATGGGGGAGCAAAGGGGATTAAATCATCCTCGGCAAAAACTTGGAAAGAGATGCTTGTGGGGAACTTTATTAGAAGCGTGTCAGGATGTAATTTTTATTTTAACCTTTTCTCCATCTGCAGCCAAGATGAGATGCAGTTTTTGGCTCTGGAGCTCGGCAAATTATCTTGTCATCATTGTTATCATAATCAAATTGGGAAGATGCACATTTCAGTTTTTCTGGTTGTGGGGTAGAGCTGGAATTAGAATTTTTTTTTTTAAAAAAAAATAAGACTTTGCAGAACTAAAGAGGAAATTTCCAAAACTTTCAGGACAACTAAGTCATATCCTATCTATAGCTTTATATCGCATACAGGTAACTCTCAAGTTACAAGAGTTTGTTCACTGACCATTCAAAGCTGCAGCAGCACTGGAAAAAGTGACTTGTCAACATTTTTCACACCTACAACCAGGGGTGGGATTCTACTGGTTCAAACAGGTTTGGGCGAACCCTTTGCTCCGAAGATCAGCTGGCAGCGAATCAGTTCGCTGCGATGAACGTGTGGCCCCGCCCACCAACCTTTGCTCTTTCCTGTGCTTTATTTCCTTTTTTTAAGAGCACAGTTGATTCATGCAGCAGAGCAGTTTGCTGTTTTATCTGTTAAGGATGCTTAAGGATGGACAGAATAAACTTGGACAGACTTTTATGATTCTTACAAATATGCAACAGCTGTCCTGGAATCCTTGCAGTGTCTATTTTTTTGACTAGCCTACCCTGAAGGGTTGATGTCAGTCTTGAGAACCATTCCAAATTTCTCTCTGCGTCCTATTTTATACTAAACATAATCAAGACTGATATTTTGAGTTTCTCCAGATGACGTGACTTTTCCTGCAGGTTCTCCCCTCCCTCCTTAAAGTTTTCTGTCCCCAAAGTCAGCTTTACTTTTTTTAAAAAACAGCTTCAGATGGATTAAAACAGAGCTCTTACTCATATAATAGCGAAAGTGGATTCAATTTTCTCTCACCCTTTACTGAAATGCCACTGTTACCGAAGGAAAGAGAGATATGGTTTCTCCTCCATATTTATTAACTGTATATTAACCATTCTGTTGCCATTCCATCTCTCCCTCTGATGAGGTTTTCAGAAGTTTTTGTTTGGAACCCAACGTATTTATGGCTGTGAGTGTAAGGGCTCTTCTATATCTGGGGGTTTGACATATTTGGTCTTGGATGGGGTAAAAAAAATGTTGAGACTCTAGAAAGAGTGCAGAGAGAAACAACAGAGATGGTTCGGGGACTGGAGGCTAAAACATATGAAGAATGGTTGCAAAAATTGGATATGCCTTCTTCTTTTAATGAAAAGAAGGACTGGGGTGTGATATAGTAGTGTTCCAATATCTCAGGGGCTGCCACAAAGAAGGAGTCAAGCTATTCTCCAAAGCATCTGAAGGCAGGACAAGAAGCAATGGATGGAAACTAATCAAGAAGAAATCCAATCTAGAACTAAGGAGCTATTTCCTGAACAATTAATCAGTGGAACGAGTTGCCTCCAGAAGTTATGGGTGCTCCAACACTGGAGATTTTAAAGAAGAGATTGAATAACTATTTGTCTGAAATAGTATACGGTTTCCTGCTTGAGCAGGGGGTTGGACTGGAAGACCTCCAAGATCCCTTCCAACTTTGTTATTCTGTTTAGGCTGTCAGGACTACATTGTTTGTCTAGCACAGGGCTGTCAAACTCCCAGCCTGGATGTGTCACACGCTGGCCACACTTACGCCTGGTTTAGCAAAGGGGGAAAAAGTCCTAGTACGTCATGTAACACCACTATGGTGACATGAGTTTGGTCTAGCATGTATAGATTTCCCTGAGATTGTATGTCATACACTAAATAAATTAAATAAATAATGTTATTCTGTTATTCCTTTTTGTGGAGCAGTTGGCATTTGTGACTAGGAGGCTCCAGTTTTGTGTTGTGTGCAAATTGCACCCTTTCCTGGATCAGGAAGCCCTTCTCTAAATCACTCATGCCCTGGTTATCTCCTATATGGACTACCGCCACACACTCTAATAGAAAATGTCCAGAAGCTACAGTAGATGCAGACTGGGGTAGAACGGGCACCCCTCAGGACTGCGTGTGTAACATCTCTGCAATTTCATGTGAAAGAAAAATTATTTTCAATATTGGAGACATACACTTACAGATATATTGTACAGATATATTGTTGAGGAATGGGAATGGGAATTCAAATCAACAATATCAACTATGCTGTGTGTTTTTATCAAATTCCCTATTGCCAGGAGAAGCTGTTATACTAGAAGAAGCTGTTACAGAAAAAGATTTGAACCAAAACTTAGCTGGAGAACAATGGAAACAAGTATTTATCACTGGATATACAGAAAAGATCAAATGAAGCTCAAAAAATTAGGAAGGGAATAAAATGGCAATTCAAGAGGAGTAATGGAAATAATTTCTTCCTACTGGACTTACAAAAACAGTTTGTTAAAGTTTTGAAGAAATACAAGACAAGATAAGAATCATTTGAACGAGTTAAAGACTAATATGGTTTTATATAACAGGAAGGAACTTAAAATTCACTTATTTAATCAGGTTTAAAATTTATTCTGAGGGGTTCTTTCTGGACTGCTGACCTCTGGATTATAAAAGATGTGTATTAGATTTACTTATAGGGAAGAGTTAAGATATAAAACAATAATTCTATTTTTTTTTTAAGGAACATGTTTATTTTAGGGCTGTGTTTGGACTTTTTGCTGATACTTGGATTGGAAAAAAAGTTGTTTAATGGACTTTTCTTTAAATATTGTTTTTAATCTCACCTTTATTAATTCCATAAATACCTCAAGGCAGTGAACATGCATAATATACTTTCTGTGTCTTATTTTCCTTATAACAACAATCTTGCAAGGTGAGTTGGGCTAAGAGAAAGTTATTGCTCCAAAGCCAACAGACTAAAGGTCTGCCTATAGTGCCCTCTAATAAACTATTTATTTATTTATTTATTTATTTATTTTCAAATTTTATATACCGCTCCCATCTCCCAATGGGACTCGGGGCGGTTTACAGCCAAATAAAATATAATCCAGTACAATATTTAAAATACAATTAAAAAGATTAAATAAGTGGCTGAGGCTAAAACAAACTATGACGTTAAAAGGTTAAAAAGTTAAAACCAGTTAAAATCAATTAAAAACCCTACCCATAACTCTAGGCCAGACCGGCTAGATGAAATAGGTGGGTTTTCAGCGCACGCCGGAAGGCTAGTAGGTCAGGGATGGTAGTTCGTTCCAGAGGGAGGGTGCTCCCACAGAGAAGGCCCGCACCCTTGGGGTCGCCAGCCGGCACCATCCAGCCGGCGGTACCCCAAGGAGGCCCGCTCTATGGGAGCGCACTGGCCGACAGGAGGCTGATGGTGGCTGTAGGAGGTCCCATAAGTAACTATTGCTGATTAGTCTTGAGGGAGCTAGAGTGCTCCAGATCACACTGGATCTTGATAATCTGAACCTTTGATAATGAAGGTAATGGAGGTGAAGCAGACTTTAGACTTGTTCTCTATTACTAACTATGGATTCTCTCAGCTTTCTCAGGATTCTAGAAGATGAAGTTCAACTTCAATAAAGAAGAATGTTTGTAGCTCAGGGATGAAACGTGGGCTCCTTGGTGCTCTCTGAGCTTGGTGTCAGGATGCCAGCAATCGCCCTAATTAAATCATGATTCTCAAGCCAAACTTCAAAAAATTTCAAAGGATTCATTAGAGACAACATACTGGCACTGCCCTGTATGAAGCAAACTCTGGCATATGCAATTTACAGTCACCTGTGAAACTGTTTCCCCCCTCTCCCCTGGATGTCTCATAAACCAGATTCTCCAACTGAGCACGTTCACAGGCTGGGTGTCACCATTCACTTTCTCCAATTAAATATATTTGCAGGCAAAAGCGCCGGTAGTTTAGTTACAATCTTTTAAAGATAAGAGTTGGAATGTACTTTCGCTTTCCAACTGCTGCACTGCTCTTCCAGATTTCCTTCCCCCCCCTCTTTTTTTTATGGCAACTACTAAAACAGGCATAGGAATGTTTTAATGAGTTGACATTTGGTTGTTTTCTTGCAGACGTTTCATTACCCAAACTAGGTAACATCATCAGTGTACTGATGATGTTACCTAGTTTGGGTAATGAAACGTCTGCAAGAAAACAATCAAGCTGAGGAAGTTCAACACCTTTGAAGGTCATCTGCAGGACTCTTTCAGTTCTGGAATCCTATGGCCTGCATGTCTACTCTTATAAGCACCGAACAGAACCAGGTGGATGTGATCCCAGGATGATGAGCATGCATTCTTATTTGCCGAATTACTAAGTGACAAACAATGGAGGATCTTGTGCAACTTCATTTGTGCAACTGTCTGGCATGAGTGAGAACCAATGGTGGGATTCAAAAATGTTTACTACCGGCTCTGTGGGCGTGGCTTGGTGGGCGTGGCAGGGGAAGGATACTGTAAAATCTCCAGTCAGAGGTGGGATTTGCCAGTTTTCCAAACTACTCAAAATTTCCGCTACCGGTTCTCTAGAACTGGTCAGAACCTGCTGATTACCACCTCTGGTGAGAACTAGTTAGAACAGGAAGCAAGGAAATGAGAAACCTGGGAGATTACTACAGTCTTCCAGAAGGTGGTTTATAAACAATTGTTTATTCATTTAGGAAGCCTGTTTGGAGAAGTTGAACATAGGAATAAAAAAGCAACATACATATATTCATGTTGGCACTTTTCAAATTATATCTACCTTCCCTGCCGCTCCCAGTTCTTTTTCATTGAGGTTCCAATTTGCTTTTCAACTCTGTAAGCGTTGCTTGGCACTTGATATTCAGTGCTACTCACACAGCCCTAAATGAGAAAAGCCTTCTTTAAAAAGGGAGGGAGGGAGGGAGAGAGGGAGGGAAAGAGAGAGAGAGAGGGAGAGAGAGAGAGAGAGAGGGAGAGAGAGAGAAATATTTATTGTACTTCAGATTCCCTGCAAGCCAAAATCGCAATTCTTGGCATATTGCCATCCTGTTTAAATAGGCTTATGTGGTTAATTTATCACTCCCTAAGACATGAGGTCTATTTTCTCATGATTATGTGGGATCATAAAGAGCCTTGTTCTTTATACCAGCAACCCAGAGAAAGGCCTGTAGCTCATAGACAGAACGACAGTTTGCTCACAGCAATTCAGATGCGTGATCTTCCCAACCAGGCCTAGAAAGATCCATCTGAAATGTAGTGAGTAGAGTTTTAAGGGTTTTTTTTTTTTTCCTGAACTAGGCTTCTCCATCCTTTCAAAATATACAACATGAGATTTCAGACCCAACTGATCTGAAAAAAGGAAGGAAGGCTGGAAGGAAGGTAGGTTGGAAGGAAGGAAGGTAGGTTGGAAGGAAGGAAGGAAGGAAGGAAGGAAGGAAGGAAGGAAGGAAGGAAGGAAGGAAGGAAGGAAGGAAGGAAGGAAGGAAGGAGCAACAGATGGGGTTAGCTGATTTTGCTGGGAAAACTCCAGCCAACCAGTAAGGCAAAGTAAAGGTGAAGGTTTCCCTTGCACAGACTTGCTAGTCATTTCCAGCTCTAGGGGGTGGTGCTCATCTCCGTTACAAAGCCAAAGAGCCAGCGCTGTCCGAAGAAGTCTCCATGGTCATGTGGCCAGCATGACTAAATGCCGAAGGTGCACGGAATGCTATTTCCTTCCCACCAAAGTGGTCCCTATTTTTCTACTTGCATTTTTACATCCTTTTAAACTGCTAGGTTGGCAGAAGCTGGGACAAGTAATGGGAGCTCACTCTGTTACGCAGCACAAAGGATTCGAACTGCTGAACTGCCGACCTTTCTGATCGACCTCAGCATCTTAGCCACTGAGCCACCAGTGTCAGCAATGTCAGCAAAGATAGCAAAGTGTGTGTGATTTCAGAGTAGCCTAACTTTTTGTTGTCATCCAGTGGTCATATCTTTACCAAAACAGCTCTTTTTCTCTCTTCTAATCTTCCTCAATGCTAATTTCTCCATAGTATAGGTATGCCTTATATTTGGCATTAAGCTCTTGCTCTATTCTGCTTAAGATATGAAAAGAAGGGGGGGGGGAACCTTGTTTTATCACTGTCTTCTTCCGAGATGTTTGCTCAAAATTTTACAAGACGAAATACCAGAAGGTTGGATTCTACACAACACAGAAAGAAAAGTCTTGAAATGGTTTGGTGGAAGACTTTAATCTCCTTTGAAGTTGTTACTAAAAAGAAACTCTATCTCTCCTCCTAACTATTTTAGTAGGGAAATGAGGGTAGCCCTGCTTGTGTTTACATGTCATTACAGCTCCTTATCAGAGCAAACCTTTCCAGAGTGGATAGTTTTACAAGGCTTTTACTGTTTTCCAACTCCTTTGATTATACTGCTATCTCAGATCCCACAACACAGGCAGAAGCAGTAAGATTGGTGTTAAGATTACTTGCTAGATTACATGGTTTGGTGACCGTGAAAACTGTTTTAAAAGAAATTATCCCGTTCTCATACCTTGCTAAGTTCTACACAAGGACAGGTGGATCAGTGTTTTCACTCTATTCCTTTCTTGTCCCAGTTGTTTTGTTTCCATAGCAATTTAAGTGCTGTTTTATATATATGCACATATTATAAGATGCTTTTCTCCAAATGTATGATGCCCCTTGAGAGGAATGTCCTTTTTGTAATAGATACATTTTCAGCAAGCTATTTTCTAGCAACTAAATAGAATATGATTTTGGAAACTTTCCTTTGCTACTGACACAATATATCCATTAGCATCAATATGTGAAATTAGGCATTTTATGGGATGCCTAGTAAATCTTGGAAAACTGTACCTGGAATACTGCATATACTGAATACAGGTAGTCTTCAATTTACAACCATAATTGAGCCCAAAATTCCTATTGTTAAGTGAAATATTTGTTAAGTGAGTTTTGTTTCATTTTATGACATTTTTTGCCACTGTTGTTAAGTGAATCATTGTGTCAGGGTTCCAAGTAATACTTCCATCGCAGACAAAACTCCAAGGCAAGTAGGTTCCTCAAAGAATAGTTTTACTGGATATATTGTATTGGCACTGTTCTGGTGAAAACCGACTCTAAAGGTTCCTGCGATTTTCACCAAATTAAGAGTAAAAGTTTTCCCTCAACCCCAAACAATCAGTCACATGGCCCAATCAAAATACTGTGTGGTTGCCTGGGTGACATCACTCCTCCTTCCTCTGACAGGCGTGAGAACATCCTTGGTTCCCAAGAGAAAGCATTTTATTTTGGCTACAGAACCCCAGCTATCTCTAATCCCCCCTCCCTATCCCCAGGGATGGACTGCTGGGGATTCACAGGGAGAGCCCCTAGCTAAGATACTGTGCAGTTTGGAGAACTCCCAAATCTCACTCCTGGCTGGCCCCGTCCATCCTTCCCCTCCCAGGAGTCCCCACAGGGCCAGTTTTGGATGCAGGTAAATGCAGGACATGCACAGAGGCCAGGGAGGATGAAAAACAGGTCTCCCGGAAATTCAGGAAGGCCGGAAATGGGCCCGTTTCTGGCTTCCAGAGAGCCTCCGGAGTCCGGAGAGGCTGGTTTTGCCCTCCTGGAGGCTCAATGAAAGCCTCTGGAGCCTGAGGAAGGCAAAATAGCCACACACACCCCACTGTAGTGCAGGAGGCTGACTAGGCCAAACCCACCATGGCCACATCCACCCAGCAACCGGGCAGAAAACCCTTTGCTAAAATTTTTCAAGCCCAGCCCTGCCTATCCCTGCCTATCCCTCCATAATGGCTTCTGTCAGGTCAGCTTCAGGGTTGACACATTGCAGTTGAGAAGTCAGTAACCTGTTTGTGAAGTGACTTTACTTCTCCTCATTCAGGGGTGGGATTCAAATTTTTTAACAACTGGTTCTGTGGGCGTGGCTTAGTTGGTGGGTGTGGCTTGGTGGTCATGTTATTGGCTGGGCGTGGCCAATTCAACATCACTCACATAGAGGCACGCATCTCCTCACCTGGCCTCTCATGACTGTGAGGATGCTACAATAGTCATAAATGTGAAAAATGGTCATAAATCACTTTTTTCAGTGCCATTGTAACTTGGAATGGTCACTCCACACAAGCAAAGTACCAGCAAAGGAGGGGGGAAAAACTCCAGAGACATTCCTGAGACAGGAAGTCTAGTCCTGCCAAGAATGTAATAAGGGTTAATGGAGAGGCAGTTTCTGTAAGCAACACCAGAATGTTTCCTTCCTGCCTTCCTTACAGGATTAGGCTAGTAATTTCTTCTAACAACCGGTTCTCCGATCTGCTTAGAATGTTAACAACCGGTTCTAGCGAATAGGTGTGAGCTGGTAGAATCCCACCTCTGTCCTCATTGACTTTGCTTGTCAGAAGGTCGCAAAAGGGAATCACATGGCCTTGAGACACGGCAACAATCATAAACATGAAACAATTGCCAAGCATTTGAAATCTGATCACATGATCGTGGCGATGCTGCAAAGCTCTTAACTGTGAAAAATGGTCATCGGTCACTTTTTTCATTGCCATTGTAACTCTGAACCATCACTAAATGAACTGTTGTAAGTCAAGGACTCCCTATACTGCACTTGGAATATGACAATGCTTGGGAAAAAAAACACTTGGAATACTGCATATTCAGTTATTGGCACCGCAATGTAAAAAAAGATGCTGAAATTCTGGAAAAAGTGCAGAGAAGACCAACAAGAATGATTAGAGGGCTGGAGGCTAAAACATATGAAGAACAATTCATGGGCATGTCTAATCTAATAATAATACTAATACTACTAATAATAATAATAGTAATACTCTAATGAAAAGCAGGGCTAGCTATAACATTGTACCTATATTTGAGGGGTTACCACAAAGAAGAAGCAGTCAATCTATTTTCCAAAGCACCTGAAGGCCAGATAAGAAACAATGGATGGAAATTAACCAAGGACACAAGCAATCTAAAATTAAGGGGATAATTCCTAACAGTGAGAACAATTCACTAGTGGAACGGCTTGCCTACAGAAGATGTAGGTGCTCCATCCCTGGAGGCTTTCAAAAAGAGACTGGACAACCATTTGTCTGAAATGGGATAGAGTCACCTGCTTAAACAGGAGATTGGACTAGAAAACTTCCAAGGTCGCTTCCAATTGTTCAATTGTTCCTTGTTCTAAATCTATAGAATGCCAAAAATGGGACCTCAAAGTATGAAACTCTTAATATTTCACACACTTCCTAGGCTTTCTAAGGCAAACTGGCAAAGTATAAAATACTTCCATTAAAATGCTATTTTAGCCTTCCTCGTTGCAACAGGTAAGGCAATACTGGTCTTTTCTTTTGGTTTTTTTTTTTTTTCAGTAAGAATGTCCTGTATTTTATTTTGCATTTCTTCTTTCATATTCATATTGGATTAGGGTGATTCCCTTTTCATATTTTTCCTAAATTGTTCTTGTCGTTCTGCATAATACCTATTATATGCAATGCCTAGGGAAAGTATATAGCATATTAAAATAACACAGCCATTTCACACATTGCCTAAAAACATCGCACAATCGATGGATTTCCCAGACGTTCCGTACAATGCCAGCTTTTCAAACATTGCCGGCAACGGATCTATTCTTTAAAACATAAAGAAGCAAAGTGGAATGCATTGTCATCTACTGTATCTGCAGAAGCCAGATTCAGAGTTAAAGTTATTCCCAAAATAAAGAAGATTCTGGAAGCTGAGCGGCCAAAGGCACTTGAAAGATGTAAAACCCAGAGGCAGTTTTTGTGCAGAATCACAGATATCTTGAAGTCTTCAGATCCCCAAAGTTAAGAAATGACATCCCCAAAACTTTGCCAGATCACAGACAGAGAATTCCTTTGTTTTAACCAAGGTCCACCCCTTAAATAATATCAGTCAATCAATCAATCAGAATAGAGCTAGAAGGGACCTTAGAGGTCTTCAAGTCCAACCATCTGCTCAAGCAGGAGACCCTATACCATTTTAGATAAGTGACTGTCCTGTCTCTTCTTAAACCCCTCCTCCCATTGATGAAACACCCACGACTTCTGGAGGTAAGTCATTCCACTGGATAATTGTTCTCATTATCAGGAAGTTTCTCCTTAATTCCAGGTTGCTTCTCTCCTTGATTAGTTTCCATCCATTGTTTCTTGTCCTGCTCTCTGGTGCTTTGGAAAATAGGTTGACTCCCTCCTCTTTGTGGCAGCCTCTCAAATACTGGAATATTGCTATCATGTTGCTCCTGGTCCTTCTTTTCACTAGATCCGCCATTTCAACTTCTGAATCAGGGATGTCCATTAGGATATGAGAATCAAGATGGCCGCCATGATCTTGTGAACAAAGCTCCCCCTTTTTGATGTTCTTTTTATGTGTGTCACATTCACACCATCATGGGCCGTATGTCCACTTTTTTTAAAACCATGTTCTAGGGATCCCTGCTCTGAATGATAAGGAAAACATGGTAATGTTAGCGACAGGAGGGGACAGACAATGTTTTAGTTTATTAACAGGGTATTTGAAAGTAAAATTGACATCAGTTACAGAAGGGTGAAACCTATCGGAGGCTTGCTATACCTGCTTTGATTTTAACCACTATAAAAGCATCAGAACAATTGTACTGCCATTACAGCTAGTCCATGGCCTACGATCACCACCAAGACCAACATTTCTGTTGCTAAACAAGAAAATTGTTAAGTGAGTTTTGCCCCATATTATGACCTTTCTTGCCACAGTCATTAAGTGAATCACTGCAGTTAAGTTGATCACCCAGTTGATAAGTGAATCTGGCTTCCCCGTTGAGGTCGCAAAAGGTCATCACGTGACTCTGGGACATTGCAACCATAAGTGTGAAAAACAATCATAAGTCACTTTTTTCAGTGCCATTGTAACTTTGAACAGTTACTAAATGAACTGTTGTAAGTCGAGGACTACTTGTACTTTCTCATCATGCACACAAGGCTAGTAAGACAAGCGACCTTATCCAAACCTTCCCCTCTGCACTCATGATGTTACCTAGTTTGGTAATGAAACATCTGCAAGAAGAAAAGCAAGGTCTTGAACCTCAAAAACCCAACAGGTCATACAGTGTCGTTCCTGGCACGATTGATACTGTGTTTCCCCCAAAATAAGACCCTGTCTTATATTTTTTTTTCCACCCAAAAGGCACCATGTCTTATTTTCAGGGGATGTCATCCACTGACTAATCTCACTTGCACATGTCACCCCCTGCCTCCTTCAGGAACATCTTCTGCGGCCAGCAAGGCTTTCCTGAAGGCCTCTGCAGCCGATAACAGAGCTCTGGATCGATCTGGAGCTTTGTTATCAGCTATAGAGGCCTTTAGGAAAGTCTTGCCAGCCTTGCCAGCTGCAGAAGAAATGGGCCAGCAAGTCAGGTGTTGGAGTGGGCAAGGCCTGGCCTCAACTGTCCAAAGGTAAGTAGTAGGGCAGCTCCACCCCTACATCCCCACCCTAGCTTAATTTTTACCCGTGCACTCTGGAGTGAGTGGGATCTTAATTAGGGCTTATTTTGGGGGTAGGCTTTATATTGGGCACACATTTAAAAATCAAGCTAGGACTTACTTTCAGGGTAGGTTGTATTTTCAGGGAAACAAGGTAATTCAAATGTTTTCAGACACAACCAAGCTCAAGTAATTATCCATGCTGGCTGATCTTCTGCCTTTCCCAGGACTGCTAATTCTGCACTTTTATACCAAAAACCAAAGGAACTGAGTTAGGTCACATTAGGATAGATACTAGAATTGATAACCTGGAATCCATGTGACCTCAGCTAGGGACAAATCAATTCCAGATTGTTTCCAAACTTCTGCAAAAGAACGAAATTCAACTTTGCACTTAAACCTTGTAAGGAACTTGGGATTTCACTCTGGCGGACCTGACTGTTCTTCTTTCCTCTCTTATCACCATGGTAAATCATACGCAAAAGAATTCGTGTGGTTTTGGGGAGGTGAGCTACGTATTAGTCCTTGGGGTATTTGAGTGGTTGGAGGATGTTAATTGAATAGAGGGAAGGTGGGAGTCTCAATTATAGCTGGCCTTCTGAAAGGGCTGACTTTCCCTCACATTGATGTGCCCACAATCCCTGTGAGAAATGCAAACACCACATGTGAAAGAGAGCTAGCCTCAAAGGAGGCACCCAGGCACACACACACACACATACACACACCATTCTGAACAAAATAGTTTGCAAATGCCAACTTAATGAAAATAAATTGAAAAATAAGTAGGAGGGAAACTGGGAAGTCCTGAAAGAAGCTGTGTGATATCAGACAAATAAAAAAAAGTTTGACTTTGCAATTAGGGTATAATACCCTCCCCACCACCCAATCATTAAACTCCTTCCGGGCAAAGGGGGAATCAAAGGTAGCAAAACAATGAAATCACACACAACTCCCTTTTCTATGTGTACCACTGCACACAAAGGAATTGGGTATATCTAGTCTAGCGAAAAGAAGGACTAGGGGTAACATGATAACAGTAGTCCAATATTTTAGGGGCTGCCAGAAAGAAGAGAGAGTCAAGCTATTCTCCAAAAAACACCTGAATGCAAGCAATGGATGGAAACTAATCAAGGAGAGAACCAACCAGAAATAAGGGGGAATTTCCTGACAGTTAGAAGAATCAGTGGAAAGACTTGCCTCCAGCAGTTGTGGGTGCTTCAACATTGGAGGTTTTTAAGAAGAGATTGGACAACCATTTGTCTGAAATGGTATAGGGTCTCCTGTCTGAGTAGGGGGTTGGACTAGAAGACCTCCAAGGCCCCTTCCAACTCTGTTATTCCATTTGTGTTGGGGACAGGAGGCTCTGACAGGATTAGACAAGAGAAGAGTGCGAGTTGACTCAGGTCATGTCCAAAAGACTTGCATCCTCCATTTTGTTTGTTAGATTTATTTTCTCCACTAGAATTAATCTAAATAATTCTTCCTTCCACAAGGCTATTTCTACCCAGGAGTGGACTTAGTCGTAACTAAGTTTAGCTTGACTAGACTTTGAACATGTGACAAGTATCTGATCGAGACTGATTTCAGTTCAGCATCAAAAATTGACTTGTAATTATTACTGGTTATCTTCAGCACTTGATAAAGAACGCCTGGCATTGTTTGGGAGCATTTGATGACAGCTGGGCAAATAGAATTCGTTATTTGATAAAAACCTGGTGTGTGATATACAGTGAGAATTACTGTTTGAAATAAGTGTGCAGAGCTTTGAAGGGGATCAATGAAGCTTTGAACAAAACAAGCGCTTCAAGTAAAACCATAAAGCACCTCCCTACCAGGTTGGAGCTGGTATGTTCAGAAGCAAAAAAGCCGAGATCAGAAAGGACCATTATCAAAACCCAGTTCAGCTGCTCTCAACACTGAAGCTGAAACACAGGTGACAAGAAATCGGTCACTGTGTAAGGAGAAAAGCAAGTAGGATTGGAGTTGAAGCCTGATATAAATAAGATTTGGTTCCTAAATCCTGCGATAGTTTATCTTCTTCGATATTACTATGCCTTTGATATCTGAATAAAAAGTGACTCGCTAGTTTGTGTTTTTTTCTTGATATTTCTATTAAAAGTTCCTGGATGCAAGTATGAATTTCCAGAGCAGCGTTTCTCAATGTCAGCAAATGTAGGATGTGGGGACTTCAATTCCCAGAATTCTTCAGGCTGAGCTTTGACCATGAGTGTCCTCAGAGGGGCACAAATGAGGAAACAGAGCTGGCGTAGTGGCTAGAAAGCAGTATTGCAGGCTGAGTCTGCTCATTGCCAGCAGTTTGATTCTGAGCGGCTCATGGTTGACTCAGCTGTTCATCCAAGGACAGTAAAACGAAGACCCAGATTGTTGAGGCAACATGCTGACTCTGTAAATCTCTTAGAGAGGGGCTGTAAAGCTCTGAAGTGGTATAACTGTGAGAGGGATCTTGGAGTCTTAGTGGACAACCAGCTAAATATGAGCCAACAGTGTGCAGCAGCAGCCAAAAAAGCTAATACAATCCTAAGTGAGGTACTAATACCACTCTATAAAGCCTTAGTAAGACCACACCTACTGTGTTTCTCCAACAATACGCTCCCCCAATAGATAGTCCCAGCATGTTTTCTAGGCATAAGGTGAAATTAATCCCCTCCCCCCAAATTTAGGCCTATTTTAAAACATACAAAATAGGAGGAAGGAGGGCAGGGGGGAATTTGCTGTTAGGAGCGCCTCGTGGGCAACCACACCTCACCACCAGCCACTCCTAACGGCCGATCATGGCAGAGTGCGGAGGGCTCCCTAACCCTACCAAGCGCCTTTGCTGCAGACCCAGGATAAGGTGCTGGCTGCAGGCCGGGTCAGCGGGCGGGTGGCGGCGACATGGATGTCGGCCTCGGGACACATTACATTGCGAGACCTTTGGCTCCCACTGCTGATGCTTCCTCCGCTGCCTTTGCTTTCCCTTCTGCCCGTGCCGCTACTGCATCTGGAGTGCTGCGCATTCCTCCACCAGCAGCGTTTCAGCCACTTCTCGGGCAGCGGAGCCGCCTCCGTAGTTTCCACACCGCCACTGCCGCCCACCCAATGTCCCAGCCTAGAGCCAGCACCATACCCGGGTTTGCAGTAAAGGTACTTGGCGGGGGTAGGGAGCCCTCTGTGCTCCACCATTGTCGGACATTAGGAGTGGCTGGTGGTGAGGCGTGGCTGCCCACTGGGCGCTCCAGGCGAAGGTGCATGGGGGGGGGGAGAAATTAAGTCACCCCCAAAAAGACGGCCTAGCCATTTTGGGGGGGGATGTCAAAAGAAAAGAAGGCCCAGCCTTATTTTCTGAGAAACACAGTAGAGCACTGCATCCAGTTTTGGTCACCACACTATAAAAAAGATGTTGAGACTCTAGAAAAAGTACAGAGAAGAGCAACCAGGATGATTAGGGGACTGGAGACTAAAACATATGAAGAATGGATACAGGAACTGGGCTTGGCTAGTCCAGTGAAGAGAAGGACCAGGGGAGACACGATAGCGGTCTTCCAATATTTGAGGGGCTGCCACAGAGAGGAGGAAGGGGTCAAGCTATTTTCTAAAGCACCTGTAGGCCAGACAAGGAACAATGGATGGAAACTGAACAAGGAGAGATTTAACCTGGAAATAAGGAGAAACTTTCTGACAGTGAGAACAATCAATCAATGGAACAGCTTGCCCTCAGAAGTTGAGGAAGCATTATCACTTGAGACTTTCAAGAAGAGATTGGACTGCCATTTGTCAGAAACGGTGTAGGGTCTCCTGCTTGGGCAGGGGGTTGGACTAGATGACCTACAAAGTCCCTTCCAATTCTGATTATCTGTTATCTGTTACATAAGTCTAAGTGCTATTCCTAAAAATGCTTGATAAATTCACTCACAAACATCACAACTTATGTATTTGCATCAAAAACCAGACACAAATACTGAATCCTAGTATTTTCATAATGACATCATCACTTTTACATCAGCATTGGAGTATCACTGCAGCACATGTCCTCAACTTACACTGGTCATTTAGTGTCCATTCACAGTTATGATGGACTCCCCCCCAAATGGTATTTATAACTCTGTTTTGAGGTTCTGATGACCATGCTACCCTGCGGTCATGTGACCACATTTTGGACACTTGTCAACTAGCCCATATTTTCAGTTGTTTGCAGCATAGTCACATGACCATGATTATGACATTCGGGGGGGGGGGTTGTCCTGAAAATTGGTGTTTACTTCCTGTTTTGGGGGGAAAAGGCCCCATAGGAAACAATTTATTTAGAAACCGTAGCATTTTTTTAATAATCACAGATTTACTTTATGATAGAATAGATAGATAGAATTCTTTACTGGCCAAGTGTGGTTGGACACACAAGGAATTTGTCTTGGTGCAAAAGCTCTCAGTGTACATAAAAGAAAAAAATACATTCATCAAGAGTCAAGAATCGTAAGGTACAACACTTAATGATAGTCATAGGGTACAATAAGCAATCAAATCATACTAGGAAACAGTCCTCTGTGATCCTGGTGATTTGCTGAATGACCACTTTGAAAAGGTCATAAAATTGGGTCAGTCATGTGACAGGAGTTGTGACTTGCCGCCTATAATGCGCAGGCTCTGTTACAGTTGAAAATTGAGGATGACCTGTTCGCTGATGTTGACCTACACAAATCCAGAGTAGAATGAAATGATTTAGGACAGATTTATTTTGTCTTAGAGAAGAGGAAATCTTCCAGCTTGCTGTCTGGTGAAGCTCTGGCCCCAAACTCTGATGCATTGGAAATGGTGCTAGGGCTGGAAAGGGGAGGGGGGTGATTTTATTATATTATTATATTAATTTATTAATATAATTAATTTATTATATTTATTTATTTGATTTTATGAGTTTTATTGTTTTAAATTGTGGTTTTATATGTTGTAAGCTGCCTCGAGTCGCCATGGTGAATAGGTGGCAATACAAATCTAATAAATAAATAAATAAACAGACAGACAAACAAACAAATAAACAAACAAACAAACAATCTAAGGAAGGATGGAGAATATTGGATTCAAGATTTACGACTTGACTTCCCAATCAAAATGGTGTTTGCAATCAGCCTATCACTGGTAATCCCCAACATAGAATCTTGGCAAGAGTGAAGAAAACTTTCCAATTTAGCCATACGCTCACTTCTGCGTTTCTCCTCTCCCATCTCTAGAAAACTCAAAGCAATGTTTCTTACCTGTCTGATGTAGCCTATCTAAAGACTAAGTGTCTACGGAGGTTCTCAGTCATCCGGGTCATGGTTGTCCCCAAAGGTGCTTTTTTTCAAGAGGCAATTGGACTTTCTGATTTTTTTTTTTCCTTTGAAGACATTTTGCTTCTCATCAGAAGAAGCTTCTTCAGCTCTGTCGCTTCTTGGATGATAAGCGAAACGACTTCAAAGAAAAACCAGAAAGTCCAATCGCCTCTTGAAAAAAAAGCACTTTTGGCGACTATCTAAATCAGGGGTGTCAAACTCGATTTCGTTGAGGGCCACATCAGGGTTGTGTCTGACCTCCAGGGGGTGGGATGGGGCGTGGCCAGCATGATGTCACTCATGTTGGGGACGCTCTGTGGCACCCCGAGCTTTCTGCCAATGAAAATGGGCTCCTTAATGTTTTCGGCTGCGATGACCTCCTGAAACTCTCTGCCAGCAAAAACAGAACTGGAGGGGGGGGGAATGCACGGCCCTCCCAAGCTTTGTTTTCGACTGCAATGGCCTCCTACATCCCTAACCCTCTGCCAGTGAAAACTGGGCTTGGGAGGGCCACGTGTGGCCCTTGCTAGCTCCATTTTCGTTGGACCGAAGCACCATGGCATAGTCCTTCACTGTTTCCAAGGCAACCCCATGGGCCAGATCTAAGCACCGCCCCCCTGGGCTGCATCCAACCCCCGGGCCTTCAGTTTGACACCCCTGATATAAAGGCTGTTTCTTTTATAGGAAATAGATGTCTCTCTTCTATGCTTTGCTCATCCTTAACCACCAATAATGAGCTCTAATACATTCAGGAAAAGGCACCATATTTCTTTTACCCCAATTCCTTCTCTTCACACAATCGCATTACATCTGTCTGAAATTTGCCAGAGAAATCTCCCGGGACAGAATGCATTATTTTTTTTTTTTTACTGCAAACTGCATTACATTCAGCCTGTATGAAAATCCCATCTTTTAAATAAAACCAGAATCTAAGAGAATATTGGAATCTGCTGCAAGAAAAGTCTGCAAGTTTTGCCTGCTTTATTCCTAAATTGCAATAGAACTCCTGTAAATTACATCTTATTTTACTGAAAAACAGCAAAAAAAAAAAGAACAATTACCAGATTGAAAGGCAATATTTCAAAAGCAACTGTATTGGTTTGTCTGAAATTCAGCATGCCATGATATTCTAATAAGTTTGGAAAATGCAATTTGTAAAGAGGAGAAGGAAAAGGAGATGTATTTATATTCTTCCAACCTACAGTAACTGGATAGCACTAGCACTTAGACTTATATACTGCTTCATAGTGCTTCATACCCATCTCTACAGAGTCAGCTTATTATCCCCAGACTGACCTCGAAAGGATCAAAGGCTGACTCAAGCTTGAACCAGTCAGAATTGAGCTCCTGGCAGCGAGCAGTGTGTCAGCCTGAAATATTGTGCTCCAACCACTGCGCCACCATGGTTCTTAATAAGAAAGTGGAGTTTCTGACAGACACTATAGAATAACACTTAGAATAACATAAAACTGGACTGAAGCATTTACAAACTGGGATCTGCTGCCTGAAATGGATTAGATGGTCTCTGGACAGTCATGGATTTGATGCTGGTGAGTAGGGTAGGGTAGAGTAGGGTAGGGTAGGGTAGGGTAGGGTAAGGTAGGGTGGAACAGAACAGAATGGAATAAAATAGAATGACACAAAAGGAATTTGTCTCCGAGACAGCAGTACTCAGTGTACTTGCAAAACAAGAGAGAAAATAATAATAATACTAGAAATGAGCAACCAGTAAAAGGAGGAAATAGGTAATAATAAAATAACAGAATAACAGAGTTGGAAGGGATCTTAAAGATCTTCTAGTCCAACCCGCTGTTCAGGCAGGAAACCTTATACCATTTCAGACAAATGGTTGTCCAGTCTCTTCTTAAAAATCTCAAGTGATGGAGCCCCCACAACTTCTGGAGGCAGGTCGTTCCCCTGGTTAATTGTTCTAATTGCCAGAGGATTTCTGCTTAGTTCTAGGTTGGTTCTTTCCCTGATTAGTTTCCATCCATTGCTTCTTGTCATAAATAATAAATAATACTATAGCCATATACACATTAGACAGAACTTAGTAGTCACTTTGCTTTGTCAACTGAGAGAATTAGGTATTCAGCGGCGTGATAGCACAAGTGGTGGAGAGTAGCTGTTCAATTTAACAGCTTAGCTTAACTGCTGCCCAAATACTTGGGTATGGCACTCTTTTGCACAATTGCTTATTTAGGGTATGCAAAACAACTGAGTTGACAGATAGTCTGGTATAGTGGTTAAGGTACCAGGCTAGAAATTGGGAGAGTGTGAACTCTAGTTCCGCCTTAAGCACAAAATCAGCTGGATGACCTTGGGCCATCTATGAGATGACCAAAAAAAAAACCGTATCAGCCTGAGATTTGCTGTCTCTATTGCTGATCCCTATCCTGCCTCTACTGTCTTTGTTCCCCATGACTACATGTTACTTAACTTACGTCCGAGTTAATGAGAGCACAAAGTGTGACAGATTTTGTATGCCTTGAAGCTGCCTTTGAATGGTGTTGGAATAAGTGGAGAAAGATTACATTAACACCAGGATGAAATGAAGACAATGTGCTGGCAGGAAAGGCATATTGCCACAGCTTGTTTGTGCTGGGGTGAGATCCACATAAGGAAGGGCCGTACATCTTCATTTCTTAATCACCTTTGGATCTCCTAACTAGTCAAACGGAGAATCCAAATGGAGAGGAAATCAGTGCGGCATCTGAGAGAATATTTCTGCAAAAGAAATCCTGTCCTTTTTTTATGATGAAATATTTAATCTCAGAACATAGAAAGGTAAGGCTGGAAGGTCCCTTAGAGATTTCTAGTCCAACCCCCTGCTCAAGACAGAAGACTTTGTATACCACCCCTATCAAATGATTGTCCAGTCTATTTTGGAAAACCTCCAGTGAAAACCTCCAATAGGTTATACTAGCTCGATACCCGTGCTTTGCTACAAAACTATGTGGTTGGGCTCAGTTTTTGGAGAGGAAAAAAATTCTGCCTCTGCTTACCAGCATCCATTGGTATTCATCTGGCTAGCATCCTGTCAGCGTGTGAGAGAGTTGAGGGCTGTTTGAAAATGGAAGCAGTAATTGCTGTGTGAGCAAGGAGGAGACAGCAAGGAGCCTGGGCGTGGCTTAGTTCAACTGTTCTGTACTAAAGCTGCTTGGTGCTGTGAAACTGAAACTCCTCTCCTCTGCTTGTGTTTTGCATTTGAAACAGATTTCTTTTCAGGTGGGGAGGGTGAGTAAAACTCCTTAGCATCAGACCATGTTAATAATAATATATGAAATACTCATGCTCTGATGGTCATTACTAAAAATCCTTTCTTAGTGAGCCCCTAGAAGCCAAAAGAAACATATGTGCCAAATTTCAAGTTTGTAGGCTTTACAATTCTGGAGATTTTGTGATGATGCATGAGTAGTATTGCGCCTTTATACAGATAGATGGATTCTGATCTCTTACTATCTTGCTAAAAGTGGAAAAGCTAATTTTAAAACCACTTTCCTTTATTTTGGCATTCTCCGCATGCATTAGGACTACAATTCCCAGAACTCCAATGCTGAGTAGCAATTCTGGGAGTGGGAGTATCTGGAAGTCGTCTGATTGAGGAAGACTGCTTTAAATCATTCATAGAACTCACATTGGCTAAGTTATAAATCAGGTATTTTATGTTTCGCAAATTCTTTCCTCAGCTGATTCTTGGCTGTGAACAGCGTATATTCAGTACAAGTTGAGGCTTAGAATTTGTGATGGGTGATAGATCAAAAGACATTTAGAATGTATAGCCACTAAAGATCAAATTCTTATGCTTGGACAAATTCAAGGTGAAATTGTTAAGAAGCAAGCACTTAGAACTTTTATTGTGCTTGTTTACTTATTTATATTTCAAGCAACTGTAGCAATGTTATCAGCACTGGTCAGGCACTTCTAATGTGTTTGAGCAAAAAAGATTTATGACTTGAGATGAATACTATATATGCCCATTAAGCGTTCATGCTACCGGCAGTATTTCACTCACCTGAGTCTATCTCTATGTCCAGGAAGAAATAATTAATCACACCATCACCATTCCAAATTGCTTCTACTGTGAAATCAACAAAATAATGGATAATTTTGAAGAATACACAAACACGTTATCTACAAAAAAAATGCAGTGTCCAATATATCAAATTTTAGCACCTAGATGTCTTTACAAGATAGTTGCACATGATTTTAAGTTAATGCTCTATAGGTAGTCTTCAACCAGTGGTGGGATTCAATTTTTTTTTTACTACTAGTTCTGTGGGCATGGCTTGGTAGCCATGGCATGGCTTGATGGGCATGGCTTGGTGGGTGTATCAGGGGAAGGATACTGTAAAATCTCCATTCCCTCCCCACTCCTGGGGGAAGGTTACTGCAAAATCTCCATTCCCTCCCCACCCCACTAACCTGCTTTTCAGCTCTGTTCTCCTGTGCAGGGCAACTAAAGAAGACCCAGCCAATCAGCTGGGACTCAGGAGGCAGAGAATAGATGGGGGTGGGGCCAGTCAGAGCTGGTATTTACCGGTTCTACAAACTACTCAAAATTTGCACTACCGGTTCTCCAAAACTGGTCAGAACCTGCTGATACCATCTCTGTCTTCAACATATGATCATTTGTTTAATTATCATTTGAAGTTACGATGGCATCGAAAAAAGTATCTTACTGCCAATCCTTATACTTATGATTGTCACAGCTTGTGACTGCATTTCAGGCATTTGGCAATCAAAACTACAGAAGAGAATATTTGTAGCTTGGGGTTGAAAAGAGGGATCCCTTGTGCTTTCTGAGTTTGGCTGTTTTCTTGCAATGTTTCATTACCAACTAGGTAACATCATCAGTACACAGCAGTGTACTAATGACTTTACCTAGTTTGGAAATAAAACATTGCAAGAAAACAGCCAAACTCAGAAAGCATCAGTAAAAATGAGGTTTTACACATTACAACAGTTGCAGTGACCTGGGGTACTTTCCAAGTAAAGCCAATGGAGGAAGCCATATTGAATAATTAGGTTGAGTAACTGGATTAATCATGTTATGTGATGTACTTTGGGAATGAATAACTGGGCCAGGTCAATCATTAATCTCCATGATCAAGCAGGGTCCTGAAACCAGGCTACTCACGATAGATAGATAGATAGATAGATAGATAGATAGATAGATAGATAGATAGATAGATAGATAGATAGATAGATAGATAGATAGAAAGGAAAGAAAGAAAGAAAGAAAGAAAGAAAGAAAGAAAGAAAGAAAGAAAGAAAGAAAGAAAGAAAGAAAGAAAGAAAGAAAGAAAGAAAGAAAGAAAGAAAGAAAGAAAGAAAGAAAGAATTCTTTATTGGCCAAGTGTGATTGGACACACAAGGAATTTGTCTTGGTGCAAATGCTCTCAGTGTACATAAAAGAAAAGATACATTTGTCAAGAGTCAAGAATCATAAGGTACAACACTTAATGATAGACATAATCAAATCATACTAGGAAACAGTCAATATAAATCGTAAGGATACAAGCGACAAAGTTACAGTCATTCAATCACAAGTGGGAGGGGAGGGGTGATAAGGAATGATGAGAAGATTAACAGTAATAGTAGTGCAGACTTTGTAAATAGTTGAATAGTGTTGAGAGAATTATTTGTTTAGCAGAGTGATGGCTTTCGTAAAACACAATCCAGCACCACCTCACCAGTGGGGGATATGTGCCCACCGCAGCTGTTTCTGGGCTGTAGTTCCCACTTCTCTTTGATTATGCTAGATATGACTGATATGAGTTAGAATTTAAGAATTTAGATTTAATTTAATGTCATAAAGAAGAGGGGGTCAACCTATTCTCCAAACACCTGAAGGCAGAACAAGAAGCATTAGTTGGAAACTAATGAAGGAGAAATCCAGCTTAGAAATAAGGAGGAATATCCTGACAGTAAGAACACTTAATCAGTGGAACAACTTGTCTCTAGAAGTTGTGGGTGCTCCATCACTGGAAGTTTTTAAGAAGAGATTGTCCAAAAATGATATAGGATCTCCTGCTTGAGCAGAAGGTTGGAATAGAACAGGGGTTGCCAAACCTTTGGACCTCAGGGACCACCAAACTCATAATTTTAGATCCCAGGGACCACTAACTGGTTCTGTGGGCGTGGCCTAATTTGTGGGTGTGGCTTGGTGGTCATGTGAGTGTCTGGGCATGGCTTGTATGTAAATATTATAAATATTTGTATAAATATTGAATTTTTTATTTTAAAAAAGAGCAACTTTTACCCAAAATCAGGCAAAGCAGGCAGGCAGATTGAGTTGCTCACAGAATCACAGATTCATTCAGAGATCTATCCATCTGCCATTTGCTAGCTCAGTCTGTCACATAAAATTTGCTAGCAAGCAAACTCACAAAATTAACTCACAACACACCATGCATGTAAATATTGATTTTTTTATAAAAAAGAGCAACTTTTACCCCAAAGCAGCCAAAGCAGGCAGATTGAGTTGCTCACAGAATCATTCAGTGATCTATCTAACTGCCATCAGCTAGTTCAGTCTCTCAAATTTGCTTGCTGTGAGTCTGCACTGAATTTGCTTGCAAACAAACCTTAAGTCCTAAGGGAGATTTGGCTGTGCTGAGCTGAAGATCTAAAGACTAGCTAAAAGGCAAGAAATCCAACCATTTCCTGCTTCCTAGCTAATCTAAATCTCCCAGCACAGCAGAACAGATGATGGTCGGAAAAAGGAAAAATAGCAATTTAGCAGGCAAGTTTGCCGGGTAAGGAGTGAGTGGGCGGGAAGGGTTCCCACAGGCCATGTGGGCGGCGCAGCCTTGTATTTCTGCACAGCTGGGATTAATTGCTTTGGGGGGGTGCTCTGGGGGGTGAGACTTCTCTGAGGCCCACCAAAATTTTCTCGCAGACCACCAGTGGGCCGCGGCCCACCAGTTGGCAACCACTGGACTAGAAGACTACCAAGGTCCCTTCCAACTCAGTTACTCAACATACCATGTTTCCCCAAAATAAAACTGGCCTTATATTTATTTTTTTGCTCCAAAAGATGCATTAGGGTTTATTTTCCAGTTAGGTCTTATTTTCAGGAAAACATGGTAGAACACATAATATCAGAATTAGATCCGTTAATCAAATTTTGAGTGCAAAGTTACTCTCCACTATCATATTGTATGTGAACATAAATTTGGACAACTGAATGGAACCTAAGCGGTGCTCAAAAATGGGTCTCTGCTTTTTTCTAAAAAGTAGATGTTTTAAAATGCATTTTTATGCTCCCATTCAATAAAATAAACCTACATATGTAAGATTTTCAAAGGCAAAAGAGACATAAAGTTTATATATATAGGTTTCTTCGGGTATTTTCCCACATAATATTTGTGCTTTTATTATAGCGACATTTCGGCAGAATCTCATCTGCCATCCTCAGGCTTGTGTATTGGGTTCTTTTTAATTTTATGTGTTAGTCTTGGCAGCCATTTTTTGTTTGAATTTTGTGCTGGCTTTCTGCTTTATTTGAATGGTTTTTTTCCTCATCCTGATTGGCTAGGAGTCTAGGTCTGTTTCTATTGGTCTTCGAGTTGCTGTGTTTTTGATGTTGCCAACCAATCAAAAACACAGCAACTTGAAGACCAATAGAAACATATATATGTGTGTGTGTGTGTGTTTGTGTGTGTGTGTATTAGGTTTTGAGCTGATAAATAATTAAATAAGGGAGACTAGAAACAAATAGCTTTCTGTTGGTATGGTTTCTGGTGATGAGCCGAAAGACAGAAAAGAAAGCAGTATGCTTCCTCCCTTGATTGGGGCTTACCAGGGTGTTGTAACACAAGAATATACACTCATTCCCCTGTATCGCTGATCTGGATGAGAACCTGTGGCCTAATGGCAATTACAACTGCCTCATATGTAATGCTTCCCGGGTTCGAATCCCAGTAAGGGTATGGCTAGCTGACGAGAGCTAAGTAGCTTGAAATAGATCTATCCTAGTCTCCCTTATTTAATTATTTATCAGCTCAGAAACCTAACACACACACACACATATATATATATATACGTGCACACACACACACATACACACACCAGCCAAGGAAAAGAGAGAAGAAAGAAACTTGGCTCCACAAAGCTTCCTTTCCAGCTTACCTTAATTTCATAGTGCTATTGAAAAAGCCAAGAAGGAAAGTCAACGGCTCCCTAAAGGCACTTAGAGAACCAGCCATGGCTAATTCTAAAATTCCATAAAGCCTTATCCTTTTAGAGTCTTAAGCCATTGCTGAAATAGTTGGGAGCCTTTCCAACTGCTAGATGGAGTCTTTTGGTTGCCATTTATCAATTTATCTTTCTTGGGAGGTTTTTCTGCATTACAGAAAAAATACAGAAGGGCATAAATGGGGGTGGGGGTGGGGATTGGGACGGAAATTACAGTAAAACAAAAAGAAATCTTTTTTTTTTCTTTTTAGTTCTTTTATAGCGTTCTTGGGTCAAAAAAAGCTTTTACAATCTAGCTCTAAACGACAAAGGACAAAGAGGAGAACAAATGGAAAGCATTATCAATTCTTATCAAGAATTCTTACAATGAATCATATCCCCTCCTCCCCCCCCCCTTTTTAGGACATGAGTATGTATTCCTTTGCTTCTAGGAGGCAATCAGTTCCCAGGTCCATTGGCAGAAACAAAGCAGCTGTTTTTGTGTGCTGGGAGTTCACAAAGGCAGGAAATTGCTTTTTTTTTTTCTTTTCTTTTCTTTTTAAGCATTTAGCTAGTACTATGACTCGCCCGGATGAAAGATGCCAGGGTATCCAAGGGCTCACTATAAAGTAGGACAAATGGGACCATATCACAGATTCCAAGTCTCTCAGATTTAATGCTTGGAATGACATTAATGCCTAGAAAAGAACGAGGGAGGGTGCACTTCAGCAGAATTGTGCAGAAAGACTCTCCTTGCTGAACTGTAAGTTGCAAAAGAACATCCTGTCGTTGAAAACAAGGCTTCCGTGTTTCATGATAACCTAAGAAGTTCCCTTCTGTTGTTTTATTCAATCTATGATTTAAATCATGGCAGGAAGAGGAGAAGGAGTAGAGGAGGAGGAGGAAGAGGAGGAGAGGAGGAGGAGGGCAGGAGGAGGAAGAGGAGGAGGAGGAGTGGAGGAGGGGAGGAGGAGGAAGAGGAGGAAGAGGAGGACGAGGAGAAGGAGAAGGAGAAGGAGAAGAAGAAGAAGAAGAAGAAGAAGAAGAAGAAGAAGAAGAAGAAGAAGAAGAAGAAGAAGAAGAAGAAGAAGAAGAGAAGAAGAAGAAGAAGAAGAAGAAGAAGAAGAAGAAGAAGAAGAAGAAGAAGAAGAAGAAGAAGAAGAAGAAGAAGATTTCAACTATTATTGAAAGGGTTAACTCAAGATGTTTTTGGCCATGAAAGGAGCATAGATCTCATTGTCCCCATTCTTTCAAGTGAAGTACCTATGACCTCACTTGGCCTCTGGGGTCATCCACTATGAATGAGGCAGCAGATGCAGGCAATAACTCAGCGAATGAAAAACCAGCCTTTAGAAGTACTTCACAACGGGAAGCAGACAGCATGAAATAAAGTAGATTATTCTTGTTCCTTTTTTTTTTTTTTTTACATAGTGGTACTGAGAGGCATTGGTGTCAGCCAACTGCAGGCTCCCAGGGCGAGCATCTCAAATTCCTCAAAGGAAAGATTTTTCAATATTAACACCTACTATGGTTACGGAACTACAGTCAAGGGAATAATCCCCACTTAATAGGTCACTTTATTTTTTGCCTTCAAAGCCAGGTATGTAAATTTCATTGAGCCCCTGACTGTCTTCCTGAATAAAGTAGCCCCTTTTTTTTATGTTATTCCATAAGACTGGTTCTTTAAAGGTGACCCAGCTCTGGTAGGTCAATTCGGAAAGTGAATTAATTCAATACGTTAAGTGTGCTGGGTAAATATGGTCTCTGAATCCAATTCATGATGATTTAATGTTAACTGTGAACAACTTCCCTGGGTCATATATGTACAAGTAGGTCTTGACTTACAACGATTCATTTAGTGGATGTTCAAAGTTACAGTGGCACTGAGAAAAATGACATGAATGGGAATGGAATGGAATGGAATGGAATGGAATAGAATACAATAGAAATTATAGAATAGAATAGAATAGAATAGAATAGAATAGAATAGAATAGAATAGAATAGAATAGAATAGAATAGAATAGAATGATCGTTGTCAGCTGGCGGCCCCGAGGGTGCGTGCTTTCTCTGTGGGAGCCCCCTCCCTGTGGAATGATCTCCCCCCGGAGATACGAGCCATGACAGATATCCTCTCCTTCTGGCGCGCAGTTAAGACCCTATTTTTTTAAACAAGCTGGCCTGGCCCAGTAAGGGTCTATGGGGTTTTAAGTTAACAGGGTTTTTTAAATTTTAATCTCATTTTAAAAATTTTTGGGATGCAGCCACATCTATGTTTAATCTGGTTTTAAATTCTATTTAATTTTGTAACTTTGTATTTTATGTATTTATTAGGCTGTACACCGCCCCCGAGTCCCTTTTGGGAGAGGGAGCGGTATAGAAATACGAACAATAGATAAATAAATAAATAAATAGAATAGAATAGAATAGAATTTGGAAGGTTTCTATCAAGGCCAAAACCTATACATCGGACAAATCCCTGTCCAATCTCTTCTTAAAACTCTCAGTGTTGGAGCATTCAAAGCTAAGTATTTTTCACACTTACGACTAGCCCCATGGTCACAGGAAACAAAATTCAGATGTTCCACAACTGATTCATATTTATCATCAGTCAGTAGGCAAAATATGGCACAGACCAGGGGTGGGATTCAAATTTTTAACAACTGGTTCTATGGGCATGGCTTAGGTGGTGGGCGTGGCTTGGTGGTCATGTTATTGGCTGGGCGTGGCCAACTCAATATCACTCACATCGAGGCACGCATCTCCTCGCCTGGCCTCTCATGACTGTGGGGGTGCTGCAACAGTTGTAAGTGTGAAAAATGGTCATAAGTCACTTTTTTTCAGTGCCATTGTAACTTGGAATGGTCACTCCACACAAGCAAAGTACCAGCAAGGGAAGGAAAAAAACTCCACAGAAGTTCCTGAGACAGGAAGTCTAGTCCTGCCAAGAATGTAATAAGGGTTAACAGAGAGGCAGTTTCTGTAAGCAACACCAGAATGTTTCCTTCCTGCCTTCTTTACAGGATTAGGCCAGTAATTTCTTCTAACAACCAATTCTCCAAACTGCTTAGAATGTTAACAACCGGTTCTAGCAAATAGTTGCGAACTGGTAGAATCCCACCCCTGGCACAGACATTATGTAAATGTTCACAATAATATATCTGCTTGTCTAGCTCTTTTCCATTCCTTTGAAATCTACCTCAGACTTCAAATTTCATTCATGAAAATAGAATAGCTTGGGATATTCCTGAGCATCATGACCTAGATATTTAGATTTCTGAATCACACACATTTGAACTGTGACAATATTTTTTTTCAATTTTTTTTTATTTTTATATTTTAAAAAACATCTCTTTTGGTGAACAATGTGGTTCCAGGTTTTTACATTTCAATACAAACATGACCAAAATTACGTATTCATCTTTTGTATTCAATTTCATATTGTATTATTACTTATTCCATTTTCCTTTAAATATTCTCAAATGTTCTTATATTCATTACACTTATTTTATCCAATTCCAATTCATATCATAACTTATTTCATTTTTCTTTAAATATTCTCATACCTTGTTTTACAATATTATCTACAATTTTTATTTCATTTCTATATTCATTACACATATTTACTTTTATCTGAATTGTGACAATATTTCTAAAAAAAAATAAATTTCTCTGCCCATTGTGGATTTCAATGCATCCAAGCTACAATGAGTTAGAAGAAAGAGACTTCAGTGCTGAAGATACCAGGTAGAAAAATGGGGCTTTTCAATATTTAAGCTAGTCTGGATGTGAGCTACCTTCTAGAATTGCTCTTTTGTTCTTGTTGCTGATTGGTATCCATATCAGTTTGAATGTGTAATAATTTAAAAGCTTATTTTGGACCAGCGACCTAACTCAATCAAACTTTACTTTATGTAAATGTGTCTCATACTGAGATAGCTTTCTTGAGGAGGCGAAGCAAAATATTCAACTGATTTCATTCTGTAGATTTGAAGGGACAACCCATCCTTGATAAAACTTTTGCTATGAAAATGATGATTATTTCTCAATCACAAGTAGTCCAATCACTTAGACTCCAGTTGAGTATCAATGTCTTGAAATGAATTCCTTTGTCATATCTTCTTTATTATCCATTTCTTGCTTTCCAACGAGTATGGGTACATTGATATAATTATCACAACTCTTCATTAGCTTTCCATTGTAAAAGTTGTTAAATGGACTGGATGGGACTAGCATACATTTGCTGCTTCTTTCTTTCTTTCTTTCTTTCTTTCTTTCTTTCTTTCTTTCTTTCTTTCTTTCTTTCTTTCTTTCTTTCTTTCTTTCTTTCTTTCTTTCTTTCTTTCTTTCTTTTATCGTTATATAGCTGTGTTGCTTGTATCTTTACAATTTGTATTGTTTATTTGAGTCCTAGTATGATTTGATTGTTTATTAGTAGCCTATGACTATCACTAAGTGTTGTATCTTATGATTATTAATGAATGTATTTTATTTTTTCTTTATATACACTGAGAGCATTTGCATCAAAGACAAATTCCTTGTGTCCAATCACACTTGGCCAATAAAGAATTCTACTCTGTTCTATTTCTATTTCATTCTTCATTCCAATATTCTATGCTATGCTATGCTATTCTATTCTATTCAGTGGTGAGATTCAATTTTTTTTATTACTGATTCTGTAGGCGTGGCTTGGTGGGTGTGGCAGGGGAAAGATACTGTAAAATCTCCAGTCAGAGGTGGTATTTGCTGGTTCTCTGAACTACTCAAAATTTCTACTACCGGTGATCTAGAACTGGTCAGAACCTGCTGAATACAACCTCTGATTCTATTCTATTCTATTCTATTCTATATTTATGAGCTAGAAATTTAACAGAAGGAGAAATGAAATGAAGGGAAAACAGTTCCTTTGTGGTAAAGTACAGAGAGTCCTGGACTTATGACCACAATTAAGCCCAAAATTTATTTTCCTAAGTGAGACACTTGTTAAGTGAGTTTTGCCCCATTTTATGACCATTCTTGACACAGTTCTTCAGTGAACCACTGCAGATGTTAAATTAGTAATCCAGTTGTTCAATGAATCTGGCTTCCCCATTGACTTTGCTTGTCAGAAAGTTGCAAAAGGGGGTCATGTGACCCCGGGACACTGCAACCATCATAAACATGAATCAATTGCCAAGCATCTGAATTTTGATCATGTGACCATGGGGATGCTGCAAAATGATCATAAGCGGGGAAAATAATCGTAAGTTATTTTTTTCAACTTCATTCAGGGGTGGGATTCTACCAGTTCTCACCTATTCGCTAGAACCGGTTGTTAACATTCTAAGCAGTTCAGAGAACCGGTTGTTAGAAGAAATTACTGGCCTAATCCTATAAGGATTGTTGTTGCTTACAGAAACTGCCTTTCCGTTAACTCTTATTACATTCTTGGCAGGACTAGACTTCCTGTCTCAGGAACTTCTCTGGAGTTTTTTTCCCTCCTTTGCTGGTACTTTGCTTGTGTGGAGTGACTATTCAAAGTTACAATGGCATTGAAAAAAGTGATTTATGACCATTTTTCACACTTACGACTGTTGCAGCATCCCCACAGTCATGAGAGGCCAGGCGAGGAGATGCGTGCCTCGATGTGAATGATATTGAGTTGGCCACACCCAGCCAATAACATGACCACCAAGCCATGTCCAACTGAGATCGAAGAGTGAGGGAGAAAGAGGCAGAGCATTGGGGTGGGATTCTACCAGTTTGCACCTATTCGCTAGAACCGGTTGTTAACATTCTAAGCAGTTTGGAGAACCCATTGTTAGAAGAAATTACTGGCCTAATCTTGTAAGGAAGCCATGCCCAGTTCCTGTAACCGTTCTTCATATGTTTTAGTCTCCAGTCACCTAATCATCCTGTTTGCTCTTCTCTGTCCTTTTTATAGAGTCTCAACATCTTTTTTATAATGTGGTGACCATGACCAAAACTGGAATAGTTCTTCTCCATTTAAATATTTACCTAGTCAAAGCATTAACAGAAAGCAGAGCTTCCTGTATAAGAATATAATCACAAATTTCTGCCGTGGGCAGATTCTGTTCAAATTTGATCATGAACAGAGTTTGGGAAAGGACATTTTAAAAATGACCTCGGTGTCAGATTTCTTTGTCAAGAAACTAGGCAAGGAGGTGTGTTTGACGTTTGCTGCCCTTCAAAAAGTCAAACGGAGATCTTCTCTCCTGGGGAGGTTCACACAGGAATTATTTTAAGTTTTTAAGCTGAAAATGGAAAAGCTTTTTTCTGTTCCCTCGAGAAAATCTGACGTGTTTCAGATAAAGAGGGGAAAAAATGGAAATAAAAGTTTGACTTCTTACAGACAATTCTTTCTGCTCCCAGTTCTATGATTGCTATTGATTGGAAGAGAGATCTAATTTGCTTCGGCTCATGTGATTGAGATGCTTATCATATATTAAAACCTGGTATCTTTATTTATAAATTACTATCCTAATCTTTCTGTGTTTCTTGCCAGTCCAATTTGAGATGGAATTTGGGGATTGGAAAGATACTATATAAATATTAAATAGTGACAACTTGGGTTTTTGCATAATTCTGCATATTTTTAGTTCAGTGCTAGCTAACCAGTGGGCCGGGTGGTCCACAAGAAAATTTTGGTGGTTCGCAGAGAAATGTCACCCCCAAAGCACCACCCTCCCAAGCAATTAATCCAGGCTGCACAGAAACACAAGGCTTGCATTGCTTGCATTGAGAACACAAGGTATTGAGGGGAGGGGGGGAAGGATGGAGCAGAGCGGAGGAACGTGTCCCACTTGCCTTGCCCGCCAATCGGGTTGCTTCTTTCCGCTTCTTTCTTCTTATGCTTTTGGCTGCACACAAGGACAGCAGCAAAAGTCTTTCTTTCTCTCCCCCAAACTCTGCCAGAAATGAGTCTTTGGGACCCTGCAAGACATCCTGCTCCAAGAGGCTGCGCTGGTGCAACAAGTCTCACAAAGACTCATGTCTGGCAGAGTTTGGGGGAGAGAAAGAAAGACTTCTGCTGCTTCTGCTGCTTTCCTTGCATGAAGCCAAAATTCCCTCTCTGTCTGTCTGTCTGTCTGTCTGTCTGTCTGTCTGTCTGTCTGTCTATCTCTCTCTCTCTCTCCCTCCCTCCCTCCCTGAGAACGGAGCTGGAGATGGCATCCTGCGATCCCAAATAAAGAATGATTGATCAGTAGGAAAACAGGTTGGGTAATTTTCCTGCAGACTTTTTTGGGGATTTTCTCAGGGTCTCTGCTCTGCGGGATTTAAAATTATGAGTTTGGTGGTCCCTGTGGTTCAAAAGATTGGCGACCCCCATCTTAGTGCACAAAAATAGCATGATCCTTGCAGTGTAGTAAACCTCGAGAGTCCTCTTGACATAAGGCCGTAAGAATGACCTTCTCAAGTTAGGAATTGCATGATAAGCTCAGCTTGGCACGACACGTAGGCAAATAGTTACAGGAACTAACTGACCACAAATATCTTGTTAATAGATAATCACGCTATCTTAGCACACAACAGTGGTCGCATCCTGCCATGGCGCCATTAGAATTATACTTCCTTGCTCCTCTTCACATATGTCTCGCTCCCCCCGCCCTGATAAAACTGCAAAATAAAAGAGGGTGGTGCGTTGCAATCGGGGGACTTCTTCATCTACCCCGGGCACAACGTGCTCTCTCACCTTGAGAAACTATGGTGTCTGTGTCAATTATTGATTCTAGTACTTAAGTACTCACCCTCGCGAGGGTCCCTCTAAATTTCACCCCTGCGGGGGCTCTACAGGCTGATCAGAGAACCTAAGGACAATGAGCAAACCGCGACAACGCGACAACTGGGGGCTCGTCCGGGATCTCTCACTTCTTCAGCTCCACGGCGTGACTTCTGTCTAGAGGTGCACTGCCTTCACTCCCGTTGCTACGCACCTGGCAAAGGCTCTGTACAATCGTAAGTAATGGGCTCCTCACTCTCCAAAGTTTCGTCAGTTCATGGGGACGAACTTTACCAATTAGTGAAGAAGGCTAATTGTTTGCAGAAAATTAACGGCACCACTGTATATACCTTGTCTAGAAAATCTATCACCTCCTTTTTGCTTTATGTGGAGCAGCACTGTCCTGCTTATCCGGCTGAGGGCACGCTGCGTCGCACTTCGTGGGAACGCTTGGGAAAATATCTGTATGATGTCCCCAGAGCTCCACCGGACATTCTTATGTCCTGGCGTGCGATAATGGCTGCGCTCAATACTATCTACCCCTCCACCACTCTCCCCGAGTCTTTATCTCTTGCCTCTAAAACTGCTGAGCCTCCTGCTGCTCACCTTGATTCTTCTCCCCCACCTTACCAATCTGTCGCCTCTTCGGATGATATTCCTCAGCTTGCCTCTGCCCCTCCTTTTCACTCTGACACTCCGCACAATCGTCTGCAGCCCTCCTCTCCTTCTGTCTCTCCCATTCCTACTGATCCTCCGTCCCCACATCTCTCGGGGGGAAATATTACTGCTATCCTGGCTTCTCCTTCCTTCACCTTAGAATCTTGTGATATACCTTCTGCTTACCCTATGACTCTTGTTCCGGGAGCCCCTGGCGCTCCTGTTCATACCAACATAGAGTTAAGAGTGTTGAAAAATTTAAAAGAGGCTGTAAATATGTATGGACTGCAATCCACTTACACTCGTGGCATGCTTGATTCTCTCATGTCTGCTAACACTGTAATGCTGTTATATGATTGGAAGATGTTGTTTTCTATGCTTACGACTCCTGCCCAGTATGTTGTTTGGCAATCTGAATATGAAAAATTAGTAGATGCTGAAATAAGACGAGGCCTCCCTAATCTGGTCATTGCTGATCACTTAAAGGGAACCGGATTATACTCCACCCTGATTCAGCAACAAACTTGCCCTCGCCGTGCCTTTGCAATCATTCATCTTTGTGCGATGAATGCCCTGAAACGTGTGGATGACTCAGACTCTAAATCCACACACACCTTTTTGAAGGTAGTGCAGGAGGTTGACGAGTCTTACTCTTCATTCGTTAACCGTTTGCAAACCGCTCTGGAACGCCAAATTGACAATGAGGCGGCCAGACAAGAACTTCTTATTAAACTGGCTTACACCAATGCGAATGAAGATTGTCAAAAAATACTTCAACCTGTTGCTAATAAACCTGGTGTAACCTTGGCTGAGTTCCTGCAGCTTTGTAGGATTGTGGGAACTACTTCTCACAAAATGAGCGCCCTTGCCGCTGCCATCTCTACCTCCATTTCTGCATCCCTCCCCACCTCCCCTCCGTCGTCCGACGCCCTTGCCGTGTCTCGCTCTGGCAATTGTTTTAATTGTGGGAAGCCTGGCCATTTTAAAAATCAGTGTAGAATGCCGGGTGGGGGGGGAACGCCTCGTGGCCAGTCTCGGGGTACTGCACCCTATGCTGCCAAGCCAAAAACTGTTTGCCCTCATTGCAGAAAAGGTTTTCATTGGGCTTCCCAATGTCGCTCTAACCCTCCTCCTGCTCAGCAATCGGAAAACTAGGCATGGGGTCTTCAGCTAATCCCGCTACAAAGGCTGAAACTTCTCTTTCCTCTTCTCTTTCCTTTTTACAACCTACTTCTTTCCCTGTACAGCTGACAGTGGACATCGTTTATGATGATCCTGGTTCGGTCTTCACTCTCTCTCTTTCTATCACTGTTCTGAAGCCACTTCCACCTTCCTTACCTGTTTTGCTCATACCTAACTCCTCCCTTACCATTGAAGGCGTAGTCGCTGCACCCTTTTTGTACGACTCCTCTTCTCTGAAAAATCTCTCTCTCGCTGCCATTGGCGACCAGTGCTTTTCCCTGAAAGCGGGAACGATTGTGGCTACTCTCATTCTTCTTCCCTCTCCTGAACCCCCTTCTTTGTTTGCTCTACAGCAATCTGTTCGAGCCTCCAAACCTATGCTAACCATATTGCTGAATGGCCAATCTTTTGCTGGCCTGATTGACACCGGAGCTGATGTCTCTGTCATTTGGTCCTCTGAGTGGCCATCCTCTTGGCCCCTTGCTGAAACAACTTCAGTACAAGGCGTCGGTGGAGCACAGGCAGCAAAGGTTAACTCACTTTGGCTTACTGCCTCTACGCCTCATTCCTCTGTGACTGCTTATCTTAAACCCTTTGTCCTTCCATTACATTGCAATTTGTGGGGCCGTGACCTGCTATCTCAACTCCACACTTCTCTCTACATACCTTGAATTATGGCTATTTCTCCTCTTTCTCTCACTCTCAAATCAAATATTCCTGTTTGGATTGATCAATGGCCTCTTACAAAAGAAAAATTAAACGCACTTCACACTCTCGTTCAACAGCAATTGGCAGAAGGTCACATTGAACCATCTACCAGCCCATATAACACACCAGTGTTTGTAATTAAAAAGAAAAGTGGCAAATGGCGCCTCCTACAGGATCTCCGTGTTCTGAACGCTATATTGCAACCTATGGGCCCATTGCAATGCGGCCTTCCAAATCCAAATTTAATTCCTGTAAAATTTGATCTCATAATCATTGACCTCAAAGATTGTTTTTTCTCCATCCCGCTGATACCAGAGGACAGGATACTATTTGCCTTCACCGTTCCTGAGTTTAATAATTCTAAACCTACAGCTAGATATCAATGGAAAGTTCTTCCCCAAGGAATGCTCAATTCTCCTATGATGTGTCAATATTTTGTAAATAAAGCTTTACAACCCTATCGGGACAAATTTCCTGAATTTTTAGTGTATCATTACATGGATGACATCCTGATTGCAGCTGATGGTCCTAAAGGTACAGTATGTAAAACTTTTCCATGTCTTCTCTCTCTCCTTGCTCTTGCAGGACTGCATGTAGCACCAGAAAAGGTGCAGTCTCATTATCCGTTACAATATTTAGGACACAAGGTTTCAGCCTCCACAGCTTCACCTCACCTTCCTGTTCTCACACTCCCTCAACCTGCAACCTTGGTACAGTTACAGCAATGCCTGGGCACGCTCAATTGGGCACGCCCATATCTTTCCATTTCAACTCATACTCTCTCGCCATTATTTCAAGCATTGGTCGGCCTTAAGCATCCAGCGGATCTCATTTGGCTGAATGAGCAACAGCTTAATGCTCTTAAAGAAATCAACAGCGCCTTGCATACCCATTGGGTGGACCGCTCATTACACAATCATGCACTCTCATTGGCGCTTCTTCCCACACCCACACTCCTTACAGCAATCATCGTTCAAATCTCGACTTCAAAGAGGCTACACATTTTAGAGTGGATTCACCTTCCTCATACCCCAAAAGCATCAATCACCACAAGAGCTGCACAAATGGCCCTTCTTATAGAACGGGGGAGGAAAAGAGCTAGAGCCTTGATGGGTGTGGATATCTGCATGCTTTACACTCCCTGCAGACTAACACAATGGGAACCACTCTTCCAAAATTCTGATGCGTTACAAGATGCGTTGGAAGGGTGGCAAGGGAATGTCTCCTGCCATCTACCACCAGACCCACGCATACAAGTGCTGAAAACAATTCCGCTCACTCTAGAGACTCCTTTAGTACAACAACCAGTGAAAGATTGTCTTACTGTATTCACTGATGGTTCTAAAACCGTCGGGGCTTGTGTGTGGCAAACTGACAATCTATGGCATAAAAAACTTACCACACCACAACCTTCTGCTCAACAGGCTGAACTGTCTGCCTTCAATATGGCACTCACACTTTTTCCCAACCAGCCAATTAATGTAATATCTGATAGTCTGTCTGTGGCACAATTGGCCTTGAATATATTTGATGCCTACATTTCTCCTGCAACCCCTTCTCCTTTAATGACGCTTTTTTTACAGTTACAAGACCTATTGAAGGAAAGGAAGGAATCTCTGTTTGTGGCCCACATCAGAAGCCATCAGCATCTGCCCGGATTTCTTTCAGAAGGCAATCACATGGCAGATGAGGCCTGCAAGTTGCATTTGTTACCAATCCTGCAGAATAACACCTTAACAGCAGGAGAAAGTCATGATTATTTTCATCAAAATAGAAAGGCTCTGGTGAGACAATTTGGAATTACTCATCAAGAAGCCGCGGCAATTGTTCAACAATGTCCTACATGTAGTCTGCAGGCACGAAGTGTCCCAGAAGGAGTAAATCCTAGAGGCACCAAGGCCTGTGACACATGGCAAATGGACGTTACTCAGTATCCATCCTTTGCGCCCTAGAAGTATATTCACGTGTCTGTAGACACTTACTCTGGGTTCATCATGGCCACACTGCAAAGGGGGGAGACTACTAAAAACACTATCAATCATTGCATTTGGACCTTTGTAACACTGGGATGTCCAAAAATTTTAAAAACAGACAATGGTCCTGCATACACGAGCTCCTCCTTCTCGGAGTTCTGTCACCATTGGTCCATTGTACACAAATTTGGAATTCCATTCAATAGCCAAGGCCAAGCTATTGTGGAAAGAGCAAATTTAACACTCAAAACGGCCCTTGATCGATACATGGGGAAAAAAGGCGTACGCCCCCCGAACCTCCCAGCGTTACAGAATGTGTTAAATGTATGTTTATATACCTTGAACTTTCTGAATCTTACTGGCTCTCCTTCTTCTACGGCTGCTTCTCGTCACTTTACCACACCTCCTGTCCCTACCTCCAGACCTCTTGTTTATTTCAGGCAACTTCCAGATCCGAAGTGGAAGGGACCTGTGCAACTGATCACTTGGGGCAAAGGATACGCTGCTGTTCAACTTCCTGATCGTGTTCTTTGGGTGCCTGCGCGCTGTGTTCGACCTTATCATGGGGAGGCTAAGGACAAGTGTTCCTCTCCTAGCCCTTCTGATTCTGGTATCTCCTGTCTTTTCTCAGTTTTGGGCTGATCCTGCTGTTATCTTCGCCCCTCCGTTCACACGCGTTACCTTTGCCTTTGAAGACATCTCTCTTTCTGCCTGTAATTATGCCTTTCAACATCAAGGCCATGCCTTGCGTCCCTCACCTCACGTCTCTCTTCTGTATGGCTACCAACCCTGTCGGGTCTACCTACATGTCTATGTCACCGCGAATACGGTGGGACCTTATTCCTGCTTAGGCTTTCTTGCTTCCCGTCAATCCTTCAATCATACAGTTTATCTCTTTTCCATCTTCTCTGTAACTCGCCCCCCACTACCCTCTATGTTTCTTTCTTGGCTCCTTTTGTCTCAATCTTCTCCTCAATCTTTTTCCCATACCCTGGTGCGCCACTTCTCCTGCTGCCAACCTCCCTGTGATACCACCAGCTGCCTATGGGATGCACCTGGCTCCCATCTCCCTGACCGCTATCCTGGTTCCTGGTCACCGCTCCGCGGACAACGAATTCGTAGACAGCTTCTCGAGTCCTCTCCACATCCTAAATTCAACTCCTTGATTCATACGCACCGTTACAACAATGAGGGAGCACTGCATCTTCGCTCTCAGGCCCTCTCCTGTTACCAGAGGTCTCCAATCAAGAAAAAGGGAATCATCTGGTGCTGGTTTTTCAACAATACCATATATCTACAAGACTCACCCAAATATACCATCAATTATCATTTTAGAGCAACTCATCTTTCAGTAACTGATCTGACCCTCTCAGACTTTGGTCTATACCAATGTGAAATTACAAAAATGGTATGAGGCTTTGCCACTTCTTCTCGGCTGACATTATCCCTACAACAGAAGTTTATCCCCCCCCCCAACGGAGGACACGAAGTGCACTCACCTCCCAAGATGCCAAACATTGCACCCCCTGCTTGCAAAAAACTCAACAGGGGCAGACCATCAGAACTACATTAATATATCACACCCATTTTATTTGCACCAAACCATCCACGCACACCTGTGTGTGGAATAGCACGACGTATAGTATTTGTGAAGATAACAACAAACAAACCTGTTATGACCCCACAGGCCCCACTCATCGCTACAACATCCTCATCACTGTCGGAGCCGGCTCATCGAAAAAGACACTGGTCAATCATGACTTTTATAATCCGAAGGTATCCCAATCGGTCACTTTTGATGCCTGTGAAGCCATGGACTATGGCACAAACGAATGCGGCTCACTTGTCTGGCGACAGACATATTCCAGCAACGAAAAGTACATCTGTGCCAGAACTTCAAATCAACACGACCCCTGTGGCAAAGGCACCTACTGCAATGAATGGAAATGTGTGGACTTTCAATCCAGAGGGCTCACAGTGCGACTCGACACCATACCCAAGAGGGATAACCTTAAAAAACTCTATATCACCCGTCTTAGAGTTCCCGATCCCAACTGTATGCAACATCAGTGCAATCCCATCAATCTCACGTTTCCAGTACCGGAAAATTGGCTTTCCTTCCAAACATGGAAAGGTACTGACAATGACTATGGCTTGGGTATTGATGGGACAGGAACCAACCCTTCAGTAGCCATCAAAATAATAGTAAGCAAAATTTCCATCGACTCAACCAGACACTCCTTATTTCATTCTGTTTATTCGGAATTGGCAAAATTGACTCACCTGACCGTACCACATGAGGTGCGCAACACCTTTGTACACCTTGCAGAGACTATTGCTAAATCATTGCAAGTTAAAAATTGCTTTGTGTGTGGGGGAACTACGATGGGGGAACAATGGCCGTGGCAGGCCCAGGAAATTGACATCACCCATGTCATAACTAATTGGTCCAACTTTGATACCCTGAACACAATTCCTGAAAACTGGACCCTGACCACTAATTTGGTAGGAAGACAATGCTATCAAAGAGTTAATACCTCCGCACGTACGTTTGTAGTAGGCTCTCTTTTATGTTTAGGTACGTTCACCAACGATTCGTGGGACTCTCCCAATAACCTTCCTAGGCCCACCCATAACCTCACTTCTTACCTTTCTTACCTACGGCAACCCGAGAATGATTCCGCCACCTGGCCAGCACCAACAGGGCTTTACTGGATATGTGGCGCCAATGCCTTCTCCATCCTCCCAGCCACCTGGCAAGGATCTTGTGTACTAGGGACCATACGACCAGGTTTTTTTCTGTTCCCTTTGTCGCAAAGACAGGTCCTAGGTCACCCGGTATACGAGGAAGCCGGGGAGGCCACACGCGAGAAGAGAGACACCTCCCAAATTCATAAAGTAAATTGGAAAGATGATGAGTGGCCCCCAGAACGCATAATTCATTATTATGACCCGGCAACCTGGGCAGAGGATGGCATGTGGGGATACCAAACACCCATCTACATGCTTAACCGCATCATCCGTCTTCAAGCGGTAGTAGAGCTAATCACTGATGAAACATTGGCCACCATGCGATCCCTTGTGAGAGAGTCAGTAAAATCTCGTACTTACATAATGCAAAATCGTCTGGCACTAGATTACCTGTTAGCAAAAGAAGGGGGGGTAGGTGGAAAGTTTAACCTTACCGATTGTTGCATTGAAATTGATAACAGCATGAAGGCTGTAGATGAGGCTGCCATAAAAATGATAAAACTGGCGCAATGTTTGACGAGTTTCTCCCCAAGTTTCCCGGTTTAAAGGCTATTTTTATTTTGGTGGCTATAATTGCTATAGGATGTTTTCTGCTACCCTGTTTATTACCTATCTTTATTTCAATGATCAAACGTAGTTTAAATGCTATTGCCGAAGCTAAAGCTGCTGCGCAACTTAATCTCTTAATGCAAAATCATGTATATATGGCAATCCCAACTGAGGAGTGCAAGGCTCCACTTTTGCACTTATGTTCCGATGACGACTCTGACACTGATAACCTGCCCTTGAACGAGGTTGTGCAATCGGATCGGGATGTCCCGGAGGGTATGTCCTTATCCAAGCACTATGATACTCCAAAGGAGAAAGGCTTATATTTTGAATCGGATATCGCAGCACCTTAAAAACAAAGAAAAGAGGACTTGTAGTAAACCTCGAGAGTCCTCTTGACATAAGGCCGTAAGAATGACCTTCTCAAGTTAGGAATTGCATGATAAGCTCAGCTTGGCACGACACGTAGGCAAATAGTTACAGGAACTAACTGACCACAAATATCTTGTTAATAGATAATCACGCTATCTTAGCACACAACAGTGGTCGCATCCTGCCATGGCGCCATTAGAATTATACTTCCTTGCTCCTCTTCACATATGTCTCGCTCCCCCCGCCCTGATAAAACTGCAAAATAAAAGAGGGTGGTGCGTTGCAATCGGGGGACTTCTTCATCTACCCCGGGCACAACGTGCTCTCTCACCTTGAGAAACTATGGTGTCTGTGTCAATTATTGATTCTAGTACTTAAGTACTCACCCTCACGAGGGTCCCTCTAAATTTCACCCCTGCGGGGGCTCTACAGGCTGATCAGAGAACCTAAGGACAACGAGCAAACCGCGACAACGCGACATTGCAGTAGATTGCAAAGATTGCAGTAAATTTACGTAAGAAAATGAAGCTTGCGTTAACTACCAGAGTGGTGTTTCTTCAAACATGACAGCTTCAAGACAAGTGGATTTCGACTCCCAGAATATTGCTGACAAGGGAACTCTGGGAGTTGAAGTCCACATGTCTTAAAGTTGCCAAGTTTGAGAAACTTTGTGCTAGACAGATGTGTGATGACCTGGGGTGTGGCACAAAGGCAACACAGTCAAATAAGCAAGAAGATTCCCTTTGTTATCTCCAACTTTGCCCCCAATGTTACCTTCGGCTGGAGAAAAACTCTCCCAGGAACAGCCTTTAAGTGGAGGAAATTCAGTCCAAAAGAAAAGTACATACAAACTGTAACTAAAAATCCAAACAAACCAAGCTGAAGTAATTAATTTGACAGGCAGGAAAAGGAATTGCTGACTTGAAAGCATAGCAAAACGCACAGAGTTGGGAAGACGCTAGAAACACAGATAAGCCTCCAAGATACTAGATAATTCACGATTTTCTCCCAACAACTTGTGCGCAGCTTCCCTTTTTAAACACTGTATTCCCAGCTGCAGCTAATGAAGGGAATCAGGGCCCTTTCCTCCCCTGTAAGCCGTGCAACTCACGTTGCTCCCTTCTCTGTTCCTCCCTGCATGCCCTAGGATGAAGAGGGGGTGGGCCTGGGTCTTCTTCCAAATTCCCTCTCCCTTGCTCTACCTCTTCCCTGCTCTGCCCAGCCGGACTGTGCCCTTCCCCAGTTTCTTCCGCAGACAACAGAGCCACACTCTCACTCCCTGTCAGCTGCTCGCCCCCCCCCCTCCAAATCAGATTTCGACAGGGGCATAACAAGATGGATGTCATCAAATGAAAGGGTTCCTCATTTAACCAACACCAGGTTCACTTAACAACAGCCACATTCGCTTAGCAACTGCTGCAAAAAAAATCATAAAATCAGGCTAGGTCATGTAGTGGCCCACTTAACAACCAGCAAAACTTACGATCATAATTCTGGGCTCAATGACAGTCATAAGTTGAGAACCATCTGTAATCAACAAGAACTGATGGTGTTATTGACTAAGCATGTCCCTACACAATCATCTTCTTTTAACAACTGAATAAATTCTTATGGGGTGCAGTCTGGGCAACTGAATGGACCTGAATGTTTACTGGCCAGATGTCCTTCCTGTTGCCAATGTGGAGTTTTGATCAGCAGATATATTCTCATTGTGCCCAGAGAGGCAAATACCTGCCATTTTTCACACTTATGACTGTTGCAGCATCCCCACAGTCATGAGAAGCCAGGTGAGGAGATGCATGCCTCAATGTGAGTGATATTGAGTTGGCCACACCCAGCCAATAACATGACCACCAAGCCACGCCTACCACCTAAGCAACGGCCACAGAACTGGTCATTAAAAATTTTGAATCCCACCCCTGCAGAGCATGAAAATGAGAAGAAGGTTACTCAGAGTACAGACTGAGCCCAAGAGACTAAAGAGAACACAATGTTTGAACACCAGATCCAAACTAATAAAGAGCCAACAAGGTATTGAATGGAAGTGGAATAACCAGCAAAGCAGTCCAAGAGAAATTGCCAGAAACAAGACCTCGATATCTGACAATTTTTATGGATTTACCATAAAACTTTTATTCTTGTCTACTCCTGGGAGATTATTTGACTTCCAGGTGTAACCCTACCATTCCTTGATGTCCTCCCATCTACACAATAAATTAACCAGGCTTAGCTTCTGGTTATAAATCATAAAATGCACCTCAAATCTCACATTTCTCCAGCAACAAGTTGTTGTATAGGGCTTATTCTTAAGGTCTCCCCACAGATAATCTGCTGCATTCATTGCCATCTGGCAACCCAGTTACAATTGCAGCCCAGAAAAAATATTACCACTGTAGTGGTAACAAATTCCTTGTGTGTCCAATCACATTTGGCGAATAAACCTCTTCTCTTCTCTTCTCTTCTCTTCTCTTCTCTTCTCTTCTCTTCTCTTCTCTTCTCTTCTCTTCTCTTCTCTTCTCTTCCTTTCCCTTCCCTTCCCTTCCCTTCCCTTCCCTTCCCTTCCCTTTCCTTTCCTTCCCTTCCATTCCATTCCATTCCATTCCAGTGTCTTCACACATAAGGAGCTACAAACTACAGATAGTCCTTGATTTATAACCACAATTAAGCCCAAACTTTCTATTGCTAAGAAAGACAGTTGTTAACTGGGTTTTGCCCCATTTCACAGCCTTACCTGCCAAAGTTGCTCAGTTAATCACTGCAGTTGTCAAGTTAGTAACACAGCTGTAAAATGAATCTAGCTTCCCCCATTGACTTTGCTTGTCAAAAGGTCACAAAAAGTGATCATGTGATCCCAGGACCCTGCAACCATCATAAATATGAGCCAATTGCCAAGCTTCCAAATTTTGATCACATGGCCATGCAGCAACGATTGTAAGTGTGAAAAATGTTGTAACTCTGAACAGTCACTAAATGAATGGTTGTAAGTAGAGAACAACCTGTAGGTGCTATATAGATTAAGATCACAATTAGAAATTTCCCAGCCTTACTGGGAGTACCAGGAATTTAAATTCTGTATTTTCTTCTCCTTGAAACTCCAAAAAGAAATGAACACACACACACACAAACACACACATAGACGCACACACACAAGTTTTCAAGAGAAAATATTCATGCCCTTGGGATAAGATCAGGCAATGGTGTTGCTGAAGCAAACAACCCTTGATCTAGAATTACAAACAGAATGTAGTAAATTCTCACCTAGGGTACAATTGGGCCATAGCAATGTACACTTCAAAGCAGCATTACACCTAGACCAATTTACGAACAATAACTTCTGGCGAGCATTTATGTTATTACAATTCAACATTATACCATCAGAAGAGCTGGAGGGGGAAAAAAATTCATAAAATCCCATATGCAGGAAAGCTCCAGCTTTGTAAAGATGGTCATAATGAAACATGACCTCATATTCCACTGTGTCGTAACTTCTATCAAGATATATGTAGAGAGGTACTAACGCCTGTTCTAAATCCATTTCCGGAAAGGACAAAAAAGAATTTTATGTTCCATTTTAACTAGCAAGGTAACTTTGACTGTTGCCAAGTTTCTTTTGGCAGTTTTAAAACACACATCGCTGGTTGAAAACAAGCGCAAACCTGGTTGTACATTTTTTAAAAATATGCCTCATTTGATTTTTTACATTCTATTTGGTAGCTGCCTTCTGCAGGTTTTATTTAGCAACTCTAATTTAGTCTGCGTCAATAGCCTGCAATTAAAAAATGATTTGATTTCTATTTTTATACAGTGTTTATTTATTTATTTGATTTCTACAGCCGTCCACCTCAATAAATGACTGTGAGGCAAATCTAATACTGTCCATATTGTGTAAGATTGGGGATATGAAATAAATTATGAATTAGGAAAAGTGGGGGGAAAGAGATTGAACTGGCTTGATCGATAGGAATAGAATCAATGAAGGGCACAGTACTGCTGGTATCCATTGTTCTCCATTAAAGAAAATAGTACAGCCTTCCTTCCTTCCTTCCTTCCTTCCTTCCTTCCTTCCTTCCTTCCTTCCTTCCTTCCTTCCTTCCTTCCTTCTTTCCTTCATTTCCTTTCTTCTTTCCTTCATATCTTTCTTTCTTTTATGTCTTTTACTGGCCTTATAGGTTGCTCAAATCAGACCTGACTTTCAGCAGTATTCAATTTCCCTGCTCTATAACTTGCATTAAAATAAAATAAAATACAATTAACACACCAAAACCATAGAAATACAAAGTAAAATTCCAAGAACAGTTGCGATCCAACACTCTGCCCATTAAAACCATTTCCATTGGTAGAAGGACAAGCATCCCATTGACCTGCCCAATTTGTTCAAGCAGCCAACTCTTTGCTGACTTTCTAGATGCCTACATGGAAGGGGACATTCAAATGTCTATGGGAGATGTTCCCAATGAGGGAGCAGAGATATGGAAGGTATGTTTCCACAATCCCTATTAGGTGGCACTCCGAGGGCAAGGGGGTGTAGAGAGAGCCCACCACATTTGATCTTGTCAAGACAGGTTGATGTCATGGTCAAAGGAGCGTCTAAGGCATTTGAGCCCTAAGTCATGCAGGGCTGTGAAACATCTTGAATTGAACCCAGAAACCAGCCAGGAACCAATGCAGCTCCTGAAGTACAGTACCAACTCTTGCCACACCAACCTCAGAGGTGTTCTGTCCTACGGTAGGTTTCCCCAAAAAGCACTAAGCAGACTCTTTGCCCCAACCAAACACCTTTTATGAAATGAATGTGAATTTATTGCAATCCCATTCAGCCAACGGCCTGGCGAACAGTCTTTCAAGGGTATTATTAGGAGCTCAAATCTTATCTATCTTGGAAAGCTGCTCGGTAAATATTTCCAAACGCAGTGCTGACAAGGAAGGGCTACAGAGTCTCTAGGATGCACAGACAGATCTTCACAATGATGGAACAAACACATTGTTTCTTGCAAAATCCCCCTTCCCATTTGGTCCTCTTTTAATCCTTATGGGAGAGGCCATTCATCGTCCACCTGTGACCTTAGTCCCATGTCGACCCTTCATTCGTAATTGTTCTTTCCTTTTGGTAGCTCTGCAAATGCACCGACTGGGAACTGGTTCCAGCTGCTCCCCTGCCTCACTGCTGTCTGAACCCAAAGGCAGCTGATGACTGCCAGTCTGCCCTGATCCCATCTCTGCCTCCAATGCAGAGCCCTCGTCCGAGCCTTCCTCAGTCTCCAGGACTGGCCTGGGTTCCTCCCCAACCTCCTCGCTGTCTGATGCTGCTGCCAGCTCCGTCAGCTGCTGATGGGCCACAACAAAGGGTTTCTCCCCAAAATGACTTGCAATATGTGAATGAAGACTCAATCATCCAGGCCCAAGGTGTCTAAACATTGAATCATGGCAACTGGTCCAAATGCATATCTACCAGATGTTCTACATGTGGTAGACAATTCTCAGAACATCTGCCATTATCAGTTAACTGTCAAGGTGGGACCCAAGAGGTCACTGCTTTAGAACAATGACATGCTTTTTAAAAATTTTTATTTATTTTCCAAATACATGTAAAATTTACATTTTAACAGTTCTGTGTCAAGCGTTACTTATATACTTAAATACAATATTTACAATTCTTCTCCATATCAAACCTTATTTCTCTTATCTAACCATATACATGACATTTCCCAAACCTCATAGAATTCAGACTTTTCTTTCCCTTTTAGTTTTCTCATCAGTCTGTGCATCTCGACACAATCAAGTATTTTATTTATTATCATATTTTCTGAAGGAACATCATCTATTTTCCAGCTTTGGGCATAAGCAATCCTTGCCACTCTTAATATATGTTGTACGATGTATTGAATATGTTTCTTTGGGTTTCCTGTAATCATCCCCAGCAGAAAAGCTTCTGGCTTAAATTCAATATATTAATTTTTTTTTTAAAAAGTAATGACATACTATAATTGGTAATATCTGTGATTTTGACTCAAAGAGCTGCATACAAATTTATTTTTTTGAAAAGAGCTTATCTGTTTAACAGAACCATTCCAAGATTCACGCAGATATGTTTGAAAAACTACAGCCATATGTTAACTACTTTTAATAACTTTTTATGCCTCTCCACAGGGCAAGCTGACAACAAATCATACCACGTCTGTAGGAGGTCATAATGAGGACAATTAATTTTCCATTGCAAATAGAATGGTTTTTTTTTTTCTGCTTGAATTATGACAAAAGGAAAAGGTTCAAGGTCAAATGAGATGCTTGTCTTTTCAAATAGTTGGCTTGGGTGACAGTGTTTCAAATTAAGGGTCACCATTATGCATGAACAATTGACAATTGATTGAAAATGTGCTCATTCATCTTTCTAACTAGCTGGGTTCCCCCCCCCCCCGCCCATCATCTTCCTCTCCCTGATACTGGTTGAATAACAGGAAAAAGCCACAGCTTCCTATGTTCTTAAGAAAACGTGACTCATCCTTATTGAAGAACACATCTGCCAAAGGGGTTTTTTTTTTCAAGGAGAGGGAGAAGAGTTGAATGCAGAATAATGGATTGGGCTGTTGCGATACAGATAGCTCTTTATTTACACGCACGAGGATTTGAATCCAGAATACTAGATTGGGCCGCTGGATTATAGGTAGTCTTTGCCTTACAACCATAACTGACCCCCAAAATTATGTTGCTAAATAAAACAGTTGTTATGTGAATTGTTTTTTTTTTTAAAGGGAGAGGGAAAAGAGTTGAATGCAGAATAATGGATTGGGCTGTTGCAATTAAGGTAGCTCTTTATTTACACGCATGAGGATTTGAATCCAGAATACTAGATTGGGCCTCTGGATTATAGGTAGTCCTTGCTTTACAACCGTAACTGACCCCAAAATTTATGTTGCTAAGCAAAACAGTTGTTATGTGAATTGTTTTGTTTTTTTTTTAAGGGAGAGGGAAAAGAATTGAATGCAGAATAATGGATTGGGCTGCTGGAACACAGGTAGTCCTCGACTTACAAATATTTTGCCCCATTTTACGACTTTTCTTGCCACAGTTGTTAAGTGAATCACTGCAGTTGTTAAGTTAGGGACAGGGTTTCTTAAGCAAATCTGGCTTTCCCGTTGACTTTGCTCATCAGAAGTTTGCAAAAGGGGACCACATGACCCTGGGACACTACAACCGTCATAAGTACATGCCAGTTGCCGAGCATCCCAATTTTGATCATGTGACCATGGGGAGGCAAGAGTGGTCATGAGTGTGGAAAACAGTTGTCGCGCTCCCACGCCGCGCAACACAACAACCCTGTATCCCGTTCCAGGTGAAGCAACGAGTTACCTACCCACGTTAGCTCCGGTCTGCTGCTCCGTGTTGTTACGGGATGTGCCGGTCTGCTGTGGAACGTTAACGCGATTTGGTTGGAGCATGTTTGCCACGGCGCTTCATGATGATGTTTGAGTGTGAGGAGACAGTCTACAGTATACGACAAACCTGGATAGCATTTTGAAGCTGAAGGGACAGGGCTCAGACTGATACTTAGATATCTACATGGGATACCACTGATGGAGGGTTGGTGATATTGCCTAAGCTGTTGGTGTTGGGTTATTGTTAATATTATCATGCTGTATGGGTCCAATTAGGGGTTTAACAGTAGCTCCAGATGTTAGCTTATTGGAAATGTTCTGGATATTGAAGGGGGTAATTATGTATGGGATAAATATAGTTCTCTGCTGATGTAAGCCCAGAGATGATTTTGAAACTATTGCTTAGTTGTTTCTTGTTGTCACTAACTGAAAAAGAATAAACAACATTCTGCTTGCTTGAAGGAATTGATTGTTTTTTTTTTGGCACAGTTGACCCAAAGAGCAGCGGTCATAAGTCACATTTTTTTCAGTGCCGTAGTAACTTAGAACTAGTTACTAAATGTACAGTTGTAAAATTGAGGACTACCTGTATGCAACCAGCATTATTATTAGGTTATCTGAGGGAACATCTCTTGCCAGTCACATCTACCCAACCCATCAGAGCGAGGAGGCAGGAAATGTTGCGGGTCCCATCCCTGAGGGAGAAACACCTGGTGGGGCCCAGAAGAAAGGCCTTCTCCGTGATGGCTCCCTCTCTCTGGAACATCATTTCCCTAGAGATTAGAATGGCCCCCTCTCTAATACTCTTCCGGAAGGTACTGAAGACCTGGTTCTGCCAGCGGGCCTGGGGAACCCAGAATGGGATGGAGTCCATCAAATGGCTCATGTGGTCTGCTGTCGTCGGGGCGGGGTGTGTGTGTGATTTTTTTATTTATTTATTTATTTTCCAGATTTTGTTCTATTGTACTTTATTAATTTATTCAATTCTTTTTGTTAGTTTTTATTGTTTTTTAATTTTAAATATGGTTTTACATTCTGTGAGCAGCCTCAAGTCACCATGGGTGAATAGGCAGCAATATAAATTAAATAAATAAACAAACAAATAAATAAATAAGTGAATGAGTGAGTGAGTGAGCGAGCAAATAAATAAATAAATAAATAAATGAGTGAGTGAGCGAGCAAATAAATAAATAAATAATAAATCCAACTTGTCTTCCTTTCTTTGTTTTCCTGCTGCAAGAACTTTCCATCTGAACAGTTTTCTGGAATCAGTCTCTTAAATTGGGAGTTTTACAAAAAATCTTCATGCGGCCAAGGTTGAGACACACTGTGTTAAATGCAACAATCTTGGCTCTTTTCCCACTTGAACTATTCTGAAGGTGAGGACAACTCCTTGGCTCAAGAGCAACCTTTTCAGACACGTCACCGTAGTTACCACCTCTTTCGATGCCTTGGTATTTGGACTTCTGAAACTGGGAGTATTTTGCATCAAAGCCTTTTGTGTGAAATGATTTAGGGCCCTTCCATACACAAAGGCTGCACTAATCTGGGTCTGGCTAAACATCTTGGCATCCCCATGATACTGAAGCTTCTGGAGATCTTTGCATATGAATCAATAACAGGTAATCCTCACGTTACGACTGTAATGAAGCTTGCCTGTTGTGGTCATAAGATGTAATAATTGGAAATTGATAACGTCCCTGATTTTATGATTCTTTTACAGCAATCATTAAGTAACACCTCTGTTATTAAATGAACCTATTGTATTTTATGGCCAAAACCCAAACATAAGTGCCAGTTTGGGGCAAAAAATGTAAAACAATGCATTTCAATGATCATGGGACACTACAAACAGCCAGGGGTGGGATTTAAATTTTTTAACAACTGGTTCTGTGGGCATGGCTAGGTGGGCATGGCCATGTGACTGGGTGGGCATAGCTTCTTCTTCTTTTTTTGCAGCAACACCCCCCCCCCCCCCCGTTTTGTTTTGTTTTTTTTACATCTTGGGCCTCAGGCAAGACTCCTGGGGGGAGGGCATTTTTGCTCCCAGAAGGCTTCCCCGGGGCCCAGGAAGGCAAAAAATGGAGTATAGGGGGGCACACAGCTTTGTCGCTTGCATCCTTACAAATTATATTGACTATTTCCTAGTATAATTTGATTGCTTATTTATACCCTATCATTAAGTGTTGTACCTTATGACCCTTGACGAATGTATTTTTTCTTTTATGTGCACTGAGAGCATTTGCACCAAGACAAATTCCTTGTGTGTCCAATTACACTTGGCCAATAAAAGAATTCTTTTCTACTCTACTCTACTCTACTCTACTCTATTCTACTCTACTCTACTCTACTCTAACCCAATTCTTATTCACTGGCATTAACATTTCCCTGATGCAGGCTTTTTACATGGAAATTTCATGATGGTAGCTCTTTTCTTTAAAAACTGCAAATACCTCTGTATGCATAGAAGTTTAAATACAGCGGTGGGATGCTGCCAGTATAACAACCGGTTTGATTATCTCGCGTGCGCGCATGAACAGCAATGAAAAAATCCTTACTTGCTATGTTACTTTGGGGAAGTAACACAGCTGAGGATCAGCAGTCTGCTTTTCTGTGCTGATCAGCTGGGATGATAAATGTCAGTAGAGCCACAGAGGCGAGTGGGTGGGCTCACCACATCAGTTCACTCCCAGCTGATCTTTGGAGCTAAGGGTTCGCCCGAACTGGTCCAAACTGATAGAATCCCACCGCTGTTTAAATAGCATTATTTTTTTTCTTCAAATACAGAGTACAATAAAGTGTCAGCTTTGGAAGCCATATTAGCACCAGATGCTTCCACACTGCCCTATTCTTGAGCCTGGGAAAATGGAAGGGGGAAATTTCTTGGAGTGTATGTGGTTAGACATAATAGCATTCTTCTTCTCTAAATCAAGGTCATGTTATTTCTGCACCTGGCTGAGGGGACATCTCACATTGGGACGGATGGTGATTGGGGCATGTGATGCAATGATGGATGCAGGGGGTGGATTTGTAATTTTTTTACTTATTGCAAGGAAACCCAGAACTTTCAGATTCAGGATTTCCCAGATGTGCCAGTTTACTACTCAAATAAAAAGAACTTTGGAGACGATGTGTGTCTCAGAGTTATTTGTTGGAGTGGAGGTTTTCTAGAATGCTGACATCAAGCTTGTAATTTGTTAATCCTGTAGTCAGGTACCTGGAAATGGAATTTTATGTTCATACCTAGACAGTAGGAATTCTGTGGCAAGAAATAATGGCTATCCAGAGGTGTATAGAATAATCTAGACCCTATTTTCTTTTCTTTTTACACTCCTGTAATCCCTTGCTTCTGGGTGAGGTCACGACAACTGAGTGGAGCTGAGCAGTTACTAACTGGATGTCCTTCCTGACACCTCCACAGAGTTCATAGCAGATATTTTCTCTTTGCGCCCTGATAGAGAAACACCTGTCGCTGCCTGGGATTGAACTCTCAACCTTCCGAGGGGGAGGCGAGCATCTTCACCTCTAAGTCATCACGTCACTCAATCTAAACCTTAAATAATGGTATAAAAATCCAGTTGGAACCACTATGCTTGAACAGATGTACCTATGGGCCATTGTAGGAGTAAGATGTCCTTGAAAAAGCTATGCAAGTTCCATTACCAAATGTATCTTAAGTCCATAGCAAATAGAAACTATGCTTAAGAGGCTATGATAAACACGTCTCTAATTCTTATGAGTATAATAAGACTTGCAAAATTCTGTTATTTCAATCTAATCAAAGCCCTTTCTGTAGAGTTCATTCCTTCTGGTCTGCTTGGTGGGATTGATATCACCATGTTTTGTTTTTCTCTTTTTTTTTCTTTCTTTTTCTTTCTTTCTTTCTCTAACACCTTTGTTCCCTACGCCACCTGTCTGGTAAACTCACAAGATTTGTTTTTCTTGCCATGTACATGCGCACATCTGAACTAGATTGTGTTGTTTGTGTCATATAATATATGTGGGCATATGCATATTTATTTATTTAATTTATTTATTTATTTAGTCATGTTTATGGAATTTATATTAGTGTGGTGACCCTTAAAGGGCTGCATGCAATGAAATTTCATTTTGATGTAGGCCAATTAGTGTACATTTAAAGTGACAATAATTCTATTCTATTCCATTCCATTCCATCCCATTGTCTCTTTCTTTTTCTTTCTTTCTTTCTTTCTTTCTTTCTTTCTTTCTTTCTTTCTTTCTTTCTTTCTTTCTTTCTTTCTTTCTTTCTTTCTTTCTTTCTTTCTTTCTTTCTTTCTTTCTTTCTTTCTGTAACACCTTTGTTCCCTATGCCATCTGTCTGGTAAACTCACAGCATTTGTTTTTCTTGCCATGTTCATGCATACATCTAAACTAGATTGTGTTGTTTCTCTGTGTCATATAATATATGTGGGTATATGCATATCTATCTATCTATCTATTTATTTATTTGGTCATGTTTATGGAGTGTATAAGTTAGGTGGTGACCCTATGAGAACTGCGTGCAATGAAATTTCATTTTAATGTATACCAATTAGTGTACATTCAAAGTGACAATAAATCTATTCCATTCCATTCCATCCCATCCCATTTTCCCTTCCTTCCTTCCTTCCTTCCTTCCTTCCTTCCTTCCTTCCTTCCTTCCTTCCTTCCTTCCTTCCTTCCTTCCTTCCTTCCTTCCTTCCTTTGATGTTGGTAATCCTCACTTTACCACCATAACTGAGCCCCAAAGTATCTATTGCTAGGTAAGACAGTTGTTAAATGAGTTTTGCACCATTTTGCAACCTTTCTTCCGACAGTTGTTAAGCGAATCACTGCAATTGTTAAATGAATAACACGGCTTTAAGGGAATCTGGCTTCCGCATTGATTTTGCTTATTAGAAGGTCACAAAAGGAGTTCACATGACATTGCAACTGTCATTAATACATGCCAGTTGCCAAGCACTTGAATTTTAATCATGTGACCATGAGGATGCTTATGACCATGGGGGTCATAAGTCACTTTTTCCAATGTTGTTGTCCCAACTCTGGTCACTGAATGAACTATTGTAAGTTAAGTACTACCTGTAGTTAGACATATAACCCATCTTTCTTGTAAAAGTATAAGGCTGTTCACTCCTCCCCATTTTTTCCCATGATAACTCATAAAGTAGGTATGCTGAGAAAGTAGCTGGCCCAGAGTCACCCAGTAATCTTCCATAGCTGAGGATGAGTTGAACTTGGGTCTACCGACTCATCATCATCATCATCATCATCATCATCATCAGTGTTGGAAGGGGCCTTGGAGGTCTTCTAGTCCAACCTCCGGCTGAAGCAGGAGTCCCTATACCATTTCAGACAAATGGCTGTCCAGTCTGTTCTTAAAAGCCTCCAGTGATGGAGCACCCATAACTTCTGAAGACAAGCCCTTCCACAGCTGTTGATTGTTGTCACTGTCAGGAAATTTCTCCTAAATTTCTCCTAGTCCAACACAATCAATCAGAATAGTGCTGGAAGGGACCTTGGAGTCCAACCCCTTGCTCAAGCAGTAGACCCTATACCCTATACCATTTCAGACAGGTGACTGTCCAGTTCCTTCTTTAAAAAAAACCCAGTGATGAAGTTGCTGCTCTCCTTGATTAGTTTCCATCCATTGTTTTTTGTCTTGTCTTCTGGTGCTTTGGAAAATAAGTCAACCTCCTCTTCTTTGTGGCAACTCCTCGAATATTGGACCACCGCTACCATGTCTCCCCTAGTTCTTTTCTCTAGCCTAGCCATACCCAATTCCTGAGTTCTTCATATGTCTTGGCCTCCACCTTCACCACTACCCCACAGAGGCTCTCGGTGTGACCCCCAAAGTCAAGGAAGACTTCTATGGTGTATCACCAGCATTCAACCCTTCAACCAAGATGAATGCAGAAAAATGGTGGTCGCCCATCTCTGTCTCTGAAGACAGCTGCTGTTCTAACTTTAGGCTCTCTTTCAAAGTTATGCTTCCAACTAAGCGCAGTACTGATATCAGCATGTGGAAAGAACAGTGTGCAAATTACATTTCTCTCTTCCAAAAATGTTTTAGGGTCCTGGTTTTTTTTAAAGAAATGGGTCTTTCTTTCTATATATATAAATCTCACAGCTCCTCATTAACCTTTGTAGTAATATTGACTATGCAGCTCTGGTCCCACCCACACTGTATGTCATCACTACTTTTGCTGCACTTCAAAGGGCTCAGCTCAGCTGGAAACACTTTTTCAAATGGGGAAGAAAAACGTATTTTTAAAAAAAAAAAAAAAGACTGACTAAATGAGCCAGTTCTTTAACAAAATCCAGGCAGGAAAACTTTGAGCCAGGAGGATAAATCCTTCATCTTTAGAGTGGAGCTTGCAGCGATCAAACTGCCAAGGGCCAGGGAAATCAGGAGATTCAGGCAGTTCAAATGAGTATAAAGATGTATTGCAAGCTTCAGCTTTCTACAGGAATCTGACCAACTAACAGTCAAGGGAAATGAGCGGGAGATAAACATGGCATTCAAGGTGGGCTGGACTTCAATCTCTTGCAAGTGCAAAGGGACTCATGACTTATGATATGTTTGACCCCTCCCTCAGGCTCAGCCTGGTCATCTCCTACACAAACCCATATAAAATTCACAATGGCAAGTTTGTTTTGGAAATAATAATGCTTGACTGCAGAGAAGATATTAGGTAGTGGGAATGAGAGGAAGTGCTTAATAACAATCAGATATATTTTCTTGCTCCCCTCTTCCATTTTGGCTATCCCCTGGTTTATTTGATTCCTGCTTTTCAACAAGTTCTCCCAAGAAGCTGAAGAACAGTAGTTCAAGGGCTGGACATAAGCCTAGCTTAGGATAAATGTTGGAATATGGATCAGATCCACAGACGAACAGAGGAGTTGTCTTTGGACTGTAGTATTCAAATTCTCAACTGTATGACATCTTTCTGTTGTTGCAGAATTTTGGTAGTTTTTCCCTATAGCATGCTGTGTTCATTCATTCTACAATGTCATCTGTTCTGGTAATGCCAAAACCAAGAGAGGTCCTCTTGAAATCTGAACACAGAGATCATTCTGCTCCTATCCCCAACAATAATTGGAAGTCAGCTGAGTTCTCTCATCAGATAATGATTTAGACAACTTTAAGGAAGGGACATTATGGAAGAGGATCAAATCCATGGTAGACTTATTTTGTCCTCTGAAGTTTCAATAGGAAATAGTGTCTGTTTCACTTCCAGGTACAGTCCTTACAATCACAACTGCAATATTTCCATTGCTAAGCAAGACAGTTGTTAAGCAAGACTTGCCCCATTTTATTTCTTTCTTGCCACCGTTGCTAAGTGAATCATTGATTGACCTCCTTTTTTTACCCCTTGCACACATAGGCCTTACCTAGTATTTATAGAAGAAGAGAAGTCATCTACTTCAAAAGTGATGACACAGGATGTAGCAGGCATGAATCACACCCATTTTGTCTCCATCCAGCAAAGATTGCCTTGGACAATAAGATGGGTGGCATATGAAAGAAAGAAAGGAAGGAAGGAAGGAAGGAAGGAAGGAAGGAAGGAAGGAAGGAAGGAAGGAAGGAGAGAGAGAGAGAGAGAGAGAAAGGGGGAGGGAAGGGAAGGGAAGGGAAGGAAAAGATTCTAGTTCTATTATTTTTAACAATCAAACATCAATCTGGTTGAACTTCAGTGTGACTGCTTATGATAACATTCCTCATGTTCTCTTCTCCTCTCTGGGCTAGCCAAATAAGAATAATTATTGCCCTTAAATAATGCTCTTTTGGGGTATACAACTTTCCCAATGTGCAGTTTTTCAGGCACATTTTTGGTAAGAAGTAGATTATTCAATGGAGAATTACTGCTGCTGGCTGGGCCAGGAAGGAATTCTAATTGGAGAATTTCATTCCTGTAGACACAAACACAAAAAGATTTACCGTAATTTTATGGGACCATGAGGAGTAGGCTGGATCCTGAAAAATGAGATCCTTTGCAATTTTCACTGATTGGTATAATTTGATACAGATGCTGGAAAAAGAGTTGAAGGTAATAATTTAAGATCTGCAATTATTTGTTTGGCTAACCAGAGCAAAGATATGTTCATTCTTCATTTGGCATGCCAGAATAACAGCTAGCCCATTGTACCCAACAATTAAAACACAAATTCACGTGTCATATACAAATGTCTCCTCCTGTTTTTGTTCTATGATGGCCCACTAGCTTTCACAGACTTCAATATAAACATGAAACTTCAATCTAAGGAACAACCACAGTATTAAAAACCATTAAGTGAAGCAACTAAGACCTTGAGATAGTCAGGAAGCAGTCAAGGAGGTAGGCTCCAAAAATCACTCAACTTGAAACCATCAGAGATTCAGACACAAATGAGATCCAGTTGTGTGGAAGACTGGACGGTTAGGGCAAAAAGAGTACCCTAAGAGTTAACAGATAACAGATAATCAGAGTTGGAAGGGACCTTGTAGGTCATCTAGTCCAAACCCCCGACCAAGCGGGAGACGCTACACCATTTCTGACAAATGGCAGTCCAATCTCTTCTTGAAAGTCTCAAGTGATGGCACTCCCACAACTTCTGAGGGCAAGGTGTTCCATTGGTTGATTGTTCTCGTCAGAAAGTTTCTCCTTATTTCCAGGTTAAATCTCTCCTTGTTCAATTTCCATCCATTATTCCTTGTCTGGCCTACAGATGCTTTAGAAAATAGCTTGACTCCTTCCTCCCTGTGGCAGCCGCTCAAATATTGGAAGACCACTATCATGTCTCCCCTGGTCCTTCTCTTCACTAGACTAGCCAAGCCCAGTTCCTGCAATCGTTCGTTGTATGTTTTAGCCTCCAGTCCCCTAATCATCCTGGTTGCTCTTCTCTGTATTTTTTCTAGAGCCTCAACATCTTTTTTATAATGTGGTGACCAAAACTGGACGCAGTACTCTAGGTGAGGTCTTACTAAGGCTTTATAGAGTGGTATTAGTACTTCCCTTGATCTTGATTGTATCCCTCTGTTAATACAACTTAGGATTGCATTAGCTTTTTTGGCTGCTGCTGCACACTGCTGACTCATATTTAGCTGGTTGTCCACTAAGACTCCAAGATCCCTCTCATTGCTATTGAGCCTGGTTTCATCCAGTCTGTATGGGTCCCTTTGGGTTTTTTTGCCTGTGTAGGACTTTATTTTTCTCTACATTGAATTTCATTTTATTAGATACGACCCAGTGTTCTGTCAAGATCCATCTGGATCTTGAGCCTATCTTCTTGGGTGTTAGCTATTCCTACCAGCTTAGTATCATCTGCAAATTTGGTAAGTTCCCCTTCTATTCCCTCATCTAAATTGTTAATGAAGATATTGAAGAGTACTGGACCTAAGACGGAACCTTGTGGCACCTCACTGCTTACTTCCCTCCATGTAGACTTAGGCCCATTAAGGACTAGTCGCTGCATACGGTTGCATTTTACCCCGTAAAAGTTTGAATTCTCCTTCCAAAATTGGGCTCAGAGCTATCCACTTTCTTATCTTACCCTTGGATTGGTGAAGTTCTACATTTAATTAAGACTCTTAATTAAGGGCTTGGCAAGCTAAGTTGTGGTCTACCTTTGTAGCTTCTAGAACCACCTGTGACCATACTTGCTGAAAATCAGTGCCATGATTTCTTGTCATTTTGGGGGGAAATGGTGTTAATATATATTTATCCTGCCTTTATATTTGGCCAATGCAAAGCAGAGAAGATACCTAATATTTCCTGCCTTCTATTTTCCCCACAACAACAATCCTATAAAAAAAAGTTGGGCTAAGAGACAGTGACTAAATCAAAATCACCCAGCTGGCTTTCATGCCTAAGGCACATTAGAATTCACAATCTCCTGGTGATTGGCCCCAAATCACCCAGCTGGTTTTATGCCTAAGGTGGGACTAGAATTCACAGTCTCCTAATGATTGACCCAGAATCACCCAGCCGACCTGCCTATCTAAGCCACCTCCTAGTTTCTATCAGTGACTATTAACCAGTACACCAAACTATCTTTTCCTTTTACAATTTACAACTGCTCCAGTCTGACACTACAGTTCAACAAAATTGCCCTTGGAAGATCCGTAGATCCTTTGCTTTCATGAATATCTAAGCACTGCTGTTCAAAGACTTCCTCAAAGTATACATTTTTAAAAAAAAACCTACAAACAAACAGCATTGCAAATTTTAGAGAAGTGCAAATTTCAAATGATAATTAGATTTTTGGTCCATGTGTATGTAGTTTCAAAGATTTGAAAGCTGGTAAATTCACATTCCAGTGTGAGGTATCCTCCCACATCTCTATTGACTGTTAACTTGTAGAAATGTATAATTAAAATTTTATGTGGATATTCATCTCTGTGAGTGGGACAGTTAAATCAGTTGAACATGTGCTGTTAGAATGTACTCTTTACGATAGCATCAGGAATAAATTTAAAGAACCTTTTACTTATCCTATTTCTGGCTAGAACAAAAGATTATAATGTCACATATGCTCTGTCTAGTTTTAACCATCCCTGTATTTAAATACCTTGAGACTGCTTTTATGTTAAGAACACAAAGATTTAAAATGAATCAATTATCTGATGGTAAACTTTATTATACTCAGGGTAATGTAGATAACCTCCACGCAAGATCTGTATATTCTACATCTGAATTATTAGGTTGACATTACCAATTATTAGGGTTTTAAAATTTAAAAAAAAAAATTTCTGGTAATTTTAACTTTTCTATCTTGTTTTTACTGTTTTTCTCAGCCATTAATTTAATTATTTTAAACCTTTTTTAAATTCTATTTATTGTGGGGTTTTTTTATCTTGGATGTACACTGTCCCGAGTCCCATTGCGGGAGTGGGGGTGGTATAAAAATTTAATAAAATAAATAAATAAATTATATTTTATGGTATTGTAGCCTTCAGCCTTGGTGGTTTTAGTTTTTAGTTTTACAAAAGGGCTGTAGAATTTAATTTAATTTAATTTAATTTAATTTAATTTAATTTAATTTAATTTAATTTAATTTAATTTAATTTAATTTAATTTAATTTAATTTAATTTAATTTAATTTAATTTAATTTAATTTAATTTAATTTAATTTAATTTAATTTAATTTTGAATTCTTCTTCCTTTTTCTTTTTGTCATTTTTCTTATTTTCCCACCTTCTTTGGATAACTTTTCTGGTTGTTTTCCAGTCTGGCAAGTGGCGACTTCAAAGACTTATCATTCTAATCAAGAGGTTTCTTCTTCATCTCATTGATGCCTTGATTGTATAACTACCCCCACAAACATTTATTATGTAAAATAATTTAAGAAATGCTACTTTGATGAACAGTATTTCAGGTAGTCCTTGACTTATGCCCACAGCTGAGGCCAACATTTCTGTTGCTAAGTGAGACAGTTGTTCAGTGAATTTTTGCCCCATTTTACGACTTTGGTTGCTTCCACTGTTAAGTGAATCATGGTAATTGTTAAGTTAGTAACACAATTCTTAAGTGAATCTGGATTTCCCATTGACTTTGTTTGTCAGAAGGTCACAAAAGGTGATTGCATGATTCCGCGACATTGCAACCATTATAAATATAATAATAAATAAATATAAATCAATTGCCAAGCATTCAAATTTTGATCATGGGACCATGAAGCCGCTGCACTGGTCATAAGTGTGAAAAATGGACATAAGTCATTGTAGTTTTGAATGGTCACTGAACAAACAGTTGTAAGTCAAGGACTACCTATGTCAACTCAAAAATATTTCTCTGGTCTTTTAGAGTTGCCAGCAGAAAGGGAGTGGGGGAAGTAGTGTATTCCTTAAATGCTTCATAGATAGTTTCTAGGCAACCGAAGCTTCTGGCACACAAGATTATTACTGGACAGCACGAGTGATGACTCTTGGCTATGGATATGTCCCATTGGAGAATATGAATTGTGATACACTCAGGGGGTGGGGGAAGATCAGGGTCAAGGATGAAATGAATGACGTGTCTCAGAATCAGTTGCATCCAGGTAGCACCGGCATGTTCACTTCTAATAAATCTTCTTTAAACTCTGAGAGATGCAGCTAAAAACTAATGATTTAAATGGCGGTGGATGCCAGAGCCCTTACAAACCTATAGTAATTACTACTATATTAGTCCTTGAGAAGGATCCAGTAAAAATGCCAAATTGAGTCTAAAACATTGGGAGGATACATTTTAAAATGCCAAATTCAGTCTAAACATTGGGCTGACCAACCACAATAATAATAATAATTGACCAGAGGTGATTCTACCAATCAAAATTCTGAAAATAGAAAAACAAACAAAAAGGAAATCATCCAATTTCAGAAAGAGCTATGGGAAATTTTATATATTTATTTTATTTATTTCATTTCAATTCAATTCAATTCAATTTATTCATTTATTTATTTGATTTAATTTGTCAATCACTTATAAGATAATAGGTATAAGTATAAACATGAGTAGGAATACAGGAAATAGGTACAAAGAAATGGGGACAAAAGGACAGGGACGGTAAGCACGATGGTGCACTTATGCACGCCCTTTACAGACCTCTTAGGAATGGGTGAAGTTAATAGTGGGATAATTTTAGGGTAAAGGAGTGGGGGTTAGAGGATGTAGCAACAGAGTCAGGTAGTGCATTCCAGGCATTGATCACTCTGTTGCTGAAGTCATACTTTCTGCAATAAAGTTGGAACGGTTTACATTGAGTGTGTATCTGTTGTGTGCTTTTGTATTGTTGCAGTTGAAGCTGAAGTAGTCATTGATTGGTAGGACATTGTAGCAGATAATTTTGTGTACTACGCTTAAGTTCAACCATAGGTGGCGTAGTTCAAGGTTGTCCAAGCCCAAAATTTCTAGGTTCTACTATATCACATGACCTAAAATGGACACCTAACATTAAAAAACATCATCAAACAAGTACAACAAGGAATGTTCTTTCTGTGCCAACTCAGAAAGCTCAAAGTGCCCAAGAAGCTGCCGATCCAGTTCTACAGAGGAATTATTGAGTCTATCATCTGCACCTCTATAACTGTCTGGTTTGGTTCTGCAACCCAACAGGACAGACACAGACTTCAGAGGATAATTAGGACTGCAGAAAAAAACAATTACTACCCACCTGCCTTCAATCGAGGACCTGTATACTGCACGAGTCAAAAAGAGGGCTGTGAAAATATTCACAGACCCCTCACATCCTGGACATAAACTGTTTCAACTCCTTCCCTCAAGACGACGCTATAGAGCACTGCGCTCCAGAACAACTAGACACAAGAACAGTTTTTTTCCCGAATGCCATCACTCTGCTAAACAAATAATTCCCTCAACACTGTTCAACTATTTACGAAGTCTGCACTACTACTACTGTTAATCTTCTCATCACTCCTTATCACCCATCCCCTCCCACTTGCGATTGTAGGACTGTAACTTTGTTGCTTGTATCCTTACAGTTTATGTTGACTGTTTTCTAGTATGATTTGATTGTTGATTGTACCCTATGACTATCATTATGATTCTTGATCCTTAACGAATGTACCTTTTCTATATGTATACTGAGAGTATTTACACCAAGACAAATTCCTTGTGCGTCCAATCACACTTGGCCAATAAAGTATTCTAATTCTAAAATTTCAAGCCTGGTGGTGTAGGGTATTCTGTTGCGAGCAGAGGAGTGGAGGACTCTTCCTGTGAAATACTTCTGGACTCGCTCAATTATCTGGAGCATCATTTGAACACAAATTAGAATTGACATTATTCCCAGGTATCCCCTTTTTTCCAACAATGATTGAGACTGGTGGTTTTGGAAATTATATAGGTAATCCTCGACTCACAGCAGTTCATTTAGTGACTGTTCAAAGTTACAATGGCACTGAAAAAAAGTGACCGATGACCATTTATCACACATACGACAATTGCAGCATTACCATGGTCACATGATCAAAATTCAGAAGCTTAGCAGACAAGGCCAGACAGGGAACAATGGATGGAAACTGAACAAGGAGAGATTTAACCTGGAAATAAGGAGAAAATTTATGATAGTATCAACAATCAACCCATGGAACAGAAGTTGCTTTTGAAAATTGTGGGAGCATCATCACTTGATACTTTCAAGAAGAGATTGGACTTCCATTTGTCAGAAATGGTATAAGGTCTCCTGCTTGGGCTGGGGGTTGGACTAGATGATCTACAAGGTCCCTTCCAACTCTGATTATCTGTTATCTGTTATATTTATACTCATATTTATAACGGTTGCAGTGTCCCAAGGTCACACGATCTCCTTTTGTGACTTTCTGATAAGCAAAATCAATGGGGAAGCCAGATTCAGTTAACAACCATGTTACTAACTGAACAACTGTAGTGATTCACTTAATAATTGTGCCAAGAAAGGTGGTAAAATGGGGCAAAATTCACTGAACACCTGTCTCACTTAGTAACAGAAATGTTGACCTCAATAGTGGTCATAAGTCAAGGACTACCTGTAATGCTATTAATCAAAGTAATATGCATTAAAATATTTTTACATAATGAAAGCTTGGGGGTATTTGCATTCTGCTTTTTAAGACATAGATTACAGATAACAGAAAATCAGAGTTGGAAGGGACCTTGTAAGTCATCTAGTCCAGGGGTCGCCAACATTTTGGACCTCAAGGACCACCAAACTCATAATTTTAGATCCCAGGGACCACTAACTGGTTTTGTGGGTGTGATCTAATTTGTGGGTGTGGCTTGGTGGTCATGTGACTGGCTGGGCATGGCTTGTATGTAAATATTATAAATATTTATATAAATATTGAATTTTTTATAAAAAAGAGCAACTTTTATCCAAAATCAGGCAAAGCAGGCAGGTAGATTAAGTTGCTCACAGAATCACAGATTCATTCAGAAATCTATCTATCTGCCATTGGCTAGCTCAGTCTGTCACATAAAATTTGCTTGCAAACAAACTCATACAATTTGCTAGCAAGCAAACTCACAAAATTAACTCACAACACACCATGTATGTAAATATTGAATTTTTTATAAAAAAGAGCAACTTTACCCAAAATCAGGCAAAGCAGGCAGATTGAGTTGCTCACAGAATCATTCAGTGATCTATCTACCTGCCATCAGCTAACTCAGTCTCTCAAACTTGCTTGCCCTGAGTCTGCACTGAATTTGCTTGCAAGCAAACCTTCAATCCTAAGGGAGGTTCGGCTGTATTAAAAGCAGAGCTGAAGATTCTAAAGACTAGCTAGAAAGCAAGAAGTCCAACCATTTCCTGCTTCCTAGCTAATTTAAATCTCCCAGTACAGAGAACAGATGATGGTCGGAAAAAGGAAAAATAGAAATTTAGCAGGCAAGTTTATCGGGTAAGGAGTGAGTAGGCAGGGAACGGGCCATGTGGGTGGCGCAGCCTTGTGATTCTGCGCAGCCTGGATTAATTGCTTTTGGGGGGGGGTACTCTGGGGGTGAGATTTCTCTGTGGCCCATCAAAAATTTTTCATGGCCCACCAGTGGGCCGCAGCCCACCAGTTGGCGACCGCTGATCTAGTCCAACTCCCCCTCCCAAACAGACCCTACACCATTTCTGACAAATGGCAGTCCAATCTCTTCTTGAAAGTCTCAAGTGATGACATTCCCACAACTTCCAAGGACAACTTCTGTTCCATTGGTTGATTGTTCTCACTGTCAGAAAGAGAAACTGTCAGATTACAACTTTGCTACTTCCGGCCAGAAACCTAATGTTGAAGCAGGAAACACCACCACCCATTTTCAGAAATTGTAGTGGAATAAGTTTCTGAGGGTTTTGTTTTTAAAGGTGCACTCAGAAGTTACCAGTTTCCCGATGATGGCTTGGGGGAAAATTTTTGGCTATGGGATAGACTTGGAGAAATGGCAGAAATTATGGAATAGAAATTATAAATGAACAATGTCAGCAGCCTATCAAGAGAATTTGTATAAGATGTTTTATAGGTGGCATTTCCCCACAGCAAGATTGGCAAAGATGTTTAAAGATGAATCAGCGAAATGTTGGAAGTGTTTTCAGATACCTGGATCATGCTATCACATGTGGTGGACATGTGCAGAAGCTAAAAGATATTGGACTAAAATACACACATGGTTGGAAAAGATGGTAAAACAACATATAGATTTAAAGCCTGAGATATTTTTATTGGGGATTTTGCCTGAAAACTATAGCAAAGAAATAACATATTTGATTATTCATGTATTAACAGCAGTTAGAATTTATTTGCTCAAAATTGGAAAAATGAGAAAATTCCGATGGAGGAGGAGGTGATTAAGAAAATATTGGAATGTGCAGAAATGAGTAGGCTAATATTAGCAATTAGAGAGCAAGAAGAAAGGGAGTATTATAAGATTTGGGGTTTATTTTATGGATGGTTAGAAAGTAGAGTAAGAAATTAAAGAATACTGTAATAATGATATATTGTAATAGATTATTCTGAATAAGTTACAACATGAATATAATTTAGCAAAAGTTGGTATTTGCGCACAAGGATAGCTGGAAACTGAAATAAAAACCTGAATGACATTGCAATAATGACATAGTATGATATATAATGTTGATTAGAATATAATACGAATGTAAACGCAACAAGAAATGTATACAAATATTATTATGGGCACAAGTTACAGTATATGTACTCACACTGTATAACTGAAAGAAGGTTTTATTTGTTGTTTTTGTTATGAAAGTAAAAAACTTTTTTTTAAAAAAAAAGAAGTTATCAGTTTCCCAGCCCTAAAGTCCAATTGGACTAGGAACATCTACGTTCTCCAGAATTTCTGGCCCAGAGGTTGTTTTGCAGCACTTGGAGGCTGCGATCTAGAAAAACAAGGAAGAGAGAGAGATGAAGTTGATGCCTTCTACGTGCGTGGCGTGTTTTGTACTACTGAGCTAGGGAACTTGGCATGCCAGGAATGTAATTGTTTAGGTCCACGTGGAACCTGCAGAACAAAAGGGACACATGTCAGAAGTTCCCACTGTGCTGTCAGTGGGAACCAACCTTTCGCCCTGATCGATCTGTGCTAATGTGGTGGCCTTCTAATTCGGGCATCTTAATGTCAACTTGCTTGATCTTAACTTGTACAGCACGACAGCTCCCACCGTGTAGGAGACAGCATGTCAGAACTTCTCCTTAGGGCACGTTTCTGGCGAGAAGCAGTTTAGATGTCACAACACACCACCCTTGATTTACAAGGAGTGTGTGTTTATATAAATATTCACTCAACAGGAATATTTATCGATTGTGGGTCAGGAGGAATTATTCTCTCTTCCCTTCCAAAAACATAACAACGGGGGTCACATGTTGAGAAAAAGAATGACGCTTCCACCTTGCCTCTCTCTCGGATGTCAACAGTTTCTGAGATGTCAACTCTGGGCCTGATTGAGGTGTGTGTGTATTACAAATCTCCAAGGACAATGAATTGTCAGCCGTGTAAAGTCCCATTTCCCATCCTCTGTCAGCATGTGTCATCTCGAAGCCACACTACTTCGAGACAAGCTTATTATATGTTGCTAGCCTTCCAGTTCCGAAAGGGAAAATAAACAAGGAGTTCAGAATAGAATAGAATAGAATAGAATAGAATAGAATAGAATAGAATAGAATAGAATAGAATAGAATAGAATAGAATAACAGAGTTGGAAGGGACCTTGGAGGTCTTCTAGTCCAACCCCCTGCCTAGGCAGGAAACCCTACACCACTTCAGACAAATGGTTATCCAACATCTTTTTATGCCATCATGATACCTAATTAAATCTTCACTTGACCTTAATGCAAACCTGCTCAAGAGGTCTGCCACTCTGGGGTAGGCAACATGACACTGTCATTTTCCTGGTACTTGTCAGTCTTCCTACTCTTAATAAGAAGCAGTAAGCATATTACACAGTTGAAAAAAACTATTGCACTGAAAGGCAGTTTGGTACAGTGATTAAGGCATCAAAGTGGAAATTAGGAGACAGTGAATTCTAGCCTAGCCTTAAGCACGAAGGCAGCAGGTGACCTTGGGCCAGTTACTTAAAAAACAGGCAATGGCAAGCTACTTCCAAAACCATGCCAAGAAAACCCCAGGGATTAATCTAGGCAGTCACTGGGCTTCCAGACTGATTTGAAGTCACAATAAATAAACACTGCAAAACAAAGTACTAGCTCTATTACAGCCTACCATCACCTATGGGTTCACTGAGGACTTCAACTCCCAGAATTCCCCAGACAGTGTCCCTTTTGCTAAAAATTCTAATGCGTTGAAATCTGGAAGGCGTCTAAGACATGGCAGCCATTTTATGCATAGTCAAAACCGCTAGGACTGCCATTTGGTGAATATGTACAACTAATGCTCTCAAATCCAAATGTATCCCTCTCCCCCTACAAAGACTTGGCTTAATATCCTCACGGGCAACAAAAAGAACACAATCAAAGTTAAGTATTTTAAAGTACTGCTGATTGAATGAATTGCCTGTATTGGAAGACCTGAAATAACAAATTAGAGATAGATTGTCATGGAGAAAATTAATCTATCTGGTTGATGGAAATTGAAAATGACTTGATGGCGTATAATCTATTTATTGAAATGGGAGCAGGAGACAGAAGCTATCAGCAGTTACTAAGATTGTTGGATGAGCAGGCACAAAAACAGCCAGGGAAGTGATTGAAGCCAGGGAAAGGGGCTCCTTGTTGGTCAACAGAAGTACTGACTTACTATCATGTTATCAAATACTTAGGAAGTGAGGGCTTGGCAGCCTGAGCAAACAACAGCCAATGACAGAGCTAGCCACCAACCTCAATCAACTTCTAAAAAGCCACTCCAGGAGGGATCCTGAAGTCCTAGTGGACAACCATTTAAATATGAGCCACCAGTGCAGCAGCTGCCATAAAAGCCAACACAGTCCTAGGCTGCATAAATAGAGGGATAGAATCAAGAGCTGGTGAAGTGTTAATACCACTTTATAATGACTTGATAAGGCCACACTTGGAATACTGCATCCAGTTTTGGTTGCCATGATATAAAAAAGATGTTGAGACTCTAGAAAGAGTGCAGAGAAGAGCAAGAAAGAGGATTATGGGACTGGAGGCTAAAACGTATGAAGAACAGTTGCAGGAACTGAGTATGTCTAGTCTAATGAAAAGAAGGACTAGGGGAAACATGATTGTTTTGGCGGTGGCAATAACGAGGCAGGCACTCTTACTGAAGGCAGCTCTTTCTGTTCATTACAGGAAAACGGAGACACTGGGAGGCGCGGCAGCCCTTCTTTTAAAGGCTCATCCGAGCCTCACCAGCCAATGACAGGAGGAGGATCTCCCGCCGGATTTCAGACCAATGAACAGTAAGTATTTGAAATATAAAAACAACCAATCCAGAACACCCCTCCCTTCTTGGTCCAGTCCGACCAATCAGGAGCCGCGCCTATGTTACGTAATCACGTAGATAGACGGGGCTCCTGTGGGTCCGACTGGACTTGCGCGGTTTAGTAGTGTCGTCGCTGCTGGTCGGTGTGGAAGGACCTGTTGCTCCTCCCGTCTCTGGCCTGGGAAACTTCGGGAAGGTCGAGCCGGCCGAGTCACTCCTAGCGGCCCTAGCTCGACTAGTTGAGATGGCCAGGTCGCTCCCTCCTCGGCTTGGATTATCGTCGGACCCGTTCGATGTTTCATCAGGAATTTCCCCAGGCTCAGGTGCGTAGCTGCGGAACTCGACCGGAGCTAGGTTTGAGGGTGTATGTGTGTAAGTTAGGTCGTCATTGTTTGTGGGTTTGTTGTTTGTTGATTGTTGGTTGGTTTTGGGTCTATTGTTTCGTGATTGCTTTGCGGTTGATCCCCTTCCCCCCCAGGAAAATCGCAAGGTCTGGTAAGGGTGCGGGATCTAAGTTGGTCGATGTGCCGCTTCCAACTTCTGTTGTCAGAAGTGGTAAGCCGGTACGATCGTGGTCCTGTGCTTTGTGTAATGGTGGCTGGCACCCATAAAGGGTGTCCTACCAAATTTTTTGCGTAAACTAAGTCTCCAATTTGGAATGTTCGGATTTTGCTGGAAGAGTCTAGTGGTTTGTCTGTGGAGTATGTAGGGTGTAGTCTATCTAAAGGGGAGCGTAATTTTCTCCCCATAAGTAGTTCGGCTGGAGTTTTGTTGGTAGTGCTGCTAGGTGTAGTATGTTGTATAAATAATAATTTGTCAATGCGTGTTTGTATAGGGCCCTGGCCTAACTTATAGAGTGTCTCTTTGGTGAACCGAACCATGCGTTCGGCTCGTCCATTCGCTGCCGGATGTGCCGGCGCAGTTAGGGCATGGCGTATGCCCAAGCTGGCGAGATAACCCTCAAATTCTGTAGCCGTGAATTGAGGTCCGTTGTCTGAAACTAGGACGTCTGGTAACCCGTGAGTGGCAAACCATTTTCCGAGTTGTCGTGTGACAGCCTCGGAGGAGGTAGATTGCATTAGGCTTACTTCAAGCCAGTTTGAGTAAGCATCTACCAGGATTAGAAAGGTATGGCCCTTAGTTGGACCGGCAAAATCTATGTGCACTCTAGACCATGGGCCCCTGGGTAGATCCCACTCAGTGACCGGTGCCTTCGGGGGTGAGGGCCGGGATGTCTGGCATGGCTGGCAACCCGCAACCCAGTCAACAACGTCCTTGTCTAACCCAGGCCACCAAACATAACTTCTGGCTAAACTTTTCATTTTAACGACCCCGGGGTGTCCTTCATGCAATAGTCTCAAAATTGGGTCCCGCAGTCTTAGTGGAATAACCACTCGATCACCCCAAAGTACACAGCCTTTAGCACGGAAAGTTCCGTTTGTCTTTGTTTAAAAGGTTTATACCTGTCTTGTAGGTTAGTGTCTGGCCAACCCTTTGTAATCCACCCACTCACTTTATGCAGTAGGTGGTCGTTAGCAGTTTCGTGAGCGATGTCTGCTGCTGTCATCGGAAAATCGGGTAGGGTTTCAATCAAAAATGTTGAGGTGCTGGGTGTTGGGTCAGGATCACTGTCCGGTAACGGGCAACGACTTAGTGCATCCGCGTGCATGATGGACGGACCCGGACGGTAGGACAAGGTGTAATTGTATGCAGCAAGGAATTCTGTCCATCTTGTCATTCTGGGTGATAAAATGTTAGAAGTCGCTTTGTTCCCAGCCAGGATTCCTAGTAAGGGTTTGTGGTCGGTAATTATAGAAAACAGTCGGCCATAAAGGTATTCATGGAAACGTTTAATACCTGAAATTATGGCTAGTGCTTCTTTGTCCAGTTGACTGTAATTTCTTTGGCTTTTAGATAATGTTTTGGAATAGAATGCAATCGGAGCCTCTCTGCCATCAGGTAAAAGGTGGCTCAAGACAGCTCCGACCCCATAAGGCGATACATCGCACGTTAATATCAATGGTAGAGTCTCATTGTATTGTATTAGTACCTTTGTTGAAGTGATTAGGTCTTTTATTCTGTTAAATGCTGTTTCCTCCCGACTGCCCCACTTCCAAACCGTGTCTTTGTCCAGGAGCCTATGTAAGGGTTCCGCTACCGTGGCTTTCTGTGGCAGAAAAACATGATAAAAATTTATTAACCCTAGGAAGGCTTGCAGTTCACTCTTGTTCGTTGGGGTGGGGGCGTCTTTGATTGCATGGGTTTTTCCTTCTGTCGGGTGGATGCCGTCGCCGTCAATTAGGTATCCCAAGAATTCTATTTTGTCTGTTATTAATGTGCATTTATCTTTTTTGACTTTGAGACCTGATTCAGTGAATTTGGTGAGGACTTTTCTTAGGCGGTCTCGCAGTTGTATTTTGTTTTTAGCTGCGATCAGGACATCATCAAAGTATGGAATGACTCCTGGAATTCCCTGTAGGAGGCGTTCCATGAGACATTGGAAAATGCCTGGTGCCACACTAACGCCAAATTGAAGGCGGTTACATTTAAACGCGCCCCGGTGTGTGACGATCGTTTGGGCTTCAGCTGTTTTTTCATCTACAGGCAGTTGCTGGTAAGCCTGGGCCAAATCGAGTTTAGCGAAGATTTTTCCGCCTTTGATAGAGTGTAGCAAGTGTTGTACGACAGGAACGGGGTATGCGCTCTGTTGCAATGCATGGTTAAGGGTCGCCTTATAGTCCCCGCAGATACGAATCGACCCATCCGCTTTGATAGGGGTGACTATAGGGGTCTCCCATTTAGCATGGTCAACTGGTACGAGGACCCCTTGCTTAATTAATTTATCTAGTTGTTCCTCTATTTTTGGCTTTAACGCAAAGGGTACCCGCCTTGCCTTTAATCTAATTGGGGCTACCTTAGGGTCTAGGTTGAAAGATATCGGGTTACCCCGGTACTTGCCTAATTCTCCACTGAACAGGTCCTGGAATTCTTGAATGAGGTCTGCCTCCCAGTCTGCATCTGTGATATGGTTGATACCGGTCATCCCGATTCCGAGCGGTTCGAACCATTCCAATCCTAGAAGGCTTGGTCTGTTCCGGTCAACAATTGTTAAGGGTAGAATCTCGGTTTGATTCTTGAAGGTTACCTGAAAGTGTCCAACCCCTACGACCGGAATCTTGTTGCCTTGGTAGTCTTTTAGTGTTAGGTTCTGTCTCTCCAGTTCGCTTCGTTGTATATCTGGAATCAAACTTTTGATAGTATCCCACGAGACCATGGAGAGAAATGATCCCGAGTCTACTTCCATTTCACAGTCCTGTCCTTCAATTCTTACTGTAATGTGGACTTTCTTCACATTTTTCGTATTTGAGTGTCCAATTATGACTGTTTGGTGTGTTTCTTCTTTCCTGTAAGATGATTCTTTGTATCTCCTATTCCTTCCTTCTTGGCTCCAACGGCTGCTTGTCTTCTTTTCTTTCTCTCTCTCTCTTTCTCTTGGGGGCGGGCTTCCTCTTCGCTTTGGACTGTAATTGGACCTGGCTCTGCATACCTTTGCGATGTGTCCTTTTTTCTCACACTTTCTGCATATCGCGTCTATAAAACGGCACTCTGATCTGGGGTGATTCCCTCCACAACGGTTGCATTCAAAATCAAACCGTCTGTTTGCCCGCTCTTTTTTCCCTCTAGCGGTCTTTAGGTGGCAAACTTCGTCCTCCTCACTACTGGACTCGGTTTCCAGGTCCTCATGGTGTGTTGAGGTTTTTTCTCGTACCCCCTCTGGTCTGGTTGCTTCTTTGGAGTTGTAGTGCGCAGCTTGGTTAATCTTTTTCATTTTCGCTGCCGATTTCTGAGCGGCTTCGGCTGCGGTGGCCTCTTCTATAGCTTCTTGCACCGTTATCTTGGGTCGGTTTAGCAGTCTGCTCTGTAGTATCGGATCTTTTAACCCTAACACAATCCGGTCTCTTAGGGCTTCGTTGAAATCCGAGAATTCGCATTCACCCCCAATGTCTCTCAAGTCCGCCACAAAGTCGGTGATAGATTCACCTTCTTTTTGATTCCGGAGGTAAAATTCATGGCGCTTAATTAGGCAGGAAACTGTGGGAGCGTAGTGCGCTCGCAGGATTTTTTCCAGTTCGGGCCAGGTTAACGTCTTAACATCGATTGGTGAGGCTAGTGCTTTCGCCATTCGGAATACAGCTTGGCCGCAGTGGGTCAGGAAAACCGCTCTCTTCCGATGTTCTGATACGCCGCTCAGGTCGCTGTTCTCGAGGAACATGAGGAAACGGTCCACATACGTCTGCCATTCCTCCTTTGCCGGGTTGAATTGTTCCGGCGGGGCATTGTTTCCGGACATGGTGCCGCTCGATCTCCGCCGCTACTTGCACTCTTTAAAAGTGCTGTCTCAATCCCACCTTCGTCGCCAGTGTTTTGGCGGCAGCAATAACGAGGCAGGCACTCTTACTGAAGGCAGCTCTTTCTGTTTATTACAGGAAAACGGAGACACTGGGAGGCGCGGCAGCCCTTCTTTTAAAGGCTCATCCGAGCCTCACCAGCCAATGACAGGAGGAGGATCTCCCACCGGATTTCAGACCAATGAACAGTAAGTATTTCAAATATAAAAACAACCAATCCAGAACAATGATAGCAGTGTTTCAATATCTCAGGGTCTGCCACAAAGAAGAGGGAGTCAAGCTATTCTTCAAAGCACCTGACGGCAAGACAAGAAGCAATGAATGGAAACTAATCAAGGAAAGAAGCAACTTAGAACTAAGGAGAAATTTCCTGACAGAAGAATTAATCGGTGGAATAACTTGCTTCTAGAAGTTGTAAATGCCCTAACACTGGACATTTTTAAAAAAATGTTGGATAACCATTTGTCTGAAGTGATGTAGGGTTTCCTGAAACTGGAGGCAACTGGACTTCCTGGTTTTTCCTTGAAGACATTTTGCTTCTCATCCAAGAAGCTTCTTTAGCTCAACTGGATGGTGGCTAATGGAAGGATTTATACAACTTGCAGACAGCTGGTCATTTGCATTCTTTTAGATAGTTGTTGAGGCCACTTGGAGGTTTATCTGTGTCATCAGGGTCACCTCAGTGGTGCAAATGGGTGTGGAGCCTTCCTGGAACTGTTGAAAGGACTACGTTGTAGTTTGGAGATGGATGATGTCATATCCCTCCCTCTTTGTTGAGAGAGGGCTGTTCAATTTTGACACAGATGGCCTCTTTGACCCCTCTTTCAAATCAGCAGTCCTCTCTGTCCAAAATGTGGACTTTGTTGTCTTCAAAAGAGTGGCCTAGGTCTTTTAAATGCAGATGGGCTGCTGAATCTAGTCCTGATGTGTTTGTTCTCCTATGTTGTGCCATGAGTTTGTGAATTAGTTGTTTCCCCAATGTACATATTGCACAACCTCAAAAGACAAAACCTCTGATCCTAGTGACTGACCCAGTTTGGATCCTGCAGAAGCTTTCATATCAAGGCTTGTTCAAAGAGCAAGGTAAGATATAATACTTCCTAGAGCATGCGAGAATAAAATATTGCCTTATTTCTTCTAGCATTTTCCCTCCCCCAGATATCTCCTGCACTTAGCAATCAGCCACTGAAATAAAAGTTGCAATTACTTTGGAAAGAACCCCCTTGCAAGTGATCTCATTAGAACAAATGGAAAATTGCTTCTTTTGTTGTTTTCTTCCCCTTCTTGGAACAAATGATTAAAATTGGCAGAAAAGAACAAGTTTTTAGTCTTCCAAAATTCACAATCAATGGAAGGCTTTAATTTTTTTTCTTTAAGTGCAGGAATTTTGCTATTAATGTTAGTCGCTCCAGAGAATTAATTAATATGAAAGCTTTTTTATTATCATCAAAAATCATCAAAATTCTCCATCAGGCTATTTCCAAATTAATGCACACTGTTCTTCTGGAAATTTTTCTTTTCTTTGGAGACTGGCTTGTAAGCTATGAACTGAAGCTGACGTAGAATTTAAGCAAATAATGTGTGCATGTGAGAATTGAAATGTCCAAGGACCAAAATCTATAGGATAATTGGAGGTCCACAGCTGATCATCAACTTCTTTTCCCTTTTTCTTTATCTGAAATGCAGCCTCGGGAGGCTACAAGTTTTTTTTGCAAGGGAAGACAAGTTAAGCCTTGCCTGCACAATTATTTCTTTAAAATTATAACTTCTGATAAGAGGGAATCGGTTGTGGCAGTGGTGCGATTCAGCCAGTCTAACAAGTGATTGCATGCTTTCAGTGATTCATTGCATGCTTTCGGTTCAGTGATTGCATGCTTTGTGTGCGCCCGCACCAAATGCATGCTTCATGCGCATGCACACCATTTAAAGTACCCCATTTTCAGCTATAATACTTACCTTCTACTGCAGCCCCAGTGAGTAAAACAACTGAGGCATGGCAAATCAGCTGTGCTCCAAAACAAGGAAATAAAGCACAGGAAAGAGCAGGGCAAGGCCAAATGATCACCAGAACTACCAGTTCGCCTAAACCAGTTCAAACTGGTAGAATCCCACCCCTGAGTTGTGGTTACCAGTTATTATACAGAATGCATATATGCCAACCTTCTTCAAAATGGTTGTTCTCTGATGTGTCGACTTCAAATCCTAGAATTCCTAAAAAGGAACATACACACACACAGCATGGACACCATTAAATAGATTACAGTGGATTTAGGACATGGGTGTCACATGCTGTCATGTGATACATGACAATGTTTTTCCCGTCACAGAGCTGGGGGGTGCGTGGCCTGTGTGTCACGCGTGTGGCCCATGGGCCACCAATTTGACACCCCTGATTTAGGAACTTCTCAGATCCCTAATCTGGCTCCTTCTTTCTGTAGAGGCCTTAACATTGAACAATGATCTTCAAGGAGCCACGATTTGATGTAATTTGTTGAGATGTAACGTGATTTATTGGACTGTATTTCCAAATTGGAAATTGACCGTCCAAATTTACCAACACAAATTTACAGTCTAAATTTATTGGGTTGTATTTCCAAACTAATTTATTGGACTGTATTTCCAAAGGTCATTTTGTGAAGGAAAATCAAACCAATTATTTAATGGTGATGAAAGAATATTATATTATGTCGTTAGTGGAACCCAATTTCCTTCACAGGATTTGACCATCTTTTCATGTTTCCTATTCTAGCTTGTCCATACTATGCAATATTTTTAGATATGCAATCAAGCAGAATAGAACTGGAAGGGATTTTGGAGATCTTCTAGTCCAACCCACTGTTCAAGCAGGAGACCCTATATCATTTCAGACGAGTCTTCTCTTAAAAACTTCCAGCAATGAAGCACCCACAGCTTCTGAAGGAAACCTGTTCCACTGGTTAATTGTCCTCACTGTTAGGAAGTTTCTCCTTAATTCCAGATTGCTTCTCTCCTTGATTAGTTTCCATCCATTGCTTCTTGTCTTGCCTTCAGGTGCTTTAGAAATAAATTGACCCCCTCTTCTTTCTGACAGCCCCTCAAATACTGCAATACTGCTATCATGTCACCCCTAGTGACTAGTCCTTCTTTTCAATAGACTAGCCATACCCAGTTCCTGCAACCGTTTTTCATATGTTTTTGTCTCCAGGCCTTTAACCATCTTAGTTGGTATGAAATTATGCAGTTGCTACTTCTAAATATTTCCAGTATTTTCTATGATGATACCACAATAAGAACTGACCCAAAAAATTAAAAAGGTTTTCATTGTTAAAAAGATTGTAGAAAATAATTATAAAACAGACAAATAACATTTTTTAAAACAAATATCAGTTTCATTTGTATTGAAAAGCATAATTTATCTATTCATTCTCATACACCTCAATTGCTTTCATTAGCTTCCTATGATCGTCCTTATTAAAATCAGTAGTTTGATCATATTCCTGATCCCTTCCGATTATATAAATTGATTCAAATCTATCTATCTATCTATCATCTATGTACTGCCTTCCACAGAGGTAGACTTAATAGCTCTGTAAATGCAGATAGATAACTCAACAAAGCTTCCATAACAAAGTTCATTTATTGGTACATCAGGTATCCTCGTAACTCACATTTGTGACGAAATTCCTCTTTCAATGACCAATCCTTTGTATATCTGCCTTGCACGTGGAAAATAGTTATCTCCTAACCCATCTTGTAAGAATAGAAGAAAACGATGTTATCAGTAATGAGTGCAGGTAAGAATGGAGGGCAACCTCCTTCAACCCCTTGAGGGTCGATTTAGTGGCCAATCAGGATTACAGATGTGGCCATGTGATATGTACATTTCCCAGGATACCCTTACCTACATTTCCTATGATGCATTCCCTTAAGGGGACAGCTCACAAATCCTAAGTAACTAACCCATTCCATGGACTGGCTGGGACAGCACAATCTATCTATCTATCATCTATCTATCTATCTATCTTTTTTTCAGTGGCACTGTAACTTCAATGGTTGCTAAAACAAACGGTTGTTTTTTATTTTTTGTTTTTTATTTATTTTGTCAAGCGATTATAAGCTGATGCTACCTGTAAAATCAATTGGAGAAAGGACAAGATAACCTCTACAGCATCTTTGTTCTAAAATGTGTTTTTTTTCCCAAGCTGGAGACATCATTCTTTTCTTGCCTAACTTTGAGGGAAGTGTGGAATTGTAATGTGCACAGAATATGTTCAACCAGGACCGCAACCTTATGGAATTATGCAAGGGACAAGAAATGCCTTCCTTTCACAATAAATATTCCATTCTGCTATCTTTCCTTTTGCCAAGCTCTTGGTAACAGAAAGCCTAATTCTCACAAAGTCTTCTTTAATCAGATTTATTGAAAAGGAAAAGAGAGCAAGTCATAGAAATCTCAATAGCCAGATATTTGCACATTAAGCCCCAATTTATCTCTGAGTTTACTGGTGCCATAATGGAAACAATTGTTAGGTCTCACAGAGAAACTGTTTATCGTTCTTTTGATATTCAACCTTGTTTAGGCTGCAAAATCCAGCTGAAAAGATCATTTCTTTTTAAAGCACAGACCGGCAGTAAAGATTATATCTGATGTGCATTCATTGTGGCAAATGGAATAATTTAAGGATGAAGTGTGCTACACACAAAGACTTATTTGTTGTAGATAATCTTGCCTGTAACTTACAGACAACTCACTGCTGTACCTGTGGTGCCTTTGACTTTTTTTTCTTCATTTTTTTCTTTTTGGATCACCTAAGCAAAGCTTTTATTTAAGCAATAAATAGTAAAGTGGCAGGAAGTCAAATATCTGTAAAATTGGCCTGCACATCAAATGCGTGTGGTTTGCTATTTCTGTGTCCATACAGATAAATCTTCAAACCTCATCCAACTGTCAGCCATGGAAGCCATATTTTACTTGGAAGCTTGAAAACTGCCACATTTAGTGCCTGGGAATTTGGGAGGGGGGATTTCCTAGAGAGGTGGAAGATTAGACTCATCAACGTTTTTTTCTTATAAAGGACATGTTACCCTGCACCTGGAGACAAGTGTCTGGAGGAATGTCTCCAGTTGGGACAAGGATTTGTTTGGGCTTTGTGATGAACTGGTGGGTGCAGGGGGTGGATCTTTGAATTTTTTTTTTTTTAGAAAAAAACTTTATTAAATGTTAAAAAGATAAATACAAAGTACAAAACATTTTGTTAAAAACAAAACAAAAACAAAGAACGTATAAATTACAAATTAGTTAGACGGTGCTTTCTTATCAAACAATATTCTATTACTTATTTCATATATCTGGTTATTACTCCTACTATAACCTCTTTATATTCTTCCTTCCTTATTTATTTACTCGCTGGTTTCTATTACTTATCCAATTGTACCAGTTTTCCCAGACTGTATAATATTTTGAGTCTTCCTTTTCTTTTAATTTTAGGGTAAGTTTGTCCATTTCAGCGCAATCGTAGAATTTTTGGATTATCAGGTTTTCTACTGGCATCTGATCACCCTTCCAACACCATGCGAGTGCTATCCTCGCTGCTGTAATTATATGTAAAATCAAATATTTTATTTCTTTTTCATATTCACCTTTTATTATTCCCAATAAAAAGATTTCTGCTTTAAGTTCTAATTGAATGTTCGCAATTTCTCTAACCCAGGTTTGTATTTTTGTCCAATATTTCTTACTCTTCAGGCAAAGCCACCAAGTGTGGAAGAAGGTACCCCTTGTTTGTTTCCAGCAAAGAGGGCTTAAATGGATCTTTGAATTTCTATTGGGAAGGGAAAACCCAGAACTCTCAGGTTCAGTTTTTTTCCAGATGTGCCAATACGACACTTCTAATAAAATGGAACTTTGAGAAAATGCTTGACTCTGAGTTTATTGGTTAGTTGGAACGTTGACACCTACTCTGTTCTAGCACATAGGTTTGATGAACAGTGGAGTAATCCACATAGGTTTGATGAACAGTGGAGTAATCTACTTAATTTTCATTTGTAAGAATAGAAGAGTTTTGAATATACTCTTCATTCTCAGCTGAGTTTATGTAAAATGCTGCACCAAATAAGTCAACCATATTTCTGTTTAATAGCAATTATTCCATGTAACATAGCAGAATTACAGGCTTAGGAGGCACCTTAGAGATCTTTTTTTTTAATTTGCATTTATATGCCGCCCTTCTCCGGAGACTCAGGGTGGCTTACAGTCTATGGAGCACTATGCTAGGTGCTCGGCAATAGCCTTCATTCTATTGTATATGCCTGCTTATTATTACTAGAGCTTTTTTTGCCCCCCAAGCGGCATTTTTACAAAGTCAGCTTATTGCCCCCAACAATCTTGGATCCTCAATTTACCTACCCTGAGAGGATGGAAGGCTGAGTCAACCTTGAGCCTGGTGGGATTCGAGCCTGCACTAATTGCAGGCAGCTTGCACTAAGTGCTAGATGATTAACAGCCTGCACCACCAACTCCCTGGTCAAACAGGTAACCCTGTACCATTTTAAAAATTGTTGTCCAATCTCCTTTTTAAAAAGTCCAGTGATGGAGCACCTACAATTTCTGAAGGCAAAGCCATTAATTGTTCTAACTGTCAGGAAATTTATCTCTATTTCTAACTTGATTAGTTTCCATTGCTTCTTATCTTGCCTTCAGGTGCTTTGGAAAATAGCTTGCCCCCCCCCCCCCTTCTTTGTGGCAGCCCCTGAAATATTGGAACACTGCTATCATGTCACGCCTAGTCCTTCTTTTCATGAAACTAGACAAACCCAATTCCTGCAACTGTTCTTCATGTGTTTAGCCTTCAGTTCCTTAATCATCTTTGTTGCTGTTCTCTGCGCGTTTTCTAGAGGCTCAACTTCTTTTTTTATGTTGTGGTGACCCAAACTTGCAATATTCCAAGTGTGATCTTACTAAGGCATTATAAATTGGTACTAACAGTTTACAGGAGCTTAATTTTATCCTAATGTTAGTGTAGCCTAGAACCAGGGGTGGAATTCTACCTGGTTCAAACTGGTTCTATAGAACTGGTTGTTATGATTCTGTGCAGTTTGGAGAACCAGCAAATCGTGCCCCTGGCTGGCCCTGCCCCTCTCTGCCCATCCCTCCACTCCCCTCCCTGCCCAGTCAGTCCTTATCGTGCATACGCAACATTGTGCACATGCCCAACATCGTTGACTGCGTTCTTCCCCACCCAGTTGCTTCTTAAGGTATTTCTTTTTTTCCCCTGCCGATGATCAGCAGTTCCTATGATCAGCTGTGTTGGGATTTCCTTTGCTTATTTACTGCTTCACCCAGGAGGCTTCCCTGAGGCCCAGGAAGGCAAAAAATGGAGAGAGGCACAGAAGCCCCCCCACCCCCTCCATTTTTTGCCTTCCTGGGCCCCAGGGAAGATTCCTGCAAGCAAAAACACTCACCCAGGATGCTTCCCTGAGGCCCAGAAGGCCCCAAAATGGAGCCCAGGAGAGTGCTGTGTGCCCCCCTTATGCTCCATTTTTTGTCTTCCTGGGCCCCAGGGAAGCCTTTTGGGAGCAAAAACACCCCCCAGGAGGCTTTCCTGAGGCCCAGAAGGCCCAAAAAACAGGGAGGGGGTGTTGTAAAGAAAAAAAGAAGCCACACCCACCCAGTCACATGGCCAGGCCCACCTAGCCCACAGAACTGGTTACTACAAAATTTGAATCCTACCCCTCCCTTACACTATGTTAAAACAGCTTATTGCGCAATACACTCAATTACAAACTACACAAATTCTTTTTAGATGGTCTAGATCAGAGGTCTCCAACCTTGGCAACTTTAAGACTTGTGGACTTCAACTCCCAGAACTCTTCAGCCAGCTGGCTGGAGAATTCTGGGAGTTGAAGTCCACAAGTCTTAAAGTTGCCAAGGTTGGAGACCTCTGGTCTAGACTGTCAGTGTAACTTAAGGTTGATATAGATGGAAATTTTGACAATAGAATTTCAAAGCATCTTCTAGAGTTGACTGTCTAAACATTTAACCAACATCTCTTCCTATTCATTTTATGAATTGCTCTTACAGAGGAGTTGTAATTTTTCCCTTCCAACAATAATTGTAAATTGTAATATTCAGTTATTTGGATATTAGAGATGTTGGGACCGCTTTCATCAGGGAAAAAAATAAGCACATGCAGAAGGATCATTGCTGAACTAATATGGCCTTGGCTGGCTGCAAGACATTGGAATTCCTATGCCGTTGTTTAATATTCATACTTCTGCTTTCCTATTTTATTCTGTTGTTGGCCTTTTCCAAATACACATTAAGAATGCATATCGTCTGCAAACTCTTGGGTTCCATGCCATCCTTTTGCTGTAGCCCTTGATTATTCACCATGTTTAAGGACTCCAGAATGCTTCTTATGGAGTGGAGTCAGAAGCCTCTTGGCAACGAACAGATTGAGAAGTCAGCCTCAGCCGCTGTAGTTGGCAGGCAAAATAAAGGTTGTGGGTTGGCCAGCTTAATACAAATGCTGGCAGTCTGGCACATTGTGTTTATTGAATCAACAAAACTGTGTCTCCTTCTGCTTGCTGCAATTTAGCTCCAGATATTCAAACTTCTAGCAATGCATTGGAACACAACGGACTGAAATAAGAATATTTGCAACTTAAATTGGGTATGACTGACATTTCCATCTAAACAAGTAAAAATATCTATCTATAATATCTAGCTAGCTAGCTGGTTATATCTGTATATCTCTACCTCTACCTCTACCTCTACCTACCTACCTACCTACCTACCTACCTACCTACCTACCTACCTACCTACCTACCTATCTATCTATCTATCTATCTATCTATCTATCTATCTATCTATCTATCTATCTATCTATCTATCTATCTATCTATCTATCTACATATACATATGCAATCATCTATCTATCCCTAATCTATCTGTATCTATTTTTATCTATCATCTAGCTAGCTAGCTATTTAATCTCTTTATTTGTCTAATCTCTAGCCTGCCTGTCTGCCTGCCTATCTATCTATTTTCCTACCTACCTACCATGGTGGGATTCAAAAAATTTTACTACCGGTTCTGTGGGCATGGCTTGGTGGGCATGGTGTGGCTTAGTGAGCATGGCAGGGGAAGGATACTGCAAAATCCCATTCCCTCCCCACCCCACTAACCTACTTTCCAGCTCTGTTCTCCTGTGCAGGGCAACAAAAATAGACCCAGCCAATCAGCTGGGACTCGGGAGGCAGAGAATAGATGGGGGTGGGGCCAGTCAGATGTAGTATTTGCCTGGTTCTCTGAACTACTCAAAATTTCCGCTACCAGTTCTCCAGAACTGGTCAGAACCTACTGAATACCACCTCTCCTATTTATTTATTTATTTATTAACATATTTATATACCGCCCTTCTCCCGAAGGACTCAGGGCGGTGTACAGCCAACTAAAACATTCCACAATTATAAAAGTTAAAAGAAGATTAAACATCCTAAAGCTGCCTTTAATATTGTACCCAACCCCAATAAATTAATAAAACCACCAAATATTAAAATCCCAAAATTTAAAACCCAAAATTCTAAAATTGCTCTAAAACTCCCTCTTCAGTCCAGGCCAGTCTGCTCGAAGAGCCAGGTTTTCAGTGTACGTCTGAATGCTCTCAGGTCGGTGTTGTTACAAAGCTCTGAAGGCAAACCATTCCAGAGGGTGGGAGCCCCCACAGAGAAGGCCCTATTCCTTGGGGTCACCAGGCGGCACATAGATGTCATCAGTACCCAAAGGAGGCCCTCCCTGTGGGAGCGCACATGTCGGTGGGAGACTACCGGCAGAACGCGGTCCTGCAGATCGCGGTCCTACCTACCTACCTACCTACCTACCAACCTATCTACCAGATCTTCTCCGAGCACATCAATACAATACATGAGGAGAAGGCAAAACAATGCCTCCAATTAAGTAAGCATACCCAGTCTGGAGCAAAACCTTGAGGAACTTAAAAGTAGACATGAAAGTCTTAGCAGACATATGTTTTCTCTTTTTTTAAAAAAAACCCAGTCATTTTGCAATTGCAATAGCAATAGAACTTAGATTTATATAGTTGTAAATGTTGCAACTCTGGAAGTTTTAAAGAAGAGATTAATAATCATTTGTCTGAAGTGGTGTAGGGTTTCCTGCCTAAGTAGGGGGTTGGACTAGAAGACCTCCAAGGTCCCTTCCAACTCTATTATTCTAAATTCTAAAGCACTTCGTAGTGCTTCTACAGCCCTCTCTAAGCAGTTTACAGAGTCAGTATATTGCCCCCAACAATCTGGATCCTCGGAAGGATGGAAGGCCGAGCCAACCGTGAGCCAGTCAGAATTGAACTGCTGACAGTGGGCAGAGTTATCCTGCAGTACTTCATTCTAACTAGTTCGCTGTCACAGTTCCTAGGATTGGTGGCTTAGGAGCACATGGGAGCAGACACCAGGCTGCAAAATCCTGGAACAACAGCTAAACTGCAATGAAGAAAGCAAGAATAAAAATTTCTACAGCAGCAGAGTAATCTGAATTTAATAATTATTTTTGTTAGTGTTAGATTCCACCCTATTAAATCTGTAGAGATTCTCAGTCATCCAGATCATGGTTGCCCCAAAGGTGCTTTATCAAGAGGCAACTGGGCTTTCTTGTTTTTTTATTTTGAAGGTGTTTTCACTTCTCATCCAAGAAGCTTCTTCATTTCTGACAGGATAATGGCAGGGATGGGATGCTACTGGTTTGGCCCGGTTCTACCGAACTGGTAGCTGTGAAGAGCAGCTGACACCGAACCAGTTCAGTGTTTGGCTCACCCACTCGGGCTGTAGGCTGTCCTTTATTCTCTGCTTCTGCCTCCTCAATTTGCGCAGCACAGCTGAGGTTGAAAAAGAAAGAAAAAAGAGGATTTTCAAATGCTGGGCACCTGCGTGCATCACTTGTCAGATGTCCAGACAGCACAGCTGATGATTTCTTGCAAATGTGTGTTCTGATTGTCCACAGTTCAGAGTACCAGCAAATCACTCCACTGGCTGGCTCCTCCCCTCCCACTCACTCCTTACCTGGCATGCGAGGCATCCAACTTGCCTGGTTTGGTAAGTTGTTATTTTTCCTTTTTATTTCCCGACCATCAGCTGTTCTGCTCTACCAGGAGGTTTAGATTAGCCAGAAAGCAGGAAATCTTTGGATTTCTTGCTTTCTAGCTAATCTAAAAGCAGAGCCGAACCTTCCTTAGGATTGAAGCTTCTACTTTTTCAGTGCAGACTCAGGTAGCTGGTTGCAGATAGATAAATCTCTAAGTGAATCTGTAATTCTGTGAGCAATTCAATCTGCCTGCCTGCTTTGCCTGCTTCTGGGTAAAGGTTGCTCTTTTTTAATAAAAGAAATCAATATTTACATCAATATTTATAATATTTACATACAAGCCACACCCACATAGTCACAGGACCACCAAGCCGCATCCACAAATTAGGCCACACCCACAGAAGCGGTTGTTATGAAATTTGAATCTCATCTCTGGATAATGGGGTGTCCTTCTATTCCTCATTATCCTGTCAGAGCTGAAAAAGCTTCTTGGATGAGAAGTGAAAACATCTTCAAAGAAAAAACAGAAAAATCCAGTTGCCTCCTGAAAAGGCACCTTCGAGACAGCCTCTTAAGCATCTACTCTGCACCGATAACAAATCAGTTACATCAATAATCTGCTACACCTACCATGGACTTTCCAACATGTATGTTTTCCCAGCATTTGTTTAATGTGCTGAGGTGGTAGCAGAGGAACATCCATCCCAAAGCCATAGTACCATGATGGTGAACCTATGGCACACATGCCACAGGTGGCACCCAGAGCCATTTGTGCCGGCACGTGAGCTGCAGGCAAACTTACCTCACTGGGCATGCATGTGCCTCACAGCTGATTTTCAGCCAGTTTGAGGCCTTTTTTGGCCTCCCAAAGGCTTGAGGAAGGCTTTTGCAGGCTTCTGCAGGCTTTGCAGGCTGAAAACTAGCCCCGTTTCATCACTTCCTGTTTTTCCGAAAATACAGGAAGTGACAAAACAGGGCTATTTTTCAGCCTGCGGAAGACTGCAGAAGCCTGCAAAAGCCTTCCTCAAGCCTTTGGGAAGCCGAAAAAAGCCTCAAACCAGCCAAAAATCAGCTGTGAGGTGCAGTGCAGGCAAGGGGGCGGCAGGGGTGGGGGTGGAAATTACTCCCACAAGCATAGGGGGCATGAGGGGGGCGTGCACATTGCCTCTGGATGCTGGCACGCAAGTGCGAGCATGCAAGCATGCACACAATTTTTGGCACAGGAGCCCAAAAAGGTTAACCACCACTGCTCTAGCATATTGACATAGTCTAACTTCCCAAACCCCAACTGTAGGATAGTCCAGTATTTCACACACAGGACACAGAATTACAGAATAACACAATCGGAAGAGACCTTGGAGGTCTTCTAGTCAAACTTCCTACTCAATCAGGAGTCTCTATACCAAGGGTCTTCAAACTTGGTAAGTTTAAGACTTGTGGACTTCAGCTCCCAGAATTCTTGAGCTAACATGACTGGAGGAGGAATTCTGGGAGTTGAAGTCCATAAGTCTTAAAGCTGTCAAGTTTGAAGACCCCTGCTCTATACTATACCTGCGGTTATAGGGGGCCATATTCTGTGTTGGGAGCGCGCCCTCGCTGTTTGCTTGCTGTGGCGCGCTCCGACCCCCTTGTCATCTCCCGTTCCCCAGGGGGTCTGAGCAATCGGGCCCTGGGCCTTAGGCTGATGTTGTGTAACGCCAGGTCCGTTGTTAATAAAGCCCCTCTCATCCATGATTTGATTTGTGAGGGGGGCGCGGACCTGGTGGGAGTTACCGAAACCTGGCTGGGCCAGGAGGGGGGAGTCCCTCTGGTGGAGATGTGCCCAGTCGGGTTTCGGGTCTTTCATCGGCCGAGGGCCCAGGGGAGGGGAGGGGGGGTTGCGGTAGTTATTAAGGAGGATCTGTGTCCGAGGGAGGCCACTGTATCTCAGACGACCGGGTGTGAGCTCCTTTTCGTGAAGTTCGGTCCCAAGGTTCAGGTGGGCTTGCTGGTCGCATACCTGGCTCCCTGCTATGCGGCAGCAGCCCTGCTTGAGCTCCTTGAGGTCATAGCTGGCGTGGCGGTTGGGACCCCCAGGCTTATGGTCATGGGGGATTTCAACCTGCCATCTGCTGGCGGTACCTCGGGGATTGCTCAAGAGTTCATGGCTTCCATGACGGCCATGGGCCTGACCCAGTTAATTCGGGACTCTACTCACGTGGGAGGTCATACCTTGGATCTGGTTTTCGTCTCTGATCAGTGGCAGAGTGATCTGGGTATGGGGGATATAGTCGTAGAACCCCTGTCATGGTCGGATCACTCGCTCCTGAAGCTCGACTTCCGTTCCGCACCCCCTGACCGCAGGGAGGCGGGGCCATTAAAATGGTACCGCCCCAGGCGCCTGATGGATCCTGATAGGTTCCTGACGGAGCTTGGGCCATTTCCCAAAGCTCACACACACGACTCGGTTGAGGGCTTGGTCGCCACCTGGGATAGGGTGGCTGCTGGGGCCCTCGACCGAGTCGTGCCCTTGCGGCCTCTGACCCGGTGCCGATCCCAAGTGGCTCCTTGGTTTTCTGAGGAGCTAAGGGAGATGAAGCGTCGGAAAAGACGCCTAGAGAGCAGTTGGAGGGCCAGCCGTTCTGGGTCCGACCGAACACTATTACGATCTTATATTAAGACGTATTTAGTGGCGATAAGGATGGCGAGGAGATCTTACCTCTCCACCCTTATTGCGTCCGTGGAAAACCGCCCAGCCGCCCTGTTTAGGGTGACCCGCTCTCTACTGGCGGTAGGAGCGCGGGAGGACCCCTTGCAGGGACAGGCTGAGGAGTTTTCTAGGTTTCTGCAGGACAAAATCGCTCAGATCTGGGACGAGCTGGACTCCGACTGGGCATCTCCGGGCGGGGGGGCGGGGGTGGATATCGGTGCGGTCAATTGGGTTGAGTTCGATCCTGTTACTGTGGAGGACGTGGACAGGATACTGGGGGGACTGAATGCCACCACCTGTTTGCTGGACCCGTGCCCCTCCTGGCTGGTCTTGGCCACTCGGGAGGTGACACGAGGCTGGTTCCAGGGTATTATAAACGCTTCCTTGAGAGAGGGGCTGTTACCTGCCGCCTTGAAAGAGGCGGTGGTGCGGCCCCTCCTCAAGAAACCATCCCTGGACCCAGCATTGTTATCTAACTATCGTCCTGTCTCCAACCTTCGCTTTGTTGCGAAGGTTGTTGAGAGTGTGGTGGCACGTCAGTTCCCGCAGTACCTGGATGAAGCGAGTTATCTTGACCCCCTCCAATCGGGCTTCAGGCCCGGGCACAGCACGGAGACGGCGTTGGTCGCGTTGGTGGATGACCTTTGGAGGGCCCGGGACAGGGGTTGTTCCTCTGTCCTGGTCCTGTTAGATCTCTCAGCGGCTTTTGATACTGTCGACCACAGTATCCTATTGCAGCGGTTGGAGGGGTTGGGGGTGGGAGGCACCGTGTTGCGGTGGTTCACCTCCTTCCTCTCCGACCGCTCGCAATTTGTGTTGACGGGGGGGCAGAGATCGGCCCCGAGGCCCCTACGATGTGGGGTGCCTCAGGGGTCGGTGCTCTCGCCCCTGCTGTTCAACATTTATGTAAAGCCGCTGGGTGAGGTCATCCGTGGCTTCGGGGTGGAGTTCCATCAGTACGCTGACGATACTCAGCTGTACATCTCCACCCCGGGCCACCCCAACGAAGCCGTCGAAGTGATGTCCCGATGCCTGGAGGCCGTGCGGAGTTGGATGGGTCGTAACAGGCTTCGTCTCAACCCGACCAAAACCGAGTGGCTGTGGTTTCCTGCGCCCAGATACAGCCAGCTGGTTCCTTCGCTGGCCGTGGGGGGAGAGGTCTTGACCCCCGTGGAAAGGGCGCGCAACTTGGGTGTCCTCCTGGACGTACGGCTGTCTTTAGAAGAACATATTGCAGCCGTCGCCAGGGGGGCTTTCTATCAGATTCGTCTGATTTACCAGTTGCGGCCCTTTCTGGATCTGGGCGCACTTCGCACAGTCACTTCCGCCCTCGTCATCTCCCGCCTGGATTATTGCAATGCTCTCTACATGGGGCTCCCCTTGAAGAGTCTCCGGAGGCTGCAGCTGGTCCAGAATGCAGCCGCGCGGGTGATCGTGGGTGCTCCTCGGAGCTCCCACGTTACACCGCTTCTCCGCAGGCTGCACTGGCTTCCTGTGGCCTTCCGGATTCGATTCAAGGTGGTACTGACAGTATTTAAAGTGCTCCATGGCTCGGGACCTGGGTACTTACGGGACCGCCTGCTGCCATCATCAACCTCCCGCCGCCCAGTACGCTCCCACAGGGTTGCCCTCCTCGGGGTACCGCCGCCCGGCCGTTGTCGGTTGACGGCCCCGAGGGTTCGGGCTTTCTCTGTGGGAGCCCCCTCCCTTTGGAATGATCTCCCCCCGGAGATACGGGCTATGACGGATATTCTGACCTTCCGGCGCGCAGTGAAAACCCTATTTTTTAAACAGGCTGGCCTGGCCCAGTAACTGTATTTTAGTTTTAACTTAATTTTAATCGGGGTTTTATTAGCTTTTAATTTTTAACTGAATTTTTGGGATAGACAGCCGGATCAATTTGGTTTAATTTATTTTAATTATATTTATTGGGTATTTATTGTATGTTTTTAGTAGGCTGTACACCGCCCCGAGTCCCTTTTTGGGAGAGGGAGCGGTATAGAAGTTTAATAAATAAATAAATAAATAAATAAATACTATTCCAGACAGATGACTATCCAGTTTCTTCTTGAAAACCTCCAGAATATCCATAGCTTCTAAAGGTAATGTGTTCCACTGTTAATTCTTCTCACTGTCAGGAAATTTCTCCTTAGTTCTAAGTTGCTTCTCTCCTTGATTAGTTTCCTTTGCTTCTTGTCCTGCCTTCAGGTGCTTTGGAGAATAGCTTGACTCCTTTTTCTTTGTGCAAGCCCCTGAGATATTGGAGCACGGCTACCATGTCACCCTAGTCCTTCTTTTCACTAATCTAGACATACTCTTTTCTCACAACCATTTATTATCTGCCTTAGCATAGTCTGACCTCCTGCTCAAGCAAGAGACCCTGGGCCAATGGCTGGCCAATCTCTTCTTCACAACCACCCTAGATGAAGCACCCAAAAGTTCTCGATGTAGATCTTTTCATATTGAAAACTGGATGAGCTTCAAAAAGAACAGCTCCAACTGATAACGGGGTCAGGAAATTACCCTTTCCTCATTCAGAAAAAAGGAGACATCCATAGAAAAGTTGCTTTATTATGCATTAGACTATTGCTCCATCTTAATAAAGTCTGCATTGATATGGAGGTGGGAGGAGGAGCTCCCCCTGGATATGCCAAAAAAGTATGCAGATCGTGTGTTCTGTGCGTGAGACACAGATCTTCCTTTTAAGATATTTTCCTTAAATGCTGCATTAGGTCAAAGTGTTGAATATTCGATTCGAAAGAGCTGAGAGAACGATTCATTTTTGGTGGAAACAGGAAACAGGGATAATATTCTTTTCTTTGTGACAAAAGAAACATAAGGATTACTAATAAGAGGATTATCACAGGTCCAGTGATGTTGAAAAGCGTGGCTGATGAAAAGGAGGTATTTTGAAACAAAGGGCCCATTTCCCAAAGTGAGCCAATCTATCTTAAGGTGGAAATCTGTCAATTAAAGGTTTTATGAGGAGGGGGAAAATCAAAATCTGACAAGGGATTGATTATCTGTCTATCTTCTATTTTTTTCAAATCACACCTTTATACTTTTTATAAATAACTCAAGGCAGTCAATGCACATAATAATCTTCCTCCTTCTACTTTCCCCACAATAACAACCCTGAAAAGTGGGTTTGGCTGAGAGAGAGTGACTGGCTCAACTACCAGCTTCCATGCCTAAGGCAGGACAAGAACTCACAGTATCTTGATTTCTAGATTGATGCCTTAACCACTAATCCAAAGTATCTATTCATCCATCCATCCATCTATCCACCTATCTATCTATCCATCTATCTATCCAACTATCCAACTGTCTATCCCTCCCTCCTCTCTCTCTCTCTCTCTCTCCCAGGGGTAAGGCTTGTTTTGATTGCTTTGTTTTGAAAACAATTTATTCCATAGCAAGGAAAATATTTTAGTAACTATGGTTGCCTATATTTAAGAAATCCATAACATTTTACAGTTTACTGACGTCCTGCAAAAATTCTGAGGCTTTCTGAGATTTGTAATTTAATGAGGATTTCACCATCTGTATCCATCTCTACTATCCTTATCGGGTATTCCCTGAAAAAAATGACTGGATGATGTATCTTGTTTACTATGGTATGAATTTTGATAAGATTCCTCTGACAGGTCCTTGGTTCTCTCTGAGCTTGGTTGTTTTCTTGCAGACGTTTCATTATCCAAACTAGGTAACACCATCAATGCTAGTAAGGAATGGGGTTTGCTCTCAGTTTATATTCTGCTAGCAGTTTATATTCCAAGCACCAGAGTATAAACTGAGAGCAAACTCCATTCCTTACTAGCACTGATGGTGTTACCTAGTTTGGGTAATGAAACATCTGCAAGAAAACAGCCAAACTCAGAGAGAACCAAGGATGCCACAGTTTAGCCCTGAGCTACAAATATTCCCCTTTATAAGCACCTCTGTTTCGGAATGCCTATGAAAAAATCTGCTTTGCCTTAGAATCATTTGCCCCAATCAAATTTTGACATTTTTTTCTGAAACCATGGATCATATTGTTTTGCTTCAAGATTCGTTATCATTATGTTCTCACAATGGGAATTGTAAAGATGTGAGAACTTTCAGAGATGGCAAAATTGATCTGTTTGATTAAGGACAAAACAATAAGTATTTTTTTATAAAAGATTGAAACCCTTTTATGGTCTTTTGGCTGAAAAAGTACATGTGATTTCTGTGTTTCCTGATTTAAAGGGGTTGAACATGAAAAGGAATGGCCTATATAATGAAGTTCTAAAAGGAGAGAAATGATAAAAGTTTGTAACTTCTGTGAAGAAGATGAGAAGCGACTTCTTTGACTTTCTGTGTTTCTAGCACTTTTTATACTGTTCCTTTGGTCAGTTGCTCTTGTTCATCTTTTAGAGATGCAAAAACTTTCAGTATTTTTTTTTTAAATATTGGTTTACATTTCAGAACAGATCACGCCAGAGAATGGTATTCACTAAGCTAAAATCTTAATTTGATTAAAAAGTTGGTTTAATTTACATCACAGAGTTAAAGGGGGTTGGTGTCTAATTCTACAAAACAATTTAAACTAGAGGCTCTCCCCAACTCTTACGTTTATTCAGCTTTGAAAGAAAGGCATCTAATAAAAGAGAAAGCTACTTTCCATATATATAATGATTTCTCTTTTTGCAATTCAGTGTCAACCTTAGTAAGAGGTATAAGAGTTCACTTATTGCTTTTGGCAGCCACATGCAGTTATCAACTTCAGATTGTGCACTTCTGATTTAGAAATTGGGTTACTATTTTTTATTTTGGTTGGTGCCCAAATAAATCATATGTATTTTGGGGCATTTTGATTCTGTTACAGCAGTTGGTTTTTCTAGGGGTTGGTGTTTAATAAAATGTTTCTTATGAAGAGCCTTTGAAGCTTTTTTTTTTTTTTGCAATGAGAAATTTTTTTAAAAAGTTTTCAATTTTTATTCGTTTTTTTAAAACAGCGTCTGTGTTTATGTTTTAATTAGGCAGTTTTTCTTCTTTTTTTAATCCCCATTATTTCTGGCCAAAAGCAAGTTGGAGGGATAGAAAACATGAAATGGGATTGTGATTATACATTTTTAGATTGTGTTTGCAGGATATCCTTTTCTTTCTCAGACGTTACAAAGCAGATTATCAACTGAAGTGCTTCTTTGGTTCTCAGGATTTGGAGCATGAAATCCAGATTCCTTTGAACCACAAATCACAATCCCTCTCTGAGCCTTTCAGTTTTTCGTTAGAATACTGAAACCAAGATGGTTTATTCACTGATTGGAAGTTAAGGGTCTACGTTTCAGAATATCCACATTTGATAAAATAAGTTTAATGTAGCCTTATTGCTTCTGGTGAACTTCCATATTCCATATTTCCAGGTTTGAAAACAAACTACAGCCACCTATCTCCACAACCCCATCTCAAAACACACCAACAACAGCCAAGCCTCCTACAACTGACCCGAATGCATTGGGTTCACAACCTCTGGTGATCACTGAAAAAGAAGTGCAAGATCTATTTCACAGACAAAAGTCAGGAAAAGCACCAGGGCCAGACAAGATAACTCCTTCTTGCTTAAAAGTCTGTGCTGACCAATTGGCCCCCATTTTCACCCAAATTTTCAATAAATCACTAGAGATGTGCTATGTTCCTTCTTGCTTCAAGTGCTCTACTATCATCCCAGTGCCAAAGAAGCCCTCCATCAAGGAACTGAATGGCTACAGAGCAGTTGCTCTAACATCGGTAGTTATGAAAATCTTTGAAAGGGTAGTGCTGTCCCACCTGAAAACCAGCACAGATCCGCTGTTAGATCCCATGCAGTTTGTATACCGAGCAAATAGATCGACAGATGATGCTGTTAACATGGCTCTGCATTACATCCTACAACACCTTGAATCTCCAAATACCTATGCAAGAGTCCTCTTTGTAGACTTCAGTTCAGCATTCAATACCATCATTCCAGACACTCTTCTAACTAACGGGAAGAATGCTAGTGGTACCTGAACACACTTGTAAGAAGATCATAAGCTTTCTAACAGACAGGAAGCAGCAGGTGAAGCTAGGCAAAATCACATCTGATACCTGTACAATTAGCACAGGGCCCCTCCAGGTCTGTGTGCTATCTCCACTTCTCTTCTCCCTATATACCAATGACTGCATCTCAAACAATCCATCTGTTAAAATACTGAAGTTTGCAGATGACACAACAGTAATTGTGATTCAAGACAACAATGAATCTGCATACAGACTAAAGGTTGTACAACTTGCTTCGTAGTGTAACTGGAACAATCTGGAACTGAACACACTCAAAACCATAGAAATGGTGGTAAACTTTAGAAGAAACTCTCCCATACTACCACCTCTTACAATACTAGACAACACAGTATCAAATTTCTAGGTTCTATTATATCACATGACCTAAAATGGACGCCTAACATCAAAAACGTCAACAAAAAATCTCAACAAAGAATGTTCTTTCTACGCCAACTGCCCAAGGAGCTGCTGATCCAGTTCTACAGAGGAATTATTGAGTCTCTCATCTGCACCTCTACAACTGTCTGGTTTGGTTCTGCAACCCAACAGGACAGACACAGACTTCAGAGGATAATTAGGACTACAGAAAAAATAATTACTACCAACCTGCCTTCAATCGAGGACCTGTATACTGCACAAGTCAAAAAGAGGGCTGTGAAAATATTTATAAGACCCCTCACATCCCAGACATAAAGTGTTTCAACTACTTCCCTCAAAATGATGCTATAGAGCACTGCATATCAGAACAACTAGACACAAGAACAGTTTTTTCCTGAACGCCATCCCTCTGCTAAACAAATAATTCCCTCAACACTGTCCAACTATTTACAAATCTGCACTACTATTACTATTAATTTTCTCATCACTCCTTATCACCCATCCCCTCCCACTTGTGAGTGTTTGACTGTAATGCTTGTATCCTTACGATTTATATGGACTGTTTCCTAGTATGATTTGATTGCTTATTGTACCCTATGACTATCATTAAGTGTTGTACCTTACGATTCTCGACTCTTGATGAATGTATCTTTTCTTTTATGTACACTGAGAGCATTTGCACCAAGACAAATTCCTTGTGTGTCCAATCATACTTGGCCAAGAAAGAATTCTATTCTATTCTATTCTATTCTATCCTATCCTATCCACACAGGATGAGGGTGGGGGGTGGAAGTCCTCTCCAATAATAATCTAAGAATTGTAGGATTTTGTTTCATTGTAGGAAAAACTCTTGATTAGGAAAAAAAATAGGTAGGAGGCAGAAATGACTGTCAACATCGTTGCTGGAAATAGGAAGTGCTTTTGAAGATCATCCAGAAGGCAGGAACTGCAATAGGGTAACTTCCCTGCAAGATGACAATGTTAAATTGACAGAATCCAGAGTATACCTGCCCTTCTAAAGTTAAACCCTTCCAGATGGGTAGATATGACTGGAATAGCCAGGCCTAATGACATAAAGAGCTTTCGAGGTGATAATCACTATCCTGAATTGCACTTGAAAGCCAACTGACAATCAGCGCAACTTGAGAAGCAGTAGGGCCACATACGCAAGCGGCGGCACCTCCACCCCCTCACCGTATTTGGGACCAGTTGCAATTAAATTACTTCACTACTTTTTAAAACAAACGAAGGTGTGTGTATGTGTTAGTCTGTGTGTTTGTGTGTGCACATGCGGATGTGTGAAATTTGTACAATACTGATATCTATCTTATCTATTGATCCATCTATCTATCATCTATTTATTTACCTATCTTTCATCCATCCATTCTTCCATCTATCTATCTATCTATCTATCTATCTATCTATCCAGGGATGGGCTTCAAATTTTTTTTACCAAGGGGCTCTCTGCCCTAATGACTGGCTGGGTGGGCGTGGCTGGAAGGGCGTGGCTGGAAGGGCGTGACTGGAAGGGCGTGGCTGGATGGTCATGTGGCTGGGTGGACATGGCCAACTCGATGTCACTTCTTTGCCCTAATTACCTAAAAAAAGATATAGACCAAAAAGTTGTTTACTATTTCGTGCATTTAATATTTAAATAAAAGACTGGGTGAAACCAGGCTTAATAGCAGTGATTATGAGAGAGATCTTGGAGTCTTAGTAGAGTTTCTGGTGAATTCCATGATTCTTATTATTTGGGAATTAACCCCCTTGGAGGCTCGTAGCTATGTTATCTGATTTTCTCAATGGCTCTCCCTCACAAGCGCTGAGTGGATTGTTTATCTAGCTTGCAACACTTTTACAAGGTGAGTGAAATGCTCTTGGCTGAATGCCCAGAAGTTCAATTAAGCCTGTTAAGAGCTTTCCCTTGCTGCTTGTCTTTCTGGGGTTATTGGGGACTCTCCAAGCTCTGCAGAGTCTTAGCTAGGGGCTCTCCTGACCCCTGTGAGCCCCCAGCAGCCCACCCCTGTATCTATCATCTTCTATCTTTCTATGAACTTTCTGAAAAATTATGAAGTCCAGAATTTGATATAATGCAGTGTTAAGTTTAAATGACTCGAAGATTGAATTCAGTATAAAATTGCTTCATATCTCTTTTATAAAAGTCAGTTCTTTCTTTTTCTGCAGTAGAAAGCAATTTATGCATTTCATCTAACATTGAGTTTTGTGTCTCATTTAAGTCATGTCATCATCATCATTCGCATCATCATTAATATTGACATTCAGTTTCCTGTGCTACAAAAAGACGACGCTTTGATCAAACTTTGTTTGTTTTACTTTAGTAATAATGTTGCATTCAGATGTTTAATCTTTCCTAATCTAACTTGGCTTCTTCTACCTAAAATTGCTGAATTTAGTTCTTGTTTATCCGTCTCCTTCTGAAGAGAACGCTGCAAGCTGTCACATTTAGTAAGAGCACCATCTCTCTTCCATTATTGAAATTACTTCTATAATGGAAGTTTGATTTTTGTTTCCTAAGGCAAAACACAGGTTAATGATAGCCATTTAAAAAAGAGAAAGATTTGCTCATTATTCATTAAGCACTTTCAAGAAACTGCCTTCTAGGCTGTTGAAAAATATTGCGTGCGAGAGTTGCTGTTTTGAAGGAAAATAAACTTTGTCTCCGTTTTCACATGTTTGCTGTGCTTTAGAATTAAGACATGCAAGACCAACTGTTTTCAGAGCTGTGCCAGGATATGTCAAAGGGTTCTGGTATCTGATGCTTGAGATGATAGGGGCAGAGTGTGGGAGGGTTATATTATTATAAAGCCCATATAATGGAGGCAATAATGATTCATAAGCTCATTGCCTCAAGCAGAAGTCAGCAAAAAGCTGACATGAAATGAATGCTCTGATGAAACTCAGCAAATGCAACCGTTAGAAATGTTTTCCCTCTCTTTTCAGAGCATGCTAACAAAGCTAGGAAGAGCTGGTTATATTAAGGCTGTATTGCTGTACTAACTGGAGCCTGAGTTACAATAGCCCTTGAATCTTGTTGGATCAATAAAAAGGTGCTTTTTCAAAAAGCAGTTGGGATTTCTTTCTTTTTTTTCCCTTGAAGATGTTTTGCTTCTTATCCAAGAAGCTTCTTCCTTTCTGATTGAATGGTGGAGGATGGAAGGATTCATATTCCTTGCAGTGATCTGGTCGTTAGCACTATCTCTGAGAGTCGTTGAGGCCACTTGGAGGTTTATCTGTGCCCTCAGGGTCACCTGAATAGTTCAACCTTCTTAGGGTTGTCCCAAAGGTGCTTTTTTCAAGAGGCAACTGGACTTTCTGGTTTTTCTTCGAAGACGTTTTGCTTCTCATCCATGAAAAATGGGGAAAAAAGAATGCAAATGACCGGCTGTCTGCAAGGAGTATAAATCCTTCCATTCCCCACCATCCAGTCAGAGCTGAAGAAACTTCTTGGATGATAAGCAAAATGTCTTCAAAGAAAAACCAGAAAGTCCAGTTGCCTCTTGAAAAATGAATGACTGAAAATCTCCAGAGACTTCTTGGAACTGCTAAAAACAGTTTTACAACACAGTCTTGTCAGCAGTTCCAAGAAGGTTCTACAACCATTTACACTATAAAATAGTATTTCCCGTCTCCTCTGCCAATGCCAAATTAATTCTCTAGCCCTCATAAACTCTTCTGATCAGTCTCCTTTTAATGCATTCTTTCACTTTCATGAATGAGGCTAATTAAATAGGAGAGAGTAGTTCTAAACTGCTTTACTATAAATACTGGTTATATAGACCTTCTCAGCCAACTCCAGCACCCTTCTTTGTAATTTTATGAGAGTGAACTCATATCCACCAATATGCTTGGCATGCAGTTATTGTGGGTTCAGGTCTGTTCATTTGTGCTTTTGGCTGCTAAAATATTTATCTGTTACATTCCTGTTAGTAAATAACTATGATTGCAATTTACAAGAAGAATCAATCTATCAGAATGGAGTTGGAAAGGACCCTGGAGGTCTTCTAGTCCAGCCCAGTGCTCAAGCAGGAGACCCTATACCATTTCAGACAAGTGACTGTCCTGTGTCTTCTTAAAAACCTCCAGTGATGAAGCACACACAACTTCTGAAGGCAAGACCTTTCACTGGTTAATTGTTGTCACTGTTAGGAAGTTTCTCCTTAATTCCAGGTGGATTTTCTCCTTAGATACAGATTAACAGAGTTGGAAGGGATCTTGTAGGTCATCTAGTCCAACCCACCCACCCTCACCCAAGCAGGAGATCTTACACCATTTCTGACAGATGGCAGTCCAGCCTCTTCTTGAAAGCCTCCAGTAATGAAACTCCCACAACGTCTGAAGGCAAGCTGTTCCATTGGTTGATTGTTCACTGAGTTCATTGAGTTGAAAGTTCATTGAGTTGAAATGACATTCAAATTGCTGGAAGAAAGGAGAATCCCCTTTTGCGACCATCCACCAATCAAAGACAATGAGGAAGCCAGATTCACTTAACAACCGTGTTCCTAACTTAGCAACTCCAGTGATTCTCTTAACAACTGTAGCAAGAAATGTCGTAAAATGGGGCAACATTCATTTGACAGCTATCTCTCTTAGCAACAGAAATTTTGGGCTCATTTGTGGTCGTAAGTCAAGGATTACCTGTAAATGTGACCCATTAGAAAATTTGAAGAGACAACCAATGTTTTACAAGCTGCACAGCAAAATTTTGCAATCTAACAACCAGGCAGAAAAATTCATTACATGAAGAAGCATTGCCACGTGTCATTAAAATTTTAGATTTAATAGATGCCCGTGTCCTATTCTTATTGCTTCTAGAAAACAATATGTTGGTTCTGGTTGTGGAAACAGTTGTAATAAGATCATAAATTTAGAGAAGAGCTTGGAAAACTCATTCAATGTTTTCTCCTTATCCTGTTTCAAGGGAGGGCAAGTATACTTGAGGAATAATAATCCTATTTTTAATTATATTATTGAAAGCAATGCAGCAAGCAGAGATATTCACTTCAGTTAAATATGGCTTTCAGATTCAACACACATATACAAATTGCCACTTCACAAATCACATAGAGATGAATCTACTGGTCTCCATAAATTTTGAAAGGTGCAGGTAGCCACGGACCCTCGATTTGTATCTTCGATCAATAAAAGATTTAGCAGAATAACAGAATTGGAAGGGACCATGGAGGTCTTCTATGCGTACTCTCTGCTCAAACAGGAGGTCCTATACCATTCCAGACAAGTGGTTTTTTTTCTTTTTTCCCAATTTTTTTTATTTTACACATGCACAACAATACATTTATGGTGTGGCATCCATATATCACACATTTTGGCACAGGCAAGATGAATAATACCAATCATTTCTCTAATGACCTAAGTGTTAGAGCCCAGTGTAACTACATAGCCAAAAAGGAATTAAGAGTTGTTAACCTAATCCTACGTAGCTTTTTCTCTGGTAATATCACACTACTAACTAGAGCATACAAAACATTTGCTAGACCAATACTCGAATACAGCTCATCAGTCTGGAACCCACATTATGTATCTGATATTAACACAGTTGAGAAAGTCCAGAAATATTTCACAAGAAGAGTTCTCCACTCCTCTACTCGTTGTAGAATACCTTATGCCACCAGACTTGAAATTCTAAACCTAGAAAACCTTGAATTATGCCGTCTTCGGTCCGATCTAAGTATGGTATATAAAATCATATATTGCAATGACTTACCTGTCAATGAATACTTCAGCTTCAACCATAACAACACAAGAGCACACAATAGATACAAGCTCAAGGTTAACCGCACCAAACTTGATTGCAGGAAATACAACTTCAGCAACAGAGTGGTCAATGTCTGGAATACTTTACCTGACTCTCTGGTTTCTTCCCCAAACCCCAAAAACTTTAACCTTAGACTGTCTACTATTGACCTCACCCCCTTTCCTAAGAGGTCTGTAGGGGGCCTGCATAAACACACCAACGTGCCTACCGTCCCTGTCCTATTATTTCTTTTATTTTTCTTATATGTAGCCATTTCATGTATTCATAACTATGTATATACTTATACCTATTATCTTGTAAGCGATTGACAAAATAAATAAATAAAAATAAATAAAATAAAATATATTCACATCAAATCACAATCCTTCAATGCTTATTTTCAACTTTTCAATACTCTCTCCAAGTGCCCACCACCATATCAATTAGACATATCTAGCAATTCCATTATTCAATTCTCTCCCCGCTTTTATATTATTTTTATTTATATTTTTAAATTCTCTTTTGGCAAGCAGTGCTGTTCCAGGTTTCATATCTTAATACAAACATGACTATAATTAATTATTCATTTTGTTGTTTGATTTTGTATTACATCATCATCATTATTATTAGATGCTAATCTTATTTTATCCAATTCCAATTCATATTATATCTTTCCATTTTTCTAAGTATATTCTCATATTCTTATTTTACAATGTTAACTAAAGTTCTCGCTTCATTTCTATATTCATTTATTCAATTCCAATTCATATTATATCTCCTTTTATTTTTCTTGATATATTCCCACATTCTATGTTGCAATATTATCTAAAATTCTCATCTCATTTCTATATTTAATTTTCATATTCCTTTATCCTGTCACATTTGTCATTTTATCAATCCTTATCTATAAATATAATTGTCCCCTCTAATTAATGATTTTAACCACCTTCATTCTACCTTAATATTAATCTCCCTATATAACATATGACATAAACATATGTGTTTTTCTTAGATTCCGCATTACATTTTTCAAACCCCCTATGAATCATCAATACATTACAAAACACTTTTCTATTTTAAATATATTCTTATACATTACGAAATATTACTTTGTAGAATCTCCTCCTTTTTCCCTCACCCACTGTCTCTCACTCTTTTTGCAATATAGTTTCTTTTCATTCTTGTTTGTTTTTTATTCCTCTTTGTTTTCTGATCCTTTCTCTTAAGTCCCTTTTTCCCCATTCTTATTCCACTCCATTTCTCATTCCAATTATTAAACTTTTCTCTCTTCCTCTTTCGATTTTTCTTTTGCACTTCCCTTTCCAGTTTTTTCCCTCTCTCTTTTCCCATTTTCTGAACCATTCTCCCTTTTATCATTCTACCAGACCACAAATTTTTAATTCTAATTCCATTTTCCCCTTGCTTAAGTAATTGCTGTTCCTTCTGTCTTTCAAAGTTGATTTCTTTTTTGTAGAACTGCTCCCCTTCTGGTTTGCTTTGTTCTTGTATATGCTGGGTCACCATTTCTGGTTTCTGTGCTGCATAGTTGCACGTTTCAAGTTTGGTTTTTATCATATCTTTTAAATTTTGCAAGTCCAATCTTATATCTTGTAAGTCCAGTTTTAATTCAACAAATAGATCCTCCATTGTATCTTGTCCTTTTTTAATAGGTATAATCCTCTTCTTAATAAACGTATTCAAAACCAAGTCAAAGGCAAAAAGACTCAACAGCACCACCTGATGGTACAGGAAATTTTCAGTACCTTTTAAAAAGTATCTGGTCTTTTGAAGAACTTGGACCTTGGAATTCAAAAGAAAGTAAAAGAAACTCTGATATTGTTATAGAACCACCCAATAATGGGGAATACTTTAGAAAGGACCAATTAGAGGACGCAGACTTCAGGAGGGGTTTTCCTTTCAGGAAGGGGAGTTGCATTTCCTCTCAACCTTCCAGGTAATTTCCGGCTTCTTCACCACCCCTACAGGGTGGTTCTGGTCTCAATCGGGATCCTCCAGCAAGAGAGCTCAGAGGAAACCACACACAATCACAGATTCCACTCTGACTTTGATGAGGAGCAAACCGGAAGTCCAGACAAGTGCTTTTTCCAGTCTCATCTTAAAAGCCTCCAGTGTTGGAGCACCCACAATTTCTGAAGGAAAACTGTTCCACTGATTAGTTGTTCCTACTGTTAGGAAATTTCTCCTTAATTCTAGGTTGCTTCTCTCCTTGATTAGTTTCACTCCATTTTTTACTTGTCCTGCCTTCTGGTGCTTTGGAAAATAAGTTGACCCCCTCTTCTTTGTGGCAGCCCCTCAAATGCTGGAATACTGCTATCATATCACACCTAGCTCTTCTTTACTCTAGACTGGTCATTTCCAATTCCTACAACTTTTCTTCATATGTTTTTGTCTCCAGGCATTTAATTGTCTTAATTGCTATAAAATTATAAAATGCAGTAGGTTTTGTAAAGGTAGCTTTTTGCATTCCCATGCTCAATTTGGGGGATGCATCATTAAGCCAATGTCTGAATGCCACTTGAAGAAATATGATGGGTGAGAAAGGTTTAGAGAGTTAATAGTTGATCCAAAAGTGAGGACATACAGTCCAAAAGAGAGGACATACAATACCTACAGAGGAAAACTATGCAAATACAAGTAGTCATTGACTTACAACAATTTGTTTGAGTTCACTCAAGGGAAAGCCCAATGTCAGTTAAACAATCAAGCCTAGACCTACTTAATGCTGCTTACAATCTCTTGCTGGGATGATCTATATTATGGATAGAAGCAAAATTAGATGGTGTACAAATTGGTATATGCACTGGAATACAATTATCTTTTGATTTTTCACACTTCCTTAAATTTTGCAGTCTAATTCCCTGATTAAAAACTGTGCTCAGAGATGCATACACTATTAAAAAGTGTTTTGCAAAACTGTCAAAATTAGGGGAAATTGCATATTAAAAAAACACCACACGTTAGAAAATATTGCTTAAAAGGTGGGAGGGAGAGACAAGGAGAGAATTTCACAGTGTACACAAAAAGACATCAATTTTTGAGCTGACTTTTAATGAACAAGATGAATGCAGAAATGAATGCAATTAATTTATGGTAATAAAAATAAAATAGAAGACAAAACAGACAGGTTGTCCATTCCTGGTCTGCACAAACAAGGGAAGTAGCAGATTGCTGGATCAAAATGAATGGAGCAGAGTAGGTGTTCATTGTCTAACAGTGGTGGTATTCTACTGGTTCAGCCTGGTTCTGTCGAGCTGGTAGTGCCGATGAGCAGCAGCAACCAAACCGGTTCTCTCTGCCACTCTGCTGCTGCGTCCACCCACCCACCTGGACTCCCATACTCACCTTTATTCCCTGCTTGTGAAGCGCAGCTGCTTTGCGCAGCACAGCAGAGTGCCGCCCGGCAGCTGCTGAAGCAACAGGGAGAGTGCAGGCTTGCAGGAGGTGAGTTGGAACACCTCTGTGCATGCACAAAATGTGTGTTTGGCATGTGCATGCATGCAAAGTGCAAAGCGCACCCACCAAGCCACACCCACTGAACTGGTGATAAAAATCTTTTAATCCCAAGTTGTGCAGAAATGGACAAATTAACTTTGGCACTAAAAGATAAAGGCACTTCAATATATTATAACAGCTGGTACTGCTGGTACAAATGGATAGACCAAAGATAGATTACACACCAAAAGGCAAAAGAAGATATGATAGAATTGTAGTAGTGGTATACATATATATGTAAGGATTAATTGTATATATGGCATAAAATAAGGATAAAAAGGAGGTCCCACAAACTGTTGAGGATGAAAGTGGTTTTAATCGTTTTCTGTCTTTTTCTTTCTATTCCTTTTTCCTTATTTTCTTTTTCTCTCTCACATTTCTGTATGTGTTGTTTGTCTATTTTAACTGTAAAATCAATAAAATTTATTTTTTTAAAAATCTTTTAATCCCACCACTGTTGTATAAGTCAGATTTTAGAATTCTCCCACAATCACACACAAACAGACACACAAACACGAAACAAATAAGACACAAGACAAACGAATAAAGGAAATTTTGAAAAAGTAAAATATATTTAGTCTAAGTATTGTTTTAGGAGAAATTTCTAGCCCATCAAAACCTCATATTGGTACTCATATTCTCATAGTGATGATGTTAGACACATTTCTAATCAGACCCACACTGCCAATTTTACCTGTGCATAATTCAAATGTGGTTGTCAACCCTGAAGCTCACCTAACCATGGCCATTCTGAGGCTTCAGTGTTGTCGCACTGGAGCTGAGGGATTGGGAGGGGGGAAAGGAGATAGCAGGGGTTTGTAGCCACAACAAAATACTTTCCCCTGGGAACCAAGGACATTTCCACAGTTAGTCAGAGAGAGAAGTAAAGTTGCCAGGTAACCAGACAGCACCTTGATTGGACCATGTAACTGATTGTTTGGGGAAGGGAAAAAACTTTTACTTTTAATTAGGTGAAAATATCTTATGCCACCAGACTCAAAATTCTAGACCTAGAAAACCTAGAATTACACCGCCTTCGGTCCAATCTAAGTATAGTATATAAAATCATGCATTGCAATGTCCTACCTGTCAATGAAAACTTCAGCTTCAACCATAACATCACTAGAGCAAACAGTAGATACAAACTCAAGGTTAATCGCACCAAACTTGATTGCAGGAAATACGACTTCAGCAACAGAGTGGTCAATGTCTGGAATATTCTACCTGACTCTCTGGTTTCTTCCCAAACCCCAAAAACTTTAACCTTAGACTGTCTACTATTGACCTCACCCCCTTTCCTAAGAGATCTGTAGGGGATGTGCATAAGTGCACCAACATGCCTACCATCCCTGTCCTATTGTTTCTTTTTTATTTTTCTTATATGTATCCATGTATTCATAACTATGTTTTTACTTATACCTATTATCTTGTAAGCAATTGACAAATTGACAAATAAATAAAATAAATAAAATATTCAGAGTCGGTTTTCACTAGCCTGTGCCATGTCCAATAAAACTATTATGTGAGGAAGCCTCAGAGTTCTGTTTGCTATGGGCGTATTACTTGGGACCCTGACATTGGTTGGAAGTTCTAATCTGAGTCAGTCGCCGGGACCAGAGGTTTAATCTTCCGAGTTTTCAGACTCGTGCTGGAGTCTATCCTCCAAGGTGAATCCAAAAGCTCAGAGGATTAAACCTCTGGTCCCTGACTCAGATTGGATCCTGCACAGGGGTGGGCTTCAAAAAAATTTTAGCAAAGGGTTCTCTGCCTGGTTGCTGGGTGGGCATGGCCATGGTGGTCATGGCCTAGTCCAGTGGTAGGGAACCTTGGCTCTTTTATCACTTATGGACTTCAACTCCCAGAATTCCTGAATGAGCTATAAAAAGTTCCCCATCCCTGGCCTACTGGTTTTTCAGTTGTGAGGGAAATCAATTTTTGATTTGAATGGGATTGTTCAATATACAAATGTCCTAATTTTTGACTTGAATGATCAATATTCTTTATATGTCCTACATTTGTATATTAAACAGTCCCATTCCAGTCAAAAATTGATTTCCCCCACAACTGAAAAACCAGTAGGCCAGGGATGGGGAATCTTTTATGGCTCACTCAGGAATTCTGGGAGTTGAAGTCCATCAGTGATAAAAGAGCCAAGGTTCCCTACCCCTGGCCTAGTCGGTCTCCTGCATCGTGGTGGGGGGTGGGTTGCCCTCCCCAGGGTCCGGAGGCTCTCTTTCCTTGAACTTCCAGGAGGCCCATTTTTTTTACCTTCCCTGAGCCTCCTTGCATGCCCTTCACTTACCTGCATCCAAAACGGGCTGTATGGGAACTCCTGGGAGGAGAGAGGAAGGGTGGGCAGGGCCAGCTAGGAGTGGGGCTTGGGGGTTCTCTGAACTGCACAGAATCTTAGCTAAGGGCTCTCCCAAACCTCTGCAAACCCCCAGCAGCCCCACCCCGATCCTGCAACATGATCCTGAGACATTTATGGTTGGAAGTGTTTGAACCTAGGGCTCTTCTTCAATTCATTAAAGCAGTGGCTCTCAATCTTTTCTTCGCCATGGATTTAAATAGCTTTTGCGCTTTATGGATCATGGCCACGGACTCTCAAGATTTAAATCATGGCATTTCTTTGCAGACCCTTTGTGATGGCATCACAGACCGCTAGGGACCACAGGTTGAGAACCACAGCATTCAAAGCATTCATTTTAAATTGTGCTGTTTTTTTCCAGTTTCCATTTGAACTTGCAAAAAGAGACACATTAACTTCAAGGGATGGATTTCTTGAAAAAGCAGTGTGTGGGAGGCATTTGTTTGTTTGACACACTTATACAGAGGTGGTATTTAGCAGATTCTGACCAGTTCTGGAGAAACGGTAGCGGAAATTTTGAGCAGTTCAGAGAACTGGCAAATACCACCTCTAACTGGCCCCGCCCCCATCTATTCACTGCCTCGCGAGTCCCAGCTGATTGGCTGGGACTTCTTTTGTTGCCCTGCACAGGAGAACAGAGCTGGAAAGTAGGTTAGTGGGTGGGGAGGGAATGGGGATTTTGCAGTATCCTTCCCCTGCCACACCCACCAAGCCACACCTCACCCACCAAGCTACATCCACAGAACCAATAGTAAAAAAACATTGAATCCCACCACTGAGTGTCCTGTTATGTCTATAAAATAATTGTTTATACATTTATAGAGCAGAGGAGATTGACTTATTCTCCAAAGTACCTGAGGGCAGGACAAGAAGTAATGGGTGGAAGATCATTAAAGAGAGAGAACCAACCTGGAACTAAGGATGGAGTTGATGGAGTTCAACGATCAGTCATTTCCAGTGTGCCAAGATGTCTGACTGCTTTAGTGTTTATTCCTTTTATATGGTTCTTTACAAGTAGCAAAAGGCAACATAGATACAGCATTAGGATTGGTGAAAACCCCCACCAATCCTTAAGAATAGTGGTGATGTTAACAGATGAGATCATTGTACAAGTCCAGGACTTACCAGCCTGGGACAGGGAGTGAGATCATGCAAAGAGGCCCATGTGTATTAGGCACAGCAGTATGTTGCGTGCACCCTCTACAGGATCTCTATTGTTACTACACTAAGGAGAAATTTCCTGACAGTGAGAACAACTACCAGTGGAACAACTTGCCTCCTGGAGTTGTGGGTGCTCCATTACCGGAGTGTTCAAAAATAGAATGCATAATCATTTGATCAGGATACTATAAAGTCTCCTGCCTTGAGCAGGGGTGGTGGTGGACTAGATGACTTCCAAGGCCCCTTCCAGCGCTATGATTTTATGATCTGAGCCTGATAAAGAACAGGCTGCTTTCATGAAAGCTAGGTTGTGCCCATGCTCGGCTTGTGTGGCATGAAATTCAAAATTCTAATTTTCCAATCATGCAAAATCCTGCTTCAAACTTTGAGACTTCACTTCATACTAAACAGATATAGATATTTTAAAGCAAATATTTGCCTAAGGCAGAACAAGTATCACTCAAAATATATTAGGACTTGCTGGATGTTTTTCAATTTAAGGTTTCATTTTTTCCCCCTGTAGTGCTGGGATCGCTCTATAGCTGTGCATCTCTGCTAATAATTACTTCCAAAATCATTTGACTGCAAGAGACAAAACAGCACAGTGGTAGTATTCTATCGATTCGGCCCGGGTTAGATGAACCGGTAGTAAAAAAAAAACAGCTACCGGTTTAGCTGAACTGGTATTTCCTTTTTTATTTCCTAATGATCAGCTGTTCTGATGATCAGCTGTGCCAGGATCCCCCTCCCTGTCTTACTGCTTCACCCAGGAGGTTTCCCTGATGCCCAGGAGGCAAAAAAAAAATGGAGTGTGGATGTGTGTGAGCAAAAAAAAAAAAAGAATCCACGCCCAGCTAGTCACATGGCCACATTCACCTAGCCATGCCCACCTAGCCAAGCCGACATAACCAGTAGTAAAAATATTCACATCCCACCCCTGAAACAGCATGCTTTTCTGTTCTAGCAATAATCATCTAATAAAGGCCCCAGTCCTCAAGAATTTACCTAAAGGAAACTGTACTTGCAATCTTAAATCACTTGCATCTTGTTATGACATGTAGGAATGACCTTGGGAGACAGGAGGACGTGCAAGATTTTGTTAATGTGCCCTCAGGAGTAAAATTAGCTCATCTTGTCATATTTTCTAGCTTGTCTACCCAGGAAGGATAACATCAATCTTGCAAGTGTGATAGTGCAAATCCCCCACACCTCTCTTACTACCTAAGAAGTCGTTTGATCTTTTAATATTGTAAGCCACCCAGAGTTACCCTGTGGTAAGATGGAAAGCCACTAAATTTAATAAATAATAACAGCTAGTACTTAGAAAAGAAAGAACTGAATAAAATACGAAGACCAGTGAACAGAAATAGAACGAGCATGGCAAAAGCAAGCAAAGGTTGTACCAATAATAATAGGGCCCCTGGATACAATCCAAAAACAATTGGAGCAGCACTTGAACACCATTGGCATTGACAAATTTGCCATCAGTGGCTTTACTTGGAACATCCTGTGATGCAGAGGTAATATTCAGCAGGTTCTGACTAGTTCTGGAGAACCCGTAGTGGAAATTTTGAGTAGTTCAGAGAATCGGCAAATGCCACCTCTCACTGGAGATATTACAGTATCCTCCCCCTGCCACACCCACCAAGCCACGCCCACAGAACCAGTAAAAAAAATTGAATTCCACCACTGCTGTGACAATATCTGTAACTTCATCAAACATCCAGATCTGCCTATCCCAGGTCCTTGGAAAGGATTTGATAGGTGGATAAAAATGCCAAATTGAGTCTGAATATCTGGCTGACTGTGTGATAATTGCAACAATAACAATAACTGCATGGACAGTTCCTTGAAAAGATCCAAGGAGAAGTAGATAAGGAAATGACCTGGTTATGGCTGGCCAACGGAACACTGAAGAAAGGAATAGAAGGCCTGATTATTGCAGCCCAAGAACAAGCCATCAGAATGAATGTAATCAAAGCCAGAATAGAAAAATCTGCTGATGACCCCAAATGTAGACACTGCAAAGAAGAAGATGAAACCATTGATCGCATACTGAGCTGTTGCAAGACAATAGCTCAGACTGACTACAAACAACATCACAACATAGTCGCTCAGATGGTCCACTGGAATTTGTGTCACAACTACCATCTGCCTGTAGCAAAGAACTGGTGGGATCATAAGCCTGAAAAAATGGTCGAAAATGAGCATGCAAAACTACTGTGGGATTTCTGAATACAGATTGACAAAGTTTTGGAACACAATACCCCGGATATCACGATTGTGGAGAAGAAAAAAGTGTGGATCGTTGACATTGCCATACCTGGCGACAGCAGAATCGATGAGAAACAACTTGAAAAAGTCACCAGATATCAAAAGTCACTTGAGAATCGAACTGCAGAGACTCTGGCATAAACCAGTGCAGGTGGTTCCAGTGGTAATCGGCACACTGGGCGCTGTGCCTAAAGACCTAGGCAAGCACTTAAAAACAATTGGCGCTGACAAAATCACCATTGGTCAGCTGCAGAAGGCCACCTTACTGGGATCTGCTCACATAGTCCGCCGATACATCACACAGTCCTAAACACTTGGGAAGTGTTTGACTAGTGATTTGTGATCGGAAACCCAGCATGGTTATCTCGTTTGCTGTGTATACTGTCATTTTTGTGTATAATAATAACAACAACCACAACCACAACCACAACCACCACAACCACCACCACCACCACCACCACCACCACAACAACAATAATAATAATAACAATAGGAACATGAAGTGGAAAAAGTTGTCAAAAATAAGGAGATACAATAAGAATCTTGTGGGACTTTCAAATACAGATGGATCATCATTTGGAACACAACATGCCAGATATCACAGTTGTCAAAAACTGAAATGTACAATTTATTGATATCACTGTACCAGGAGATTCCAGAGTCAAAGAAAAAGAACTAGAAAAAAATCATGAAATATCACAACCTGGCTGTCGAAACTATTTATTTATTTATTTATTTATTTATTTATTTATTTATTTATTTATTTATTTATTTATTTATTTATTTATTTATTTGATTTGTCAATCGCTTACAAGATAATAGGCATATAAGTATATACATGGTTATGAATACATGAAATGGGTACATATAAGAAAAATAAAAGAAACAATAGGACAGGGACGGTAGGCACATTGGTGCACTTATGCACGCCCCCTACAAACCTCTTAGGAAAGGGGTGAGGTCAATAGTAGACAGTCTAAGGTTAAAGTTTTTGAGGTTTGGGGAAGAGACCATGAAACTATGCAATTATGGATGAAACATGTGACAGGGATACCCATTGTCATCAGGCACTTAGTACCATGTCCAAGACTTTTGCAAAATACATCAAGAAGTTGCAGCTTCCTGCTGTAGCACCAGCGGAGCTGCAAAAGACTGCGCTACTTGGAACATCATACATTTTAAGAAGATACTTGGTTGATACCTAGGATGCTGGCAGCAACCTGTATCAATTACCAGAGCCAGTTAATGATATTTGTGATACATTTTTAAATGTCCCATTACTGAGTTTCATGTTTAATGAATAAAAGTTTTTATCATCATCATCATCATCATCATCTCTTTTATTCATTAAATGTTCAGCTGATTGAGTTTAATGAATAAAAGAGATAATAATAATGGCTCTTTTCTGAATGTTTTTCATCTGCTCATTATACAGCTGCAGATTATACCCTCTCTTATTTGATCAGTCCCTAGTTAGCACTGCTTCTCCTACCTCTGTCTCCCAAGGTCATCCTCACATGCCATTGTACACCTTCATGCTTTTTTAAGCTACTAGAATACCACTGATAAAACTAAATAGGATGTCAAGACAATGATGTGTGGATTAAGTGGACAAGGAAAAGCTATTTTCACCTTCCCAAACTTCTAGAACCAGAGGCCCCTCAATGAAACGGAACCTTGGAAGAATCAGAAGAGAGAAAAAGTTTACACAATGCACAATTCAACTTTGGAATTCTAAACCAGGGCTTCAAAAGATGATTGGACCAATTCATGGAAACTGTGTCCTTGATGACAGTGGGGCTGCCTCTGAAGGCCATCTACAGTGAGATTAGTGGGCTTCCTGATACTGTTGATCAGTCACTGGCATAACAGACAGCTGGATTAGATGGACCAGGAGTTTGGTCCAACAGATCACCGCTTATATTCTTATGTTCTTATTGTCAGGGTTCCGACGATTGCCCTAATTAAATCATGAAGCTTCAAAAGAATTCAAAAGATTTAGTAGGAGCACCATGTCTGGCACTAACCCATATGAAGCCAATTCTGAGACATGTAATTTACTATCACCTATGACCAGTGGTGGTATTCAGCCGGTTCGCAACGGATCGGGCGAACCAGTAGCAAGAATTTGGTGTGGGTCACCGAACCAGTAGTAAGTTCTGGCTGGCCAGGCCCCACCACTGGGTTGCCCTCCCGGCCGATGTTTACTCACCCCGCCTGCCTGCCTGACATTCGTCTAAGGTATTTCTTTCTTTTTTTCCCATCCCGACAATCAGCTGTAGATAAGATCAGCTGTGACGGAATTCCCCTTACTGAGGCCCAGAAAGGCAAAAAATGGAGGGAGGAGCTCAGTCCCCCTCTCCATTTTTTGCCTTCCAAGCCCCAGAGGAGCCTTAGGGAAGCAAAAGCGCCTCCCCAAAGGCTCCTCTGTGGCTAAGAAGCTCCCAAAAATGGGTGGGGATTGCAAAAAGGAAAAACCATGCCCACCCAGTCACATGGCCGCGCCCACCAAGCCACACCCACAGAACCGGTAGTAAAAGTTTTGAATACCACCATTGCCTATGACCTGTTTCCTCCCACCCCTCTGGGTGTGTCATATATCAGATCCTCCAATGAAACACATTCACAGGCTGGGTGTCATCAATCAAGCTCTCCAATGAAAGATTGGGGGGGCGGGCAGAAGATCCAGTAGCCTAGGCTACAATCTCCACAAAGTAAGCATGGAATGTACTTCTGGCTTTCATCTGCCGCACTGCCAGGCCTTTTCCCCTTCCTTCTAATGTCAGCTCAGGAACAGGCATAAGAATGATTTACAAGTTGACATTTATGATGATAAGACTCTGATTTGAAACTTTACTGAACTTTTCATGTTGCATTATCATAACTTTAGGTCTTTATGTCTTTGGCTTTGTCATGCTCCTTTCATAATCTGATTCCAAGGGTGGCTCAGTTGGCTGTGGAAGAAACTGGGGAAGGGCAAAGTCTGGCTGGGCAGAGCAGGGGAGAGGTATAGCAAGGCAGAGGGAATCTGGAGGAAGATCCAGGCTCACCCCCTCTTCATCCTAGGGCACGCAGGGAGGAATGGAGAAGGGAGCAATGAGAGTTGTGTGGCTTACGGGAGAGGAAAGGGCCCTGATTCCCTTCATTAGCTGCAGCTGGGAACATAGTGTTTAAAAGAGGAGTTTGCGCACAGCAACTTGTTGGAAGCAAATTTTGAGTTACCTTTTATTGTCGAGGCTTATCTAGGTTCCTGGCATCTTCCCAACTGTGTGTGTTTTGTTAGCCTTTGAAGTCTGCAATTCCTTATCCTGCCCTGTGTAGTTAATTGCTGCAGTGTGGGTTGTGTGGATTTTTATTTACAGTTTATATGTAGTTTGTTTTCAGATTGAATTTCCTACACTTAAAGACTGTTTTTGGGAGAGTTTTTTCTCCAACCAAAGGTAACTGGACATTGGGGGCAAAGTTGGAGGAATTAAAGGGACTTTTCTTACTTATGTGACTGTGTTGCCTTTGTTCCATGCCCTGGGTCATCACAGGCTTCCTTTCCGTTTCTGGGTCAGCAAATAGTGAAGTCCCAGTTCATTTTCTGCTGTGGCTCCATTCTCTGTTTTTGTCACAATAAACAAGAAGAACTGAAAATCTTCATTACAGTCAATGACCAGAACATAATAAAACTCAATAATATAAATCAGGTTATATGTATTCAGGTAAGTAATCATAAAATTAACTGGACGTATCAATCAGTCAACGGCATGTTTTGCATACCACATCTCAATTTAGCTACACTTGGGGCAACAAAATCAACAAGTGCTTGAAAGTATTATAAATAGACCAGGTCTGAACAACTGGGAAATTTATATAAATGTGGGGTTATTGACTCTGAAGACAACATATAGCAAGCAATCTAATAAAATAAGTTTCCTAGTTTCAATAGCTCATTCACAGCATGGGAAAATCTTAGCGCAAATGAGTGCTCTTATATCTTCCTGATAAGAATGCTGTAGGACCTTAAATTGAGACAGTGACCATAAGCAAATATTCAGGAATTCATTCAATCACCAAGATGGTTTTTATAAGAGCTTTTCTAATTAGCACCAAGAATTGGTACAAACATGGCAGAAACCTAAAGGGCGCCATTATTTAAGGACTGTATATTTGAGATAAGGAAAGTTCTTTTATTCTGAACATTAAAAAAATGTTTGCAAAGATGCCATAAGTGGAGATGATGCCATAAGTGGAGATGAGACCATAAGTGGAGATGAGAGCTGGACCCAAAACTAGGAAATATCAGAATCATATTAATTTTATAGCCCCATCCATCTTATTTGTAGGAAGAGGTATGTAGCATCAGTAAGGATGTCTATGGAGATGCTCAATCATCCGGGTCATGGTTGTTCCAAAAGTGCTTTTCCCAAAAGGCTTATTGGGGAGGAAAGGGCCCTGATTCCCTTCATTAGCTGCAGCTGGGAACACAGTGTTTAAAAAGGGACTTTGCGCACAGTATCTTGTTGGAAGAAAATCATGAGTTATCTTTTATTATCGGGGCTTATCTGGGTTCTGGGTTATCTGGCTTTCTTGGTTTTTTTCTTAGATGAGAAGCAAATGTTTGCCAAGAAAGATAGAAAGAAAAAAACCAAGAAAGTCCAGTTGCTTTTTGGAAAAAGCACCTTTGGCACATCAGTAAGGATGAAAATTAATCAATGCGCTAAGTGTGCATTTAAACACAAGCCTATCTAAATTTGCATTTCTTAAATCAATATATGGAGTGGGTGGAAAAACAAGAACCAATATAAGGTAACAAAAGCACCTACATCTTTCTTCCTTCCCTTCTTATCTGGTTAAGAGTTTCACCCTTTTTGGTTGTATGTTGATTAACTATTGCAGTTTACATTCATCTGTTCTTACTAAAGAACTAAAAAAAGATATATTGATTCACTAAAAAGATATATTTATTATACTAACAATATTTTTACACACACACACACAAAACTATGTGGTCAGGCTTAGTTTTGGGGAGGAAAATAAGGGGGGGAAATTCTGCCTCTGCCTACCAGAATGCATCAGTAGTCATCTAGCTAGTGTCCTGTCAGTGTGTGAGAGTTGAGGGCTGTTTGGAAACTGAAACAGTATTTGCTTTGTGAACAAGAAGGGGACAGCAAGGAGCCTGAGCATAGTTTAGCTCAGCTGTTCTGTACTAAAGCTGCTTGGTGCTGTGAAACTAAAACTGAAACTCCTCTCCTCTGCTTGTGTTTTGCATTTGAAACAGATGGGGAAGGGGGAATAGATCTTTCACATCAGAGTGCAATAATAATAATAATAATAATAATAATAATAATATACAAAATAGTAATGCTCTGATTTGCATTTAGAAAAGTCCTTTCTTAGTGAGCACCTAAAAGCCAAGAGGAACATACGTGCCAAATTTCAAGTTTGTAGGTCCTGGAGATTTTGTGATGATGCAAGAATGGTATTTTGCTTTTATATATGAAGATATACACATATACACTCCAGGAATGCATCAAACCTTAATAATTCAGCTTTTCAAATGCTCAGTGAGCATTTAGCTGAATGCCAAAGTATTTATACTAGATCGAAAATAATTAAGGATTTAAAAATGACTTGAAATTCATTTTCAGAAGGAATATTAGCAAAGTTTGCTAGGCAGTATATATTCCCTTCAAATAAAAGACAAATGTCTGTGCTGCTCTGTTGTTTTACAGTCTCTCTCTTTTAAGCTTCACAACTGTCACTGCCCACTGCAGGATCAAAAGCAAAAATATGTCTGTCCTGTACCAGGAGAACAAGAAATTCTTCTTTGATGTTTCCTCTTTTGTGTCCTTTCTCTCCTCCCACTCTGCATCGAAGATATTGAGATGCCAAGAACCTCTTAAGATTCCAGAAGCTACTTAGAGAGCAAATCCCTTCGCTAAAGGCTGGAAAAATTGGGTCACTCTATTCTAAGAACACCCTGAAGTCAGATACATGTACAGTATATGCTAGTACGCAAGTTCATTTTTAAATATAAAGACGCTATCTGGTTCCCCTTTATCTCTTATCCTCTTGTGCGAGAGTCACTCATTTCTTTTTGCACGAATGGGGCTAATGGAATTTTGCAATTATGGAAAGGACCTTCTCACACAGTGGTTCCTTAGGGAAAGGATGCCCATTCTGTTGTGGCCCACCGGCGGCTGGCGGAGCCGGCAGCAGAGTCGGAGAGCGAGGAGGCTGGAGAGGAACATGGGCCAGTCCTGGAGGCTGAGGAAGACTCGGAAGAGGGATCTGCATCAGAGGCAGAGATGGGACCAGGGCAGGCTGGCAGTCATCAGCTGCCTTTGGAGTCGGACAGCAGCGAGGCTGGGGGAGCAGCTAGAACCGGTTCCCAGCCTGTGCATGCACAGAACTGCCAAAAGGAAAGAACAATTACGAGCTTAGGGTCGATGTGAGAGTAAGTCCACAGGTGGACGATGAATGGCCTCTCCCATAAGGATTAAAAGAGGAGAAAAGGGGGACGGGGCCTTTGCAGGAATCAATTTATTCATTGGTTCCATCATTGTGAAGATCTGTCTGTGCATCCTAGAGACTCTGTGCTAAGCCCTTCCTTGTCAGCACTGCGTTTGGAAATATTTACCGAGCAGCTTTCCAAGATAGATAAGGTTTGAGCTCCTAATTACACCCTTGAAAGACTGTTTGCCAGGCCATTGGTTGAATGTGAATGCAAGAAATTCACCTTCGTTTAATAAAAGGTGTTTGGTCAGGACAAAGAGTCTGCTTAGTGCTTTTTGGGGAAATCTAGGACAGAACACATTCATATAAAGTGGCTGTTCGTGTTTCCAACTCCCATTCAAAGAATACAGAAGCTGAAGCTTCCATATCAAACAAAGGATGAACGGGGAGATCTCTCCAGTTCTCAAATTAATTGGGTTGAATATGAACCAATGCCTTTGAGGAGTAACTAAGTAGTCAAAATTCATTTTCCCTCTAAAGTTTGGATGATGCCCAGAGGCGATCTTGGTCTGAGAATACCTAAAGATATGTCTTAGATGATTGAATTAAATTTAAATATATTGCTGTTAGAAATAGAAAGCATTTTGGATAAAGTGACTTTGCTTAAAGAGAAAGTAAAATTAGTCCTTTAAAAATGAATACCTTGCCACGAGTAATTTATGCCGCGTATGGTATTCCTGTGTAGATGCCGAAAATGTTTTAGTTGTCAGGTAAAAAAAGAGAGTAGAAACCTACGGGCCATCTTGGTATCAGCATATTTATAACTTCATACAAATTGGATAAAGTTTCTCTTTCTAAATTAGCTAGTATGGTTCAACAATAGAAGCAGAAGTAAATTTTTCAGATTGCTATTGTGGGAGATGACAAGCTGAGCTGAGGGAGGGGTCAGGCACGTCATCAGTCATGAGTCATCTCATTCCCACAAGAGATCTAAGTCCATCCCACTGTGATTTCCTTCTATTCTTATCCACCATTAATTTGCTTGGGCCATTAGTAGTTCAGAATCTTGTAGAGAGCTTAAGCTTGCAATAAATCCTTATACTCAATTGAATTTCCTGAATCTCCTGATTCCCCTGGTGCTGGACAACTATTCATTTATATGGCCACCAATTCACAAAATGCAACTCTGGGTGGCATACAGCAATGATAAAGCAAAATACTGTATATATAAAAGATTGTTTATAATGTATAGGAGCCTTGGTGGCTACTTCTGCTGCAGCCAGCTGCCTGCAATTTGGCAAATCAAATCTCACCAGGCTAAAGGTTGACTCAGCCTTCCATCCTTCCGAGGTGGGTAAAATGAGGACCCAGATTGTTGGGGACAATAGGCTGACTCTGTAAATTGCTTAGAGAGGGCTGTGAAGCACTATGAAGCAGTATATGTCCAAGTGCTATACTTAAGAGCAATGTTTCTCAATCTTGGCAACTTGAAGTTGCATGGACTTCAATTCTCAGAATTTCCCCATCCAGCATGCTGGGAGTTGAAGTCCACACAGCTTTGAGAATAGAATACTTTATTGGCCAAGTGTGATTGGACACACAAGGAATTTGTCTTGGTGTAAATACTCTCAGTATACATAAAAGAAAAGATACATTCGTTAAGAATCAAGAATCATAACATAATGATAGTCATAGGGCACAATCAACAATCAAATCATACTAGGAAACAGTCAATATAAATTGTAAGGATACAAGGGACAAAGTTACAGTCCTACAATCACAAGTGGGAGGGGATGGGTGATAAGGAGTGATGAGAAGGTTACCAGTAATAGTTGTGCAGACTTTGTAATAGTTGAACAGTGTTGAGGGAATTATTTGTTTAGCAGAGTGATGGCTTTCAGGAAAAAAACTGTTCTTGTGTCTAGCTGTTCTGATATGCAGTGCTCTATAGCGTCGTTTTGAGGGTAGGAGTTGAAACAGTTTATGTCCAGGATGTGAAGGGTCTGTGAATATTTTCACAGCTCTCTTTTGACTTGTGCAGTATATAGGTCCTCAATGGAAGGCAGGTGGGTAGTAATTGTTGCCAAATTGCCAAGGTTGAGAAACACTGTTCAGGGAAGTTAAGGAAGGGCTGGTTTGAGTTTCTTTCTCAAGTGTCTTTCATTTATGCTAATGACCATCACATAGTTTTTCCAAGAATTTATCTTTGGGTCTCTACCTTTCTCTAGCAGGGTTGAACTTGACTACCAATGGCTGGGAAGAGCTTAAAATTGCTGTGATTGAGAAATACTGCTCTGCAGAATATTTCTAACTTCTTTTCGAGTTAGAAAAGAAAACTAGAAAGTTAAGTGAGATAGGTAAAATAAAATAGAATATTTTATTACGTATTTAGAATACTGCATTCAGTTTGGGTCACCATATTATAAAAAAGATGTTGAGATTCTGGAAAGATGCAGAAAAGAGCAGCAAAGTTGATTAGAAGGCTGGAGGCTAAAACATTTGAAGAATGCTTGCAGGAATTAGGTATCTCTAGTCTATGAAAAGAAGGACTAGACAAATTTAAACCAAAACTCTTTCTATTAGGGATCTTTAATAAACAAATCTCAAAAAAGGTGAAGTATACGATAGTACATATTTTGAGAGCGGCCAGACTGGCCTTTGCACAATGTTGGAAGCAACCTCATATTCCATCAGAGGAAATGATTATTCAAAAAATAGCAAATTGTGCAGAGATGGATAAATTAACTTTGGCATTAAAAGGAAAAGATACATCAATGTACTATGACAGCTGGAACTGCTGGTATGAATGGATAGAACAAAGATCACTTAAATAATAAAGGGCAAAAGAAGATATGTTATAATTGTAGTAGTGAATATATGTGTGTGTGTGTGTGTGTGTGTGTGTGTTTTCGTAGATTTTCACGGGTACAGGTATGCAGGTCTTGGCGTGTTCGGGTCTTTTCCCATGTAAAATTGAGACTATATTGGCAACGTTTTGACGAGATCTCACCAGCCTGAAGATGGCGAGTGAGATCTCATCGAAACGTTGCCCAGATAGTCTCAATTTTACAAGGGAGACTGCGATAGATCTATTTCGAGCTATTTAGCTCTCATCAGCTAGCCATACCTTTACTGGGATTCAAACCAGGGAAGTATTATATGTGAGGCAGTTGTAATTGCCATTAGGCCACTGGTTCTCCTCCAGATCAGCTGAGACAGGGGAATGAGTATATACTTGTGCTACAACACCCTGGTAAGCCCCAATTAAGGAAGGAAGTATATATATATTCACACAAGGATTAATTGTATAGAGGGTATAAAATAAGGTTGACAATAAGGTCCCACAAACTGTCGAGGATGAAACTGTTTTTAATTGTTTTCTGATCTTTTTTCTACTTTAATTTTTTTGTTTCTTTTTTTTTCTTTCACATTTATCTACGTGTTGTTTGTCTGTTTTAATTGTAAAATTAATAAAGTTTATTTAAAAAGAAAAGAAAAGAAGGACTAGGGGAGACATGATACCAATGTTTCAATATTTGAGGGGCTGTCATGAATAAGAGGGATTCAACTTATTTTCCAAAGCACCAGAAGGCAAGACAAGAAACAATGGATGAGAATTAATCGAGAGAAGCAACCTGGAATTAAGGAGAAACTTCTTAACAATGAGGACAATTAACCAGTAGAAGTTGTGGGTGCTCGATCACTGGAGGCTTTTAAGAAGAGACTGGACATCCATTTGTCTGGAATGGTATAGTGTCTCCTGCTTGAACAGGGTGTTGGACTAGAAGACTTCTAAAGTCCTTTCCAACTCTGTTATTATCCTATTATTCTGGAGTGGACATTGGGTGTCTGTTGTGGTGCAGACAGCTGAGGAGAGTGAGGACTCAGATGAGGGGCCAGGACCATTAGGGAGTGGACTGCTGCCTTCAAAGATTGTGGGGGCCGGCAGCAGCAATGAGGAGGTTCCCGAGGAGCCTGTGCCAAGTGCGCATGCGTACAGGGCTGCTCACAGGAAAGAGCAGCTGCAGCAGGACGGGCGACTCAGGAGTCACGCTGCAAGGTAATGGCCCCTCCTTCAAGAAGATAAAAGCCAGCTGTGAATTGGACGTTCTTTGCAGAAAGCAAAAACATTTTGAAATGCCAGCCTCATGGACATTGCAGTATCTTAGTTGGTATTTGAAGACTCTTGTGTTGTAAAATATTTCTAAGTAACCTTATCTGTTATTTTTGGCAGCCTTGCATAGTTTTGGCAAGGCTTGTGCTTATCAGAGTTAATTAGTTTGTAGCATCCTTTTAATCGGGGATTTATAAGAATCATTAAAAGGTTTCTGTTCCCTTTGGTTCATGTTTGTTTCATTGGACAAGGGTTTCGGTCAGAACAGTGTCTAATACACTAAGAGTAACAGTTCTTTTAAAAGATGAGTATATGCTGTCAAATATTGTTGTAGTTAACTTGCCTCTTTTGTGCCCAGTATTGTTTATATATGTTCCTTTATTCAACCATGTTACAGTCCTACTTGAAATGCTGTTTAGATTCTTATAATCTTTAATTTAGTTTCATTGTCACAGAACCAAAGAGCACAATGAACATTTTCGGACATGCTCAAGTGCAGAACAATCTCGATTTATCTGAGCCCACCAACATTATAATTTTTTTGAAATTAGATTTTGTTTTACTGGAGAAACCCTTGCCCACACATCCAATTTGACAGATTTTGGACCTCTCCCAAAATAAGAGTTATTTGGATATGTTCCCAAACAGTGGACAAGTTTGTATCTGAAGTAATCCAGATGAAGCAGCACAATTTATGCTAATGTTACCTTAATTTTATGTCATCGACATAAAATCCCCATTCACCTCATTTGCATAACGATGCCACCACAGCAATGGTGCAAATTGATGCAAATCCCATCACTTGCATCAGGGCACATCATGTGTGCATCAACATTATGCAAATGCTATCTGTTCATGCAAATTATGCTTTTTAATAATTCATGAACAATCAGAAGTATCGGACACCCCTTCCCCCAATTAGGCTGCTAAATCAAGATTTTACTGCATCCTCTTAATAGCACAACATTATCGCATTTTCCAGAAGGACCCAGAAGAACGCAGCCCAAAATATATTTAGTGTTTAATGAGGCCCTTTTTAAAAGATTAATCTGTTTGTAGCACCTCATTAATGGGTTGTTGACTACTGATAGGTGTATTTTAAAACACTTCCCTGCTCCACTGCACAGCCAGATATAATGAATTGCTCTGAATCCTCTTAAGAGTTCCCAGGGATTTGTGGGGGGACAAAGTTTCCCTTATATGTAACATTTGCAAAAAAAAAAAAAAAAATCCTCTAATATGACACGGGGAGCTGCACAGGAGTGGGCTACTGCGGATTCGCACAAGTTCGGCCGATCCTCTAGTTAAGATTCTATGCAGTTCAGCGAACTCACAAATCCCACCCCTAGCTGACCCCATTCACCCTGCCCTGCCTCTCCCTGGAGTCCCCACGTGGCCTGTTTTGGATGCCAGGTAAATACAGGGCCCGCGTGGATGCTCAGGGAGCAGTGGTGGGATTCAAATTTTTTTTACTATCGGTTCTGTGGGTGTGGCTTGGTGGGCATGGCAGGGGAAAGATACTGTAAAATCTCCAGTCAGAGGTGGGAGTTGCTGGTTCTCCGAACTAGTCAAAATTTCCACTACTGGTTCTCCAGAACTGGTCAGAAGCTGCTGAATACCACCTCTGCTTGGTGGGCGTGACTTGATGGGCTTGGCAAGGGAAGGATACTGCAAAATCCCCATTTCCTCCCCACCCCACTAACCTGCTTTCCAGCTCTGTTCTCCTGTGCAGGGCAACAAAAGAAGACCCAACCAATCAGCTGGGACTCGGGAGGTGGAGAATAGATAGGGGCAGGGCCAGTCAGAGGTGGTATTTGCCAATTCTCTGAACTACTCAAAATTTCTGCTACCGGTTCTCCAGAATTGGTCAGAACCTGCTGAATACCACCTCTGTCGGGGAGGGCAAAAAATGCCCAGGGAAGGCTGTTTTGGCCCTCCCAGAGGCTCAAGGAAAGCCTCCAGAGCCCGGGGAAGGCGAAAACAGCCCCCATGGTGCAGGAGGACAACTAGGGCACGCCCACCAGCAACCAGACTAAAATTTTTGAAGCCCATCCCTGGAGCTGCATACACAAAATAGAAAGCATTTGTGTATTTTAACATTACTCAGAAACATACACATTTAAGACCTGTGCATTGAAATAAGAACTGGATGAATTTCTGATAGAATTCTATACAGGTAGTCTTCAACTTACAACAGTTCATGTAGTGAGTGTTCGAAGTTACAACAGCACCGACAACAGTGACTTATGACCATTTTTCAGGCTTATGACCGTTGCAGCACCCCCAAGGTCATCGGATTTACATTCAGAGCCTTGACAGCTAACTCACTTTTATGATGGTTGCAGTGTCCTGGGGTCATGTGACCATCTCTGGCTGCATTCTGACAAGCAAAAATTATCAATGGGGAAGACAGATTCACTTAACAACCAAGGTTACTAATTTAACAATTGCAGTGATTCGCTTAACAAGAAAAGTCATAAAATGGGGCAAAACTCACAACACATTTCTCACTTAAGAAACATAAATTTGGGGCGCAGTTGTGGTTGTAAGTTGAGACCTACATTTACTTGATGAACCTCTTCAGGGGTGGGATTTTACCGGTTTGGCCCGATTTGGCTGAACCGGTAGCTCCGAAGATCATCTGGGAGCGAATCAGATCACTCCGATGATCAGCTGCTGGGCCCATCCGCCGGCTCTGGCTCCATACTGACCTTTACTTCCTGCTTTTGATGCTCAACTGCTTCGTGCAGCACAGCAGATTGCCACGTGTCAGCTGTTGAAGAGACAGGGAGAGTGAAGGAGTGCAGGAGAAGGTCAGGAGGAAAGCCTCTGCATGCCCCACACACGGACAAAGTGCGCATGCGCACACAAAGGAGCCCACCAAGCCACACCCACCGAACTGGTGGTAAACCAATTTGAATCTCACCACTGGACCTATTCCTACATCTGTGGGTCCCTAAACCTGATGAAGGCTGCCATTTTAAACCTTCCATGATGTTTCTCGAATACTACTATCTGAAACTGTGTGTGTGGAGGGAATTTTAAATGGAGAACCAGAATACAGTAGGGTTAAATATAGACTATGCTGATTCATGTCTGTCCTCAGTTATGGAAGCTGTTGGGTATCTCAGCTTACAAGACTGTTATTGGAAAAGTCACAGAAGGTGTTGCAGTCTTCAGGGAACATGGTGGTGTAGAGGCTTAATAACGCTGGAACTGCCAGCCAGAAACATATGAAGAACAATTGCAGGAACTGGGTATGTCTAGTTTAATGAAAAGAAGGACTAGGGGTGAGATGATAGCAGCCTTCCAATATCTAAGGGGCTGCCACAAAGAAGAAGGGGACAACCTATTCTCCAAAGCACTAGAAAGCAAAACAAAAAACAATGGATGGAAACTAATCAAGGAGAAAAGCGACCTAGAACGAAGGAGAAATTTCTTGACAGCTAGAACAATTAATCAGTGGAACGACTTGCCTCCAGAAGTTGTAGGTGCTACAGCACTGGAGGTTTTAAAGAAGAGATTGGACAGCCATCTGTCAGAAATGGTAGAGGGTTTCCTCCTTGAGAAGGGCTTGGACTAGAAGACCTCCAAGGTCCCTTCCAACTCTGTTATTCTGTTAATCCAAAGGAATGACAATATGTTGTTTGGGTCTGTCTAGATTCCTCTATCATATAAACAGCAGAAGTGCTCAGTTAAATTCACTGATGGGCTCCTCAAGAATAAGAAGCCCATGGCCTCACCTGTGTTACTCTTTCTTTCGTGTCTTCTCTCTGGCCTTGCCAGCATTTCTTCTTTATTTCTGACAGAATACTTACCCTGATATTTCAGACCAATGGCCTTGCTTGGAGAATATAGGAGTGTGAGCCTTATTTCATTCACGTTGGCAGAGAAACACTGACTTTTATTGTTATTATTATTATTCTTTTTGCATAATTATGAATTGGGAGAAGTAATTTTCAGCCCCTTTTCTCACATCACTGCATTTCTATGCTCATTATCTACTACTTTCCGCAAGTAAAATTTGCAGACTGAACTATTTCCCCAGCCTTAACGAATTCGCTTCACTGCTGAGTCACCAGTTTTCTAGGCCTGTTGTAACGAAAGCCGTTGTAAAGGAACTTTGTGGGTCCATTTCACTCCAATTCATGACTTTATTTATAGAGGGCCCCAGAGCTAATCCTTTACAGTTATTACCCAGTTGTACAGTTTTTATTGCAGGGTGGACTGGCAATTTATGGCGGGCAAGTATCAATGCTGCTGCTCCTCTTCAGACAGTATGAGTTGCCAACATGATCTATTTATTTTACTCTGAAGGACAAATAATTTTCATGGGGTAGGCAAGCAATGAAGGGTAATTGTCTGTATTCTCACAATAGATCAGTATTTCTCTTGGCTATTTTAAGATGTGTGGAGTTCAGTTCCCAGAATTCCTCAGCCAGCATGTGTGGAACTCAATTCCCAGAATTCCTCAGCTGAAGTTGAAGTCCATTCATCTTAAAGTTGTTAAGGTTGAGAAACACTGCAATAGACCAACCAAAGCAGGTCCCTTGGCACAATATATCAAGCTTGGGTAGGGTTATGCTTGGTTAGATATACTCTTAGTTGGGTTCTCTCAGGTACTTCATTCCCGGATCAGAATGTCGTGGGAACTGAGGAAAGGAGTTAATTCAGAATCTAGATAAATGAGTTGTATGAACTGCACTCTTCTCTGGTTCCATTGAAGAAATCTCCATTTCTAGGTCAACACAGCCCTAGGCGAATAACTTTATATAGGCCTTTGAAATGCAAATCTTCTGATTTTAAAATCTTTTAATTTGGAGATGCTTGAGATACTTTCCTATTGCTTTGGCTTTAATGGTTGGATACATTCTGTTTCGGATTTAATTTGATGCCTGTTAGTACCTGGAAGGAAGAGTCATGGGAAGTCTCAAGGATTGTATATCGTTAAAACATTTTCAAAAGGAACTTCGCAGAAGATAGCAATGGCCATCAGTTTGCTATCCTTGCCACAAGTGAAGCTCAATACAAGGGCATGCCCAGATAGGTGAATTTTAGCAAATCTCAATGTTAATCCAATGGTTAATATTTGTTATGGTGCCCATCGACAATCCCAGAGATGGAATGTGCTTTAAAATACTTATCTTTGACCATATAGTATGCCATTCTGATTTCCTTGGCAGAGCATAAAGAGGACTATCTAGTTCTCTTGCATTTAATGCAGTAAGCTGTTAACCACGAGAGATAATGCCATATTTAACCCATCAAAGCCATTCATCTCTGCAGAAGCACTCCTTAATTATTCAGTGGTCCTCAACTGAGCATTTTATTTGTAGCGATAGTGGCGTTCGGTGATGGCTCACTCAAGGCATTGCTTGAAGAATGAAGATGAAGCTTTTAAAAGCGTGTGTCTTGATAATTATAGAGGCTTTAGAATTACAAACTTAATTTTGAAGATTTTTTTTAAAAATCTTTGTTTCCTGTTTTAAGCTTTCTTTTAATAGGTAGTTATTCACTTTAGGAACATTATTATATGAGCCAAGGTGGCGCAGTGGTAAGCGTGTGTTATTATAGGTTACTTCTGCTGCCTGCTGGCTGCCTATAATTTGGCAGTTCAAATCTCACCAGTCTCAAGGCTGACTCAGCCTTCCCTCCTTCCAAGGTGGGTAAAATGAGGACCCAGATTATTGGGGGCAATATGCTGACTCTGTAAACTACTTAGAGAAGGCTGTAAAGTAGTATATAAGTCTAAGTGTTGTTGCTATCCAAAATTATCAAGCATGATAATAATTTCTGCAAAAAGCATACTGTCCCAGTGACTTCATAAAACAACCAAGCTCAGAGAGTATTAAGGACTCCTCATTTAACCCTGAGCCATAAATATTCCCTTTTATAAGCATCCCTGTTTTGGAATGCTCATGATATGTCAATTTTGCTTGCTTTAGTAAAGAAGTACTAGTTTGGGTAAAGAAATGTTTGCAAGAAAACACCCAAGCTCAGAGAGCATCAAGGACCCCTCTAAAATAGTTACTCTTAGGAGTATTGATTTCACTCCTTGAATTATTTTAGTAGAGATGGAGGCGACACTTATAGTAATTGTATAATATCTTCTGTGTATCATAGAATGGAAGAGATGGAAGAGAACTTTGAAATTGCCTAGTCCAGTGTTTCTCAAGTTTAGTGTCTTGAGGATATGTGGACTTCAACTCCCAAAATTCCTCAGCCAAACCAGGATGGCTTAGAAATTCTGGGAGTTGAAAACCACACTCCATCAAGTTGTCAAAAGTTGAGAGACATTGCCTCTGAGGTTTATTCCTATGCTATGCTATGCTTGCTTTCTTTTGGTTAGGGTTAGAGTTGGGGTTGAGATTTGGTTAGGGTTAGGGTTAAGCTACTGGTTGAGGAATTCTGGAAGTTGAAGTCCCACATCTTCAAGAGACCAAGGTTGAGAAACATTTCCTTTAAGTTTGTTTATACACCATGCTTGCTTTCTTAGGGATAGAACTAGGCTTAAAGTTAGGGTTAGGGTTGGAGTTGGGCTTGGGTATAGGGCTGGGCTGCTGGTTGAGCAATTCTGGAACTTGAGGTCCACACATCTTCCAGGAAGTAAGATTGAGAAATATTGATCTAGTCCATAGCAATAGCACTTAGACTTATATACCACTTTATAGTGTTTTACAGCCCTCTGCAGTGGATTTACGGAGTCAGCCTATTGCCCCCAACAATCTGAGTCCTCATTTTACCCACCTCGGAAAGATGGAAGGATGAGTTAACCTTGGGCTTTGGTGAGATTCGAACTGCCAAATTGCAGGCTGCCGGTAGTCAGCAGAAGTGGCCTGCAGTACTGCACACTAACCACTGCGCCACCGAGGCTCTGTCCAATGCAAAAATCCAGACAAAAAAGTACCCAATCTCTGTTTAAAATCTCCAGTGAAGGTGTCTCTCCTACCTGAAGTATTATGCTGTTATGAATTATCTGAATTACCTACTGCTCCATTCACTAAAAATATGAGTTTTGGGAATGGAGACAGCTGAGTTTATGAAGTTGAGTTCTTAATGTTTTCTAAGTCTGGTGTTTTTCTGTAATGCACTGAAGATGGTATCCAGCTTCAAAACTTCTGTAGGAAAACCATCCAGCTCAGAAAATATCAAACTGGGGTGAACTGCTGGGGGTTCTCAGGAGTTCGGGAGAGCCCCTAGCTAAGTTTCTGTGCAGTTCAGAGAACCCCGAAATCCCACTCCTGGCTGGTCCTGCTCCTCCCACTCCCCCCCCCCCACCAGAGTCCCTACACAGCCTGTTTTGGATACAGGTAAGTGCAGGGCACGCATGGAGACTTGGGAAGGGTGAAAAATGGGCCTTCTGGAAGTTTGGGAAGTGTTTCCAGCTTCCAGAGAGTGTCCAGAGCCTGGGGAGGCCATTTTTGCCCTCCCGGAGGTTCAAGGAAAGCTTCCGGAGCCCGAGAAGGGCAAAAACATCCCCCCACACACACCATGGTTCAGGCGGATGACTAGGCCACACCCACCATGGCCACACCAACCCAGCAACCGGGTCGAGAACCCTTCGCTAAAAAATTTGAAGCCCACCCTTGCATCAAACCTGCCACAGCTGAACAAAGAGCTAGACCGTATTTTGCATTATTAGACTTCATTGTGTCATAACAAACTAAAGACATTGGAAGGAAGAACGCTGCATTTTTCTTTTCCTGAATTAATTCATGTCATTTTACATCATTCAAATTCATTTTTGGCCTTTGGGTAAACACAGGCCAAGTGGCATTGTGTCCAAATGGAAACTATGTGAATATCTAGTAAGGTGTCGAGGGATGGGGGTTAGGAAAATGCAGCTAAATGGTTGGGTTGTAAGCATAAAGCTATTTCTCAGCCAATGTCTGTTTAAAAGAAAAAAGAAAAAGAAATGCCTTTTGATAAATGTTAATTGGTTTTGTCGTGTTGCCACTAACCACAGCCTTATTGATTTTAATTATTGATTGCAATTATTGAACTGGCAGGATAAAGAAAAATCTGCTCTGTTCCTTGAATGAAAAGGCTCAGGGGACGACAAGAGTGAATTTCTATTAGAAATAATTATGATTAGTGAATAACAGAGTACACTATCAAGAATTAATAGGGTCAGATGAGCGTGTGTAGACTTTAATCTTGTTTTTTTTTTTTTTCATTTCTAAATTGAGGGGAAAAACTAAGATAACCGATGCAAGCCTTTAAGGAGATGAATGTTCATTGTGAACAAAATAACAGGGAATACTCAGAATGCACAAGAACACAAAGAATCTGGATCTAATCATGGTATTAGTCTTGTTCCTTCCTTTTCTCTTGTGCAAACCAGCACCTGCATTTCCTGTGTCAGATGAGGAGAGCACATCTTTCTCATTTTGTTCTGGTCACTTTTTAAAGAGGCACAATAGAGAGTGTTTTAACAAACTGCATCATTGTTTGGTTTGGTGGCTGCAATGCCTCAGATAGAAAGTCCCTACAGAGAGTAGTGAGGACAGCTGAGAAGATTATAGGAAATTCACTTCCTGGTATTCAGGATACTGCTTATAAGCGCTATCCGCTTAGAGCTCAAAGCATTGTTAGAGACCCCATACACCGAATTTACAGTCTGTTTCTGTTGCTCCCGACTGGGAAGAGATTTCGAAGTATCTGTAACAGAAATGCTACATTTTGTAGCACTTTGTTCCCTATGCCATCCGTCCAGTAAACATGCAAGATGCGTTTCTCTTGCCGTGTACATGTATACATTCGAACCAGTGGTGGGATTCAATTTTTTTTACTACTGGTTCTGTGGGCATGGCTTGGTGAGCATGGCAGGGGAAGGATAGTGTAAAATCTCCACTTCAGAGGTGATGTTTACCGGTTCTCTGAACTACTCAAAATTTCCACTACCGGTTCCCCAGAACTGGTCAGAACCTGCTGAATACCACTTCTGATTCGAACTAGACTGTTGTTTCTGCGTGTCATATTATATATGTGGAGTTAAGCCACGCCCAGGCTCCTTGCTGTCTCCTTCTTGCTCACACAGCAAATACTGTTTCAGTTTCCAAACAGCCTTCAACTCTTTCACACACTGACAGGATGCTAGCCAGATGAATACCAATGGATGCTGGTAGGCAGAATTTTTTCCCCTTTATTTTCCTCCCCAAAAACTAAGCCCAATCACATAGTTTCATAGCGAAGCACGGGTATCAAGCTAGTACAATATAAAGGGGTGGGGTCTTGATTGTGTGGTTTACAGCCACCTTAAGGAAATAGTTGCTTGTGATCATCTTTAAAGCCCTTCATGGCTTGAGTCCAGGCTACTTGAGGGACCATCTCATCTCACTGGAATTGGCTTGTCCCACCCATGCAGAGGAGGCATTCTGCAGGTCCCATCAGTCTGATTCTGGTTGGTCCAGAAGGAGGGGCTTGTCTGTTGTTGCTCCTGCCCTCTGGACTATCTTGCCCTCCAATATGAGGTTGGCCCCTGCCTCCTATCCTTTCATAAGGACCTAAAGTTGTGGCTCTGCCAGTTGGCTTCAGACTATAGGTGGTATTCAACCTGTTCTGACAGGTTCTGACAGAACCGGTAGTGGAAATTTTGAGTAGTTTGGAGAACCTCTGGTTGGCCCCGCTCCCATCTATTCACTGCCTCCCAAGTCCCAGCTGATCAGAGTCCCAGCTGATTAGCTGGGTCTTCTTTGGTTGCCCTGCACAGGAGAACGGAGCTGAAAAGTAGGTTAGTGGGGTGGGGAGGGAATGGGATTTTGCAGTAACCTTCCCTTGCCATGCCCACCAAGCCACACCTACCAAGCCACATCACATCCACCAAGCCACGCCCACAAAACCGGTAGTAAAAAAATTTGAATGTCACCATTTATTTATTTATTTATTTATTTATTTATTTATTTCTAATACTTATATACCGCCCTTCTCCCGAAGGACTCAGGGCGGTGCACAGCCAGTCACAAACCCCAATACACTATGCAAAAGTTAAAAATGGATTAAATAATTTAGGCTGTTTAAAAATTTTACCCCTCCCCATAAAATAGTTAAAACCCCAAATATTCAAAACCAATTAAAAACGTAAGACAAAATTAAAAATCCTATGTCAGCTTAGGCCAGCCTGCTCAAAGAGCCAAGTTTTTAACGCCCATCTGAAAGCTCTCAGGTCCGTGTTGGTGCGAATCCCTGGGGGCAGACCATTCCAGAGGGCGGGGGCCCCCACAGAGAAGGCCCTACTCCTGGGGGCTGCCAGACAGCTCATAGAAGCCGACGGCACCCGGAGAAGGCCCTCCCTGTGGGAACGCACAGGTCTGTTGGAGATCACCGGCGGAACGCGGTCCTGCAGATAACCTGGTCCAATGCCATGGATCGCTTTAAAGGTCAGAACCAGAACCTTAAAACAAACCCGGAAAACCACTGGCAACCAATGTAGCTCGCGCAGGAGAGGCGTCACATGGGAGCTTCGTGACGCCCCCATAACCACCCGCGCGGCCGCACTTCTTCAGGCCCCAATGGGGGAATGGCACAGTGGAGGTGGTTGATCGAGTAATAACATATCCCATCATCCTCCATTCTGCCCCCACCTTTCCCATGTGTCCTTAGATTTTAATACTTGTTTTTAATGTGCTTCTCTTCTAGTGCGTATGCATAGATGCATTTTATGACTGTAAGCCATTCAGAATTACGCTGCGGTAAGATGGGCGGCCAATAAATTTTATAAATGAATTATAAATAGATAAAGCAAGACTGAAATTGTGTGTTTGTGTGTGATGTTCCTTAAGATGCTAGACTTTGATCTACTTCTCAATCCTGTTTTGACAAGATGAAACATTTGTATATCTTTTCATCTCACAGATTTATTTACCACTTCCCTAATCGTCTTCCCTTTTCTAAAACTGTATCTGATTCTCTAATTTTTTTTTTACAGTGAGATATTGAGAAATAGTACTCAAAGATGAGTCAAACTAAACAAAAAAATAGAAAAAAGCCCTTTAGTCATTTGGACACTGCACTATTTTTGAAGCAGCCTAACATTACACATGCCCTTTCAGTAGCTATGACTCATAGTTTGCTTCTGACCAACTATAATTCCAATAAATTTTTCATAGTACCATTATGAAGTCATATATTCCCCCATCCTATGGATTCGATTTGTTTTTCCTAGATGAATAACCTAAATTCTATCATTCATTCAACCTATTCCATTTAACTATACACTGTATTATTCTGAATTATATTTCAGTCTGATGGGCTTTTGTGTCATCTATAAATATTCCTTGTATCTCTTCATCCAAGCCCTCTATCAAATTAATGAAAATTTATTTAGGTATTTACTGATTTATTTATGGGGTTTTATGCCACTTCATTCAAATTAAAACTAATTAGTTCAGATTAAAAGTGCATGGAATGAGAAGACCCTTAAATTCTACTATGAGACTATGCCAATGCTCTCTCCATGGGGCTGTCTTTGAAGAGCATCCGGAGGCTCCAGCTGGTGCAGAATGCGGCCGCGCGGGTGGTGTTGGGGGCTCCTCGGGGCTCCCATGTTACACCACTTCTGCGCGAGCTGCATTGGCTCTCGGTGGCCCTCCGGGTGCGCTTCAAGGTCTTAGTTATCATCTTTAAAGCGCTCCATGGTTCGGGACCAGGATATTTGCGAGGTCGCCTCCTGCCATTATCGGCCTCCCACTCCCATAGAGTCGGCCTCCTCGGGGTGCCGCCGGCTGGACGGCTGGCGACCCCGAGGATGCGGGCCTTCTCATTGGGGGCACCCTCTCTCTGGAACGAATTACCCCCGGAGATGAGGACCATCCCTGATCTCCTGACCTTCCGCCGTGCATTGAAAACTCATTTATTTCAGCAAGCCGGTCTGGCCTAGGGGTTTTTAAATTTTTAATCTGGTTTTAACTTTCTTAATTCCCTTATTTTTAATCTTTGTAAGAGCCAATGTATTTAATTCTTTTAATTTTTAAATATTGTATATGTGTTTTATATGTGTATTTTATTCTGGCTGTTCACCGCCCCAAGTCCCTTTGGGAGAGGGGACGGTATATAAATTTAAATAAATAAATACTAAGGTTTATAGTTTTTGAAGCATACACATTTTGAGCCTCAGAAACAGAGGTGGTATTCAGCAGGTTCTGACCAGTTCTGGAGAACCGGTAGCAGAAATTTTGAATAGTTTGGAGAACCGGCAAATGCCACCTCTGACTGGCCCCGCTCCCATCTATTCTCTGCCTCCCAAGTCCCAGCTGATCGGCTGGGTCTTTTTTGGTTGCCCTGCACAGGAGAACAGAGCTGGAAAGCAGAGAAGTGGAATGGAATGGGGATTTTGTAGTATTCTTCCCCTGCCACATCCACCAAGCCACGCCATGCCCACTAAGCCATGCCCACAGAACCAATAGTAAAAAAAATTGAATCCCACCACTGCTCAGGAATAAGGATACTGTAGCTCCAAATCAAGTGGCAATTGAAGTTTGGGGATGGGTCAAACAAGAGTATAACTGCTTGTAGATTTCTATGTTGGTGGTCCTTCCATTGAACATGGGTCTGAGAAGACTAGAAGAAGATAAACTTTCATTTAATTTCTCAAGAACCTCAGGACAGGACACTCAAATGGCCTCTGGGCTGCTTTTTACAGGTGGTCTTTGATCTATGACTAGAACTACAATAGATCCCTCCAAAGCTACTTAGGACCCAGTTCCAAAGTTCCAACTCTTCTCCACCAGTGTTGTCCCACTGAACACTAGAAACTGGCCTGCATTTATGGCTGTTTGAAGCAACCTGTGGTCAGATGACTGAAATGTATGCCTTTTTTCTTTGCCGGACACCAGCAAGCTAGACACAGGAGCCTCTGTGGTGCAGTGGTTAGAGTGCAGTACTGCAAGCTACTTCTGCAGTCAGCTGCCTACAGTTTGGCAGTTCAAATCCCACCAGGTTCAAGGTTGACTCAGCCTTCCATCCTTCCGAGGTGGGTAAAATGAGGACCCACATTGTTGGAGGGCAATATGTGGACTCTGTAAACTGCTTAGAGAAGGCTGTAAAGCACTATAAAGCAGTATATAAGTCTAAGTGCTATTGCTATTTACTTCTAGTTGCCAGCAAAAACTGCTCCAGGGCAAACAATGAGCTTGTTTCATGACCAATAACTGCCATATTCACTTTAGAATTGCCATATTCACACTTGCCACTGTGTTTGCTTAAAAATAGCTGCAAAAAAAATTGTAAAATCAGGTTGGTCGTGTGATGGCCCTCTTTATGACCATCATGATGTATGGTCTTAATTGCCAGGCTCAATTATGGTCATAAATTGAGGATTCCCTATAACTAATTTCTGAAAACATTTCTTTGGAAAACACCACTCTTCAAAAGCAAACCTACCAATTTTTCCTTGACCTTCCAGCATGATCCACTATCTTTTTTTGACATGCATTTATCATACAGTCTTCATATTAAAGACAGAATTGCAATACTTATGAAATAATACTGACAGCTTCAATGGCTTCTGGAGAGAGAGAGGCTTTTAAATTATCAGGATATATCTGCACCAGGTGCCAATACTCAAATATTAAATGCAGATTTATGGGGATGCAGTTTCAGATCTCAATCTAATAATCTGATTATTTTAAACAATGAAAGGGAAAAGATCATTTCTTCATATAATTAAATTATAAGAGAAGCCATCATACATTTAGCTAACTCACTTATCTTCTCTGTGATTAAAAAAAAGCTCTTTTCTTGTTATGCATATTTAATCTCAACAAGGTGGAAGGCAATCCTTTGGAATATTTGCTTGGGTGCAACACTAGAATTCATGACAGCTTCTTAAGAAGCTACCAGATTCATTGGCTCTGCAAGCATATTTTGGAGTGTCTCACACACTTACATATCTGAATTCAGAAGATTTAAGTCAAGGTCCACTGATAGTCAGGAATTAAAAGTCATTCAGTAAAAATCCAATACTTTATAACATCTTCCAGCATTATGTCTGAATATGTTTAAGAAGCGCAGAGTTGCTTACACCAATAACTGAGTTGAAAGGGATCTTGGAGGTCTTTTAGTCCAACCTCAAAATTGCTCACGTATATTAATATACACATGTTGCTTAGCAAAATGGCAATTTATGGTAGACTGTGATTTATTACAAGGAGTTAACTTGGGTTCGAGTTAATCTTGGATTCAGATTATTAGGGAAGTCCAGAGATGTAGGCAAGATTGGAAAATCAAACTAATAATAATAGTAATCCCAGGAAGAAAATGAGGATAACCACATACATATTGTTAAACTACACACAGAGTTTATAGGAGGTCTTCTAGTACAACTCCCTGCTCAAGCAGGAGACACTATGTCATTCCAGGGAAATGGCTGTTCGGTTTCTTCTTTAAAACCTCCACTGATGGAGCACCAGAGGTTCTGACCAGTTCTGGAGAACCGGTAGTGGAAATTTTGAGTAGTTCAGAGAACTGGAAAATACCACCTCTGACTGGCCCCGCCCCCATCTATTCTCTGCCTCCTGAGTCCCAGCTGATCGGCTGGGTCTTCTTTTGTTACCCTACCCAGGAGAATGGAGCTGGAAAGCAGGTTAGTGGGGTGGGGAGAGAATGGGGATTTTATAGTATCCTTCCCCTGCCATGCCCACCAAGCCACACCCACCAAGCCACACCACACCCACCAAGCCATGCCCACAGAACCAGTAGTAAAAAATTTTGAATCCCACCACTGTGGAGCATCCACAATCTCTGGAGGTAAGCCATTCCACTGATTAATTATTCTACCATCAGATAATTTCTCTTTAATTCTAGGTTAGAACTCTCTTTAATGATCTTCCATCTGTTACTCCTCGTCCTTCAGGTGCTTTGGAGCAGGGGTCTCCAATCTTGGCCACTTTAAGACTTGTGGACTTCAACTCCCAGAATTCCTCAGCCACCAAAGTCCAAAAAAGCTGGCTGAGGAATTCTGGAAGTCGGAGTCCACAAGTCTTCAAGTGGCCACAGTTAGAGACCCCTGCTTTGAAGAATAGGTTGACCCCCTCTTGTCTGTGATAGCCCTCAAATATCTTAGCTTACTCTCTTTTCTAAATGGAAAAGTCTAGTTGCCCCTCTAGTCACCAGAAAAGACTAGAGTCCCTCAAAGGCAATGGGGAATTCGCTTCATCTGAGCTTTTGATAGCCCAAAGAGTTAGAGATATCCAAGTGAAGATGAACTAAGGTCAATAACAGACTTTTCAGATGATCCAGGAGTGAATCAGAACTATGGGGATGCTTTTTCCATTTTATCCAATTGTCTGAGTAGAGCTTTCACCATCCATTAGTACCCACCAAAAGCTCACTGAGGATACTTTTTTGAGTGCCACAACTTTCATTTCCCCTATTAATGGAGACTAGGTATATTTTAACATTAAGACATCAGTTACTTTTATCAGGAAAACACGAATGCTATGGTTAACAAGGGATCAGGAGAAACTGAAGCTCCAGAACTCATGGAATCAGGGCACAAAGTTACTTCGTAGGTGAAAAACCCAAAGATTTAAAGTCAAGACCTCCACCACTCCCAGTTAATTTCTCTTCCATCAGCAAGCATGGGAATAAAAAGAAATAACAATATTAAATGGCTCTGAGAAAATTTCCTCAAGTTCCTAGGAAGCCTTTTCTTTCAAACTTTCTCAGAAAAACTGAGAAAATTCAGAAAGACTGGATGAAGGGTACAGAAGATCCAAAATAGCTCCATGGTCTAGAGACAATAGATTGAGGACAGAAGTTCTATATAACAAAGCTGAAGTGCCATGAATGTATAAATCACGGGAACCCAACCTTGGCAACTTTGAGACTTGTGGACTTCAACTCCCAAAATTCCATGGCTGACTGAGGAATTCTGGGAGTTGAAGCCCACAAGTCTTCAAGTCTTCAAGTTTGGACTGCCCATAGCATAAACATTATTTTTTTTATATTTAAAAAATGCAGTCTCAGATCCCCTAGAATTAGTTCAAAGCAACCTGCTTCATAATTCTTAGATTATGGAAGTACCCATTCCCAGAAATTCTTTAGGCAGTGAAGCAGAGATGTGTTATAATAACTTTTGAGAGAGAGAGAGAGAGAGAGATGATAGAGAGATAAAGATAGAGATAGAGAAAGATGATAGAGAGAAAGAGATGAGAGAGGGAGACAGATATATATATTTTTCAGGGTGGCAGTTCAATGCTTCCAGCTATGTTTAAATTTTAACAGTGGACTGCCTATACAGCTGTACTAGACTTTTCACAGAGATGTTTCTTTGGTCCTTAGACACTTCCTGGAATGACCACAGAGTATTTTGACTTGGTTTTCAAGGTGGATAGAGTGTTCCTTTGCCCTCCAATCATCAAGCATACCATAGTACTGGGCTCCAATCACCTTTAACTGCTCCTCCTCTTCTCCTTTCCCTACCTAAGTACTCTAATGGGACCTCTTACGAGTCAGAGGCACTCTTATAAATAAATAGTTTGCTCTTGGATGGCACTTAGTTTTCTAATATGCAATTTCACTTTAATTTTTTTCATGGATTTTAAAAAAATTATTTTTAAAGTAATGAAGTCGCTTTCTGCAAGAAGCCTGTCAGGTTTCAAGACAAAGACTACCAGACCCATGGGAGGGTCTGGGCATCACACTGTCAATCCTAAATTTGTAGTTTTTTTGGGGGAAAGTGAAATCCCTGCTGCGTATCATTTGTCGCCCAAAAGATGACAAAACTGACAAGCTGTCAAAAACTATAACTTCATTTTATTTTTACCATTTTGAATTTAGTGCAAAATCATTTGTATTCATCTTGTCATTTCTAACAAGAGAGAGGAAAAAAACTTTTTGTTTGTTTTTGACTTTTTCCCCCCATCTTGGTCTGACAGAAATCCTCCTTTGGTTTCGGTCTTGCATGAAATATGAAAACAAAACTAGTTTCATTCTAGCTGGGATAACAGATCTGAAGCCTGCGTCAAAGTTATTATGAATTGTATGTCTTCAAAAAACTACTCACCATGGACTGGAAATTTTTAAAAAAGGTTCAGATCCTAGACTTGAATGGAAAGTTTCATAGTACGTATAATGCTAATTTTCAGAAATGATGAATAGTATATAAAATATAGATTTTTATTTTCAAATAACTCATTGCAGAACTATCACCAGTGAATGATTAAATATAAATAGATGCTGATAGATAAAATAGACTTGTTTTATGTCAGGATGAAATGGCAAAGAGAATTGCCAAATCTTGCCTATAAGTCAAGCTACTTGCCGGATTCAGAACCATGGACAGTTCCCTGAAGCTACCGAAGGCTGAAGAGGAACTAATCAGAGCAGCAACCATAGTAAAGACATTGTTTTAACAATAGTACCAGAAGCCAAGTATGGGTTTCAATAATATCATAAACAAGAAATCTCTTATCAATCCATTTACTAATATGAATAATATTGTTTTTACATACTGGAAAGGGTGAAGCTCCAATTTAACCTTCTTCATTGACTGAGATAAAAACCATTTTTGTTCATATATTAATGCCAGCAACAGAATTTCACACACACACAAACACAAAATTGCTTACAGAATTCTGACCATGAGAATAGGTATTTGGATTCCTACATAAATGTCTTGTTTTATTATCCAAAGCTATCATTACCCAGTACTGGGAAGATAACATTTAGTTAGGAATTTGGAGAAAACAAAAGGGGAAAACACTATTCCCAAAAGATAAAACAGCATTCAAATCAGATTTTTCCAAGCTAAGATGAGAAAAGAAAGATACAGGAAGAATGAAAAAGTCAGTGCAGAAAATCCTATGGAGCCACAGTCCTTCCCTTTTCACAAGGCAGTCACTGGGCAAGTATAATGAAGGCATTGTTTTCAATGTGTGAGAGATGCAGAGAACTGAAGTACAGGTAGTCTTCAACGTATGATGACAACTGAGCTCAAAAATTTCTGTAGCTAAGTGAGACTTTTGTTAAGTGAATTTTGCCTCATTTTACATCCTTCCTTAACACAGTTGTTAAGTGAATTAAGTGCAGCAATATGGTTGTTAAGTTATTAATGGCCTTTCCATTGACTTTGCTTGTCAGAAGGTGGCTAGAGGTGACCTTGGGACACTGCAACGGTCATAAATATGAACCAGTTGCCAAGCACCTGAATTTTGATCATATGAGCATGGGGATGTTACAATGGTGCCAGTGTGAAAAATGGTGATGTCACTTTTTTCAGTGCCATTGTAACTTTGAATGGTCACTAAATGAACTGTCATAAGTCAAAGACCACCTGTATTGAAAGTTACTGGCACAAAGCTTTAATAGTATATGATCTTGGGGAGAATCACAAATGGTCTACTCAGATGGACAATGCACATACAGTATGCCTGTGCCTTTACTTTCAAGTACTTTATATCCTAAATATTAGAGAGAAGAAAATTCTGAAAAACTTCTTCATTGCACTGTTTGGTCCAGCTTTATCTCTGGGTAGTTGTGAGTTTCTGGATTCCTTCTGTACTCAATGAATCAGACTGGCCATAGCTTGCTCCCTAGAAATCTCTAATGATCTAAGCGCTACAGCCCACTGTAACTACATAGCCAAAAAGGCATTAAGAGTTGTTAACCTAATCCTGCGTAGCTTTTTCTCTGGTAATATTACACTACTAACTAGAGCATACAAAACATTTGCTAGACCAATACTCGAATACAACTCATCAGTCTGGAACCCACATTACGTATCTGATATTAGCACCATTGAGAAAGTCCAGAAATATTTCACAAGAAGAGTTCTCCACTCCTCTACTCGTTGTAGTACACCTTATGCCACCAGACTTGAAATTCTAGACCTAGAAAATCTAGAACTATGCTGCCTTCAGTCTGACCTAAATATAGTACATAAAATTATACATTGCAATGTCTTACCTGTCAATGAATACTTCAGCTTCAACCATAACAATACAAGAGCACACAATAGATGCAAACTCAAGGTAAACCGCACCAAACTCGATTACAGGAAATACGACTTCAGCAACAGAGTGGTCAATGTCTAGAATGCTCTACCTGACTCTGTGGTTTCTTCCCCAAACCCCAAAAACTTTAACCTCAGACTGACTACTATTGACCTCACCCCTTTCCTAAGAGGTCTGTAGGGGGCGTGCATAAGTGCACCAACATGCCTATCATTCCTGTCCTATTGTTTCTTTTTATTTTTCTTATATGTATCCAATTCATGTAGTCGTAACTATGTTTATACTTATACCTGTTATCTTATAATCGCTTGACAAATAAATAAATAAAAAAGGGAGCCTTCTCCCCATAGGTATTAGAGAAAAGGTATTTTTACTAGCAGTGTTGATTGCAGCTTAAGCAAGGCAAGCTCTGAAGAAAAACCTTCAGAAAACCATACATTGAAAGCAATCCCCAATGCCCCAAACCCTCCTCCCTGTGAGAGTAATCCAATCGGATTCTGTTCCACTGTTTTGGGAACCCAGTGCCTCAGGTGCCGCTGTAAATTCCTTTCCCAGGGCCGGCAGTCCTTGAAGGCAGGAAGATGACTCTGTTTGGCACCTCTGGTTCTGTCAGTGTCCATACTCTCCAATTTACCACAACATTCTTTCACACCTTCAGCACTCATCCTCTACCCAATTCCCCCTCACCCTTGGTTCTAGCAGTTGCTAGTGAGCATCAAAGAACGCCAAGATAGGCAGTTGACACTGGTACTGGATCTCCCATTCTACATTGGGAAATATGACAATGCTTGAAGAACAAGAGTGGTCCATTGTCAAGATATTCACCTCAAGTTTCAAGAAGAATGAACTGCTGAGGTACAATTTATGCAGACTGTGTGGTTGACCAGGATCATAACATCGAAATTGCTGAGTGAGTATGTGTTACTTATCTCAACCTTCTAAACCAGAATCCACTCGCTGGAGTTCACATTATCTCATGAGCGCAAAACAAGAAGCTACCGTAGAGAGAAGATGAGCATGTTTCAAGTCTTTGGTCCTTTCAGATTGTTTGCATTAGGAAACCTATTGCTCAAGAGTAACAGACTGCATTATTCAATGAGTGAGCCCTGAACTCAACAACTGATCTTGTTTGAGTAAGTGGCTCCATGGCAGCTTTCCTGACTGCTTCTTTGTAGCCAATGCCCTCCTTATCAGAAAAAGATTATGAAATAAACTGGAAAGGCATGATACGTTTTGCATAATCCTACTATTTTTTCCTGCAAGAAAGTTATGATTTATTATTTTCAGTGAGTAGAGAAAAGGGGAGTATGCATAGAGACAACTCTTTTTCTCTTCTATCATCTATGTATCTATCTATCTATCTATCTATCTATCTATCTATCTATCTATCTATCTATCTATCCACCTCTTCTCTTTCTCTCTCTCTCAAACACTCTCTCTCCCCTTCCCCCTCCCTCTCTTCACATTTGATTCTTTTGTGAAAGGTAGAAAGGCAAATAGAGGAGGATGTGCTAAAACCAAAAGACCAAAATCAATTGGACTGCCTAAAGTTTTTCCATTTGTTTGTTTTAGAGTACACCACTAGGTGTACATTGGCTTTCCCTTAAAGAGGAATCAGCTAATGTAAAATACAATGAGCCACCTGCTAACAAGCATAAAGACAAGTATACCATATCCAGCATCTGCTCTGAGCCCTGCTCCCTATAATGAAGGTAGCAAAGTTCAGAAATAACAGATATTTAATACCATGTTTCTCACAAAATAAGGCCAGGTCTTTTTTTTTTTTTTTTTGAGCCCTGAAAAAATGGCTAGGCCGTCATTTCGGGGGTGACTTAATTCCCCCCCTTGCATCCTCATCTAAAGTGCCTGCGGGCAGCCATGCCTTGCCACCAGCCGCTCCTAACGGGCGATCGTGGTGTAGCACGGAGAGCTCCCTACTCCTGCCAAGCACCTTTGCTGCAGACCCAAAACTTCAGCGCCCACAGCTGTTACTTTCCCTTCTGCCCATGCCGCCGCCACATTTGGAGCTGCCACTTCTGCGTTTGGGGCACCGCCACCACTTTTGGAGCTGCCACTTCCATGTTTGGAGCACGTCCACCGCGTTTGGAGCTGCCACTTCTGCGTTTGGGGCACTGCCGCCCTTTGGAACACCGCCACTGTGTTTGGAGCTGCCGCTTCCGCATTTGGGGCACTGCCACTGCGTTTGGAGCTGCCACTTCCACGTTTGAGGCACTGCCACCATTTGGAGCACCACCGCCGTGTTTGGAGCTGCCGCTTCCGCATTTGGGGCACCGCCACCGCGTTTGGAGCTGCCACTTCCACGTTTGGGGCACTGCCACTATTTGGAGCACCGCCGCCGTGTTTGGAGCTGCCACTTCCACGTTTGGGGCACCGCCACCGCGTTTGGAGCTGCCACTTCCACGTTTGGAGCATGTCCACCATGTTTGGAGCTGCCACTTCCGCGTTTGGAGCACTGCCGCCATTTGGAGCACTGCCACCGTGTTTGGAGCTGCACTTCCACGTTTGGGGCACTGCCACCATTTGGAACACCGCCACCATGTTTGGAGCTGCCACTTCCACGTTTGGAGTGCTGCTGTCATTTGGAGCACTGCCGCCACTCCAAACATGCTCCAAACATGGTGGCGGTGCTCTAAATACAGAAGCGGCAGCTCCAAACATGGTCGCGGTGCTCCAAACGGTGTTCCAAATGCACTCCAAATGGCGGCAGTGCTCCAAATGCGGAAGCGGCAGCTCCAAACGCAGCGGCGGCATAGGCAGAAGGGAAAGCAACAGCGGCGGGTGCCAAAGGTCTCAGGTCTGCAGCAAAGGTGCTTGGCGGGAGTAGGGAGCTCTCTGCACTCCGCCATGATCACCTGTTAGGAGCGGCTGGTGGCGAGGCATGGCTGCCCGCGGGCACTCCTAACGGCAAGTTCCCCCCACCCTTCCCCCATTTCGCATGTTTTAAAATAGGCCTAAATTGGGGGGAGGGGCTTAATTTCATTTTATGCCTATAAAACATGCTGGGTCTTCCTACTGTGGGTGCGTATTGTTGGAGAAACACGGTATTCAGATTTATTTCTGATTGGGTCCTTTTATCCTGAAACTGTCATCACAATCAACAGGGGGTATATATTTAGGTTTAAGCCCTACTTTATACATGTACAATTGGAATTCACTATGTAGTGAAGACAATATTTAGAGTTACAGGGTGTGCAACGTTGGTTAAGTCCATATTCAGAATATGTATTTTATTTTTGGTAATGACTAATTTATATCAATAGCTGTCAATTTGATGTTTCATAGCAGGCAGGCAGGCAGAAGGGGGGGAGGGAGAGAAAAAGAGAGGGATGGAAGGAAGGGACAGAGAGAAAGAGAGGGGGAGGGAGGGGAGGGAGGGAGGGAAGGAAGGAAGGAAGGAAGGAAGGAAGGAAGGAAGGAAGGAAGGAAGGAAGGAAGGAAGGAAGGAAGGAAGGAAGGAAGGAAGGAAGGAAGGAAGGAAGGAAGGAAGGAAGGAAGGAAGGAAGGAAGGAAGGATAACTTAGAATCTGAATGTCTATGTAACCACCTTATCCTGGGACTGTGGTTATTTTTCCTGTTTCCAAGGTGGGAGGGAAATGTAAGCACTGTGGGTTAGAAAACTTAGGTTGAGCAAATTCCAGGAGAAATGGCAATCTCTTTGCATTCTATTTCCCAGAAAACAGTCTGGTTGTGGCCATGAAGTTATGCTGCAATTGAGTATGAGGACATCTCTCTCTCTCAATCTCTCTCTCTTTATCTATGACTCCAGCTAAATTAGCTTTTGGATTATAAAAGATGTTTATTATGGGCTTCAGCAAATCATTTTCTGTCACGGTTTCTCCCTAGATAAAATCCTTTCTATCATTCTGTTGGGACAAAAAAATGTAGATTTCTATGATTTCCCCATCTCCCAGTCTCCAAATTATGCCTTCCAATTTGCATGTGGGGAGTCATTTAAAAGGGGAAAAAAAGCATAAATATAGCTCTCCCTATGTGGTACATTATCTTCGTGCAGCATTCCTATCCTGTCGCCTAATCCAGAGACCCTTGCTGCCTTCTGCCAGTGGAGAATTAACTTTCCTACAGGAGCTGGTAAAAATGACTCACCTTAGCAATAGGCTACATGCTGTATAATCAGCTGTGCAGCCATATGGGCTGTATAAATAGCAAGATGGTATATTTACTGGTCAAGAAAACAGCCAGCTTAGAATATCAGACTGTAACATCTCGCTGTCCATTAAGGTCATTTGCAGTTTGCAGTGGTATTTTCCACTGGCAACCACAGGCTACAGTGAATGGCTTTTATGAAGAGATAAGCAGGCTAATATTCGCAATATCATTTTTAGGATGCTCTGAACAGATTTATTGATATCCCCATTGAATAAAGCCATGGAACAGTCCCGTCATGCAGAAAAGAGAGAATATGATATATGTGAAACAAAAATAAAGACAACAAAGGAAATATGACAGTTATCCATAACTAGAGTTATTGTTGCTTTACTCTCTGTTTAGTTTCATGGCCATCTCTCCAGCTACAAGGATAAAAGGGATGCAGTGAAGTATGCGCACTTCCATATTATGATCTAATATCTACTAACTATCAGAGGCAATTTAAACACTGAGTCAAATTACCCCAAATCCTGTTCATCCCTTTTCTTAATAACCAAAAAAAAAAAAAAACACCCTAACCCTCTAACAGCCCTTGTAGAAAACTGCCAGCATTTAGCAAATTATTTGAATGGCTAAGATAAAATTGGAAAATATGTTTATCTGCCGTAGGTATAACTACTCAATGGAAATGTTCACTTTTGTGATGACTTAATTGAAGTGTTTATTTTCAAAATGTATTGGTTGATCGACATTAGATTGATATCAAGGGTTTTCTCACAGGGCATTAAAACATAGTGACATGGTTCCATATGTTGTATTAAAGCTGCTTACTTCCTTGCCAGAAGAGTTTTCAAATATCTAAATAGAAATGCCTTAAGTTACTGCCTAACAAACGACACAGAGATTGCATTGATAAAATACAGGCAATTAAAGATATATGGGCTACATTGTAGTAGCATAGTAAACTTGGATAATGTTAAATTTGGTTGAATCATAGGGCTGGAAGAGACCTTGGAAGTCTTGTAGATCAATGCCCAGCTCAGGGCAGGTGTTCTTATACAATCTTGGACAAATGTCTGTCAAGTCTAGCAATGGAGCACTTACAACTCCAAGGGGGAAATCTATGGAGATTCTCAGTCATCCAGGCCATGATTGTCCCACACATGATTTTTCAGGAGGCAACTGGACTTCCTTGTTTTTTTTTTCTTTTGAAGACATTTCACTTCTCATCCAAGAAGCTTCTTCCACCCTATCAAGATAGTGGAGACTGGAAGGATTTATATTCCTTGCGGACACTGGTCATTTGCATCCTTTTAGAGGGTCATTGAGGCCACTTGATGGTTTATCTGTGTCCTCAGGGTCATCTGAGTGGTGCTCCTGGTTCCTATAGTCTACAACTTTTTCCTCTGGAAGTCCATTCCTACTCCCAACACCATTCAAAGGGTGTTCATCCCAAATTACATAGCTCAAAGTCTATAGAGATTCTCAGTCATCCAGGCCATGGTTGTCCCAAAGGTGCTTTTTGAGGAGGCAACTGGACTTTCTTGCTTTTTCTTTTGATGATGTTTCGCTTTTCATCCAAGGAGCTCCTTCTACTCTGACAGGATATTAGGGAATGGAATATAACAGTTGTCCATAACTGTCAACTTAACCTCTAGTGACATCATGGACTTGTCGATGTAGCTTCCCTAGATCAGTGCAGAAGTATTTTGAAGGAGGTTCCACATTCAAGTACTAACTGGACCAAACTTTGGTTTAGTACCCACATCAATAAAGGAACCATGGATTAGGCCCAAGCAAAACTTGCTTCTGTAGGTCCTAACTGAAACTGGAATTAGATCTGGAGGAAAAAAAAGTGAAAATGAAAATTGAGAGCCACATATTTTATGAAGCTAGACAGTCTGCCTGCCAGCTCTTCACGGCAGATGGATAATACATATCCCAAAAAGAACAGATGCTGTTGATCATGTACAGAGTTTAGTACCCCCAGTGATGTGCTGCTAAATATTTAAGAATTGGCCCTGCCAGATCTACTGTCATCATCACACTGTGTTAGGTGTTCAGGATGAACCCTGAATAACAGAACAGAATAACAATGGAAAGAAATCTTGGAGGTTTTCTAGTAACGGCAAATCATTCCATTGATTTAATTGTTCTAACTGTCAGGCAATTCCTCCTAAATTCTAGGTTGGATCTCTCCTTGATTAATTTCCATCCATTGCTTCTTGTCCTGCCTTCAGGTCCTTTGGACAATAGGATGACCCCATCTTCTTTCTGGAAGTCCCTCAATTATTAGAACTCTGCTATCATGTCACCCCTAGTCCTTCTTTTTATTAAACCATACATACCCAATTCCAGGGGTGGGATTCTACCAGTTTGCACCTATTCACTAGAACCAATTGTTAACATTCTAAGCAGTTCGGAGAACTGGTTGTTAAAAGAAATTACTGTCCTAATCCTGTAAGGAATGCAGGAAGGAAACATTCTGGTGTTGCTTACAGAAACTGCCTCTCTGTTAACCCTTATTCCATTCTGGCCAGGACTAGACTTCCTGTCTCAGGAACCTCTCTGGAGTTTTTTTCCCCTCCTTTGCTGGTACTTTGCTTGTGTGGAGTGACCATTCAAAGTTACCATGGCACTGAAAAAAGTGACTTATGACCATTTTTCACACTTACGACTGTTGCAGCATCCCCACAGTCATGAGAGGTCAGGCGAGGAAATGCGTGCCTTGATATGAGTGATATTGAGTTGCCCACACCCAGCCAATAAGATGACCACCAAGCCACGCCCACCACCTAAGCCACACCCATAGAACCAGTTGTTAAAAATTTTGAATCTCACCTCTGCCCAATTCCTGTAATCATTCTTCATATGTTTTAGCCTCCAGTCCCCTAGTCATCTTTGTTGCTCTTCTCTGTACTCTTTCTAGAGTCTCAACATCTTTTTATATCATGGTGACCAAAACTGGATGCAATATTCTAAGATGCTAAATATATAAGAATTGGCCCTTCCACCTGCCAGATCTACTGTCATCATCACATTGTGCCGAGCCTGAACTCTATTCTCAAACAATTTACAGAATTCCAGAAAACTTTAAAATTGGCTCTTGAGAGCCAGGGCAAACCAGCTCCAGCATATCAGTGCCTACCCCACAAAATCTTTTATACTGAAGAAAGAAAAGGTTTAGATCTTTTAAAAGAACTGAACTGGAATCTGTGTCCTGACATTTAGAAAAATTCAGGACTACCATGGTCATGAACATACAGTATGAATAAAATCTGGAATCTCTAGGATCCTAAGGAAAAGTATGAAAAGGCCAGCGCATTGAAATAGATAGCTATTTTGCTTTAGGAAGTATTTTTCTGAAGAAGAATGTAAATACTTCTAATCAAGAATACTACATTAAGCTTGATATATAGAATTCAAGTCTCATGTCTGCATTTCACTGATCTAGAGAATTGATTTTATTCTTCAGGCCACGTTTTAATTATTTTTCTGTAAAATCTTCTTGTAATTGGAATTTTTTATTTGAATTCTTTATCTTGTTACAATGCATTTTGTGGTTTGGCCTAGAGCATTGTATTGATTTTTGAAGTTTATTTGAAGAAATTTGCCAACTGCAATATCCCCTAATCGAGGCAGCACTGGGCTCTATTTGTTTCCAAGATTTTATGCTTGCATTTACATATATAACATTAAAATGCTTTAAACAATTTACGTTTTCTTTAAGAAGGTTTGATTTTGTTTATCTGTCATGAGATTGGGCTCTCAAGCAATACGCCTCTACAGTACTTAGCCAGATATAGTACCCTTGAAATTATTTTTTGTTGTTTCATTTTGTTCTTTAATCAAGATAACATCAGGCCTTATCTAGAGCCTTATCTATCTGACTAAGTGGGAAGATGACAGGCAAGAGATCCCTGAATGGATGGTGGCAACAGGAATAACCAAGCTGCTATTCCAAAATATGACTCAGAGGACTTGTGGAAGAGAAATCCCAAAAGTGCTTTTTCAGAAGGCAATTGGACTTCCTTGTTTTTTCTTTTGAAAATATTTTGCTACTCCTCCAAGAAGCTTCTTCAGCTCTGACAGGATAGCGGGGGAATGGAAGGATTTATATTCCTTGCAGGCAGCTGGTTGTTTGCATCCTGTTAGAGGGTCACTGAAGCATTTGGAGGTTTATCTGTGTCCTCAGGGTCATTTGAGAGGTGCTCCTGGTTCCTGTAGCCTGCTATTTTTCCTCTGGAAATCCATTCCTTATTCCCACACCATTCAAAGGGTGTTCATCCCAAATTGTACAGCTAAAAGTCTATAGAGATTCTCAGTCATCCAGGTCTCAGTTGTCCCAAAGGTGCTATTTGGATGAGAAGTGAAACGTCTTCAAAAGAAAAACCCAAAAGTCCAGTTGCCTGTTGCAAAAAGTACCTTTGGGACAACCATGACCTGGATGACTGAGAATCTGTGCAGACTGTGGAAGTGAAGGTTTAAAATATCCAGCCTTCTAACTCTTATTCCTTCACCTCCAGTAGCAGTGAGAACATGCATTGTCTTAACCAGCTGATTTAGCAATAAGAATCAGGACTAACCATTAACCAGCGGAGCTGTGCATTTCCACCCAATGAGTCTCTAAAATATACTTTGGAGCATCCAAGAGTATGGTCATATAGTACTTTTTACAACACCTTAATTCAGCCATGACTTTTCCTCCAACTGCTTTCTGAAATGCTTCAGAGATTGAAACAGAAACATTTCCCTACTACGCAAGCAAATTGTTTTTTCAATGAAGGAAAAGGCTGAAACACACTCAAGAACCTAATGAAGAACAACTTAAAATATGTATACCAGGGGCGCCAACACTGAGCTCTTCAATAAGGGAAGAAGGGATTTAAGACAACAACAACAACAACAGCAACAGCAACAGCAATAACAATAATGTGATGTTGATCGATTATATTTACCAAAGGCAGAGGGTGGTCGAGGTCTCCTACAAGTAAAGCAGATTGTAGAAGAAGAGAGACACAGCTTGAATGACTACAGCCAGAAAAGTGAAGAGTAAATGATTAAGGAAGTACATAAAGGAGGCCTTTTGAAGACAACCAAGTCAAAAGCTGAATACAAAAAAGAAGTAATTGAGAAGTGAATTGAAAATTGGAAAAGTAAAGCTATGCATGGCCAATACCTGAAAAGTATTGAAGGCAAAGCTGACTAAAAGCTTATTTGGAATTGGATAAAATCAGGAATACTGAAAAAAAGAAACTGAAGGCTTTATTTTGGCCGCTCAAGAACAAGTCTTAGCCACAAATTGCATGAAAGCAAAGATTCAGCATTACCATCAAAAGCAAATGCCACCTCTGTAATGAGAAAGATAAAACAGTTGATCATTTAATCAGTAAGTGCAGCAAAATTTCACAAACTGACTACCTAGAACGCCATAACCAAGTTGCTAAAATCATTCACTGGAAACTGTGCCAAAAGTTTGGATTTGAGTCTAGTAACAATGACTGGGAACATCAGGTTGAGAAGGTTCTGGAGAATGAAAAAGTCTATATCATGTGGGACTTCAGAATTCAGACTGACAAGCACTTGGCCCACAACACACCTGACATAACAATAGTTGAAAAGAAAAAGGTTTGGTTCATTGACATTGCAATACCTGGTGATGCATGAATTGAAGACAAGCAGCAAGAAAAAAAAATTGCAAAGTATCGGGACTTACAAATTGAAGTTGAGCGATTTTGGAAAAAGAAATCGTGTGTTATCTCAATTGTGATTGGAGCCCTTGGAGCAATACCTAAAGGGCTGCTTCACTATTTGGAAATCCTGAATTTATCAGACTTGAATACCTTGATTCTACAAAAAAAACCATCCTACTTGGAGCAGTTTATATCCTCCGACGCTACCTGAACAGTTCCTAAGTCCTTGGTTAGGATTCGAGCTGTTGAGCTACCAACCAGCCCCAAAGGCTGTGAATCTCACCAAAGATTAACCACAACCACAACCACAACAACAATAATAATAATAAATGCATATAAGTTCTCATTAATTAATATGCACACTTTGATTCACTGCTATTGTTTCGCTCTGAAATGTAGCTATTGGTAGGTTCAACAGATTACATAATTAATTATAAGCCGTTCGATGATTAACCAAAATGTCTGTAAGCTGCAATATTAGAAGCAAGAAATTCAGGATTAACCCAGCTCTGGAAATATTCACTTGAAAAATCCAGGAAAGGGTACAAACAGAATGAGCAGGGCTTGTAATTTTAATAAAACGCCAACCCCTGCACATTAGAAATTCAAAGCGCTTTTTAACAAGATTTTCATTCTCTTCCACTTTATTAAACATACATTATACATAGCAGCCTCTAAAGGGATTTTTTTGGCGCCATGCTAAAATTGCCCATTTGATCTTTCTCCCTCCCTTTAAGGAGGCAAAAAGTGGCATCATTTTTTTTTTTGTCTTTTTGGCTAATAGAGGGATTTTTCCGTCCTTCGCGTCCCTTAAGAATAAAGAATGAAAAGAAACAAAACCAGACCGATTAAGCCTTCGAGGCTACTTTTTACATTTTTATTAGGAATTGCTTGCACACAGAAAGTTGGAGATAAATGGGAGATAACCGGAAGATAATCAGCACGTTAGGTCAAGGAGTTGATTTCCACTGCATAAATGTAATCCACTCCTACCCTTACATTTTTCAGCAACTAATTCCGATGAAATCAAAATTATTTACACAGCACGATTTCCCCCAGGGCTTTATTAAGAAGTTATTTTCCAATGAGAGGTGACAATATTATCACGATCTTTGGCCTCGATGGGTTCTTGAAATAATGTCTCTATGTTTGAAACAGCAACCGGCTCCTGCATTTATATGGATCTCCACATTAGGGGAAGCTGAATAAAACATTCTGCCTGCACAAGGAAACTGTGTGAAAGGAATGATAAGAAGGGGGAGGGAGTCAGGCTACATTTTCCCTGATCTAACAGACTGTTAGCAGTGCCCGAGAAGAAAAAAAACCTCACAAATGGAGAGTCAGCAACGTATTCATATGATTCCAGCATCTGGTGAATTGGAGCATGCGGCCCTTAATCACAGAGGCTTCATTCAGGCATGCAATCTAATAATTTTCAGAAGCCATTGATCATGCATCTGAATATTTCTTCTTGATGGGAGCAGGGATGCCCATATCCATTGACTGTTCATGCCTTGGTTATTCTGCTGTTCAGAAATGGCTGAAAAGATAAAGTGCTCTTAATAATGTCAAAATAAGAGTGAAGTAAGATTGCTAAACACAAATGAGAGGAGAAGAGGATGATGATGATTGATGATGATGATAGATAATGTTGATGAATATAAAGGTAGATAGATGATAGATAGATAAATAGATAGATAGATAGATAGATAGATAGATAGATAGATAGATAGATAGAAGATATACAAATGATGATGAAGATAGAGATCAATAGATCAGTAAATTGATGGATGGATGGAAGGAAAAAGTGAAAGAAAAAGAAAAGAGATAGATAGATAGATAGATAGATAGATAGATAGATAGATAGATAGATAGATAGATAGATAGATAGATAGATAGATAGATAGACAGACAGAGACAGACAGACAGACACATACATAATAGATGATGGATGGATGGATGGATAGATGATAGATAGATGATAGAAGATGAAGATAGAGTTAGAGATCAATAGGTCAATAAATTGATGGAAGGATGGAAGGAAAGAGAGAAAGAGAAAGAAAGAAAGAAGATAGACAGATGTTATATGATAGATAGATAGATAGATAGATAGATAGATAGATAGATAGATAGATAGATAGATAGATAGATAGATATAAATAATAAATATCTTAAAATCATCCTGGTCTTCCACATATATTTGATAAACACCAGTTTGCATACAGAATAATTAACTCTACAGAGGATGCTATTCACACTTCACGAAGCGTGCTATCACTGAACTGATTGTTATACTGGTGGAATCCCACCCCTGAATACTATTATTAAATTTGCAGAAGATACCACAGTGACGGGGCTTATCTTTGTGGGGGATGAGTCTGCCTATCTAGATGAGGTGGACGGTTGCTTTTGTAGTGTGAAGACAATAACTTGGTTCCCAACACCAATAAGACCAAGGAGCTTATAGTGGACTACAGAAGGAAGATATCAGACATCCAGCCCTTGCTTATCAATGGAGACCAAGTGGAGCAAGTGGCCAGTTTTAAGTTTTTGAGTGTTATTGTAAAAGAGGGCCTGAGCTGGGGTTCTCACATTACAGCCCTGGTCAGAAAGGCCCAGCAGAGATTATACTACCTGAGACTTCTCAGAAAACAACAACTGAATGAAAAACTGATGGTGACCTTCTACCGCTGCACCATAGAGAGTATTTTAACTTACTGCACCTGTGAATCAGTTGCCGATTACACAGTGGCAGATAGGAAAGCACTCCAGAGGGTTAACATCATTTCTCAGAGGATCATTGGTTGCCCTCTCCCCTGTTTGGAAGAGCTTTATAGCTCCTGCTGCCTTACGAAAGTTCAAAACATCTTCAAAGATCCATCTTATCCTGGGAACCCTTTTTTTTTTTAACTATTACCATCTGGCAGATGGTACAAAACAATAAAAACGAGGGCAAATAGGCTGAAAAACAGCTTCTATCCCAGAGCAGTAACCATATTGAATTCTACTGTATAGTGCAATACTAATGCAATATCCGTGGTTTTCAGTTAAATTGTATAGAATGTGAAGGATGTGTTTTTGTTTTATTTTTATAGTTTTCTTATGTATGATGTATACTGAAGATGGCATTTAATTTTGTTGTATGACAATAAGGTAAACTAAACTAAATCATATTTTGCAGAGGCAAATACACAAACACACACACACACACATACACACCAGTGGTGGGATTCAATTTTTTTTACTACCGCGTCTGTGGGCATGGCTTGGTGGGTGTAGCAGGAGAAGGATACTGTAAAATCTCCAGTCAGAGGGGGTATTTGCCAGTAGTTTGTCTGAACTACTCAAAATTTCCGCTACCGGTTCTCCAGAACTGGTCAGAACCTGCTGAATACCCACCTGTGATACACACCAAGCAGATGACAGCACTGAGCCAATCTTCATTGATTTCCCACCCACCCACCCAAAAAAATATTTAAGACTTGATCCCTAGGTAGATGAAAGGTCACTAACAAATCTTAATTCTGTAAATAAGATTGGAAATTTAAAAAAAGAAAATCTTGGAAGGAGACAGATGTAAACCTTATTCATATTGCAATCAAAAAATTATGTGGATGTGTCCACATAGTCAACAAGAATCAATCCTGAAAAGAGACTTTATTTTGGCCTCACTACATTGTTTGTAGCAACACAAGCCTGCCATCCATAATAGTTTAATTTTAGAATATTAAACTCTGTTTTCAGACAATACACTGAACCATAAACCAGCCAACTGTAATTTAGACTAGAATCTGTACTAATTATATCATGTCCGTTGCTGGGAATCATGATTGAATTATAGCAGTGTATCAATGGAATAAGTAAACAAAGAACAGGCTTTGCACCAGAATCAGAGAAAGTTTTAGCATGACTCAAGAAAAGCAAATGTGCCTCTTCACCTTGAAAAACTGGTTATATATGCTTGATAACTTTGTGCACTATTTTATTGCTTCCTTTCCATTAAAGTGTCTTGATTTTGCCATAAACTGCCCTAATTGTATTGGAAGTAGTTTGGCAGGAAAATATGATAAAGTATCACTCTCGAATCAAAGGAATAGCGACAAGGTAGGGCATATCCAACCAAATCATCTAGTTACTTCAATCAGTGTTAAAAAGACAATATGCTATATGGCTAAAATCAGAAGTTCTGGATTCCATCAAGAATACCTATATATTGAAATTAACTTTCCTTCCTTCCTTTTCCTTCCTTCTTTCCTTCCTTCCTTCCTTCCTTCCTTCCTTCCTTCCTTCCTTCCTTCCTTCTTTCCTTCCTTCCTTTCTTCCTTCCTTCCTTCCATCCTTCTTCCTTCCCCCTCCCACTTTCCTCCCTTCCATCCTTCCTTCCTTCCCACCCTCTCTCCCTCTTTCATTCTTTCCTTCCTTCCATCCTTCCATAATTTAGAATACCTGTAACATTTTCACTGGGTTGAGTTTTCTGGGCACGGAAGTAGAATGTCACTTTAGTAAAATTCAGTAAAATCAACAGAGTTACAGGTAGACCTCAACTTACAACAATTCATTTAGTGATCATTCAAAGTTACAATGGCACTGGAAAAAGTGACTTATGGCCATTCTTCACATTTATAACCATTGCAGCATCCCCATAAATCATCAAACTTTAGATGCTTGGCAACTTGTTCATATTTATGGCAGTTGCAGTGTGCCAGGGTCATGTGACTACATCCTGTGGCCTTCTGACAAGCAAAGTCAATTGGGAAGCCATTTTTCACTTAACAACCATGTTACTAACTTAATAACTGCAGTGATTCAACTTAACAACAACTGTGACGCAAAAGGTCGTAAATTCACTTATGTTTCACTTAACAACAAAAATTTGCAGCTCAATTGTGATCATAAACAGAGAACTATCTGTCTTAAGTATCTTATCTGAGAAAACATTGTCAAAGTGGAATTGAATGGTAAGTAATTGATGTATAGATACCATTTCCCCTAATATCTTCTGCTCTTCGTTTCCACTAGTTGTGTGCTATAAAATGCACATTGCTGGTGAAAAATTGCTCACTTTCTTCACATACTGTCCCCTGATTGTCTCATCACAGTTAGGACTGGAAAAATGCAAGAGGCGATGATCGTTATAGATATATAGAGAATAGGTGTGAGGGTGGGAAATGTCTCATTGGGGCAATAATATAAAAACAGTACTTGGTTCAGTTCAGCAGTTGTAAAACCAACAAAAAAATCTGGAGCTAACTAATCAGAGTTTTGTAGCATTAATTCAGCGCCAGAAAAATAAACACAGATCGCTGAGGCTTCATTTAACATCTTTATAAACATAGCAAGTCGATTTTACAAACCAGTTGTAGATTTCTCCAACATGGAGCAAACTCAGACAGAAACACGATGCAAGTGCAGAGCTTCAGTAGTAACTTCAGTAGCACACAGAAACAGATATCAGTTTCTCTTTAGTTCATCAGGCAAGCAGAGGACAGAAGCAGTTTCATCTTCAATAGACAGACTCAAAGCTCAACATAGCTGCAGAGTTGCAGAGCTTAATATAGAGCCACGCCTAGGCTACTTATTAGTTTCAGTTTCCAGCCTAGGCTAATTCTAGTTTCAGCTTCCAAAACAGTCCTCATTGGCTGACTTAGTTGCTATGCCTATTCATTGGCTGACCTTGTTTATCAAGTTCTATTCCATTCATGAATATACTCTGACACTAACATTAATCATGTCCTCCCTGGTGGTTTGGGTTGACTGCTTTTCTGTATCATGGAAGTGGCCAAGATCGCTTGGGCTAATCCAGTGAAATTTCAGGGACTGTGAAATATGAGACAACTCTCATTAACATCAGTCTGTGAAGCATTTGGCATATATTAAGTTGCAGTAGGATTCCTAACCCCCTAATCATCATCTTCATTTAATGACCCCATAATCCCTTGTGGAGTGGAGTCTGGGCAACTGAATGGAGCTAGCAGAGTGTTTTAATGGCCAGATGCCTTTCCTGTTGCCAAGGTGGAGTTTTGTTCAGCAGATTTATTTATTTATTTTATTTATTTAATTGATCTTCTATACTGCCCCCTCTCCCGGCGGGACTCGGGGCGGTGTACAGCCGAATAAAAATACAAACATAAATACAATATTTAAAATGGAATTAAAAGAATTAAATAATTGGCTGAAAAATTAAAACTATCAAAGGTTAAAAACTAAAAAACTATTTAAAATCAATTAAAACCCTGCAAGTAACTTTCAGTGTGCCCAGAGAGAGAAATATCTGCCTGGGATTGAACTCACAGCCTCCTGATTGTGAAGGGAGAGCTCCACCTTTAGGCCACTGTACCACTCCACTCCTAAACCCCTAATACCACCATAGAAACACATACTCCCAACTTCACTTCTTGTCTAAATCTTCAGGGTTTTTGACTGGGGTTATTAGTTGATCACTCCATCAGTTCTGGGCCAGTATATTGAGGACTGAAACATAGACTTTGCTGACCAAACAAAGTCAACCTGGCCTAAGCTAACATGCTTCTAATATTCCTAGATAGAATGATCTTTCAGGCTTATTTAGAAATACTTAGAAAATCTTTTGGCGAAAAGAGTTTCAGACTTAAAATGTTCTGAAGGGAGAAATAGAAAAAGGAAATCCAGTTATCTTTTGGGAAAGCACAGGTAGAAAATTAGCACCCACCCCTCTCCTAAAAGAATGAAAATTTTTGAAAAATATTTAAAAAGGCAGAATAAAACATTTCCCCTAAAAAAGAAATAAAAATCTTAAAGGGAGACAGAAACTCAGCCCCAGCTCCCTGCCTCCAAGTGGATACTACGCTGAGGCCAGCTTTTAGAAATGCAGATTTGGTAATCCATTACTCCCCGCAGTAAGATCTGAACAAAGGTAGGGTTAGCCCTCAGCCAAAATAGGAATTGTCCTTTGTTGCACCAGCCAAACTTCAACCAAGCTTAGCTCAGACAAACTCCTAGGATTTGTACATGGCCCCATGGGAGTCTGACAACAGCCAATAGAATACATGTTCTTGCACAGGAACAGGAAGCTCAAGTTCAAAGCCCAAGAGAAGGTAAAAACCCTTCTTCCACCCTCAACTCCATGTGTTCAACTACACCAGAGAACCATGTGCTTGGTGGTTCTGCTTCATCATTAAACCATTTTCCAAACATCTTCCATGTTTCTAGTGTCTTTCTCCCAGCTTGGAACTGAACCAGATGGCTATTTCTCCCAACACACCTTTGGGACAACCATAACCTGAGTGATTGAGAATCTCCATAGACATTTGAGATAGAAGGAATCTATCTAAAGTTTTAGTGTTTGTGTTTCTTTATTTCTTCTCTGTCTCTGGATTAGAATGGTGTCACTGCATTCTTCTGTGCTAAGGTTCACATAGTATATACTGATACCCTGCATGAGATCTGGGATGATTTTGACCAGTAAGGATCATCTTTAACCATTACCTTGGTCATTATAACAGAGACGTGGTGGCACTGTGGTTAGATTGCAGTATTGCAGGCTAATTCTGCCCACAGCAAGAGTTCAATCCTGACCAGATCTGTTGACTTAGCCATCTATCCTTCTAAGGTTGATAAAATGAGTACCCAGATTGTTGGGGGAAATATGCTGATGTTGTAAACCACTCAGAGAGTGCTGTAAAGCAGCGGTCACCAACTGGTGGTCCGTGGACCACTGGTAGTCCATGTGAAAATTTCAGGGTCCGCAGAAAAATTATTTGCATTTTTTATACTGCACTAAATCAGGGGTCCTCAAACTATGGCCCCTGGGCAGGATACGTGCAATGAACATTTGTGTTGCTACAGAGAGTCTCTGCCTTCAGGGTCTTCATATGTGGTAGGGGAAGTCAGAAATTCCAACTTGGGGTCTGCTTCAGCCTCTTGGTGTGGGGCTTTGGGCTAAGGCTGGAGGGAAGGGCCGATGGTAGCAAAGAGCTGGAGGGCCTTGTTCCAGTGGGACTGCATCATGGCCTGAAACGGGCTGACCATCTCATCCCACTGAGCCTCCAGGTGCCAGTACCTGGCCCTGCACTTCCACAGATCTTCCCTGTGCTTGGAAAGCCTATGTTCATAGTCCTCAGTGAGGTGCTTTGCTGAGCCTCCTTCTCGGTCAGATGTGATTTGAACTGAGACAGCTGTTTTGCCAACTCTTTCTCTTGCTGGCTGCTTAGCTCCAACAACTGCTTCCTGTTGGGGCCCTAAGAAACCCGGGCGGGCAGGTGAGGAGTGGCTGGGAGAGGAGGGATGAGTAGAGGCTGGCAAGGTGCCCAGCATGAGTGACATCGATTTGGCCACACCCACCCAATCATATGACCACCTAACCACACCCACCCAGCCAGTCATTAGGCAGATTATATTAGTGGTCCACGGGATTTAAAATTATGAATTTAGTGGTCCCTGAGGTCTCAAAGGTTGGTGACTCCTGCTAAGTATGTGTAAAGCACTGTGGAGCAGTATATAAGACTAAGTGCTATTGTGCTAACTGTCATGTAGTTTCAGGATAAGGAGTAGTTGTCTCAATGCTGCTGTCATGTTGGGAGAACATAATAACCATGACCCATTACTCTATATCTAAATTAGCCATCCCTCTCCCTTCTTACATCATTGTCTAACTACATCTTGTAAGGAAACAAAACCCAATGAATAATTAAATATATCAGACACATGAAATATAAATTCCAGCAGCTGGAGATGGGTGGATGGCACATCTTACAAGGGAAGTGATAATCATTGTAGACAGTGGAACATCAACTAAAATATTTTTATTGAAGACAGGGCCTCTTGCAGACTATACGGGGATGATCTAATGATGTATCTGATTAATACCTTGGGGAATAACCCTCTGTTTATAAGAACATTGCTGTCAGAAGGCTATTGTTCTGCCTCTTCCTAACATGTGTTAGATTTGGGAGCTGGTGTTGTCCTCTTTACCCTAATGGTTGTAAGAATACAGATAAGGATCAGACAAGAGTGATTAACTATAACAGCAGTGCAATTCTCAATGCTCTGCTAAGTCCATTGTTTTAAGCACGCCCATCAAGAAATACACACATTATCTTGGCTAAAAAAAAACTCTTTTCTGCACAGGTATTTCTTCCATTATATGTAAACAGAGATCATACCACTGTCTCCTCACCTGTAATAGCAAAAACAACTTGAAAGTTAGGGACAAGGCAAGGCAATTTTGACCACTGCAGGAATACTTTTAGAGGTCACTCTGCATATGTTACTGTGATTGGGTTTGTCACCCTGTCCTGTTGGCGAATCCAGAAAAAGGAATTGCTGGGACCCTTGAATAATTGAGAATCTTTACAGACTTTTAGCTATATAATTTGGGGTTAACTCTCTTTGAATGGTGTGGGGGTAGGAATGGATTTCCGGAGGATAAATTGCAGACTAAAGAACCATTTGCACTACTCAGGTGACCCTGAGGACACAGATAAACCTCCAAGTGTATCAAAGACACTCTACAAGGATGCAAAGGGGGAGGGGGAGGGGAGGAGGAGGAGGAAGAGGAGGAAAGGAGAAAGGAAGGAGAAAGGAGAAAGAAAACAGAGAAAGAGACAGAGAGAGAGAGAAAGAGAGAAAGAAAGAAAGAAAGAAAGAAAGAAAGAAAGAAAGAAAGAAAGAAAGAAAGAAAGAAAGAAAGAAAGAAAGAAAGAAAGAAAGAAAGAGGAAGGACAGTGTCATGCTTGAGAACAGAACAATGCCACATATAGAAGCAAAAAAAGAGTCTCAAGCACCTGTTTATACTAAACTTGTTTATACTAAAACTCACCTGTGATTACATTTGGTGTGGCTTATTTACAAATTGCTGCATTCAACAAATGCATTCAAGGTGACCATCCTCCATCTCTGCTGAGTCACAACAGCCAATCAGAGGAGCACTGGTCACTTTCTTTGTCATTATTAATGTTGTTCAACCAAACACCGAGCACCTGCTTTTTACCATGTGATATATTTTTGGGTACCAATGCTTTTTTTTTTTTTTTTTAAGCGTGCAAACAAAAGGTGGAAAAGGTGAACTGACCAGAGGTACATTTCTGCTCAAAAAATATTCACACATCCTGTTTTGTAAAAATGTTACCGGATAGCAACAATGGTTCGGTCACATCTAAAAAGTGTCATTTATGGGGCACAACTGTTGCTTACAGGCTGGCGGTATTATTGCTTATCTGTAGCTCTGCCCCTGAAGTGCAGTTTTGACTCTTTTATTATTTCTTTCTAAATACAGCAAAGAGATTTATGCATCCATTTTCTTTTTAGTTTATTTTTATTGCTTTTCCTATGCAGAAATAATAAAAAAAAAAAGAATGGGAAAAATGTAATAATGAATAAAGGAAGGTCAAGCAAAAGAGGACATGTCAAAAACATATGTTCATACATATAGATTAATTTTAGGGCCTTACCCAGACTGAATAATACCAGTTGGACTTTCGATTATCTTAAAGTGCAAATACATTTCATCAGGCCAAATTGTAAGTAAAGCTGCTCTCCAATGCAGCAAAATAATCTTCTTAGCAAAATCATAGTTTCATTTAAATCCATAGGTAGTTGGCCCAGCATCATATGCTGAATTATTGTGCTAACAAAATGCAGATGTACAGACTCTTAACTTCAGACATTCGCTATGTTTTGTTTTGTTTTAAATTTTAGCAGTCTCTATTGCAGGGGTGTCAAACTCACATTGTCATGGCAGCATCACATGACGTATCGGGATTTTTCTAAAACAGGCATGGGTGTGGCCGGCACATGACTCATCCGGTCCGTGGGCTGGAATTTGACAGCCCTGCTCTATTGCCTTTATTTTTTTAAACCTAGAAAAAGGGGGCTCCAGAAAACGTCACCCCAATTGCGATCTCTTTGACTAAATGTCATCTCCAGAAAATGGAAATTCTCAGTCATTCAGGTCATGGTTGTCCCAAAGACGTTTTTTTAAAAGACAACTGGACTTCGTTTTTCTTTGAAGATGTTTTGCTTCTCATCCAAGATTTTTATCAGGTTCGCCTGATACGCCAGATGCGGCCCTTTCTTGATCGGGACGCCTTACGCACAGTCACTCATGCCCTGGTCACCTCCCGTCTGGACTACTGTAATGCCCTCTACATGGGGCTCCCTGCGGAGAGCACCCGGAGGCTTCAACTGGTACAAAATGCAGCCGCGCGGGTGGTTATGGGGGCGTCGAGATACTCCCATGTGACGCCCCTCCTGCGCGAGCTGCATTGGTTGCCGGTGGCCTTCCGGGTTCGCTTTAAAGTACTGGTTTTAGTCTTTAAAGTGCTCCATGGCATCGGACCAGGATACTTACAAGACCGCATTCTGCCAGTAGTCTCCCACTGACCGGTGCGCTCCCACAGAGAGGGTCTCCTCCGGGTCCCGACGCCTTCTATGTGTCATCTGGTGACCCCGAGGAATAGGGCCTTCTCTGTGGGGGCACCCGCCCTTTGGAATGGGATGCCCCCTGGATTACGAACGACCAGTGACCTGAGGGCCTTCAGACGTGACCTGAAGACCTGGCTCTTCGAGCAGGCCGGCCTGAGCTGACTAATGGGATTTTAAATGGGGTTTTTAGATTACTTGGGACGGGGTATGAAGTTTTATTGATTTTAATTGGGGTTTTTAGATTTGGGACAGTCTAGTATTTAATTCTCTTTTAAATAATTTATACTTTGTCTACTTGTATTTTAATTGGCTGTTCACCACCCTGAGTCCTTCGGGAGAAGGGCGGTATATAAAACTCAGAAATAAATAAATAAATAAAGCTTCTTCAGCTCTGACAGGATAGGCAGTTCTCTATCCTTTCAGGAGTTCCAAGACGGTTCCACAACTATTCAGGTGACCCTGCATGCACAGATAAACCTCCAAGTGGCCTCAACGACACTCAGAAAGAGTGCTAACAACCAGATGACTAAATATAATTAGGTAGGTAGGTAGGTAGATGGATGGATGATAGATGATAGATAGATGATAGATAGATATAGATGTAGATGTAGATAGATATATAGATAAATGAGAGAGAGATGAGAGAGAGAGAGAGAGAGATGTAGATGTAGATAAACTTCCAAGTGGCCTCAATGACTCTCAGAAAGAGTGCTAACAACCAGATGACTAAATATAATTAGATAGATAGATAGATAGATAGATAGATAGATAGATAGATAGATGATAGATAGATCTAGATGTAGATGTAGATAGATAGATGATAGATGGTTTAGAGAGAGAGAGACAGATGTAGAAGTAGATAAACCTCCAAGTAGCCTCACTGACTCTCAGAAAGAATGCTAACAACCAGATGACTAAATATAATTAGATAGATAGATAGATAGATAGATAGATAGATAGATAGATAGATAGATGGATGGATGGATGGATGGATGGATGGATGGATGGATGGATGGATGGATGGATGGATGGATGGATGGATGGATGGATGGATGGATGGGTGGGTGGGTGGGTGGGTGGGTGGGTGGGTGAGTGGATGGATGAATGGATAGATGATAGATAGATGATAGATAGATAGATAGATAGATAGATAGATAGATAAGATAGATAGATAGATAGATAGATAGATAGATAGATAGATAGATAGATAGATAGATAGATAGATGGTAGCTATATGATAGATAGATCTAGATCTAGATGTAGATAGATAGATGATAGATAGATGATTGATAGAGAGAGAGAGATGTAGATGTAGATAAACCTCCAAGTGGCCTCAATGACTCTCAGAAAGAATGCTAACAACCAGATGACTAAATATAATTAGATAGATAGATAGATAGATAGATAGATAGATAGATAGATAGATAGATGGATGAACGGATAGATGATAGATAGATAGGTAGATAGATGGATGGATAGGTAGGTAGGTAGATAGATAGATAGATCATAGAAGGGTTTTAATATAAATCTTTCCATTCTCTACCATTCAGTCAGAACTGAAGAAGCTTTTTGGATGAGAAGCAAAACATCTTCAAGGAAAAACAAAGTCCAGTTGCCTTTTGAAAAATTGAAGAGTTTCCATCAGCAAGTTAACTCTTCAAAAACAGAACAAGATGAGATCTATTTGGTGCAATGGGAGAAGACAACAAAAGAAACAACAGAATAGCATAGCTAGAAGGGGCCTTGGACATCTTCTATCTAGTCCAACCCCCTGTTCAAGCAGGAAACCCTAAAACATTTCAGACAAATGGTTGTCCAATCTCTTCTTAAAAACCTCCAATGTTGGGAGGACCCAAAACTTCGGTAGGCAAGTCGTTCCACTAATTGGTCTGTCAGGAAATTTCCCCCTAGTTCGAATTGGTTCTCTCTTTGATAAGTTTCCATCCATTGCTTCTTGTTCTACTATCAGGTCCTTTAGAAAATAGGTTGACACCCACCCACCCCCCACTTCCTTGTGACAGCCTCTCAAATATTGGAACACTGCTATCACAGCACTTAGCAATAGCACTTAGACTTATGTACCACTTCATAGTGTTTTAAAGGTAAAGGTTACCCTTGCACATATGTGCTAGTCATTTCCGGCTCTAGGGGGCAGTGTTCATCTCCATTACAAAGCTGAAGAGCCAGCAATGTCTGAAGACGTCTCTGTGGTAATGTGGCCGGCCTGACTGAATGCTGAAGGCGCATGGAACGCTGTTACATTCCCACCAATGTGGTTCCTATTTTTCCACTTGCATTTTTACATGCTTTTGAACTGCTAGGCTGGCAGAAGCTGGGACAAGTAATGGGAGCTCACTCAGTTACGTGGCGCTAGGGATTCGAACCACCGAATTGCCAACCTTTCTAATCAACAAGCTCAGTGTCCTAGCCACTTAGCCACAGCCCTTTTAAAGTGGCTTACAGAGTCAGCCTATTGCCCTCAACAATTTGGATTGTCATTTTACAACCTTGAAAGGATGGAAGGCAGAGGCAACCTTGAGCCAGTCATGTCACCCCCTAGTCCTTCTTTTCATTAAACTAGAAAGTTTGAGTCTCAAAATGGACTGAGCTGTTCTGAGAGTTTTGGAGAAAAACAAATCCAGGAAAGTAATCCCAAAGATCTGGGAGAGCCAGAGAGGTCGTGACTCAGATTGCTGCCAACAATCCATTCTCAATCCTTCTTTTTCTTTGTTCCTGATCTAAGCTCAGATCAGACTGTGCACCTGGCTTTCCCAGAACACACATTTGTGCAAATACATAGAGATTCAAAATCAAGGGTCTTCAAACTTAGCAAGTTTAAGACTAGTGGCCTTCATCTCCCAGAATTCCTGAACTAACATGACTGGAGGAGGAATTCTGGGAGTTGAAGTCCACCAGTCTTAAAGCTGTCAAATTTGAAGACCCTTGCCAGAGGTGGTATTCAACGGGTTCTGACCAGTTCTGGAGAACCGATAGTGGAAATTTTGAGTAGTTCAGAGAACCGGCAAATATCACCTCTGATTGGCCCCGCCCCCATCTATTCTCTGCCTCCCAAGTTCCCAGCTGATTGGCTGGGTCTTCTTTTGTTGCCCTGCACAGGAGAACAGGGCTGGAAGGCAGGTTAGTGGGGAGGGGAGGGGAGGGGATTTTGCAGTATCCTTCCCCTGCCATGCCCACCAAGCCACGCCCACCAAGCCACACCATGCCCACCAAGCCCAAAGCCCACCAAGCCACACCCACAGAACCGATAGTAAAAAAATTTGAATCCCACCATTGACCCCTGCTCAAAATGAGGAGAGAGTCGGAACTCACTTCCTGGGGAATTCTAGGATTTGAAGTCCAAATATCTTGAAGAAACGCTGCTCTCCACCACTGTTGGATGAACCATCAAAGATAGGTCTTTCTTGAAAAATGGTCAGACGTTGCATGCTTCTTAATGTTTACAGCTTAGTGAACATCAACATTTATGAAGACTCTTTACTGAGAAAGCTAAAAAAAAAAAAAACAGCCCTCATTTGTGCTCAGTTACCAATTTTAAATAACTAGGCCTTTAAGTCAGAACTGATAAGTCTCTTGTCAAGACTGAGAAAGTTCCCCTTGGAGTACCACAAAAGAAGAAACATTTGTGTAGAATCAGCTCCCCTTGAAGGAGAAGGCAATTCTCCCATTTTTTTTTTCTTCTGCCAAGTTTTATGCACAGCAAGGAGATGAAAACAAAGATAAGGAAGATTTGATTATTTTGTGTTTCACAGCATCGAGCCCATTACAGCTGCAAATTGGAAGATTGATGTCAAATAACACTAACTATTGCTCCTTGAAAAAAATATGATAAGGAAATTGCAGACAAATAACTCATGATTGCAGAAGATGTGTCTGTTTGTGTGTGTGTGTGTGTGTGTGTGTGTGTGTGTGTGTGTGTGTGTGTGTAAAACAGACCAATCGGTTGGAGAAGTCTATTTCATTCCCTTGGCAATTGTTCCATTTATTCTGGTGATTCAAAGATTTTCAGCATCGTCAAAATTGCACTGGGGGGCAGCCACCTCTGCGGGGGATTGTTCTGAGCCAAGTTGAACTTTTATCGTTCTCCGTTTAGTCTATTTTGAGCCCAAATATAAAGGACCAAATGTACAGTTAAAGAAATTAGTTGATTAAGAAAAGCTCAACGTTTTGCTAACCCCATCACTTCCCAATTCACACTGTAATATAGAAAAAAATAGCTTTTTGTAGAAGTCAGTGTCAATCAAGTATCCCACTGTATGCAGTTATTTCTCATGAGATTATTAATGCATTTTAATAATAGGCTTGTGTGATACACACATTCATGTTCTTTTTTTTAAATAAATAACAAAGGAAGCACAAAGAGGAAACTAAAAGAAGGAAAAAATAAGCTTATAACAGTATTATCTTCGATATCATAGCATATATATGCAGGTCTTGGCGTGTTCGGGTCTTTTCCTGTGTACGATTGAGAGTATCTTGGCAACGTTTCGACGAGATCTCACTCGCCATCTTCAGGCCAGTGTTTTCAGCTTCATGCTGAAACAAGCTATGATTTCCCCAGTAGTAAGGTATGGCTGTGAGAGTTGGAAGGCTGAGTGCCAAAGTTGCCTTAAGATTTTGTGTCTTAAGATAGTTGGACGAGCAGGTACAAAAACAGCCAGGGAAGTGATTAAAAGCTGGGGAACAGGCCACTTATCAGTCAACAGGAATGTTGACTTATCACCAGCCTATCAAGTATTTAGAAGATGAGGGCTGGGCAGCACAAACAAACAACAGCTACTGACTTAAAAGCCAGCCATCAACACACTCCAACCAACATCTAAAAAGCCACATACAACAGGCAGGATCAATAGCACACACAGAACAGCACACACTCTACTAGAGAGAAGTTCTCTGAGGATGGGCTCTAGCATGAGTCTGAAAACTCAGAAGACAAAATCTCTGGTCCAGTGGCTGATCCAGATTGGATCCTGCAACATTATCCTGGGATATGTATATTCATAATTGATGCTTTCCTTTTGGTGGTGTTGGGAAATTGTAGTGTTGGAAAAGACTCTTGAAAGTTCCTTGGACTGAAAGGAGATCCAATCAGTCAATCCTAAAGCAGCGGTCACCAGCCCGGCTGCGAGAAAATTTTGGTGGGCCGCAGAGAAATGTCACCCTCAGAGCACCCCCAAAGCAATTAATCCAGGCTGCGCAGAAACACAAGGCTGCGCTGCCCACATGGGAACCCTCCCCACCCACTCACTCCTTACCCGGTAAACTTGCCTGCTAAGTTGCTATTTTTGTTTTTTTTTTCCTCGGCCATCATCTGTTCTGCTGTGCCAGGAGATTTAGATTAGCTAGAAAGCAGGAAATGGTTGGATTTTTTGCTTTCTACCTAATCTTTAAATCTTTGGCTCTGCTTTTAAGTACAGCCGAACCTCCCTTAGGACTGAACCTTCTATTATTCAGTGCAGACTCACAGCAAGCAAATTTTATGTGACAGACTCAGGTAGCCGATGGAAGATAGATAGATTACTGAATAATTCTATGAGCAACTCAATCTGCCTACCTGCTTTGCCTGATTTTGGGTAAAAGTTGCTCTTTTTTAATAAAAAAAATCAATATTCACATACATGGTGCGTTGTGAGGTAATTTTATGAGTTTGCTTGCTAGCAAATTTTATGTGACAGATTGAGCCAGCCAATGGCAGACAGATAGATCTCTGAATGAATCTGTGATTCTGTGAGTAACTCAACCTGCCTGCCTGCTTTGCCTGTCTTTGGGTAAAAGGTGCTTATTTTAATAAAAAATTCAATATTTATATAAATATTTATAATATTTTCATACAAGCCATGTCCAGCCAGTCACATGACCACCAAGCCACACCCACAAATTAGGCCACACCCACAGAACCGGTTAGTGGTCCCTGGGATTTAAAATTATGTGTTTGGTGGTCTCTGAGGTCCAAAAGGTTGGTGACCCCTGTCCTAAAGGACATCAAAACTGACTGTTCTTTGGAAGGACAGAGATTGAAGCTGAAGCTCAAATCCTTTGGTCACGGAATGAGAAGAGAAGACTGTCAGAGTATATTCATGAACTGGAATAGAGCTTGGTAACAAGTCAGCCAATGAATAGGCATAGCAACTAAATCAGCCAATGAGGACTGTTTTGAAAACTGAAACTAGTATTAGCCTAGGCGTGGCTCTGTAATAAGCTCTGCAGCTCTGCAGCTATGTGAAGCTCTGAGTCTGTCTATTGAAAATGAAACTGCTTCTCTCCTCTGCTTGCCTGCTGAACTAAAGTAAAAAGAGAAAGTAGCTTGCTTGCTGAAGACTGGAGCTCTGCTCTGAACTTGCAACATGTACCTGTCTTGAGTTTGCTCCATGTTGGAGAAATCTACAACTGGTTTGTAAAATCTACTTATTATGTTTACAAAGATGTTAAATAAAGCATCAGCCATCTGTGTTTATTTTTCTGGCGCTGAATTAACACCGCAAAACTCTGAACAAAGACTCCTTGGAAAAGACCCCGATGTTGGGAAAGATGGGAAACAAAAGGAGAAGGGAACGGCAGAGGAGGAGATAGTGTCATGGATGCCATGAACATGAATTTGGACAAATTCAGGATGATAGTGGAAGACAAGGGGGCCTGATGTGCTACAGTCCATAGGGTCACCAAAAAAAATCAGATACAACTTAGCAACATTTTTTTTTAAATGTTGGCATCCTGCTTCTTTACAATCCCACTTTTGCTCCCATAGAATATCACAGGGAATACTATAGTTTACACAGATAGAATAGAATAGAATACTTTATTGGCCAAGTGTGATTGGGCACACAAGGAATTTGTCTTGGTGTAAATACTTGGTGTAAATACAGATCTAATCTTTGTAGATGTAGACACATCACATATGTCTCAATCTTTCCAAGACCTTCATAGCTAACCTACAAAGTTCTAGTTCCGGGTGATTTCTTAGCTAGTTGTTCTTTTACTGCTATGATTGATCCTAAAAGGCAGAAACTATCACTTCAATTATCTTCAATACATACCGGTAATTTGAATATAGAGAATTATGTTTGCATTATTTAAAGCAATTCTCCATTTTACCAGGACAGCACTTTAAAACTCATTATTCTACAGTTTGCATAAGTGACTAATATAAATGTTATCAGCTGCCTTCAGCATCTCAAAAAAAAAAATTATTCTGGCATAGACGTTATAGTTAATTCCTCCATAACTGCCAACTACTGTGAACTTCAGAACTACCATTTGAATTTGGATCGAGCAGACTGAATAATAAATGTTTGTGTTGAACAGACGGCCAAGAGAACGATAACTCACACTCCATTTTTACTATTGCAAACTTTTAAAAAGGGTTTTCTCAGGATGGAATTGGTGTAAAGTAATAACATTTTGAAAGATTCAGTTTTTAATCTTGGAATAGATTTACCTGCTATTTTTAAGGTAGGATTACCCTACTTTGAAATACTTTCATGGGTCAAAGAATTAAAATTACAACTGTAACCTGATCTTCTTGGCATTTTTCATGTATTGCTTGCAGCATTATTTGCAAGTGCAGTTATGAAACTGATCTTTGCACTAAGCAACCATCCCAAGATCTGCCAGGGTTTCAATGGAGCTCAAACAGAGGTGATATTCAGCAGGTTCTGACCAGTTCTGGAAAACCAGTATTGGAAATTTTGAGTAGTTCAGAGAACCGGCAAATACCACCTTTGACTGCCCCCTCCCCATCTATTCTCTGCCTCCTGAGTCCCAGCTGATCGGCTGAATCTTCTTTTGTTGTCCTGCACAGGAGAATGGAGCTGGAAAACAAGTTAATGGGGTGGGGAGGAATGGGGATTTTGCAGTATCTGTGATGACCCAGGGTGGGATACAAAATAAACACAGTCACAAAAACCAGGTAAAGCCCCTTTTATTCCTTCACTTTGCTCCCCAGCTCCAAATATCCTTGACTGGAGACAAAAAACTCCCACACGAGCAATTACAAGAAGGAGGAAATGCTGTTTAAACTAAAAATGCCTATAAATTATAAAGAGTAAAAAACAACATGAACCAGGCAAGATAAGGGCTTGAAGACGTCCACAGATATCAGAACACACACTAGGAAGGACACCAAACTCAGAGAGGAACCATAAACTAGAGATATTTCCACGCTTTGTTTCCAGCACTCGTCCATACGCATGTCCGTCCCCTTATCCAGTTGTCACAGCTGCAGCCCATGAAGAGGATCAAGGCCCTCTCCTCCCCCATAGACCAAGTCTCTCCCTTATCCTCTCCTCCCTGTGTGTCCTAGGATGGAGAGGGGATGGCCCTGGATCCTCCTCTGACTACCCAGATGGCCTCTGCCCTTCCCCAGCCTCCTCCACAACCTCTGGAACCTCTGCAACCTCCTTCCCCCAGGAGTAGGGAGGGAATAGGGATTTTTGGCAGTATCCTTCCCCTGCCATGCACACCAAGCCACGTCCACATAACCAGTAGTAAAAAAAATTGAATCCCACCACTGGGTTCAAATAACCCCCAAGCTGACCTCAGAGAGGAGGTGAATTCTGAAGTCCTTATTCCAGCCAATGACTGAAGCTAGAATAAATGCCCAATCATATGTCTGAAAGGTTTAGCACATTAAATTCATTTTTTTCCCAACAGGTGATTTAATTCCTGCAAAGAAAATCTCACAGGATGTGTTCATCCCTACTTGATATGCAGAAATATAAACTGGTGTTTCGAATCTGATTGCTATTTTCAACTCTCGGGAGTATAATAGAGTTACTGAGAAGTAGAGAAGCAAAGTCAGGAAAGTAAAAAAAAAAAAAAAAGATGATTTGCATGCTGATAAATAGCACCGAGGAGAACAAGAATCTGCTCTTCATCTTTGACCATCATTCATCAAATTTGGGACATAGGAAGAAGGTCAGCTGTGGCAAGCATTTCAGCAGCCCAGGAAATAATTTTTCCTGACAGGCATTTATCTGGATGCCAATATAAGAATCTCTTTTGGGGACCTTGCCAGAGATTCCGAGGCTAGCAGAATAGCAGAACAACAGAGTTGGAAGGGACCTTGGAGGTCTTCTAGTCCAACCCCCTGCTCAGGCAGGAAACTGTATACCATTTCAGACAAATGGTTGTCCAATCTCTTCTTAAAAACTTCCAGTATTGGAGCATCCACAACTTCCACAACTCCTTCTGCTGATTAATTGTTCTAACTGTTAGGGAATTTCTCCTTAGTTCTAGGTTGGTTCTCTTCTTGATTAGTTTCTATCCATTGTTTCGTGCCCTGCCTTCAGGTGATCCCATTTCTCACAACAAAATATTTTTCTTCCAGCAAGGCTCATGCTATCTCTGTATCTGATTCTATTCCTGCTGCCTAAGACCATTTTTTTCTGGTTAAGGAGACATCTGACATACTGTAAGTCCCTTCTCAAACCCTTCTAGTGTTCACTTCAGGGCTTCCAAAAATCCAATCATGTTTAAATCTCACAGTGGTTTACCCTGAATCAACAACAGAAAGAAACTTTCCAGGCGAGCAGTTCAGAGCATAATCCAAGCATTGCTAAATGGCCTAAAATAAATTGGATTAGACTGTGAAGGCCTATATATTCGCTGGTCTTCTGACATTCTTGGTGTTGTGTTTTGTTCATTTTGGTGAGTAGGGTATGGCAGCTCCTTGCTGGCCTAACCAGCCAAATTAATGAAATCATCTTCCAGGGTGACCAATCCATGAACACTATTGCAAACAAGTGTCCATTCTACTACATCCAAAGAATATGCAGCTTCTGAGTTCCATCTTTCAAAATATAACCAAAGAACTTACTAATGGATTGTTTCTCTACCCACCTATTAAATGTGTTCGCAAACACAAAAATAATCTCTTTAGCAGCTCACTGGGTGATAAATGAGTTTTCAAATGGGAAGAGAAGAGTATGATTTAATTAGCATCTAAGTAAATAAACTCTTTGGATAAGAACATTCACGGAAAAATCAACCACTAGAAAGGAAGGAGTATTTTAAAAGAGCCAGACATTGTGTCAGGTTCCCTTGGGGATGAGGAGGGGGCAATACAGGCAGATGGAAATTTTGACACATCTAAAGGGAAGGGGAGATGGCACAGAAATGTTGAGCTGCAAACCGGATGTTACTGGAACTGGCAAAGTTACTGGCCATGTGGCCACTCTGAGGCTACAAAAGGCTTCAAAATGGACCTCTGGAAGTTCTCCATTACAAACTGTAATGAAACCAAAATGACAGCTTACATCACACCGATGCTGCAATTACAGATAGTCCTTGACTTACGATTCATCATTTAGCAATTCTTTGAAGTTACCACAGAGTTCCCCCAAATCTACTTATGGCCCGGTTTTGAAATTATGACATCATGCCTCACAGTCATGTGACCACATGTTTTGTGCTGAGCAACTGATCCATATTTATGGCCATTTGCAGCATCCCATGTGACTGCAATTTACAATGATTTTGCCAGAAACCTGCGTCTACTTCCAGCAAATCCGTGTCCTGACCAAGGCTTCCTGAGATCGTAATTAAGCACCCACTTAGTCCAAACAACTCTCTTTTTATTTAAGTGCTGGGAATTATGTTCATTCCCAGCCCGTAACGAGTCCCAACCAGTTTCTTGAGATAAGCACCCACCTTTATCTCCTTTGAATTGCTGCCAACAACTAAAGTGTCAAATTAACTGTAAAAAGCCAAACGGAGTACAAAGTCCACACAAAGCTTCAAGGTTTAATCCAAACAGAACAAACAATGTTGCTTCCTGCATAGGTTCCTGTCCCTTTGCTCCTCCTTTATATCTTATGGGAGGGGCAATCACCTCCAAGTCTTACTCCCAAGTCGCCCCTTTTGTCTTAACTGTTCTTGCCTTCTGGCAGCTCTGTGCACAAGTGCCCGGGGAACAGGCTCCCCTTGTTCCTCTGCCTCACTGCTGCCAGATTCTGGAAGCTCCGGAGTCAGCACACAACTTACCCAAAACAATAAGGAAGCTTCAATCCAAAAAGAAATTACTTTGGCGGAAAAACAAATCTGGTCATGTTGCCAACTTCAAAAACCGATACAAAAATTTATGCACCAGATAAAAACTGAATGCATCAATTATCACATTAAACAAGAAGAAAACTTTCTACGCATCAATTCCACCCATGCTTTCTACAATTTTATAAACAACAAACTAAAAGACTCAAGGCCCATCCCACCCCTGAAAGGACCCAATGATAAAGACTGCAATGATGACACTATTAAAGCCAACCTCTTTGGCTCAGTATTTGTAAACGCATTCTTTGGCTCAGTATTTGTAAACAGTAATGGATCATGCCCAGTATTTCCTAGTCGAACCACAGACAGCTACAATGATCTAATACATATCGATTTTACAGAAGACAATGTTGAAAAAGCACTATGCAATCTAAAACCATCTCTATCTATTGGACCGGATGGAATATGTGCCTACTTCTTAAAAAAGCTATCCATTGCCATAGCAGAACCTCTAAGCATAATCTTTGAAAAATCTTTCAGGACCAGCTCCTTGCCAAAACTATGGTCACAAGCCACGGTCATCCCCATCTTCAAAAAGGGAGACCCCAGCCTAGTTGAAAATTACAGACCAATCTCTTTATGCTGCGTCACCTGTAAAGTCATGGAATCAATTATTAACCAATCCATCATCCTCCACTTAGAAACAAACAACCTACTCTCTAATAAACAATTTGGTTTTAGGAAACAACTATCATGTAATCTGCAACTCTTACATTGCAAAAACATATGGACTACACAACTCGATCAGGGCAAAGCAATAGACGCAATCTACATAGACTTCTGCAAAGCCTTTGATTCAGTGGTACATGACAAACTACTCCTAAAACTAAAATCTTATGGTATCTCTGGACACTTGCATAACTGGATAGAAGCATTCCTGTCAAACAGACAACAAATGGTCAAAATTGGGAGAGTCCTATCAAATTCTATACCTGTCAACAGTGGTGTCCCCCAAGGCAGTGTTCTAGGACCAACTCTTTTCATACTCTACATAAATGACCTCTGTGATCATATCAAGAGCAACTGCGTTCTCTTCGCTGATGATGTAAAGCTATTCAACACCACAGAAAATACCGCTACCCTTCAAAAAGACCTTGACTACGTATCAAAATGGTCAAACAAATGGCAACTTCAGATCTCAATAAATAAATGCTCTGTCCTACATATTGGCAAAAAAAATCAGAAAATAAAATACAAGCTGAATAGTCAAGATCTTGTTGATGACCCAAACTCTGTAAAGGATCTTGGAGTATTCATCTCAAATGACCTAAGTGCTAGAGGCCACTGTAACTACCTAGCCAAAAAGGCGCTAAGAGTTGTTAACTTAATCTTACGTAGCTTTTTCTCTGGTAATATTACACTAATAACTAGAGCATACAAAACATTTGCTAGACCAATACTCGAATACAGCTCATCAGTCTGCAACCCACATTACGTATCTGATATTAACACAGTTAAGAAAGTCCAGAAATATTTTACAAGAAGAGTTCTTCACTCCTCTACTCGTTGCTGAATACCTTATGCCACCAGACTTGAAATTCTAGACCTAGAAAACCTTGAACTACGCCGCCTTCAGTCCGATCTAAGCATGTTATATAAAATCGTAAATTGCAATGTCCTACCTGTCAATGAATACTTCAGCTTCAACCATAACAACACGAGCAAACAATAGATACAAACTCAAGGTTAATCGCACCAAACTTGATTGCAGGAAATACGACTTCAGCAAAAGAATGGTCAACGTCTGGAATACTCTACCTGACTCTGTGGTTTCTTCCCCAAACCCCAAAAACTTTAACCTTAGACTGTCTACTATTGACCTCACCTCTTTCCTAAGAGACCTGTAGGGAGCGTGCATAAGCGCACCAACGTGCCTACCATCCCTGTCCTATTATTTCTTTTATATTTTATTTTTGTTATATATATCCATGTATTCATAACTATGTTTTACTTATACCTATCATCTTGTAAGCAATTGACAAAATAAATAAATAAATAAATAGTCCCAGTTGGTCCCGGCCCCATCTCTGTATCGGATGCAGGACCATCGTCCAAGTCCTCCCCAGACTCCCACACTGGTCCATGTTCCTCCCCGCTGTCCAACTCTGCTGCCATCTCTTTAAGCTGCCAGCGGACCACAACAAAACCAGCCCAGAGCAAACAAGGGGTTCACTTAATGACTCTCAAGTTTCCTTAATGACTATTTCATTTTCTTAATCTCCGCTGAAAAGGTCATAAAATCAAGTTCTATCACACTGTGATCTGCTATACGACTATGACTTATGACCATAATTGCCAAACTTAATTATGGTCATAACTTGAGGTCTACCTGTGTATATTTACATTGCATGAGGTATGATAAGTCACAGTGTTTACATAACAATTTCATCGCACATGTCTCCGTTGCCCATCCCTCCCCCCATAGATGTCTAATTCCTTAAGATATAATAGAGGCCATTTTGTACCAGCTCAGTTGAAACCGAAAATATTTTGTTCTCCCCTATGGCTCTCTTGCAGTAACAATAAGTTTAGGTCAATAAGCTATGGGGGAAATTGTAACAGTGTGATTGAAAAGGACTGGAAAAAAAAAAAATGCTCCATCAAGACCTCATTGGAGAATCAAAATAAAAAGGAAGCAGTGAGAAGCAAATGAATTAAACTCTCTAGCAGATTTAATTTGGGATTTGAAAATGCTAATAAGGGAAAAGGCTAAGAAAGCTCATAAAATAGAGGTTATTATAAGGAGATGTCAAACCGAAGAATACAAACAAAGAAAGGCACTTCTCTCTCAAGGGGGGGAGGGGGGAAGCAGAGTAAATGGGCCAACCAGATGAGGAAGTGATAGCAGGATTAGGAAAACAGCTTTTTAAAGAATCTCTACAGTAAGTCTACCTTATTCACAACTTCAACCTACCAAAAACTCATCCATTTTTATGTTCCAAATTCTTTTCTCCTGACTATTGATGATGAGGAATTTTTTTTTTTTTTGCATAGCAGCCACTAAGAGGTTTGCTGACTGACTGTTTCTTTTTTTTATGTTATAACATTTTATTAGATTATAGAATAAAATACAAAATACAAAAGCAAATAGTAGGACCCAGTCGGAAGAGGAAGAGGAAAAGAGAAGTAAGGAAGAGAGGGGAAAAAGAAAAGAAGAAACATTGACTTCTGACTCCCTCTGTTCAAGGGTGGGATTCTACCTGGTCGGTCCAGTTCTATTGAACCGGTTGTTATGATTCTGCCTAGTTTGGAGAACTGGCAAATCTCACCACTGGCTGGCTCCGCCCCTCCCCTCCCTGCCCATTCCTTACCTGGCATCTGGACCATCAAACTTGCCTACGTTTGGTAAGTTGCTAGTTTTCCTCTTTTTTTCCCCACTATTAGCTGTTCTGCTGTGCAGGGAGATTTAGCAGAAAATCGTTGGTTTTCTTGCTTTTTAGCTAATCTAAAAGCAGAGCTGAACCTTCCTTAGGATTGAAGCTTCTATTTTTCAGTGCAGACTCAGCTAGCAGATTGCAGAATCATAGATCTCTAAGTGAATCTGTGCTTCTGTGAGCAACTCAATCTGCCTGCCTGCTTTGCCTGATTTTGGATAAAAGTTGCTCTTTTTTTATAAAAAATTCTTTCTATTGTCAAATCTTATAGACCAGGCATCCCAGACTGAATAATACACAGATTCCTCTCTATCCTTCAACTTTAGAGTCAGCATGTCCATTTCCACGCAGTCTAGAATTTTTCACACTTATGGCCATTGCAACATCCCTGTGGTTGCATGATCAAAATTTGGGTGCTTGACAACTGACTCTGATTTATGACCATTGCAGTGTCCTGGTGTCACATGGTCCCCTTTTTTGTGACCACCTGACAAACCAAATCAATGGGGAAGCCAAATTTGCTTCTCAGCTGTGTTAACAACTTAACAACTGCAGTGATTTGCTTGACAACTGTGGCTGAAAAGATAGCAAAACTCGTGTAACAAATAGACTTGTTTTAGCAAGAGAATTTTTGGGCTAAGTCACGATAGTAAATAGAGGATTGCCTGTATAGTACTTATGACTGGCTGGGCCCAAACTGAAGACTTTAATGTAATGTTCAATTAACTACATTCCAGACAAGAATTTAAAGTGAAATCCTAGGTCATAGGATAGTTTGAAGATTCCACAGGAGAGTTGGAGAGACAGCACCAATCTTAAGGAATGAAGTCTACCTGTCATGCCCCTGTCAGAGTCTGAATCCAAGGAGGAAGCTGAACAGCTGACAGGGAGTGGCAGTGGGGCTCCGTTGGCTGTGGAAGAAAATGGGGAAGGGCACAGACCAGCTGGGCAGAGCAGGGAAGAGGTAGAACAAGGGAGAGGGGGTTCAGAGGAAGACCCAGGCCCACCCCCTCTTCATCCTAGGGTGCGAAGGGAGGAACAGAGGAGAAAGCAACATGGGTTGTGTGGCTTACAGGGGAGGAAAGGGCCCTGATTCCCTTCATTAGCCACAGCTGGGAAGACAGTTGATAAGAAAGGCAGGCTGCGTGCAGCAGGCTGCTAGGAGCAAATGTGAATTTATCTTGTATCATCGTGGCTTATCTGTATTCTTGCCATCTTCCCAATTGTGTGAGTTTTGCCATGGCTTCAAGTCTGAAATTCTTGCACCTGCCCTACCAAACTAATTACTTCAGTTTGGCTTGTTTGGACTTTAAGTTACAGTTTGTGTTGCTCATGTTTTGGAATTAATTCTTTGCAGCCAAAGGCTGTTCCTGGGAGAGTTTTTCTCCAGCCAGAAGGTAACCAGGACATTGAAGGCAAAGTTGGAGACAATAAAGGGACTCTTATTGCTTCTCTGACTGTGTTGCCTTTGTGCCACGCCCCGGGTCATCCCACTACCATTATGAAAAATCAACATGTTTCCCACAATGGGAATACAATGCAATGCAATTTTACAACTGAGGACCACCATTTCTATTGCTAAGCCAGGCAGTTGTTAAATGAGTCATGCCTGATTTTATGACCTTTTTTTTTTTTTGCTTTGTTGTGTTGTTAAAGCACATCACTGCAGTTGTTAAGTGAATCAAACAGTTTTAAGCGAATCTGGCTTCAGCCATCGACATTGCTTGTCAGAAGAACAGCAGGAAAGATCACAACTGGTGATTGCATGACCCTGGGTTGCTGCAACAGTTGTTAAACACAAGCTGCTTGCCAAGCATCTGAATTTTGATCTCATGATAGTAGAAACAGTCCTAAGTGCAAGGACTGGCCATAAGTCATTCTTTTCAGTGATCCTTGTAACTTCGAACAATTGCTAAACCAATGGTTATAAGTTGAGGAATACCTGAATTAGAAAAAGTTGTTAAAAGGGGTATATGAATACATCCTAGGACAGAGGTGTCAAACTCAATGTCCATGGGCCAGATCTCGCCCATGGGGTGCTTAGAGCTGGCCAGCAGGGCCACCCTAGAAACAGCAAAGCATCGGCCTGTGGTGCCTCTGTGGCCCTCCCACGCTTCCTTTCCACTGGCAGAGGGTTCCAGGAGGCCATCACAGCCAGAAACAGAGCTCGGGAACCCGTTTTTGCTGACAGAGTACTCAGGCCACCATAGGCGCCCCTGACATGAGTGACATCAAGCTGGCCACACCCATCCTGGCCACGCCCCCCCCAGCCCCGCCCCGAGGCCAAACACAACCCTGATATGGCCCTCAGTGAAACTGAGTTTGACACCCCTGTCCTAGGAGGCTCTTCAAGTTACAAGATCTGAGATTCCATCTACAACTAAATTAAAGGACTTTTCTTTATTTGCTTTTCATCATGACCAAAGAACATGTTGGTCATTCCTTTCCCTACTGTGTGCTCACAACATTGTCTTCATATTATTCCCAACTCATGAATAAAACTCCCTTTTTACAACCCTGTAATCCCTTAATTCGGGTAGGGTCAGGACTACTGTTGTTGTTGCCTAGTGCAGTAATGGCTAACCTTTTGGTTGTCGCATGCCAGAAATTGCGTGTGCACATGTGCCTGCACTCATAATGCAATGCACATGTGACCCCCACTGCACCCTGTGCATGCACACGCAACCCTCCCCACACCATGCCCTCTATGCATGTGCGGCAGACACCCAACAATCAGCTGCTGGGAGGTGTGACGCATACCATGCGCAGTAGGTCTACTCAGGGTGACAGCTTACATACAGGCAGAAATGGCTCTGCATGCCAGTTCGCCATCACGGGCCTCATGAATAGAATAGAACAGAACAGGGCAGAACAGAGCAAAGCAGAACAGAGCAGAGCAGAGCAGAACAGAGCAGAGCAGAATAGAATAGAATTCTTTCTTGGCCAAGTGTGATTGGACACACAAGGAATTTGTCTTGGTGCAAATGTTCTCAGCGTACATAAAAGAAGAGATACATTCATCAAGAATCATAAGGTATAACACTTAATGATAGTCATAGGGTACAATAAGCAATCAAATCATACTAGGAAACAGTCAATAAAAATCGTTAGAATACAAGCAACCAAGCTACAGTCATACAGTCATATGTGGGAGGAGATGGGTGATAGGAGAGATGAGAAGATTAATAGTGATAGTAATGCAGACTTAATAATTAGTTTGACAGTGTTGAGGGAATTATTTGTTTAGCAGAGTGATGGCATTCGGGGAAAAACTGTCCCTGTGTCTAGTTGTTCTGGTGTGCAATACTCTATAGTGTCGTTTTGAGGGAAGCAGTTGAAACCGTTTATGTCCGGGATGTGAGAGGTCTGTAAATATTTGCACAGCCCTCTTTTTGACTCATGCAGAATACAGTCCTCAATGGAAGGCAGGTTGGTAGCACCTGTTTTTTTCTGCAATCCTAATTACTCTCTGAAGTCTGTGTCTGTCTTGTTGGGTTGAAGAACCAAACCAGACAGTTATAGAGGTTAATATAGAGTTATAGTGGCAAATACGCTCTCCTCCCACTTGGAAGATTGAGAGTTCAATCCTAGCTAGCAGCAGATGTTTTTCTCCTAGGATGCAAAGAAAAAATATATATCCTGAACTCATGAATATTACATGCTTAAATCCTCTTTATTGTTTCAGTGCTGAAGTAGTACTCTCACATCGATTCCAACTTCATCCCAAAACAGTCCTAAAGCATGTAAGGACAGCTAAACTTCATCATCCAGAACCTTGAAGGAAGTCAGGTAAGGCAGGATATGGACTGGCAGAGGGATCAGCCAATTTCACGCCAGGAATGCTTTGCCCATTCAAGGATATGCAAAGAGCACTTCAATTCATGGTGAGGGAAAAGCCCAGAAAAACTTCATGACCTTCCCTGAAGCTAATCTAATAAAAGAGGCAATTCTGTTTTGCTTTAAAACTCAACTCCTTCTGATCTGCCAGATCACAGATACCATGAGAATGGGCATATCTTGCACTGTACCATCATATATATTGATATAAGCGCATTCAAAAGCAGGGGTTGGAAGTCTACAGGTTAAACATAGCCCCTGTCAAGTGGCGGTGTCCTGTGTAAAGAAAAGCCAGCTAACACTGGTAGATGTGATATAATGTTTATCTGGAAACACGGATCTGGCACCAAGTGACCAACCAGAAAAGGAATGAAAGTTTGTGCTACTGTGGTTGCTCCAATCCCACCTGCTTTATATCCACCGACAGCTTGCTTCCAATATGGCCACCACAGTCCAGCCATGCCCCCAGCCGCCCATCCTGGCTTAGCATGCCTGGCTCCTGGCTTCCACCCGTGATCCGACAATCAGTTGTGTTCCTGCAATCTGACAAACAGCTGTTCTTTTGAGATCCGACAATCAGCTGAGTAAAGTCCAGAAGCCTCTTGGATGCAGATCCTTAGCAGTATGGGATGCAGGCGGCCAACTGGCAGCTCTTCCCTGCCAGGAAGGCAGTCCAGCGTGGCCATTGATGCCCATGCACCCGCATCCCAGCTGGCCACTCCTCCTCCACCCAAATGTTGGCCCGGCCCATCTGGTGATCCAGGACTGACAGTCCCTTGAGTCAATTTTCACCAAAACGCCCCTCTCAGATTGTTCCACCAAATATAGCAGCAAAGTGTTTACAGGCACTCCTCAGACTTACAAAAGTTCACATAGTGACCATTCGAAGTTACAAAAAGTGACTGATGACCATTTTTCACACTTATGACCATTTGGCCTACCCACGGTCACATGATCAAAATTCAGATGCTTAGCAACTATTTATTTATTATTTCAATTTATATACCGCCCCCTCTCCCAAAAAGGGACTTGGGGCGGTGAACAGCTTATATTATAAGTGGCAGTGGCAATGCCCTGGGGTCATGTGATCACCTTTTGCGACCTTCTGACAAGCAAAATCAATGGGAAAGCCAGATTCACTGAACAACCGTATTACTGACTTGACAACTGCAGTGATTCACTTAGCAATGGTGGCAAGAAAGGTCATAAAATGAGAGAAAACACGGTTAAAAATGCCTCACTTAGCAAAATAATTTTTGGGCTCAATTGTGGGCTACCTATATTTTTAAAATCAACATCAATAAAATAGACCCATTAAGTCTCTTATACTTATGTTACTAAAACAATAAATGATACATTGCAATAATATCCCTCCTTCTCCAATAATATCCTGCAATGCTGTCTGAAGTCCTTGATAGTTAAAATAATCTTTTTTTTCTACCTCTCCAACTCCCTGCTATAGACAGTTGCTGTCTCTGTGGCTGAATGCAGACATTCTCCTTCCTATTCAGCTATAAAACTAGAGTGATTTCTTGCATCAGGATCATAGCTTGTTCATTAAAGGAAAACAAGCCCAAGAACAGAGGTAGAATTGTTACAGTTTCCTGTTCATACGAAACCCAGTTGGCTGAAAAATATAATCACCAAAAAATGTGAATAGGCTTTTATTCTCCCACGAAGTGAAATCGCATTTGATAGGATTGTCTTGGGTCCTGTTGGGAGGTTGAGTGCAATGCACTATTCTTGCAAAGAAAGAAAGATTCCATCAGAAAAAAGGGAAATACATACAAAGGAAGGGGGGAATTGAAAAGTCAAACCTCAATTTGTATTACTAATGGACAAAGCAGGTTAGAATATATTAATTATGATAATCAAAATCTCGGTTCACCAACAGCCAGTCTCCCTACACAATCCACACAGAAAGGCCAATTCTACCATTTTGATTCTCACTGAAAATCTCATGTTGCTGACTGGAATTTTTTTTTGCCATTTGTAAATGTAGAAGGTTCATGAACTAACACGGGTATGTATATTCCAACACATCTTAATATATGAGCTCTGGTGGTACAGTCATTAGAATGCAGTAATACAGGCAAACTACCCACAACCTGAAGTTCAGTCTTGACAGGATCAAGGTTGACTCAGCCTTCCATCCTTCTGAGTTTGGTAAAATGAAGAGCTAGATTGTTGGGAGTCAACAGGCTGACCCTGTAAACTGCCCACTATGAGGTGGTATATATGTCTACATTTTATTGCTATTGCTCTATCCTTTTCACTGTGCAGAATTTCGTGCATACTTTTCTGGAGGTCTGTAGAGATTCTCGGTCATCCAGGTCATGGTTGTCCCAAAGGTGCTTTTTTTCATGAGGCAACTGGACTTCCTTGTTTTGTCTTTGAAGATGTTTCACTATTCATCTTCTCAAGGAACTTCTTCAGCTCTGACAGGGGGAATGGAAGGATTTATATTCCTTGGTGACAGCTGGTCATTTGCATCCTTTTAGTGGGTCATGGAAGCACTTGGAGATTTATCTGTGTCCTCAGGATCATCTGAGTAGTGATCCTGCTTGCAGACTACAGGAACCAGGAGCACTACTCAGATGACCCTGAAGACACAGATAAATAAAGGTATAAATCCTTCCAAGCTGAAGAAGCTTCTTGGATGAGAAGTGAAACGTCTTCAAAGAAAAACAAGGAAGTCCAGTTGCCTCCTGAAAAAGCACCTTTGGGACATACGTTTCTGGAATTCAGACAATTTGGCAGTGCTCCACCTCTCCCAAATGGGAAGAAAAGTATCCTGTGAACAGATTATTTTTGTCTAGGAACATCCAAAGAAGCAATTTTGCTGGATCTCAATTCTATCTTAACTTCTTTCTGGATTAGATGGGCATTTAGCACCTTTGCAAATCAAATGGGCCAACCTAGACACCAGAGTAGACCAGTTGTCCAAAGTCTTCTATCCTAGGCCATTCTGAGCATTTAAAATTGGCAACTGGCAACCAGCAACCAACTCAGAGGTTGGAGAATGTTTTATAAATTGTGGGGTCCTTCAAGATTTCTGAAATTGATTGTATTATTGTGGACATTTCATTACCCAGCTAGGTTTCATCACTTGGAAACCTGACAATAACATCATCAGTGCTAAAGCGAGTAGGGAACTTCTAGCACTGATGATGTTATCTAGTTGGGTAATGATGTTATCTAGTTGGCTGCAAGAAAGCAGCCAACCTCAGAGAGCACCAAAGACCCCACAGTTCAGCCCTGAGCTACAAATATTATCTTCTATTAGTTTATAAATTGCATGATCCTATTCTTGAAAACACATCGCCCTTCAACAATGTTCACAGTCTGCAACATGTGTGGCTTGTAAGCAGTGGTGGGATTCAACATTTTTACTACTGGTTCTGTGGGTGTGACTTAGGCGTGGCTTGGTGGGCATGGCAGGGGAAGGATACTATAAAATCTCCATTCCCTCCACACTCCTGGGGAAGGTTATTGTAAAATCCCCATTCCCTCCCCGTCCCACTAGCCTGCTTCCCAGCTCCATTTTCCTGTGCAGAGAAACCAAAGAAAACTCAGCCAATCAGCTGGGACTTGGGAGGCAGAGAATAGACGGGGGCGGGGCCAGTCAGAGGCGGTATTTGCCAGTTCTCTGAACTACTCAAAATTTCTGCTACCGGTTCTCCAGTGGCACTGAACACCACCTCTACTTGCAGGGTGGAAAAGAAGCCAGAAGAGAGTCCGTTGCTTGGATCCAGCTTTTATCAGAACCTCCTGCAGCTTTCTTAACAGCTTGGTCGACCTCCAGTTGAAAAGAATACCAGCTTGCATTGGAAACTTCTATGACAACTTACTTTGTGAAAAGAACGAGGAAGTCAGCAAGTTGTATTTTCCAGTCATGGTTCTGTGAGGATAGAGGACATTAGCCTATTAATCAGCTTTTAGGATTATAGGAGGAGTAGGGAGAAAATCAATTTTGATCAAAGTGAGGCAGTCAAATGACTGATGTGCCAAATTTACTTTATCCAATTACTACCTGAGAATATCAAGGCTACTTGTTGCTTTAATCTCTCAAAGGGATTTCCTTCCATAGGAATAAGGAACATGAAACATTTCAACACTGTCTTACAAAGAACATCTAAGGATGAAAAGCAAGATGTTGAAATAAAGATATCATTTCCTCCCACCATTACTTCGTGGGCATTACAAACACCTTATTTATGGTAGCTTTGTGCACATTGATTTTTTTTAATTATCAGTACAACAGAGTTTTTGAAAGACAGTTCATCTCTGTTATTGTTTAATTTTTTTAATTAGATGCCGAGACTCCACTAGGGAAATATCAACTGCCTTATCCTACAAATTTCTTTCTTCAAAATTTCTTTGATGTCTTTGCATAGCAGGAAACTTAAAAATGTGCAGAATGAGGTGAGAATGAGAATATTAGGTCTGTCAATTTTGACCAACTTTGATCAAGGCCATCCTTGGAGAATTAGACTTTGGACTGGCAAATTGAGGGTATTTCATGCAAGTTGTGTTTAACTTATGAAAGAACGGGAAGACGACCTAAAGAGGTGAAACTCTCACCTCACAATCAGGAAGCGGTGAGTTTAATCCTAAGATAGTGGCCAATAATTCTCTCTCTGGGCACCACGAGTCTGCTGTGAACTCTGCATTGAAGGGCATTCAACTAGTAAATGTTCGAACACCATTCAGTTGCCCCAACTCCACCCCAATGTAAAGGATTACAAGGTCATTAAAAGGAAAAAGTGTTCGACTTATTACCTCAACTAATTTCCATTGCTAAGCCAGGTGATTGTTAAATGAGTGGGACCTGATTGTATGATTTATTTTTTCTTTGTTAAATGAATCACATGGTCATTATGATGCAAAGCTGTCTTCCCCCATTGACTTTGCTTGTTTGTTAAAAGCTGGCTAGGAAAGTTGCAAATGATGAGGACGCAATCCCAGGACCCTGCAACTGTTGTAAATACATGCCAGTTTGCCAACTGCCCAAATGTTGATCCCTGAGCAGGGAGACAGTTATACATCTGACCTTATAGTCTGACCTTTTTCAGTGTGGTTGTAACTTTGAACGGTTGTTAAATGAATGATTTGAAATCAAAGGCTATCTGTATTTGCCCAAAACTCACTTGAAAGTGGCGTGTATTTCATTTTATCCAAATAAAAACTGATGGGCAGCCTTCACCTTCTTGTTGACTTTCAACTTCTACCAACTCTTGCCAGGAGAACTAACAGGAAAAAAAAGATGAGGACGCCACTCTAGCAGCACCTCAATGATGGAAGGTAAAAGGTAAATGTAAAGGTTTCCAGTGTTCAATCGTGTCCAACTCTCAGTTTCTTAGCCAAGGGAACCAACGTTGTCCGAAGACACTTCGATGGTCATCTGGCCAGCATGACTAAGCAGAGGCACAATGACCCCTGTTACCTTCCCAGCAAAGTTGTACCTATTTATCAGTTCTCATTTGCCTACATTCAAACTGCTAGGTGGGCAGATGCTGAAGCAAGTTTGGGGAACTGGAGGCTAAAACATACGATGGATGGTTGCAGGAACTGGGCATGACTAGTCTAGTGAAGAGAAGGACCAGGGGAGACATGATAGCAGTGTTCCAATATTTGAGGGGCTGTCTCAAAGAGGAGGAAGTCAAGCTATTTTCCAAAGCACCTGAAAGTCAGAAAAGGAATAATGGATGGAAACTGAACAAGGAGAGATTCAAACTGGAAATAAGGAGAAACTTTTTGACCGTGAGAGCAATCAACCTATGGCACAGCTTGCCTTCAGAAGTTGTGGGAGTTTCATCCCTGGAGGCTTTCAAGAAGAGACTGGACTGCCATCTGTCAGAAATCATATAGGGTCTCCTACTTGGGTGGGGGATTTGACTAGACCCGCCTACAAGGTCCCTTCCAACTCAATTAAGTCTTTCCAACAGTCTTCTAATATTTCAGGGGTTGCCACAGAGAGGAGGGGGTCAAGCTATTTTCCAAAGCACCTCAAGCATAGGTGGTATTCAGCAGGTTCTGATCAGTTCTGGAGAACCGGTAGTGGAAATTTTGAGTAGTCCAGAGAACCAGCAAATTCCACCTCTGACTGGCCCCATCCCCATCTATTCTCTGCCTCCTGAGTCCCAGATGATTGGCTGGGTCTTCTTTGGTTGCCCTGCACAGGAGAACAGAGTTGGAAAGCAGGTTAGTGGTGTGGGGAGGGAATGGGATTTTGCAGTAACCTTCCTCCAGGAGTGGGGGGGGAATGGAGATTTTATAGTATCCTTCCCCTGCCATGCCACAGCCACAGAACTGGTAGTAAAAATTGTTGAATCTCACTACTGACCTGAAGGCCAAACAAGGAATAATGGATGGAAACTGAACAAGGAGAGATTCAACCTAAAACTAAGTAGAAATTTTCTGACACTGAGAACAATCAACCAATGGAACAGAAGTTGCCTTCAGAAGTTGTGAGAGCTTCATCACTGGAGGCTTTCAATAAGAAATTAGACTGCCATTTGTCAGAAATGGTTAGGGTCTCCTACTTGGGCAGGCGGTTGGATTAGATGACCTACAAAGTCCCTTCCAACTCTGTTATTCTGTTAAGTAACAGGAACTCATCCCTTCGAGTCCAGCTCAGAAGCTCAGTGTCTTTAACCACTGAGCCATCACACCCACTAATAATTGAAGAGGGACCCTTTGATAGAACTGATCACAGAAGGCTTTGCATTTCCATCAGCTTAATGGACAGAGAAACGGGGTGGATGAATCTTCTGAAAATCTCCAAAGGAAGAAGAAATTATCTGGCAATCTCCAAGAATTAGGATTCCCTTTCAGTGGGACATTAAAACTGCTACTGAAAAAGCCCCATGGGAAAAATTTGGGTTGTTTATAAGATTTATTGACTGAGATGTTCAAAAGGGACTGGCTTGATGTCTTCCCTTAGGATTCAACCAACTGCTAAAGTTGATAAAGCTCTAAGAAAAAAAAAAGGTAGGTGTGTGAATGCATGAATTAGTTAGTTTCATTTTCATCCAATTTGCATTTTTGTGACATTGTCAAATTCAGTTGCTATTTTCTTATTTAAAGAGTTTTTTCATTAAATTTGAGCTACATGGTGTATGTCATTTGGTGCCCGTTTCTCTAAGCAGATGTATTTTGTTCACATTTGTTCAGATAAATTCTCCTGACATAATGGATTTGTGTACATTATTTTCATGAACATATGCTATTTTGGACAGAATTTTCCCTATTACACCTTTTGCACTGTTACCTGGAAAATCTGGTGATGTGGGGATGTGGAAAAATACTACATTAAGGTTGCATTAAGATTTAAGATGCAAAATTGGGCTGGTTCCCATTCAAATGCAAATTAAATGAGTTTCTCCCCTATTGCTAGAGGTGACCTTCATTCAGAAATAAAAAAACCTTCTGGAGGATAAGAGGGTTCAAACACTCTTCAAATAATGTTTTAAAACAATTGTTCTTAGATTTTGTGCAGGGGGTATTGATATCATGAAAAACCCTGGTGGCGCAATGATTAAAATGCAGTATTGCAAGCTAACTCTGCCCACTACCTGGCGTTCAATCCTGATGGGCTGAAGGTTAGCTCAGCCTTCTGTCCTTCCCAGGTCAGTAAAAGGAGGGACCCAGATTGTTGGGGCAATACGCTGACTTTGGAAACCACTTAGAGAGGGCCGTAAATCACTATGAAGCAGTATGTAAGTCTAAGTGTGTTCTGTGGCGGGAAAATGAGGCACTTGCACTCCAGTTGATCGGGTTCTTTCTGTTTATTTCCAAGGACTGAGCACCAGCGGAACCGTGGCAGCCTCTCTTATATCGGCTGCTCGCATCTCGTCAGCCAATGACAGCTGTTCAAGTTTCCCGCCGTTGGATCGACCAGTCGCGGTGAGTATGCAAATATAGAAGTGCTATTGCTATCCTAAGAAAGTTGAGAGTTATAAGTTGCATATGATTTAGTGTTGTTTATCCATAAATCCCTTTTGATTTCATATTAACACACTATTGGGGGAATATAATACTAAATAATAATAATCACTTATCCATTTTTGACATGTTTTTATATTTTATTCTAAAACTGAAAGAATGGAAACAGCATGCTGCTTTATGATTTGGATTTAATGATATATTTAATGATTACATTTATTTTATATGCATTTACTTTAATCTTGCTCTCGCTCTCTCTTGGCTGTACAATACCTGATGTGTCATTGTTGTTTGTTAGACATTGCTAAGAACAGTTTCAAAAAAATGGGGAAGGGTAAAAACACAACAAAAGCTAAGCACTCCCAAATCATCTACCAGTTTGAATTAATTTTGTCAGTCCATCCTCCCCTTTTACCTCTTTTAAAGTACTTTAAAATCACTCAAGTTCTTCTTGATGCCTGCAAAAATGAATCAATGGTTTTAAAACCAAGGCCAAACAAGCATGCAAATCTATGGCTCGTTTCTACTGGGAGATCATGAAACAAGGAAGCCAGAAATGTTGTTTCAATCTTCCATCGATGATGCCTTCAAATTCTTACCTACAGTAGCTTTTGGTTCTTGAGCATCCTTAATCTCTAGAGGCTCAATAGCAGCTCCTGGTGAGGGTTAATCAACAGCTTTCTCCTTGTAGATACTCTCCAACATGATAGATCCACCTCCTTCTTCTTGCTGAGCTGTAAAAGCAGGCAAAGAATAAAGTATCCCATTGCTAATATAAATTACTAATGCCTCCTTCGGAGAGGCCAATTAATTAATTTCCCCTGAGAAGTACAACTCTGATTCTCAAGGGTTTCCAGTACATAAAACAGCCTCTCTGTTGCTTCCAGGCTCTTCATGGCTTTCCTCATGGATTTTCACTGGAGATCTGCTTGACTCTGGCATTTAGATCAGAGGTGGTATTCAGCAGGTTCTGACCAGTTCTGGAGAACCGGTAGTGGAAATTTTGAATAGTTCAGAGAACCGGCAAATACCACCTCTGACTGGCCCCACCCCCATCTATTCTCTGCCTCCCAAGTCCCTGCTGATTGGCTGGGTCTTCTTTTGTTGCCCTGCACAGGAGAACAGAACTGGAAAGCAGGTTAGTGGGGTGGAGAGGGAATTTTGCAGTATCCTTCCCCCAGGAGTGAGGTGGGAATGGGATTTTGTAGTAATCTTCCCCCAGGAGTGGGGAGGGAATGAGGATTTTATAGTATCCTTCCTCTGGAGTGGGGTGGGAATGGAGAGTTTACAGTATCCTTCCACTGCCACGCCCACCAAACCAGGTCCACCAAGCCACGCCCACAGAACCGGTAGTAAAAAAAAAATGATTCCCACCACTGATTTATATATTAAACAATGGGTGGAATCTAACCAAGGAGAGAAGCAACCTAGAATTAAGGAGAAAATCCCTAACAGTGAGCGTAGTCAACCAATAGACCAGCTTGCCTTTGGAAGTTGTGGGGGCTCCATCACTGGAGGCTTTCAAAAAGAGGCCATTTGTCTGAAAGGATATAGGATTTCCTGCTTCCTTGAGCAGGGGGTTGGAATAGAAGACCTCCAAGGTCCCTTCCAATTCTATTATTTTATGTTCTAGATCTTGGAAGGTTTGTGGGCAGATTCTGCCTATCTTTCAAATCAGAGGATGTTTTTTTTCTTTCGTGAGAACAGTGTCATTTTGGTAGCCCTTATAATGGACTCTCAAAGGAAGTGCCATGCTACACTTATTAACATTTATTAATGTATTTGTTATTTTCAGGATAATTTTGATTACATGACCATGGGATGGTGCAACAGTCATGAGTGTGAAAAACAGCCATGGTCACTAAATATATGGTTGTAAGTCAAGAACTACCTGTATTCATTAGTCAACTCCTCATCTTTATCTACAAGGGTCTCTACCACAATAACCTCACAAGAAATCTATTCCAGGTAATTTAATTGTCCCATTCAAAAGTAAAGTGGGTAGAAAACTCTGTTTTCAGGATATTGAAACCCTATCATAAAGATTTTTTAAAATGTCATATCCCCATTGCTCTGGACTGGTGATTCTTCAATTCTGACATTTTATCAGCAACAAAATTGAAATAAAGGCAGGTTTTTTACAAGATGTATTCAGCTTATTCAGCTTTTATGGGGTCTGCAGAGAGAAGCGATGGGAGCAAAAGCTGTTAACAAAGAAAATAATATGAATTTCATTCAACTTATATAGCTGCCCATCACAAATGCATGACATATTAAAACCAAAAAAGAAAAAAGAAAATCACATAAACAAAATTAAAAAGCATCAAAACAACAAATTAAAAAATGTAAAATGCAGAAGAGGCCCAACCACACCTCATGTACAATGCAGCCACCTTGCAAGTTCCCCACACCCCCAGGAGTTCTCCATAGGGATATTTCCTGAAGGCATCTCACAAGCTTTTGAAGAACCCTATCAAATCTTCAACATTGAAGATATTTGGCAGAAGATTTTTCAGTCTTCCATCTGGTAAAGGTAAAGTCTTTAATTGCCCAATCCACTTGACAAAGGTTGGCATTACATCCTCCAAACTGGAACAACATCCAAGGAGGAACTAGAGCAGGGGTGTCAAACTCAAGGCCTGGGGGCCAGATCCAGCCCATGGGGTGCTTAAATCTGATCCGTGGGACCGCCCTGGAAACAGCAAAGGACTAGCCCGCGGTGCCTCTAACAGTGAAAACAGAGATCCCGAAGGCAGCCCTCCCGAGCTCCATTTTCACTGGCAGAGGGTTTTAGGAAGCTGTTGCAGCCAAAAACAGAGCTCGCAAGGACCTTGGGCTGTTCTCCCAAGCTCTATTTATGCTGGCAGAGGGTTGCAGGAAACTTGCAGTAAAAATGGAGCTCGGAAGCCTGTTTTCACTGGCAGAGTGTTCAGGCCCCTGACACAAGTGACGTCGAGCTGGCCATGCCAACCCTGGCCCCCCGAGGTAAAACACAGTCTTGCCGTGGCCCTCAATGAAATTGAGTTTGACACCCCTGAACTAGAGTCATGGCTAGACTAGGTCCAACTAGGTGCAAAGTTCTAAAATTACAGGTTCCAGGCACTTGTTTAGGGGTATCTCCATTGAAAGAGATGTGGAAGGAAAAGAAGCAGAATAGTTTTTGGCTGGAATTTGCCCAAGCTATTACTAATTGTCTTCCATCTGTGTCCTCCCTAGTGACTGTTCGAAGGAGGGTCCTTATAGATGGTCAGCTGGTTTATTTCATTATTTATCTCCCAGGAAGCAGAGCTTTGGGTGGTTACTAGGCTATTTGGTTAATGGCTGAATGGTTAAAGAGCCCGAGTGGCTCTCTGCGACACAACATTGCATTCATCATGGGCCATTGAAGTAATAAGAATGCATTTTTTAATATCTGCTTACCAATTAACGTTTACCACTGCATGGGGAGAAAGTTGCCAGAGGAGGTAACTCAGCATTTATTCTGAAATGCTTATATGAATATTCATGATGCAAAGGACCGTGGAATTGGAAAACCCCCCTGGGACCCCTCCCCTTTCAATCTCCTGCTCAATGCAGCAAATCGGAAACATTTCCAACAAATAGTTATTCAAAAGTTCCTTTTGGTCTTCCACTAAGGGTGAGTCCCTCACTTTGCTGGGAGATTGACTTCATTCTAAACCTACGCAGAAGTTTGAATGTTCGGTCAAAATCTATTGCTAGCAAGAAGCCTTTCTGAGATATCTATGATTATTTGAAATAAATTAAACAACCAAGGTTAGGAATTAAATTAAATTAAATGAATTAAACCACAAAGGTTAGGAAAAGAGTTGAAATCCTACATGTTCTGTCCTCACTACATGTTAGTCTATGTGCAGCTCAACATACAGCTAAACCCATCTATCCTCCAACAAAACTCTGTGCTTATTGCTGAACATAACAATTAATAAATACAAAAATTTAAATCTCACCAGTGATGCTCTGTGTGTGGGATGTGGGTGTGTCCTTGGATGACCATGTGCCACAATTTAAGATGGATTCTTCTTCGTTCTTCTGCCTTCTCCAAATGCTAAAGGAAACGGAGTCTGGCTTCCCAGTGTGCACTTGGTTTGAGAGTGCAGGCTGATAGGTAAATAGGTTGGGTCAGCTTCAAACAATATACTTGGTATTTGTCTCTCTGGCCACTAAATGGGGCTAGAGAGCAACAACAGTATATAAAAGTTATGACACTCCATAAATCCCCCCTTACTCATACACACATATGTATACATTAACAATACAATGAACATATGCAAAATAAAAGCATGATTATCACAATCAAAAGATGCATGCAGCAGTTTACACATTAAATACAAGTATGTGACATCACCTGAACCCATGGAATCTTGTTTCATGTATTCTGAGCTTCAAAGCAAGATTTCAGGATTCTGACATTTTCTTCAACCTCTTAATAAAATGATCATTTTGCTCCTCTTGAACATTCTGCAACGATCATTATCTAAAGCAAATTTCTTATTCCCTACATTTTCACCCAAGATCTACAAAAATGTGTGGGCTGATAGTCATTACTAAGAGCACAATTTTTTACATGTTTTGAAAAATGTGCACACAATGTTCATTTTTTTTTTTAAACTACAGGTAGTTAAAAAAAAACTACAGGTAGTTATTAACGACAGCAATTGGGATCGGAATTTCTGTCACTGAGCCATAAAGCACAATGTCATGATCAGCAATGACAGTTCTGGAACTTCCTACTTGCCGTCATTATGCAAATCACCATGGGTCACTGAGTGAAGACAACATGCGGTTGCCATTTGCGACCTCCTGATGGCTTCCCCATTGACTTTGCTTGTAGGAAGCTGGCAAAGAAGATTGCAAATGGAGATGATTGACCAAAGGACATTGCAACCTAATTGCAAGCTGATTGCCAAGATCACAAACACATGACCACAGAGATACTGTGACAACTGGAACTTGTTAGAGTATATTCATGAACTGGAACAGAGCATGGTAACAAGGTCAGCCAATGAATAGGCATAGCAACTAAGTCAGCCAATGAGGGCTGTTTGGAAACTGAAACTAGAAGTAGCTTAGGTGTGGCTCTATATTAAGCTCTGCAGCTCTGCAGCCATCTGTGTTTACTTTTCTGCCACTGAATTTACGTTGCAATACTATGAACAGAACTTTGAGGTCATAAATAGCATTCATCCAGGTCCATCAAAAGTTCAAAAGGCCGCTGAACAAGTGGCGTTTAAGTGAGAACCTGTAGGAAATGACCTGGCTGAGTCCAAAGGAGGGATCAAATGCAATCAACAGTTTCAAGTCCCTTTGCTCCCATAAGAGATCTAAGTTCAGCCTACCATGAATTCCTTTGACTCTTACCTACTGCCAATTTGCTTTGACCATTAGTAGTTCAGATTCTTGTAGAGAACATTGGCTTACAATAAAACCTATCTTCATTTGAGTTTTCTGGAATCCCGATTTACTGCATTTGATAGAACTACTTATATTCCTTCCAATATTTTATTTAAAAATTTAATTTTTAAAAAATTACCCCATTGGCTGATTTAATTATAATTTAGGTCATAGGTAGCATGCAGCATGGACCATCACCCCATTTACTTTTGTGACCTTAGGACCAAAAATAAGATAACAAGGTCTTATTTCAAGTTCCTTTTGTTCCATGCCATGGAATCATTAGAACCATAACAACCCTTGTGTCAAGTTCAAACTGCTTTTTAGCTGTTGCAACCATTATCACTTCTCAGCTTGCCAACAAGCCAGGGCAGGAGGGAAGGATGAGATGAAATGTATGCTACAGACATCAAGAAGACAAGCCATGAGAGCCAAGGACACTTCATCAGGTGTCTGCCAAAGCCAAAGACTTTTTCTCATAACAATACAAAGAGACTCAATTGGACCTGCTCTGATGGCGGAGGGGAGAATCCTATATTTTAATTATGTGGGTTTGCATGGGAATTATCTAGATCTGGTTTTGCCCTCATTGGTGCCGAAATGATGTACTCAACAAAGTTTTGTATTCAGAGATTGGATCGTCTCAGTCGTGCTTGCTTTGGTTGAGTTTGTCAGTCGGAACGCTGCATCTTGTTCTCTGAGAACACAACTCACAGGAAATGTCTTTTGAGCTTCATGAACTTCACACTTTTTTCTAACTTTCTGCATGCTCCTAATTCCCAGGGGCAGACTTGCCAGTCCTTCAAAGACCTTTATCTTCTAACACTCCCCCCACACACACATCCCAAAAAAGTCTGGAATCTTTGATGTAGTGCTCTTCACTAGTCTGGTCAGGAAGATTACACAGGCTGTGGGAACAACTGTTAAACAGGAATCTTATGTCTTAATAAAGGAGGCACCATTGATAACATTTTGACAGATGGGGGAAAGCCGCTGGGGACATGATTGGCTGACACATTAGATGTCTTTAAAATGTCTTTTCTTTTTTCCTTTTTTTAAAAGTTAGTCTCTTTGCTTGTGAATAAAGAAAATTTACTGCCAGCCTGAAATAATGTATGCTTGTTAGGAGAATCACTCAGAAAGAGGAGGAAGGGGGAGGGGAAGAGGAGGAGGAGAAGGAGGAGGAGGAGGAAGAGAGAGAGAGAGAGAGAGAAGGACTAATTTTGAAAATAGAATGATGTCCTCGTAGGAATATGCATCATTTAAGAGTCTCTGACATTTGACATTAGATCTTTGAGCCTAATGCCTCCATTTTTCCTGCAAATGTTTGTGGGAAGGTTGATAGATCTCTTCCAAAGCAAAATTACTTGTTTCACATTGAAAGTCAGCAAGCATAAATTTACCTCTGAGAGTTATGCCTGCATCATACGCTCACAAATTCACCCAAGGAAGCACAATATTCTTCTTTATCACCAATAAGGGGACTAGCACATCTGTCAGCACCCTGACATTAAATTATAAGAAACGTTCCAAAAAGCTGCAGAAATTTCATGACCGCACAAAAAAATGTCTGCAGACTGTCTGTACATAGATCACTCATGCCTGGCCATCTCCCAGTTGGACTACAAACAGTTCTCAAATTATGACCACATTTGAGCCCCAAATTTCTGTTGCTAAGCAAGACAGTTGTTAAGTGAATTTTCTTCAGTGAATTCTGCCCCATTTTAAAACATTTCTTGCCGTAGTTTTGTCAGGTAATTGCACAGCTAGTGTCCAAATGAAGTCAAAGATGCTGACATGAACTCCTAGTTTCATATAAAAAATATATGTTATATGTATATGTATACAGTTTATCTGTGTCATATAATATATGCATCATTTTGTATTAATTTATTTTGTATTTTGTATTTATTTATTTTGTCATGGTTATATAGTGTATATTGGTGGTGGTGACCCTTTGAGAGCTGTATGCAACAAAAATTCAATTTGATGTATGCTGGTTAGTGTGCATGGAATGTGACAATAAAATTATTATTTATTTTATTCTGTTCTGTTCTGTTCTATTCTGTTCTGTTCTGTCCTGTCCTACATACATACATACATACATACATACATACATACATACATACATACATACATACACAGAGATATATGAGAGAGGGAGGGAGGACTGGACAGAAGAGATAGATGATAGATAGATAGATAGATAGATAGATAGATAGATAGATAGATAGATAGATAGATAGATAGATAGATAGATAGATAGATAGATTAGATAGACAGACAGACAGACAGACAGACAGACAGATGAAAGAGAGAGAGAAAAGAGAGATAGTGAGACATAGACAGAGATAGTCAGATTATCAGGAGCATCATGAGGTAAATCACAGAGCACACAGGCACACAGAAAAAAGGGGGAGAATTAAAGGGAACCTCCCTTCCACATCTACAGCAACCAATAGAAGCAGAGATTGCCTCACGCGGGAGCAAGCACCCTCCAACCAATCTACTATAACTGTGTGTTCTGACTCATTGTATAACCCCACTGCTCCAGCTACTAAATTTAAATAATCTTAACAGTTATTAAGTGAATCACTGCAGTTGCTAAGTTAGTAACCTGGTTGTTAAGCGAATCTGGCTTTCCCATTGCCGTTGCTTGTCAGAAGGTCACCAAAAGTGATCACATGACCCTCGGGAAACTGCAATGGTCATAAATACATGCCAGTTGCCAAGCATCTGAATTTTGAACACATTGCCGGGGGGGTGTGTGTGATGCAACGGTCATAAGTGTGAAAAATGGTCATAAGTCCTTTTATTAGTGCTGTTGTGATTTCAAACAGTCACTAAATGAACTGCAATGTGCTCTGCATAGGCCTTCCCTTGACAAGTATCCAAAAACTTCAGTTCATACAGGATGTGGCTGCATGAGCAATCTTGAACACCCAAAGAATGTGCACGCAACATCTTTGCTATGAGGGCTACATTGGATGCCAGTTTGCATCTGAGTCAAATTTAAGATGTTGTTTATGACTTTTAAGCCATTTTTAAAGGCATCATATCCACCCATCAATCACATTCCCAGTGACAGCCATTCGACATCTGTCAAATGCTGTCAGTGACGTGTCATTTAATTATAAGACTCCTGTATAACCGTTATTCTCACAGCCCCTGTAATCTTCCTGATCAGACTATAGATGGACACTATATCAAAGCCCCCATCCTTATCTCTGATCCAACTTAGAACTAGGGAGAAATTTCCTGACAGTGAGAATAATTAACCAGTGGAATGGCTTGTCTTCAGAAGTTGTTGGCGCTCCATCACTGAAGGTTTTTAAGTAGAGATTGGATAAACATTTGTCTGAAATGGTATCCTGCTTGCCAGACTAAGTATAAGACATAATTATGATTAAATTATAGTTAATAGAACATTCCTGGCATCAGGAACTCCACAACACTCAATTCCCAAAGGCCTTCTGTTACGGCCAAGTTTTTATGAGCTTCCAGAAGGCCATAAGAGCATTAGCTGTCCTTGCTCTGAAAGACAAGCTGTTCCTGTGAAGAGGAAATAAATCATGCTAAATTTTTGTTGATTGATGATTATGGGATGTCAAATCATTTTAGAATCCTAGAAATCACAAAGATATATTTTATCCATGAAGATTTAGCTGGAACTTGGTCTTTTTAGTCTACCAATGGTGCCCCTACTATAATTGAATCCATGCATCTTGCTACAGGTCATCCTCTTCTTCTCTTTCCTTGCATCACCCCCAATATTTTATTGATGTCTATGGAGATACTCAGTCATCCAAATCATGGTTGTCTCAAAGGTACTTTTTCAAGAAGCAACTGGATTTTCTTTGTTTTTCCTTGAATATGTCAAGATCAAGTAAGGTACTAATACCACTCTATAAAGCCTTAGTAAGGCCACATCTATAGTAATGCATCCAGTTTTGGTCATCACACTATAAAAAAGATGTTGAGACTCTAGAAAAAGTGCAGAGAAGAGCAACCAGGATGATTAGGGGACTGGAGGCTAAAACATATGATGGACGGTTGCAGGAACTGAGCTTGGCTAGTCTAATGAAGAGAAGAGACCTGATAGCAGTGTTCCAATATTTGAGAGGCTGCCACAGAGAGGAAGGGTTCAAGCTATTCTCCAAAGCACTTAAAGGCCAGATGAGGAATAATGGATGGAAACTGAACAAGGAGAGATTCAACCTGGAAATAAGAAGAAATTTTCTGACAGTGAGAACAATCAACCAATGGAACAGAAATTGCCTTTGGAAGTTGTGGGAGTTTCATCACTGGAAGCTTTCAAGGAGACAACTGGACTGCCATCCGTCAGAAATTGTGTAGGGTCTCCTACACAATTGGGTGGAGGCTTAGACTAGATGACCTACAAGATCCCTTCTAACTCTTTTAATCTGTAATCTGTATGTTTCACTTCCCTTCCAAGAAGTGCAGAACAGACCAGGCAGAACTGAAGAAGCTTTTTGGATGAGAATCAAAATGTCTTCAAGGAAGAACAAAGAAAATCCAATTGCCTCTTGAAAAAGCACACTTGAGACCAGCATCTCAGTTTTCTCCAGAAATCTGGGACTTCACATAATTTGAAGCTGGTGATTTGTTCCTTGAGTGAGAACTCTGGATTGATTTGTTCGATCATCTGTTGGGTTGTTTTCTTGGCTGGTTTTATAATTAAGCCTAGAGCTCAGCAGAGAGAATTATTTTCCAAAAATAGAAAGAAATCTGCTGTATACTGCTGATATTAAGGAATGGATTCAAAATATGTTTTGAAAATATACTTTATTTTTAAAATGACTTTATCTTTGAAAAAATTGAGAAGCTGGAACAACACGTTTCTGTGTGTGGTTGAAATTTAATAATAGTTTAATGATTCCATTACTTCTATATTATTACTGTGTGTTTATGCACTTTCTCTCTCTTTTCCTTTCATTTAACAAAAATTCATGCCACCAGCTAAAGACTGAATGCACCAATTATCATATTAAACAAGAGGAAAACCTTCTACGCATCAATTCTACCCGCGCTTTTTACCATTTTGTAAATAACAAACTAAAAGACTCAAGGTCCATCCCACCCCTGATAGGACCTAATGGTAAAGACTGCAACGACAACACCATTAAAGCCAACATCTTTAACACATTCTTTGGCTCAGTATTTGTAAACAGCAATGGATCATGCCCAGTATTTCCTAGCCAAACCACAGAAAACTACAATGATCTAATACATATCGATTTTACAGAAGACAATGTTGAAAAAGCACTATGCAATCTAAAACCACTCTATCTATTGGACCAGACGGAATATGTGCCTATTTCTTAAAAAAGCTATCTATTGCCATAGCAGAACCTCTAAGCATAATCTTTGAAAAATCTTTCAAGACCAGCTCCTTGCCTAACCTATGGTCACAAGCCATGGTCACCCCCATCTTCAAAAAGGGAGATCCCAACCTAGTTGAAAATTACAGATCAATCTCTTTATGCTGCATCACCTGTAAAGTCATGGAATCAATTATTAACTAATCCATTATCCTCCACTTAAAAACAAACAACCTACTCTATAATAAACAATTTGATTTCAGAAAAAAACTATCCTGTAATCTGCAACTCTTACACTGCAAAAATATATGGACTATACTAGATAGAAGCATTCCTGTCAAACAGACAACAAATGGTCAAAATTGGGAGTGTCCTATCAAATTCTGTACCTGTCAATAATGGTGTCCTCCAAGGCAGTGTTCTAGGACCAACCATCTTCATACTCTACATAAATGACCTCTGTGATCATATTAAGAACAACTGTGTTCTCTTTGCTGATGATGTAAGCTGTTCAATACCACAACAATACTGCTACCCTTCAAAAAGATCTTGACTATGTATCCGAATGGTCAAACAAACGTCAATTTCAAATCCCAACAAATAAATACTCTGGCTTACATATTGGCAAAAAAAAATCAGAAAATAAAATACAAGCTGAATAGTCAAGACCTTGTTGATGATCCAAGCTCTGTAAAGGACCTTGGAGTACTCATCTCTAATGATCTAAGTGCTAGAGCCCACTGTAACTACATAGCCAAAAAGGCATTAAGAGTTGTTAACCTAATCCTACATAGCTTTTTCTCTGGTAATATCACACTACTAACTAGAGCATACAAAACATTTGCTAGACCAATACTCGAATACAGCTCATCAGTCTGGAACCCACATTATGTATCTGATATTAGCACCGTTGAGAAAGTCCAGAAATATTTTACAAGAAGAGTTCTCCACTCCTCTACTCGTTGTAGAATACCTTATGCCACCCTACATGAAATTCTAGACATAGAAAACCTTGAATTATGCCATCTTCGGTCTGATCTAAGTGTGGTATATAAAATCATACATTGCAATGTCCTACCTGTCAATGAATACTTCAGCTTCAACCATAACAACACAAGAGCACACAATGGATACAAACTCAAGGTTAACCACATCAAACTTGATTGCAGGAAATATGACTTCAGCAACAGAGTGGTCAATGTCTGGAATGCACTACCTGACTCTGTGGTTTCTTCCCCAAACCCCCAAAACTTTAACCTTAGACTGTCTACTATTGACCTCACCCCTTTCCTAAGAGGTCTGTAGAGGGCGTGCATAAGCGCACCAAGGTGCCTACCGTCCCTGTCCTATTGTTTCTTTTAGTCTTCTTATATGTACCCATTTCATGTATTCATAACTATGTATATATTTATACCTATTATCTTGTAAGCGATTGACAAATCAAATAAATTCTAAATTCTAAAATTCTAAATTTCTTTTCTTCCCCTAACATTTAGTAAACTCCTGTGTTTAAAAGAAATCTCCTAAATTTACCCAATTCTGCTTCTCCATACTTTCCCCACATTCTTAGAGTAGTATCAGGATAGTAGAGCAGTATGCCTTAACTTAGAGGGACACAGTGGCTCAGTGGCTAAGATGCTGAGCTTGTCCATCAGAAAGGTCAGCAGTTCGGCGTTTCGAATCCCTAGCACCACGTAAGGGAGTGAGCTCCTGTTACTTGTCCCAGCTTCTGCAACCTAGCAATTCAAAAGCATGTAAAAATGCAACTAGAAAAATAGGGACCACTTTGGTGGGAAGGGAACAGCGTTCCATGTGCCTTCAGCATTTAGTCATGCCAACCACATGACCACAAAGATGTCTTCGGACAGGAGTAGCTCTTCGGCTTTGTAACAGAGATGAGCCCTGCCCCCTAGAGCCTTTATGCCTTAACTAGTGTTAAAACTCTCCCTTTTAAAGCAAACTATCCTAATTATACTTCCTAACATCTCTAGATAGGACTTCAAAGATTGATACTTTTGAAACCCTACCTAGGATCATTAATGATGTTACTCAGTTGGGTTATGTGGAGTTCTTGGTTCTCGTTGAACTTGGTAATTTTCTTGCAGACATTTCATTACCCAGCTAGGTAGCATCATCAGTGCTTGAAGGGAATAGAGTTTGTCCCATAGGTGCTTTTGCAAAAAGCAACTGGACTTTCTTGCGGGTTTTTTTCCTTGAAAATATTTCGCTTCTTATCCAAGAAGCGTCTTCAGTTCTGGATGAGTATTGGAACATTTTTAAGGCCAAAAAAATAAAAACCAAGAAAGTCCTTTTGGGATAACCATGACTTGGATGATTGAGAATCTCCATAGACAGAATGGAGTTTGCTCTCTGTTTATATACTGGTGGCTTGCTCTGACAGTATTCTTGATGGCTCCTTCATTAGACTGTTGTTTATTGTTTGTCTAACTTGGTAGTTCCTTGAGTAGGATGCTGTTTACTGCTTCATTGTTGTTCTTGTATGTTGTTTTTTTAAACTTGGTATGTGGGTGTGGGTGGGTGGGTGGGTGTTTATATTACTACCAACCTGCCTTCCATCGAGGACCTGTTTACTGAACGAGTCAAAAAGAGGGCTGTGAAAATATTTACAGATCCCTCACATCCCGGACACAAACTGTTTCAACTCCTTCCCTCAAAATGACACTATAGAGCACTACACTCCAGAACAACAAGACACAAGGATAGTTTTTTCCTGAAAGCCATCTAAATAATTCCCTCAACACTGTTCAACTATTTACAAAGTCTGCACTACTGTTACTGTTAATCTTCTCGTCACTCCTTATCACGCATCCCCTCCCACTTGTGACTGTAGGAGTGTAACTTTGTTGCTTGTATCCTTACGATTTATATTGACTGTTTCCTAGTATGATTTGATTGCTTATTGTACCCTATGATTATCATTAAGTGTTGTACCTCATGATTTTTGACTCTTGACAAATGTATTTTTTCTTTTATGTATACTGAGAGTATTTGCACCAAGAAAAATTCCTTGTGTGTCCAATCACACTTGGCCAATAAAGAATTCTATCTATCTATATGTGTATCTATGAAGTTCTAAAGACATTTTCTTGTGAAATACCAGTTCAAAAAGACTTCTTTTAGATATTGTTTCCCAGTCCTGACAACTTTAAGCTGGATGGACTTCAATTCCCAGACTTCCCTAGCCAGTTGGCTGGGGAATTCTGGGAATTGTAGTCCACGCAACTTAAAGTTGCCACGGTTGAGAAACACTGTTTTTGAGGATTATAAACTGGAAGCTAAACTGAACAGAAAAGCTTTTTCTGTAGTGTTTTAGCAGACTTTTATATCCAAACAGCTTATGATGGATTCTTGGCTCCATTTCATTTTTACTGCTTTTGATGGTTGAAAGGAGGTCCTTGAACCGCCTGTGTGGTAGATAAATAAACACAAGTCTAACAAATTACATTAACCACACTTTAATAAATTATAATCCTCAAAAAGCAGAAATGGGGGCAATAAATATCATGGAAAGATTTTAAAATGCAGCGTTTTTTAATAATGATGATAGAAGAAATTTTCACAAATGTTTTCCATGTTCTCCATTGACAGTTCTCACCATGTGAAGCTAACCAATTTTATGCTTTCAAGCTAATACGTGAACAGAAATCTCAGCATTTTTTTAAATACAAATTTGCTATGCAGTTTTGTACAAACGCTTATAACACATGCATAAAAATGCACACACATTACACATGCAGTATATATTCCATTCTGTTGGGGGGGGAAGATAGATTTTTATTTATTTATTTTATTTGTCCAGCAAGTATTAGATAACAGGTATAAATATAAACATGGTTATGAATACAAGAATGGATATGAATAAAAAGAAACAATAGGACAGGGACGGTAGGCACGTTGGTGCACTTATGCACACCCCCTACAGGCCTCTTAGGAAAGGGGTGAGGTCAATAGTAGACAGTCTAAGGTTAAAGATTTTGGGGTTTGGGGAAGAAACCACAGAGTCAGGTAGAGTATTCCAGATGGACAGATAGACAGATCAACTGTTGATGCAATTTTTTTTTTAATCTTCAAGGTATCCAAATGTCATTTAATTAAAAAATTTCATCACCTCGTAGTATTATATTATAGATAGGTACATACTGTATTTTTCTTGGTTTTTCCTCAGTAGCATTAACAGTGGTGCCCCAAATAGCTATAGGTAGTCCTTGACTTACAACGGTTCATTTAGTGATCGTTCCGAGTTACAATGGCACTGACGAGCAAAGTCAATGGGGAAGCCAGATTCACTTAATAGCTTGGTTTATTAACTTATCAACTGCAGTGACTCACTTAACAACTGTAGCAAGAAAGGTCGTAAAGTGGGGCAAAACTAAATATCTTGCTTTACAATAGAAATTTTGTGGTCAATTATGGTCATAAGTTGAGGATTACCTGTATTTCACTACCTGTCTATATCTATCTCAATATCTATATTTATTTATCTATATATCTCTAATTATCTATCTATCTTTTTCTGAAACGAAATGGGTTGTTCTGGAAGAACTGAACATGGTTTCTCCAACAAATTACCTCACAAAAGAATTATTTGAAAAGGATTAAGATTTCAAAAGGATCAAACAAGGCTAAAATTGAACCAGTTTACTCGTTGTGAAGTTTTGTGAAAGCCATTGACTCTTTCCCACATTCTTTCAGTCTGTCTGCATGTCTTCCTCAGTACATTAGCTTCCAATGAGAAACATATTTTTCTTCTAAATTGTTCTGTCTTTTCAATAAATACACATTCCAACAGGGCCGTTTTGTAAAGGAAGAAGATATATTATGCCTCAAAACAATCATTCAGAATCCTACTAAATTCTGTTTGAAATTGTTATGGGTGAGTGGAGGGGGAGAAACGGCATAAACCATAAGCCATAAACTATTTGAACACACAAAAAATATCTGCATCAAGTACAGCTTGCTACTTTAAATCAATGGTCCTTGGTATACTCTTTCTTTTTCCATAAATAGGGCAAAAATTACCTTCCAGTTTTTACATCCTGTGAATGAAAATTCCTTGCTGTAGTAAGACAACTATCAACCCCTACAAGATAGGAGCCATGGTGGCTCGTGGGGTTAGGATGCTGAATCAGGAGACCAGCTCCCAGTTTGAAACCTGAGAGGGAGACCTGTGCAACCGAATGAGCTTCCATCAATTTGTGCCAGCTCCTGCTGTGATAACCTGGGGCATGGCACAGAGGTAACACAAGCAGCTGGCAGTTCAAACTACCCCGTTAATGCTCCAATTTTCCCAAACGCTCCCATTTTTCTGGCATGTCCCAGAGCAAAGTGATCACACACACACAAACACACACACACACACACACACACCTTCAGCAGCCTCTGGCTACAATTTGTCCAGCCCAATGCTGTGAGAACACTATGGCTGCAAAGCAAGAAATCCAGAAAGAATGCAAGGAATCCAGAAAAGTTCAAAGGTCTCCACTCAAAACTCCAGGAATTCAGTGTTTGTTCCCAACAAATGCCCTTCCCCACAGCATCTCCTTAAGACTCATTCTCAAAGTGTGCCTTGTGAAGAGGGGCGGGGCGATCTCCTCCGAAGTAGGAGGAGAGCAGATCAGTCTGCACTGTTCTCACCTTCTCTCCACTCTCCATGCTCGAGGATCAGGAGGGGGAGATCCTTGCTCATCGCTTGAACTCTGTCTTTCATGTTCACTGCTTAGCCTCTCTTGGTCATCCTGCTCCTACTTCCTCCCTGGCTACAAGTCATCCCAATCCTGAAAAGCCCTGGCCTGACTGGGCCTGTTCTTCTCCATTCTCCTCCCAAGCCAACAAAGCTGCCCCCTCGATCTCCATATGCTCCAGTTCTGGCTCGTCTTCCTCTGCAGATTCAGACTCTGATTGGGGCATGACACCTGCTCACTTAACAGCTTGAAAGCATGCAAATGCAAGTAGATAATTAGGTACCACTTCAGTGGAAAAATACCAAGGACATGAAAGGAGCCCCCTTGGTCATCCCTTGGGCAATGGTGATGTCCCCGACTAACCCAGGGATCAGCAACTCATGGCTCTGGAGCCGCAGTTGGCTCTTTCATCCCTCTACTGCGGCTCCCTGTCACTCAAAATATGCATCACAACTGCCAATGTGTGACACCTGCCGGCACCGATTTATTGAGCTTTTTGATCTCCAGTAGGCCAACCAGGGATAAATCCAAGAAAAGAAAAGTTTCCGAAGATAACAGAATCTTTAATTCAACTACATATGCTAGTTTTGTGGCTACTCAGGAAATAGTCAGGCACGGGAAGGGTTTTGTGGCTCCTGGTGTTTTCTTTTGTGTGGGAAACAGGTCCAAATGGCTCTTTGAGTGTTTAAGGTTACTGATCCCTGGACTAAACCTTTCAACATGGAAGCATCTTATTAGTAGGTGCTTCTGACACGAATGTAACAATAGTAGCAGCCTGTACGGGGCGGATTTCAAAACCATCTGGCTCTATTTATACGTGGAAAAATAAAAGAGAAAAAGAAGGTGCCCATTTTAAAATGGTAGAATTACAGCTAATCCTGGACTTACAAACCACGATGTGGCCCAATATTTTTGTTGTTAAGTGAGATAGCTATTAAGGGAGTTGTGCCCCGTTGTGCAACCTTGCTTGCCACAGTTGTTATTTATTTATTTATTTATTTATTTTTATTTATTATTTATTAATTGCATTTATATAGCGCCCTTCTCCCGAGGGACTCAGGGCGGTGAACAGCTCATCTAAAAACCCCACAGAAAATACAAAAGTTAAAAAGTAATTAAATTTAAATCGGCTGCATACTAAAATTAGGAAACCCCCCCCCCCACCCTTAAAACCCAATTTAAAATTAAAAATGGAGATCAAATTTAAAATCATCATCTCAGCCCAGGCCGGCCTGCTCAAAGAGCCAGGTCTTTAACGCGCGCCTGAAGGCCCTCAGGTCCGTGCCGGTACGAAGTTCCGGTGGCAGAGCATTCCAGAGGGCGGGGGCACCCACAGAGAAGGCCCTACTCCTTGGCGCCGCCAGACGACACATAGCGGCCGACGGCACCCGGAGCAGACCCTCCCTGTGGGAACGCACCGGCCTGTTGGAGAACGTTGGCAGAATGCGGTCCTGAAGGTAACCTGGTCCCATGCCATGGGTCGCCCTAAAGGTCAAAACTAGAACCTTAAAGCGAACCCGGAGAGCCACCGGCAACCAATGCAGCTCGCGCAGGAGAGGCGTCACATGGGCGCTACGTGACGCCCCCATAATCACCCGTGCGGCTGCATTTTGCACCAACTGGAGTCTCCGGATGCTCCCCGCAGGGAGCCCCATGTAGAGGGCATTACAATAGTCCAGGCGAGAGGTGACAAGGGCCTGAGTGACCGTGCGCAAGGCGTCCCGATCCAGGAAGGGCCGCAACCGGTAGATCCGACGGATCTGATGAAACGCCCCCCTGGAGACGGCCGCAATGTGATGTTCAAGCGACAGCCGTACATCCAGGAGGACTCCCAGGTTGCGAGCCCTCTCTGTGGGGGGCAAAGCTTCCCCCCCAATAGCCAGCGAAGGTGTCAGCTGGCCATATCGGGGCGCCGGAAACCACAGCCACTCGGTCTTGGATGGGTTGAGCCGAAGCCTGTTCCCGCCCATCCAGTCCCGCACGGCCTCCAGGCACCTAGACATAGCCCCCACAGCATCGTTGGGGTGGTCCGGAGTGGAGATGTACAGCTGGGTGTCATCTGCATACAGATGACACCTCACTCCAAGACCACGGATGATCTCGCCCAGCGGCTTCATGTAAATGTTGAACAGGAGGGGAGAAAGGACCGACCCCTGAGGCACCCCACAAACCAGGGGCCTAGAGGTGGACCTCTCCCCCCCCGCCAACACGAATTGCGAACGGTCAGAGAGGAAGGAGGAGAACCATCGAAGGACGGTTCCCCCAATCCCCAACCCCCCCAACCGTCGCAATAAGATACTATGGTCGATAGTATCAAAAGCCGCCGAGAGATCTAATAGGACCAGGACAGAGGAGAACCCTCTGTCACGAGCCCTCCAGAGATCATCGACCAACGCGACCAATGCCGTCTCAGTGCTATGTCCAGGCCTGAAGCCCGATTGGAATGGATCGAGGTAAGTAGCTTCCTCCAGGTACCGGGGGAGCTGACGTGCCACCACACTCTCAACAACCTTCGCCACGAAGGGAAGGTTGGAGACTGGACGATAGTTGTTTAAAATAGCTGGGTCCAGGGAAGGCTTCTTGAGGAGGGGGCGCACCACCGCCGCCTTCAAGGCGGTAGGGAGCACCCCCTCTCTCAAGGAAGCGTTGACAATCCCCTGGAGCCAGCCTCGTGTCATCTCCCTGGCGGCCGAAACCAGCCAGGAAGGACACGGGTCCAATAAACAGGTGGTGGCATTCAGACCCCCCAGCAACCTGTCCACACCCTCGGCGGTCACAGGATCGAACTCCCCCCAGATAACACTCTCAAGACCTGCCCCGGACACCTCCCCCGGGACCATCCAATTGGAGTCGAGCCCCTCCCGAATCTGAGCGATTTTATCATGCAGAAATCGGGAAAACTCCTCTGCCCTACCCTGCAAGTGAATCACTGAAGTTTTTACCCTGTTAAGTGAATCACTGAAGTTTTTAAATTAGTAACATGGTGGTTAAGCGGAGTCTGGCTTCCCCATTAACTTTGCTTGTCAGAAGGTCACAAAATGGAACCCTGGGACACTGAAACCGTCATAAATATGAGTGAGTTGCCAAGCCTCTGAATTTTGATCACGTGTGACCATGAGGATGCTGTAATGGTTGTAAACATGGAGAATAGTCTTAAGTCATTTTTTTTCACCGGCGTTGTAACATGGAATGGTCACTGAATGAATAGCTGTAAGTTGAGGATTTCCTGTAATGTCAAATAGTTAGCTGGACTTAGCTGTATCAGAAAGTGAGAAGTTACAAACGCATGACCCTCTGAAAAAGTACCAGTTTGGAGCAGAAAAGTCAAGACAGTAGCTGCAACTGTGTGATGGAAGCCCTATCCCTTTGTAACATGCACCTCTGCATCTAAGAGAGGATTAAAACCAGAGGTGGTATTCAACAGGTCCTGACCAATTCTGGAGAACCGGTAGGGGAAATTTTGAGTAGTTTGGAGAACCGGCAAATACCACCTCTGACTAGCCCCGCCCTCATCTATTCTATGCCTCCTGAGTCCCAGCTGATTGGCTGGATCTTCTTTGGTTGCCCTGCACAGGAGAATGGAGCTGGAAAACAGGTTAGTGGGGTGGGGAGGGAATGGAGATTTTGCAGTATCCTTCCCCTGCCATGCCCACCAAGCCACGCCCACCAAGCCACGCCATGCCCACCAAGCCATGACCACAGAACCGGTAGTAAAAAAAATTTGAATCCCATCACTGATTAAAACTCATAACCTTGTGGCTTCCAGCCCACTACTTAGCCACTATACAAAACTGGCATTCAGTATAGGTAATTTGTGGGAGTTAAAAATTGATGGCAGAAAGAAAAAAAAATGTTTCATTTGATTATGGTTAGAATAATGGAATGTTATGTCTGGTGATGCATAATGCTTTTCTTTTTGAGTCTGATTGGATGATGGTTATTATTTTTGCTAATTTCTAAACGGGTGGAATGGATTGGTTTCCAAGGCAGTTTTCAATAATGCTTAATTGTTAATTGGGATTGGATTTTGATTATTTGAAGAGAGGGATTAGGGGAAATTTATTTCAATGGAAATGCAGAAATAAATGCTTAAGCTGTTGCTTAAATACCTAAAAAGAAAAAATAGAATAAGAGATTTCTCCATTCTTCTACACCAGGTATAATAAACACTATCAATTTTTTGGCCTTTTGCAGATTAATAAAGAGAAATGAAGATTCAGAGATTGGTTTATAGAAAAGGGAGTGAGATAAGAAATAAAGAAATATTTAGTTATATCTTAAGAGTCAGTCATAAATTGATAGTGTTTATTATACCTGGTGTAGAAGAATGGAGAAATCTCTTATTCTATTTTTTCTTTTTATGTATTTATTTTATTTTCAGGGGATGGGATGGATGGATGGATGGATAGATGATAGATAGATAGATAGATAGATAGATAGATAGATAGATAGATAGATAGATAGATAGATTATAGATTGATTGATTGATTGATGTTAGATGATAGATAGATAGGTGATAGATTAGATAATATAGATAGATAGGTGATAGATGATAGTAGATAGATAGATGGATAGATAGATAGAGATATCGATAGAGATAGATAGATAGATAGATAGATAGATAGATAGGTAGATAGATAGATAATTAGATGATAGATTGGATTGATTGATGATAGATGATAGATAAGTGATAGATTAGCTAAGATTATATATATATATATATATATATATATATATATATATATATATATATATATATACTTTGTATTACAACACCCTGTTAAGCCCCAATTAAGGGAGAAAGCATACTGCTTTCTTTTCTGTCTTTCGGCTCATCACCAGAGACCATACCGACAGAAAGCTATTTGTTTCGTTGCCTTTTGTTTACATGTGTGTAAGGTTTTTTAAGCTGATAATTTTTTAAATAATAAATAAGGGAGACTAGTATAGATCTATTTCGAGCTAGTTAGCTCTCTTCAGCTAGCCATACCCTTACTGGGATTCGAACCAGGGAAGTATTACATGTGAGGCAGTTGTAATTGCCTCTACACCACTGGCTCTCTCCTTATCAGCTCAGGCAGGGGAATAAGTATATACTTTGTATTACAACACCCTGTTAAGCCCCAATTAAGGGAGAAAGCATACTGCTTTCTTTTCTGTCTTTCGGCTCATCACCAGAGACCATACCGACAGAAAGCTATTTGTTTCGTTGCCTTTTGTTTACATGTGTGTAAGGTTTTTTAAGCTGATAATTTTTTAAATAATAAATAAGGGAGACTAGTATAGATCTATTTCGAGCTAGTTAGCTCTCTTCAGCTAGCCATACCCTTACTGGGATTCGAACCAGGGAAGTATTACATGTGAGGCAGTTGTAATTGCCTCTACACCACTGGCTCTCTCCTTATCAGCTCAGGCAGGGGAATAAGTATATACTTTGTATTACAACACCCTGTTAAGCCCCAATTAAGGGAGAAAGCATACTGCTTTCTTTTCTGTCTTTCGGCTCATCACCAGAGACCATACCGACAGAAAGCTATTTGTTTCGTTGCCTTTTGTTTACATGTGTGTAAGGTTTTTTAAGCTGATAATTTTTTAAATAATAAATAAGGGAGACTAGTATAGATCTATTTCGAGCTAGTTAGCTCTCTTCAGCTAGCCATACCCTTACTGGGATTCGAACCAGGGAAGTATTACATGTGAGGCAGTTGTAATTGCCTCTACACCACTGGCTCTCTCCTTATCAGCTCAGGCAGGGGAATAAGTATATACTTTGTATTACAACACCCTGTTAAGCCCCAATTAAGGGAGAAAGCATACTGCTTTCTTTTCTGTCTTTCGGCTCATCACCAGAGACCATACCGACAGAAAGCTATTTGTTTCGTTGCCTTTTGTTTACATGTGTGTAAGGTTTTTTAAGCTGATAATTTTTTAAATAATAAATAAGGGAGACTAGTATAGATCTATTTCGAGCTAGTTAGCTCTCTTCAGCTTCAACACTCTCTTCAGGTGTTGTAATACAAAGTATATACTTATTCCCCTGCCTGAGCTGATAAGGAGAGAGCCAGTGGTGTAGAGGCAATTACAACTGCCTCACATGTAATACTTCCCTGGTTCGAATCCCAGTAAGGGTATGGCTAGCTGAAGAGAGCTAACTAGCTCGAAATAGATCTATACTAGTCTCCCTTATTTATTATTTAAAAAATTATCAGCTTAAAAAACCTTACACACATGTAAACAAAAGGCAACGAAACAAATAGCTTTCTGTCGGTATGGTCTCTGGTGATGAGCCGAAAGACAGAAAAGAAAGCAGTATGCTTTCTCCCTTAATTGGGGCTTAACAGGGTGTTGTAATACAAAGTATATACTTATTCCCCTGCCTGAGCTGATAAGGAGAGAGCCAGTGGTGTAGAGGCAATTACAACTGCCTCACATGTAATACTTCCCTGGTTCGAATCCCAGTAAGGGTATGGCTAGCTGAAGAGAGCTAACTAGCTCGAAATAGATCTATACTAGTCTCCCTTATTTATTATTTAAAAAATTATCAGCTTAAAAAACCTTACACACATGTAAACAAAAGGCAACGAAACAAATAGCTTTCTGTCGGTATGGTCTCTGGTGATGAGCCGAAAGACAGAAAAGAAAGCAGTATGCTTTCTCCCTTAATTGGGGCTTAACAGGGTGTTGTAATACAAAGTATATACTTATTCCCCTGCCTGAGCTGATAAGGAGAGAGCCAGTGGTGTAGAGGCAATTACAACTGCCTCACATGTAATACTTCCCTGGTTCGAATCCCAGTAAGGGTATGGCTAGCTGAAGAGAGCTAACTAGCTCGAAATAGATCTATACTAGTCTCCCTTATTTATTATTTAAAAAATTATCAGCTTAAAAAAACTTACACACATATATATATATATATATATATAGATATAGAGAGAGAGAGAGAGAGAGAGAGAGAGAGGGGGGGGGGGGGGGAGGGAGGGAGGGAGGGAGGCGATAGGCATGGCCAGGGTGGGAGTGGCCAGCTTGACATCACTCGGTGGGGCTCCATTTTCCGCCATGACTGTATCCTGCAGCCCTCTGCCAGTGAAAATGGAGCTCAGGAGCAATCCTTTGCTGTTTCAAGGGCAGCCCCGTGGGCCAGATCTAAGCAGACCAGATCTTTGACACCCCTGAGATAGATAGAAAGATAGACAGATAGAAAGATAGATAGATCCTTTTTCAAAAACTTATTTCTGAATTAGGTTTTTGTACTATTTTTACAAGTTTGATACGTATAATCCTTTGAAAAATATTATTTAAAGGAAGCAGATGAGTTTCAGTTTATATCTAACTTCCTGCCTGATTCAATTTGGATATATTATAGAACAGCAAATATAAATATTACAATGCATTCTGGATAGGAAGTACTTTTCTTAATCATATTTTAATTTTCCTATTTATTGTTGTCCTTTTGAATCAAAATTACCTAAAATTCATCTATTCTTTGGAATTCGCACTTCCCCAAATTTTACAGTGCAGTGGCCCAGTTCATAAAAAATACTACTTTTAGAGGAAACTACATACATAACAATCGTAAACAGTAACATACAAAAATAGCAATAGCGCTTATACCTATACGTTGCCCCATGGTGCTTTACAGCCCTCTCTGAGCAATTTACACAGTGACAGCATATTGCCCTCAACAATCTGGGTTCTCAATTTACCCACCTCAGAAGAATGGAAGACAGAGTGAACTTTGAGCCCATCAAGATTGAACTCCTGGCTGTGGGCAGAGTTAGCCTGCAATACTGCATTCTAACCACTATGCCACCACAACTCCTATATATAATATTGTGTCCATATTATTACATATGAACATTGCTGGGAATTATAAAATGTCAATTATATGTATCTCTCAAACTTACAACTTGAAGATTATGGACTTCAATTCCCAGAATTCTGGGAACTGATATCCATAAATCTTCAAGTTGCCAAAGTTGAGAAACACTTCCTTATACATTTTGTCATTCTTGTCGCCAAAAGAACCTGGGAATAGCAGAATTAATTTGATTTACTCAATTTGGCAATCACCCCTTAAGTTAGAACATCTGTCCTGTTACAGTATTAGCAGATGGAGAACCAATGATTAAGTTACATGTTAAACTGAAGTACTGATTGCCAGGTTCTGCTGACAATGTAAACCAAATAGTTCACAAATTGGGTGAGGGCAGTTGCGTTAATTAAATCTGATTAAGGTCTCAGCTGTATCTGCATAGGCTAATATCCCACATCTCTTTTTCTGCAACCAAGTCGTCTTTAATGCCAAAATGATATATTACGCAGGAAATCTAAAATGTGACATGAGCTAATTTCATTGGATTTACTATTACTGTGATTTCTTTGGGTTTGTACTATGCTGGTGAAGGCACATACTTTGTTAATATATCTGATTAGAATACATTAAACTTGAGTACAGTTTTTTGCTACAAATAATCTCTCAGTCATGGTTGCTTAGAGGTGAGGGCAAGTCCATTAATAATAATTTAATAATAATTAATTATTAATGGGAGTCTGCTTGATGGAGTGGTTAAGGTGCTGGCTTAGAAAACCAGGAGACTATGAATTTTAGTCCTGTCTTAGGGATGAAAATCAATTGGATGACTTTGGGCCAGTCACTAGGAGAAGGTGAATTCTAGTCCCACCTTAGGAGACTAGTTGACTTTAGGCCAATCATCAGGAGACTGTGAGTTCTAGCCCCATCTTTGACATGAAATCTGGTTGGATGATTTTGGGCCAATCACTCTGTCTCAGCCCAATTCGCTTCACAGAGTTTATAAATAACTCAAGGTGAGATATACATAATACTCCTTCTGCCTCTGTTTTCTCCACAACAACCCTGTAATTTGAGTTGGGCTAAAAGAGAAAGAGGGGCTGAACCAGCTTTCATATCTAAAATGGGACTGTAACTCACAATCATCTGACGATTGGTCCAAAGTCACTCAGCCAGCTTTCATACCTAAGGTGGAACTAGAACTCACTGTCTCCTGGTTCTTAGGCCAGTAATTGGTGGATTTACCACTGAATCACATCTAGAACTGTCTGTGGAGATTTTCAGTCATCCAGGTCATGGTTGTCCCAAAGGTGCTTTTTTTCCCTCCAAGGGGCAACTGGACTTTTTGGTTTTTCTTTGAAGATGTTTTGCTTCTCATCCAAGAAGCTTCTTCAGCTCTCTGAAGCTTCTTCTCTTCTCTCTGAAGAGCTGAAGAAGCTTCTTGGATGAGAAGAGAAACGTCTTCAAAGAAAAACCAGAAAGTCCAGTTGCCTATTGGGGGGAAAAAAAGCACCTTTGGGACACATCTAGAATTCACTGTCAGCAATGAATCTTCACCTTCAGCCCTTAAATGATTTTTGATGCCACGCATGCCCGTTTTTTGCCTTCCTGGTCCCCAGGGAAGCTTCTGGGAGCAAAAATGTCACTCCAGGAGGCTTCCCTGAGACCCAGGAGGCCCGAAAATGGGTTGTGGTTGCTGCAAAAGAAGAAGCCATGCCCACCCAGTGACATGGCCGTGCCCACCTAGCCACACCTGTTGAGGTATTCCCCGTTAGGAGAATGAGTGCACTCAGGGAAACATGAGAGTGGTGATGAATAACACACAACTAGCACACAGATACACTGAATAGTAAAATGTAGGTTTTACTTCCAGTAAACGGGTAAGCAAAGTGCAACAAACAGTCCAAGTCATACATGGTTAAAGCAGTCAGTATTCAGTCCAGGGATAATCCAAAAACAAAGTCCGGTATCCTAAACAAAGTTCAGTAAATGGAGTTTGCTAACAGTTGCAAGACTCACAGTAATCCGAGCAGAACAATGATCAGTCATAAGGCAATACGGAAATGCAAGAAGGAACAAACCAGGTTTCTGGCTCCATCTTATGGCCCTTGGAGGAGCCACACCTAATTACAATTACAGCATTCTCTTAAAGATACAGTATTAAATGGCTATCCTGTTTATATATTGCCAACCCAACTGTTAGGTGACTATCATTCCTAACAACACCCACCTAGCCATACCGACAGAACCGGTTGTTAAATTTGAATCCCACCCCTGGTCATAAGTGTGAAAAATGATCATAAATCACTTTTTTCAGTGCCACTTTGAACAGTCACTAAATGAACTGTTGTAAGTCGTGGGCTTCTCGTACCAGCAAAAGGTAGAGAGCTGAGTTATATGAATTCATCAGAAAGTCACATCAAAGTATGAACAGAAAATGAGTACTGTAGATCCCCAGATGTTAGTGCAGAGCTCCCACAGTTTGTTGCCAAAATGGCATGCGAAGAGGGATAGTGACAGTTGAAATCCTCAAATATTTGCAAGGCTCCTTTTGTCAAGCTGTTAAAAATTCTATTTGCAACCAGAGACTGCACAACTCCCTCAGGCCTGCGAATGCCAGCAGTTCCTCTGACACAGTTGAACTGGCTCAACATTTGGAAGTCAGTCTTTGCTGTACACAACTTACCGTGGCCAGATGGATTGACATTATTAGCAAGCCAAAAGTAGAGTAATTTATGCCAGATCAAACTTTATACTTGCATCTAAACAAGCTCTTTGGTTTTTGTTTTTTTTTCTGGTAGCACAAGGAAAGCTAAGGTTATATCTGTATACTGATCTTCATTGAGTTCAGCATGATTCCAAAATATATAGAAATTCAGCCAGGAATCAAAATTACACGTACTTTTACTTTGCTTGGGTTTAAATCCTACTGAACTCAGTAGGATTCATTTGTGGATGAAATACAGAGGCCAAGCTTCAAGAGTGAGTTCATGTTTGTTTTTATTTCACAGGGATATTCACAGTGGGATTTGAGAGTATAAAATGAAATCCCAGAGCTGTGTGTTCTCACCAACCTGTGTTTTGCAGCTTCCAAACTCTCCAATTATCAACAGCACAGATTCCCCATCTTTTTGTGATGGAAAATGTTCAGGAACTGTAATGCATACCACTAAAATAGGTTTATTATCTGAAAACATCCCAAATCCTGGCTCCACATGACTCTGGGATGTTCCATTCAGTCTGTTCCTTCTCCCTAGCCCCTTAAAAAAAAACTTTTGATAAAGCCACTGGCCAGCAACAGTTAAGTATGAATGCCAGAACTCTTCCGTAACTGATGCATTAGAATATATCAACATGGGGAACAACAATTTTATTTATTTCATATCCCACCTTTATTATTTTTATAAATAATTCAAGGCAGTAAACATGCCTAATGTTTATTCCTCCTCTTGTTTTTCCTAGAACAACAATCCTATGAGGTGAATTGGGCTTAGAGAGAATCATTGGCCTAAACTTACCCAACCAATTTTCATGCCTAAGGTGGACTAGAACTCACCATCTCCTGGTGATCGGCCCAAAGTCACCCAGCCAGCTTTCATGCTGCAGGTGGGGCTAGAACTTACAGTCTCTTGGTTTCTAAGCCAGCATCTTTTATCGCTAGAAGAATATCAGTTTTTATATCAAAAATGGGTGCAGAGAGAGAGCGGAATAATTTGGAGATGAATACTGAAATTTTATGTTACAAATACATCAGGAGATGTATTTAGGAGAATATGAATTATGGAAGCATGACAAATTGCTCAGACTTCCTGATGAGAAGATCTTCTAGCCTCACTTGAAAGCCAATTTTAGACTGGGCTCATTTGGGCTTTGTGATCTCGTCGTCCCCCCCCCCCCCCCCCAGCTCTGAAGATAGATGTAGGTCTACTAAGATAAGTGTCCTTCTGATGCTTTACCATTGGAACTCCTTCTCCAAATTAATTCAACAAGCCCCTTGGTTTAACACTAAGTTAAAACATTTTTCTTTAATTCATCAATGAATTTTTTGCCTATTAGGCTTTTAATGCTTCTTAGGTTTATGAACTGCTGGAGAGACAGAGAGAGAGGGAGGGAGAGGGGGGAGAGAGAGAGAGAAAGAGGGAGGAGACAGGGGGGAGAGAGGGAAAGGGAGGGAGTGGGAGGGAGAAAGAGAGTTTACATTGCTTTAGTGTTTATAAGCTTGCTGATTCATTTATTATTGTCTCTTGCTTTGGATATTTTTGTCAAACGGGCATTCAGAAAGCAATTTAAAATAAATACACAACAATTCCGCTGAAACATCCTCATTTCCTATCATACATTTTTCCTCTACTCTATGTATAAGCTATTCTATTTCTCTATTGTGATAACAATGGAATGACCTAGCATCTATCAGCTGGGGACATGGTACAAAACTGTACATGGAATGAAATCAAATGGAATGTGAGTTTTCCCAGAACATTAATTTTTGCTAAGGCTCCTGGCAAACATGGAGCAGAAAAGATAGGGATATCCATTCAATCATCCAAGAATGCTGTATATTTTCAGAAGGAGGTTAAAAAAGAAAAAAGAAATCTAACATCTGCTCAGCTACTCAGCCAACATCAATCTATACTAGAAACACCAGAGGAAGGACATACCTCCTTTATCATTCTTACTCTGGATCTAATGGGAAGAGTTTGCTTTACATGGGATAATAAACTCCCCAGCAGATGGCTTGGCTGGAAGTAATATTATAGCTCAACCCAAAACGCAAATCAGCCCCTGGAGTAAACTGGTGTGACGTTTCTCACTAAGACTTTGAAGCTGTCCTTCAAAAAGGAAGTTGGAACCACGCTCTGAAGGTACTTCAAGGGGGACTTTCCTTTTTGCCTAGGGATAAGTTGTTTCGTTGGGAAAAGATGAAGCCTAGAAGACGACTTCTCACGCTATTTGGCTTATTCAGATCAGTTTTATATTGTAAGTATCTTGCTAACTCAACCTACATTTAAACCTGAACATGTCTCAATGGGTCTTTTCTCCCATTTCACGATTACAGGATGTGATCTTACACTCATCCCAAGTCTCCCCACCTCTAGAATAGTGAAAAGGAGCTAGCACCTGTTCATAGTATTGCAGCATAAATTCAGCATCAGAAAAGTAAATACTGATGGCCGAGGCTTCATTTAACTTCTTTATAAACATACAAAGTAAATTTTACAATACCAGTTGTAGATTTTTTCCAACATGGAGCAAACTCAAACTGAAGCAGACATGTTACAGGTTCAGAGCAGAACAGCAAGTCAGGAGTTCAGAAACAGACATCAGTTTCCCTTCAGTTCAGCAGGCAAGCAGGCAAGACACACAGCAGAGGAGAGAAGCAGTTTCATTTTCAATAGACAGACTCAGAGCTCAACATAGCTGCAGAGTTGCAGAGCTTAATATAGAGCCACGCCTAGGCTACTTCCAGTTTCAGTTTCCAAACAGACCTCATTGACTGACTTAGTTGCTATGCCTATTCATTGGCTGACCTTGTTACCATGTTCTATTCCAGTTCATTAATATACTCTGACACACCAATAAATGGGTTTCCTCTGGGGTCAGTATATATTATTTTCTGCAGATTTCAGATGCTCTTCAAATTATGATGAGCACATCATTACAGTAGTAGGAATAACAGAGTTGGAAGGGACCTTGGGGGGTCTTCTAATCCAACCTCTTGCTCAACAGGAGACCCTATACCATTTCAGACAAATGGTTGTCCAATCTTTTCTTTAAAACCTCCAGTGATGAAGCACCCAATTAAATATGAGACAAGAGTGTGCAGCAGCAGCCAAAAAAGCCAATGAAATCCTAAATTGTATTAACAGAGGGATACAATCAAGATCAAGGGAGGTGCTAATATTACTCTATAAGCCTTAATAAGACCACACCTAGAGTACTGCATCCAGTTTTGATCACCACACTATAAAAAAGATGTTGAGACTCTAGAAAGAGTACAGAGAAGAGCAACCAAGATGATTAGGAGACTGGAGTATAAAACATACAATGTACAGTTGCAAGAACTGGGCATGGCTAGTCTAGTGAAGAGAAGGACCAGGGGAGACATGATAGCAGTGTTCCAATATTTGAGGGGCTGTCTCAAAGAGGAGGGAGTCAAGCTATTTTCCAAAGCACCTGAACGTCAGAAAAGGAATAATGGATGGAAACTGAACAAGGAGAGATTCAAATTGGAAATAAGGAGAAACTTTTTGACCGTGAGAGCAATCAACCTATGGCACAGCTTGCCTTCAGAAGTTGTGGGAGTTTCATCCCTGGAGGCTTTCAAGAAGAGACTGGACTGCCATCTGTCAGAAATCATATAGGGTCTCCTACTTGGGTGGGGGATTTGACTAGACCCGCCTACAAGGTCCCTTCCAACTCAATTAATCTGTGAAACCCACAACTTCTGGAGTCAGGTCATTCCACTGATTAATTGTTCTAAACATCAAGAAATGTTTTCCTTATTTCTAGGTTGGTTCTCTCCTTGATTAATTTCCATCCAATGAAGCTTCATCACCTCAGGAGAAATCCAGATTGAAAATCATTCAGCATGAACCTCCTTAAGTATCTTCTCAGTAAAGTATCTTTCTTCAGCCATATCAACATTCCAGGCTTATTGTGAGAGTAAATGGGGCTGCAGGTAGTCCTTGACTTACAACCATAATGGAGCCTAGAATTACATTATAAGTTCTGCCAGTCATTAACTGGGTCATCATGTGACCATGCCCATTTTACAACCTTTTTTGCAGTGGTTGCTAAAGCCCAGTCTTCTAAAAAAAAAATACCACAGTTGTAAAATGAAACTGCAGATATTAAGAAAACACTGTGGTTATTAAGCTAATAAATTTTCTGCAATTGATTTTTTTTTTGTTGGAAACCAGAATTAAACACCAGTTTCTGGCCCCCAAAAAAAATCATTAATTGAAATCACATGACCACATGATATTGCAAATGGCTATAAAATGTGAACTGGTTGCTGAGCACCCAAAATGCAATCACATGGCCATGGCGGGGGCGGGGGGGGGTTGGTTTTGAAGTTTGAATCCCATTCATTAGCAGCCCTAGGGAAATCTGTCATAATGGTCATTAAGCAAACAGTCATAAGTCAAGGAGTATCTGTACTCATGTACATCCTTTGACTCCTGAAAGAAAGTAGATAGAAATGTAATCAGTTTTATTTAAAATGGGAGCTTCTGCTTTCTCGTGTTTTAGAATATTCCACAATGACTTTATGGCTGAGGCATTTCTGAAAAACAAGGCAACAGATTAGGAAAATATAGTTTTATGAAAATAAAATTGGAAAGAAACATTTTACGATTTAAAATAAAACTGATTTCTATCATCCAGCAATTTGGCCCAATTTACATTCTCCTTCTGTTGAATAACTCTTCCTATTCACAGGAAAGGTAACCAAAACCCAAACAATTATCATTCAATTTGCCTTCATTCATGAATTCAATTTATCTCTTTGATGTCCCAATCAAGCTTTATTCTAGTTTGCTATTTGAAAAGCTGGAGGATGGAATGGAATGCAAATGATGCTGTTCAGCAACATAGAGGTTTTAGGAAGGAATATAGCATATTTGGCTATTTAAATCTGTCCATCCTGCTCTAGAAATATGTCTCACCCAGTCATTTTTCATTCCAAATGACTACACAGACCTATCCATAACTTAGTATTTCAGCTCTTCCAGTGATGCACTTAGCATCACTGCAACTGAGTCCATCTGCTTTGTTGCTGGTTGTCCTCTTCTCTTTCTGTCCACCTTTTCCATCATTGGACCTGCCAGGCCTAAACCCAAAAACGACACTGTGAAATCCAGTGAAATCCAATTCCTTATTTGCTTGTACCTAATACACTACCAGGCACTATGAAGCAGGAGTCTTCATTAAATCTCCAGCTAAGCTAACATATTGTTCATTCCTATATCCAAGAACCTAGTCAACTAATAGTCAACAATAAATTGGCATAGATGAGAATCAACAGAATTCAAGAGGGGTTGGACTTAGACCATTTGTGGGAACCTAATAACTCTAGGCTGATTACTCTCTTGACTCCACCCCCAGGCTCTCCCTATCCTTCTCCTACATAGAGAGAATCTTGCCAGACTAAAGCTGTAACCTATTAACCTAACAGATATATCTTGAGAGATTCTAGGGTGTGTTACCCTGAACCTCTTACTCCTTTCTCCATCCAGTTCAGGATTGCATACTTCTTGTCTTGGACCCCTCCCTGGAATTGCTGCCTCCTTCCTTGGAATTCCCTTGAGATTCCCCCAGCCATTCCTTCTCCAGTGCATTTTCTACCACAATAGCTTGTCTAGATTAGACTAGAGTAGAGTAGAGTAGAGTAGAGTAGAGTAGAGTAGAGTAGAGTAGAGTAGAGTAGAGTAGGAGTGGAGAGGAGTGGAATGGAATAGAATAGAATAGAATAGAATAGAATAGAATAGAATAGAATAGAATAGAATAGAATAGAATAGAATAGAATAGAATAGAATAGAATAGAATATTGGAATGAAGAATAGAATGGAATGGAATTGAATGGAATATTGGAATGAAGAATAGAATGGAATGGAATATTGGAATGAAGAATAGAATGGAATGGAATAGAATAGAATAGAATAGAATAGAATAGAATAGAATAGAATAGAATATTGGAATGAAGAATAGAATGGAATGGAATTGAATGGAATATTGGAATGAAGAATGGAATGGAATGGAATATTGGAATGAAGAATAGAATGGAATGGAATGGAATGGAATGGAATAGAATAGAATAGAATAGAATAGAATAGAATAGAATAGAATAGAATAGAATAGAATAGAATAGAATGTGGAAGGGACCTTGGAGGTCTTCTAGTGCAGGGGTCGCCAGCCTTTTGGACCTCAGAGACCACCAAACTCATAATTTTAAATCTCGGGGACCACTAACATGAATTTTGACTGACGGTGGCTTGCTGACATTTTTCCAGGGTCTCTGCAGAAAGCAGCAGATACCTCGGAAAATCCCCAAAAAAGTCTGCAGGAAAATTCCCCACCCTGTTTTCCTACCAATCTATCATTCTTTATTTGGGATCTCAGGATACTGTCTCCAGCTCTATTCTCGGGGGGAGAGAGAGAGAGAGACTTTTGGCTTCATGCAAGGAAAGCAGCAGAAGTCTTTCTTTCTCTCCCCCAACTTCTGCCAGAAGTGAGTCTTTGTGAGACTTGTCGTGCTGGCGCAGCCTCTTGGAGCAGGATACCTTGCAGAGTCCCAACGACTTGTTTCTGGTGGAGTTTGGGGGAGAGAAAGAAAGACTTTAGCTGCTTTCCTTGCATGCAGCTAAAAGCAGAAGAAGAAAGAAGCAGCCTGGTGGCCAGGCCAGGCACATGGGGTGAGTGGGGCAAGTTCCCTCTCTCTGCCCTTTCCCTTCTCCCCTCACTACCTCGTGTTGTTTGCAATGCAAGCGATGCAAGCCTTGTGTTCCCATGGGCCATGTGGGCAGTGTAGCCTTGCTCAGCTCTGCCGCGCATGCATGCACGCCTCCTGCCAGTCAGTTGGTTTTCAGGTGAAGGAGCAGGACTCATGCAGGAGATGTGCACACATGTGCGGGGGTGGGACACATGCACAGGAGTTGCATGCATTCGCAGGGGGGATGCATGCATGGGGGTGGGGCACATGTGCAGGGATGTGGGGTTCACCTCCTTCCTCTCTGACCGTCTGCAATTTGTGTTGGTGTGGGGGAAGAAGTCCACCTCTAGGCCCCTCGATTGTGGGGTGCCTCAGGGGTCGGTCCTCTCTCCTCTCTTGTTCAACATTTTTGTGAAGCCGCTGGGGGAGATCATCCGTGGTTTTGGGGTGAAGTGTCATCTGTACGCTGATGATACTCAGCTGTACACCTCCACCCCAAGCCACCCCAACGATGCCATGGAGGTTATGTCCTGTTGTCTGGAGGCCATGCGGAACTGGATGGGCGGGAACAGGCTCCGACTCAACCCTTCCAAGACTGAGTGGCTGTGGTTTCCGGCGTCCCGATATAGCCAGGTAGTTCCATCGCTGGCTATTGGGGGTGAGATTTTGCCCCCTTCAGAGAGGGCTCGCAATCTGGGTGTCCTCCTGGATGTACGGCTGTCTTTGGAAGACCACATTACAGTCATCTCCAGGAGGGCGTTTCATCAGGTTCGCCTGATCCGCCAGATGCGGCCCTTTCTGGATCGGGATGCCTTATGCACGGTCACTCAGGCACTGGTCACCTCCCAACTGGACTACTGTAACGCCCTCTACATGGGGCTCCCAAATGGGAGCATCCGGAGGCTTCAACTGGTACAAAATGCGGCCATGTGGGTGGTTATGGGGGCGTCAAAGTTCTCTCATGTGACGCCCCTCCTGCGCGAACTGCATTGGTTGCCAGTGGCCTCTCGGGTGCGCTTTAAGATTTTAAAATCTTAAAACTTTTAAAATGCTCCATGGCATCGGACCAGGATATTTACAAGACCGCATTCTGCCATTTTCCTCTCACCGTCTGGTGCGCTCCCACAGGGAGGGTCTCTTGCAGGTCCCATTGGCATCTATGTGCCGGCTGGTAACCCCGAGGAATAGGGCCTTCTCTGTGGGGGCGTCTGCCCTCTGGAATGGGTTGCCTCCAGATTTACGTACAGCCACGGACCTGGGGACCTTCAGGCATGCCTTGAAAACCTGGCTCTTTGACCAGGCCAGCTTGGGCTGATTTTAGATTTGGGTATTTTAATTTTATATTAAATTTTAGGGTTTTAGGGAGGGGTTTTAATTGTTTTCAGCCAGGGCCTTTAGTTTAATTTAGTTTTAACTTTTATATATTTAATGTTTTAATTGTATGGCTGTGCACCGCTCCGAGTCCTTCGGGAGAGGAGCGGTATATTATTATTATTATTATTATTATTATTATTATTATTATTATTATTATTATTATTATTATTATTATTATTATTATTATTATTATTATTATTATTATTATTATTATTATTATTATTATTATAATACAAGTTGCCATAAGAGGGAGCTATAGATCATGGTTTAATTCTTCTCCTCTTTTTCACTGATGATCTCTCTTGATACTGATACTGACTGACTATGGACCGATACTGACTAACCCTGTTTATTTTGACATTCTGTTGATATCGAAGATTATCTGTTGTATTATGGTTTGATATTTGTCTGCTATAAAAGACATAAAACTGGTAAGAAGACTTTATAACTGGATATCTCTGGACTGATAAAAAATGTGTATGACATGGACTGTTTATTGGACTGTGCTATTTCTTCAAGTAAACATTAATACAATTTGTTCAACTCAGTGTGGCTGTATATTTATTCGTAACTGTTCTCATAAACCGTTTCCATGTGCATATCCTTTTTATACAAGGGTTACTCTGCACATATCCCAACACTGCTATCGTGTCACCCCTAATTTTTCTTTTCTCTAGACTAGCCAGACCCAAATCCTGCAGCCATTCTTCATATGTTTTAGTCTTTTATTATTTTAGTTGCTCTTCTCTGAACTTTTTCCAAAGTCTCAACATCTTTTTTGTGGTATGGTTACTCTGTTTATACAAGCCAGGATAGTATTAGCTTTTTTGGCTGCTGCTGCACACTGCTGGCTCATATTCAAGTGAACATCCACTAGGACTCCAAAGTCCCTCTCATAGTTACTGTATCATGTGATCATGGTGATGCTGCAATGGCCATGTGAAAAACAGTCATAAGTCACTTTTTCAGAACTGTTGTTAACTTCGAGCAGTAACTAAACAAATGGTTGTTGTGCCTCACTTAGAATCTTCTTTTGACTCACTAATTCATAGTATGATGATTTTAGAGGAGACTATTGGTTTCAACCAACTTACTCAATGCAGGAATCTAAATTCAAGTCATCCCTGACAGGTCTAGGGATCAGCTGTCAGCTTTGGAAGCCATATTTTACTTAGAAGCTCAAAGCTGCCACATTTTAGTGCCTGGGGAATTGCATAGAGTGATAGAAAGTTAGACACAACAACATTCTTCTCATAAATGAAGTCCCGCCTGGGGCTGGGACCGGGCCGCGGGTTGAGCACTGCCGGGAGGGTCTGGGTTCGGATGGGGCTGTATTGAGGATGGGGGGTTGTCCCAGGGAGGGTGATATTAAAGCTATTAGTATGGTGAGCGGGAGAGGCAGATTTGGCGGTTATAGGGAGCCACATTTTGTTTCGGGAGCGCGCCCCCGCTATTTGTCTGCTGTAGCGCGCTCCGACCCCCTTGTTATGTCCCATTCCCCAGGTGGTTTGAGCAATCGGGCCCTGGGCCTTTGGCTGATGTTATGTAATCCAGGTCCGTCATTAATAAGGCCCCTCTCATTCATGATCTGATCTGTGAGGGGGGAGCGGACCTGGTGGGTATTACCGAGACCTGGTTGGGCCTAGAGGGGGGAGTCCCTCTAGTGGAGATGTGCCCAGCCGGGTTTCGGGTTTTTCATCGACCGAGGGCCCAGGGGAGGGGTGGGGGGGTTGCGGTGGTTATTAAGGAGGATCTGTGTCCGAGGGAATCCACTGTTTCTCAGACGACTGGATGTGAGTCTCTTTTCGTGAAGTTCGGTCCCAGGGTACAGGTGGGCTTGTTGGTCGCATACCTGGCTCCCTGCTATGCTGCATCGGCCCTGCTTGAGCTCCTTGAGGTTATAGCCGGCGTGGCGGTTGAGACCCCCAGGCTTATGGTCATGGGGGATTTCAACCTACCCTCTGCCGGCGGTGCCTCGGGGACTGCTCAGGAGTTCATGGCTTCCATGACAGCCATGGGCCTGACCAGTTAATCCGGGACCCTACTCACATGGGAGGTCACACCCTGGATCTGGTTTTTGTCTCTGATCATGGCAGAGTGATCTGGGTGTTGGGGATATAGTTATAGAACCCCTGTCATGGACAGATCACTCGCTCCTGAAGCTCGACTTCCGTTCCGCATCCCCCGACCGCAGGGAGGCGGGACCATTAAAATGGTACCGCCCCAGGCGCCTGATGAACCCAGATAGGTTCCTGATGGAGCTTGGGCCATTTCCCGAAGCTCACACACACGACTCGGTTGAGGGTTTGGTCGCCACTTGGGATAAGGTGGCTGCTGGGGCCCTTGACCGGGTCGTGCCCTTGCGGCCTCTGACCCGGTGCTGATCCCAAGTAGCTCCTTGGTTTTCTGAGGAGCTAAGGGAGATGAAGCGCCGGAAAAGACGCCTAGAGAGTAGTTGGAGGGCTAGCCGTTCTGAGTCTGACCGAACACTACTACAATCTTATATTAAGACGTATTTAGTGGCGATAAGGATGGCGAGGAGGACCTACCTCTCCACCCTTACTGCGTCTGCGGAAAACCGCCCAGCCGCCCTGTTTAGGGTGACCCGCTCCCTTTTGGAGGTGGAAGCGCGGGAGGATCCCTTGCAGGGACGGGCTGAGGAGTTTTCTAGGTTTCTGCAGGACAAAATCGCTCAGATCCGGGATGAGCTGGACTCCGACTGGGCATCTCCGGGCGGGGGGGCGGGGATGGATATTGGTGAGGTCAATTGGGTTGAGTTCGATCCTGTTACCGTGGAGGACGTGGACAGGATACTGGGGGGACTGAATGCCACCACCTGTTTGCTGGACCCATGCCCCTCCTGGCTGGTCTTGGCCACTCGGGAGGTGACACGAGGCTGGTTCCAGGGTATTATAAACGCTTCCTTGAGAGAGGGGCTTTTACCCGCCGCCTTGAAGGAGGCGGTGGTGCGGCCTCTCCTCAAGAAACCGTCCCTGGACCCAGCATTATTATCAAATTATCGTCCTGTCTCCAACCTTCGCTTTGTTGCGAAGGTTGTAGAGAGTGTGGTGGCACGTCAGCTCCCGCAGTACCTGGATGAAGCGAGTTATCTTGACCCCCTCCAATCGGGCTTCAGGCCCGGGCACAGCACGGAGACGGCGTTGGTCGCGTTGGTGGATGATCTCTGGAGGGCTCGGGACAGAGGTTGCTCCTCTGTCCTGGTCCTGTTAGATCTCTCAGCGGCTTTTGATACTGTCGACCACAGTATCTTATTGCGGCGGTTGGTGGGGTTGGGGGTTGGAGGCACCGTGTTGCGGTGGTTCTCCTCCTTCCTCTCCGACCGTTCGCAATTTGTGTTGACAGGGGGGCAGAGATCGACCCCAAGGCCCCTGCTTTGTGGGGTGCCTCAGGGGTCGGTGCTCTCACCCCTGCTGTTCAACATTTATGTGAAGCCGCTGGGTGAGATCATCCGTGGCTTTGGGGTGGAGTTCCATCAGTACGCTGATGATACTCAGCTGTACATCTCCACCCCGGGCTACCCCAACGAAGCCGTCGAAGAGATGACCCGGTGCCTGGAGGCCATGTGGGGTTGGATGGGTCGTAACAGGCTTCGTCTCAACCCGACCAAAACCGAGTGGCTGTGGTTTCCTGCGCCCAGATACAGCCAGCTTGCTCCTTCGCTGGCCGTGGGGGGAGAGGTACTAACCCCTGTGGAAAGGGCGCACAATTTGGGTGTCCTTCTGGATGTGCGGCTGTCTTTGGAAGAACATATTGCAGCCGTCACCAGGGGGGCTTTTTATCAGATTCGTCTGATTTACCAGTTACGGCCCTTTCTGGATCTGGGCGCACTTCGCACAGTCACTTCCGCCCTCGTTATCTCCCGCTTGGATTATTGCAATGCTCTCTACATGGGGCTCCCCTTGAAGAATCTCCGGAGGTTGCAGTTAGTTCAGAATGCAGCCGCGCGGGTGAGGGGCGCCCACGTAACACCACTTCTCCGCAGGCTGCACTGGCTTCCTGTGGCCTTCCGGATTCGATTCAAGGCGGTGCTGATGATATTTAAAGTGCTCCATGGCTCGGGACCTGGGTACTTACGGGACCGCCTGCTGCCACCAACAACCTCCCGCCGCCCAGTACACTCCCACAGGGTCACCCTACTTGGGGTACCGCCATCTGATCGCTGGCGGCTGGCGGCCCCGAGGGTGCGGGCTTTCTCTGTGGGAGCCCCCTCCCTGTGGAATGATCTCCCCCCGGAGATACGAGCCATGACAGACATCTTGACCTTCCGGCGCGCAGTTAAGACCCTATTTTTTAAACAGGCTGGCCTGGCCCAGTAAGGGTTTGTGGGGTTTTAAATTTAATAAGGGTTTTTAATTTTTAATCTGATTTTTAATTTCTTATCTATCCCGGATTTTAAATATTTAATTGTAGTCGGATGGGATGCAGCCACATATGTATTTAATTTGGTTTTAAATTCTATTTAACTTGTATCTATTGTATGTATTTTATGTGTTTGTTAGGCTGTACACCGCCCCGAGTCCCGTTTTTGGGAGAGGGAGCAGTATAGAAATATGAAAAATAAATAAATAAATAAAGTCAAGGACAAGTTCCCCTGCACCTGGGAAGGAGTGTCTGGGGGAATGATTCCAGTTAGGACGATGGTTGATTGAGCCATGTTATGTACTGATAAGACGTAGAGGATGGGTTTGTGAATTTCAATTGGGAAGGGGAAACCGGAACTGTCAGATTCGGGTTTTCCCAGGTGTGCCAATATGACTTCTTCAATAAATTCTTACTTGGGTGAACTTTGGATGAGCTGAATGAAATGGGGAATTTCATTGGAATACTGACGCGAGCCTTTGTTTCAACTCATCCAGAGATGGGCTACCTAGGTTCCACCATGAGTTATTTTTTTCCAGCAGGAAGGTATTGCTGAGACTCACGTAAAATCTGCTTGCCTGCTAGTTGGAATCCATTATTTCATACTCTGCACTTAGAGTAGATAAATGACGGACTTTGGTTCTTCTATATGTGAAATCTTTCATCACTATTTGAAAAGTCTTCCTCTTTGAAGATTAAACATTCCCAGGCCTTCCATTTTGCTTGACAGGCTGGCTCCCTGATTATCCTTATTGTTCTTCTCTAAACCTGTTTCTGAAATGAGAGGGAAATTGGGGGGCACATTAGTGGCAATTAAGATAAATAGGCTTCTTTTGATCCATTTTTTAAAAACTTATCAGTTCTGCAGAAAAACAGAATGAAACCCAATATAAAACTGTTGGCACTGACTTCCATATTTTATAATTCCCAGGCCCAGTTCAGACAGATTCTTTCTTCCGGACTTGCTCAGTTAACTTTAGGAGCACAGCTGTCTTGTGCTAAGAAATGTAGTTAGTGAGGCTTTTCTGCACCTTAATACCTCTGTGTCACAAAACCTCCATCTGCTTTATTTCTGCATGCCAAATGCTAAGGGCATTTTTTTTTTTGGGGGGGGGGGTTAGGAGCAGCCCTCTATGTAGAGTGAGAAAGGGGCTTGTAACTCAGAAAGTGAGCATTTGCCTTGCATGGACAAACACAGGCACTAATCCATTCACAGAATTTAAACCTATGTAGTAGCAGGCGATGGGGAAAATACAGCTTGGAGATAACAGAGGGTCACTTCTGCTCCCTGTCAGCAGTGCTAGTTATTAACTGAGCCGAAGACAAATTGTTGTTTTATGTCACGTAGTTATTTTGAAGCCTCTTTTCAGATTAAAATAGAAGTTGAGATCTGTGGCAGACCAACTGAAAAAGAAGTTTAACATGTTATTGGCAGCTTCTTGCCTGTAAATGGCACCTGGCCTGTAAATGAAAAGGTGAAGAAGTTACCGTCACCTACACACTAATGCACACATCTGCAGAATCTGACCCACACCCCTTTTCAACAAATCAAACACAAACCAAAAGGGAACAGAAACCTTGTAAAGCTTCTGCAAAATAATTAGCTGTGATAAGTACAAGCCTTGCCAAACTGTGCGAGACTTGCCAAAAGATAATAAACAAGAAATAATTTGCAATACAAGAATCTTCAAATACAAACTCAGGATACTGGAACGTCCACGAGGCTGAAGTTTCAAAACGTCTTTGCCTTCTGCAAAGTACGTTCGTTTCACAGCTGGCTTTTATCTTCTTGAGGGAGAGGCCATTACCTTGCAACCTTACTCCTGAGTCGCCCGTGCTGTTGTAACTTTTCTTTCCTCCGTGCACGCACACTTGGCACAGGCTCCTTGGGAACCTCCTCATCGCTGCTGCCAGCCCCCACAATCTCTGAAGGCAGCAGTCCATTCCCTAATGGTCCTGGCCCCTCATCTGAATCCTCACTCTCCTCAGCCATCTGTAACCACAACACAACCCTCCAATAACTCCAAGACAGACATCTTCTCAAAGGTTCCTTTTTAATTGGATAGTTGATAAGTATTTAGCAGAATTTCCTTGTCTATCAAGGAGTATGTAGCAAACAGAAGTAGTGTGCAAAATTAAAGCAGTGAGTATAGAGTCACATAGGCACAGAAGTTGATGGGTAAAGGTTTTATATACAGGGGTATAAGCACAATCCAAGTTCAGTCCAATGTTCATACACAGTTCATCTTTCAATAGAATATATAACTAACCATCATAGTCAGCAGGTATACCAACAACTTCAATACATCAATGCAGCAATGGAGAAATATAGTTGCAAAGAGATGAAGATACTTGCTGAGTAGCCTAGTAGAAGAAGCAGCATAGTAGCAGCCACAGTAACCACAAGCAACTACAAGCAACAACAGCAGCAGTGTGCTCTCTGGCTTCTTGCTATATAGTAATCCTGCTTCCTGTAACCAATCAATATCCTGGCTTCAGTTAAAGTGCTTAGTCATTATGACTTGCAGTCATATATGGTAAACCAATATAGTTCAGATTCTTAAAGAAAACCTAACAATAGTAACTGGCACAACCAGGGAATCCCGAATCTGAAAGTTCTGGGCTTCCTTACAATAAGTAAAAACTACAAATCCATCCTCTGCACCCATCATCACATCACATGGCCCAATCACTATCCGTCCCAAGTTAAGACTTCCTCTCACTTATACGCAAAACAACCTGACCTTGAATCAGGAAAAGAATGTTATTATGTCTAACTAAATATACTCCAAGAAATTCCCCCCTCCCACTTTCCCAGGCTCAAATGTGGCAGCGTGGGAGCATCTGATCTCAATATGTTTTCCAAAGCTGACAGAGACACTCTATATCAGGGGTGTCACACTCAAGGCCTGTGGGCCGGATCTGTCCCATAGGGTGTTTAGATCTGGCCCACGGTGCTGACCTGGAAACAGCAAAGGACCGGCACACAGTACCTCTGCTAATGAAAACAGAGCTTGGGGGGGTGCTGTTTTCGGCCATGACTGCCTTCTGCAGCCCTCTGCCTGCAAAAAGAAGGAAGAAGAAAGGAGAATGAAGAGGGAAGGAAAAGGGGAAGGAAGGAAGGAAGGAAGGAAGGAAGGAAGGAAGGAAGGAAGGAAGGAAGGAAGGAAGGAAGGAAGGAAGGAAGGAAATTATAATGAGGGTGAGGGAGGCCCCCGAGGTTAAACACAACCCTGATGCGGCCCTCAGTGAAATCGAGTTTGACACTCCTAGTCTATACCATTTCAGAATAACGGCTGTCCAATTTCTTCTTTAAACAACTTACTGTGGGAAAAGGTACCCACAATTTCTGGAGGCAAGCCATTCCACTGATTAATTGTTCCTATTGTCAAAAAAAAATTCCTTCTTAGTTTTAGGTTGGATTCTTGTTCTGCTTTCAGATGCTTTAGTGAATAGGTTAATTCCCTCTTCTTTGAAATCACCCCTAGATATTGGAACCCTGCTATCATGTCACCCCCAGTCTTTTTCACTAGACTAGATGTACACAATTCCTGCAACCATTCTTCATATGTTTTAGCCCCCGGTTCTCTAATCCTCTTTGTTTCTCTTTCTTAACTCTTTCTAGAGTCTCAACATTTTTTTTTTTTTTTTGGTATTGTGATGACCAAAACTGGGTACAATATTCCATGTGTGGTTTTACCAAGGTGGTAAAGCTATGGCAATACTTCGTGTGAACTTGATTCTATCCCTCTCTTAATGCCACCTAGGATTGTGTTGGCTTTGCATTCACAGGGATTTTGAAAAGCCAACAAAAACAGAGTTTGGGGATTGTTGTGATCACGTAGGCCATTTTGCTATTGTTGAAAGAAATATCCTTCTGGGTTCAGTTCCAAGTGGGGAAAAAGACACTGGAAACATGGAGGCTGCTTGGAAGGTTTAATGGTTACAGGGCCACATGGCCTGGAGGTCCAGCGAAGAATGATCACATGCTTCAAGGTGAGAAGAGAAGGGGAAAAAGGGAAAAGAGAAAAGGGAAAAGGGAAAAAGGAAAAAAAGTGTTGATGTGCTGAGAGTACCTGAGTTTTATACCCTCTGTTGGGATTTGAATTGGAGCTTGTATTCTAATTGGCTGTCAGACTCCCAGGGGCGGGGGTCTTAACTTTGTAGGCTTGGTCTGGACCACATGGCTTTACCTGAATGCTGGCTAATGCAATCTTCCCAGACCATGTGGGAAGATGGTCATCCTATCATTTCCTGACGGCCATCCTTAATCCCATCACCCTGGAGTTCCTTCTTATGTAAAGTATTCTGGCCCAGGCCTTAATGGCCCACCCATTAACAAAGGTGAGGGGTGAGATTCTGCTTCTTGAGTAGAGTTTCTGCTTCTTGAGTGACTACTCTTTTTAGGAGAAATATTCTGCCTTTTTAATATTTCCTAGGCTATTTCAATTTTCTAGGAGAGGGGTGGGTGCTAACTTCCTACACTATGAAAAGAACAATCCGAGAACCAAAACATGACATCAAGAGTAAACCAAACACAATTTTGCACTCGAGCACTTCATTTTAGAACTTTGTATTAAAAACCAGAGCTTAATAGAAACGCGCCTTGGGTAGAGAATTAAAATGAATCACATTTTAGATTAATCCATAGCACCACTTAACTGCCCTTAACTCATCTCAAAAAGAAAAAAAAAAGCCAATCAGGTTTCAACTAGATTAATATTGAATGAGAAATTACTAGCAAATCCCAGGACTGCGAACTAAATGGGGAAGTTGAAAAACCACCCAGAATACAGCAGTAACCCTGTTGCTGAGCAACTTCATGGATTTATGTAGTCAAGTTGGCTTGTTCATGTGTTCACTGTTTAGGAAGACTGCTTAATAGCTGGTTCACAAATTAATTGGCAAGTGCAGGGGTGGGATTCTACCAGTTTATACCTATTCTCTAGAACCGGCTGTTAACATTCTAAGCAGTTCGGAGAACCAGTTGTTAGAAGAAATTACTGGCCTAATCCTGCAAGGAAGGCAGGAAGGAAACATTCTGGTGTTGCTTACAGAAACTGCCTCTCCGTTAACCCTTATTACATTCTTGGCAGGATTAGACTTCCTGTCTCAGGAACTTCTCTGGAATTTTTTTCCCCTCCTTTGCTTGTGTGGTACTTTGCTTGTGTGGAGTGACCATTCAAAGTTACAATGGCACTGAAAAAAGTGACTTATGGCCATTTTTCACACTTACAACTGTTGCAGCATCCTCACAGTCATGAGAGGCCAGGCAAGGAGATGTGTGCCTCGATGTGAGTGATGTTGAGTTGGCCACACCCAGCCAATAACATGACCACCAAGCCATGCCCACCAACTTAGCCATGCCCACAGAACCGGTTGTTAAAAAAATTGAATCCCACCCCTGGGCAAGTGTATTATTATAACAGCTTCTTGGTGCCCATTATCTGAAGAGCTCCATTCCACTGCAGGAGCTATCAGAAAAATTACGCTACTTTCCAAGTTTGGGTTTCTGGATAGGGCAGCTTTGGTTGCTCCCTGAGGTTCTCCCCATGTTTCTACATCAGTGGAGGTACTCTACCGGTTCGGTTCCATACCGATAGCGCCGAAGATCAGCTGAGACTGAACCGATTTTCTCTGAGCTACTTAACCTTAACCCTAACCTATCCACCCAGGATCCCATACTGACTTTCATTCCCTGCTTTTGGAGCACAGCTGCTTTGCACGGCACAGCAGATTGCGCATCAACTGCCAAAGCGACAGGGAGAGTTCAAAGATTGCAGGAAGCGAGTTGGAAAGCCTCTGCGTGTGCACAAAGTGCACCTTTGGTGCTCATGCACACAAAGTGTGTGCATACTCACAAAACGTGCCCACCAAGCCCACCGACCTGGTGGTGAACTATTTTGAAGCACACCACTGTTCTACATTATTGTAGCAATATACAAAAGAGGGACAAAGAAAGAAGTGGTTCACATCTTGCAAGGAGCTGTGACTTTAGTCCTAATTAGACCCAGTTGAGGGATTGTGTCAATTCATATTTTAAATAAACTGGGATCTGCATCTCCTGGATTACTCCACCAACGTGTTTTGCGTATTTGAGGTCACACCTCTCCAAATTCTATGCTATATCAAAGCGCACCGAGGTAGTCCTCACTTAATGACTGGTTGCTTAGCGACCATTCAAAGTTACAATGGACCCCACCACCATCACCCAAAGCAACTTACAACTTATTTCTGGAGTGCCAATGGCTGCACATACATTGTGATGCCCCAAGGCAAGGCACAGAAGCAACACAGTCAGCTGATAGTACAAAATGCCCCTTTATTGCTCCAACTTTCCCCGAAATGCTCCCACATTTATGGCAAGTCCCAGAGCAAAGTGCTCTCTCTCACACACACCTCCAGCAACCTCTGGCTATAAGTAGCCCAGCAAAATATTGTTAGCACAACGGCTTCGAAGCCAGAAGTCCAGTGGAGTAAGGGAATAAGTCAATGAATCCAGGGAGCAAAAGAGCAAGGCAATTAGTCCAGGATGCAAGGAATAAGGCAAGAAGTCCAGCAAATGTTGACAATGGCACACAAAACTCCATGAATCCAGTGTTTGATCCCGACAAATAACCCTCCCCACAGTGTCTCCTTAAGTCTCAGTCCCCAGGTATGCCATTTGAAGAGGGGTGGGGCGCTCTCCACCCGAGTCATCGGGTCGGCCTGCGCCGTTTCTGCCTCCCTTCCACTCTTCATGCTCGGGGATCAGGAAGGGGCGGTCCTTGCTCATTGCCTAAGCTCCATCACTCTTCAACTCCATTCCCTGCCCTCTCTTGGTCGTCCTGCCCTCATTCCTCCCTGCTGGTAAGCTGTCTCAAGCCCAAGGGGCCTGGCGATGCTTCATCCTGCTCCTTCTTACATTCCTCCGAAGCCAATGAGGCTGCCCCTCAACCTCCATCAGCCCCAGCTCTGGCTCATCCTCCTCCACGGGTTCAGGCTCTGACGGGGGCATGACACATATCCCCATGGTCACATGACATTTTGGCCACTTGGCAACCGACTCATGTTTATGGCTGATTGCGGTGTTCCATGGTCACATGACCACAATTTACAGTAGGGGTATTTTTTTGCCAGTTTTCTGTCTTGTGGGCCAATTTCTAGCAAAAAAAAAAATCCATGGAAATCCATGTATTTACGTAACAACTCTCACATAATTGTTCTAAAATCTGATGTAGTCATATGGGTGTCTTGACTTATGATTGTCAACACTTGCAGAAGAAATTCCAGGCTTTATTGTGGTCATAAGTCAAGGACTACCTGTATAATAATATTAACATGCATATTTTTTTTCAGAAAAAAAATTGATTTGATTTGCCTCCATTGAAAGAAATGAACTTTTGAAACCCTTGCCTTGCAAAGAACGGTGCTCGAAATATAAGTGCAAAAATATACCTGAATATGGATTTGCAGGTTGTTGGAAATAAGGACATTAAACACAGAAAAGGAATATAAAGTGCTTATGAATGGGCACGTGAAAAACGAAGGACCAGAATTAGCATTTATCCCATTTTAGGGTAAGAAGAAGAAAATGAATTAAGTATCAAGCTCAAAGATTTATTAACAGTTTCTGAGGTTTAGATATATTCCATCTATTTCTAATGCAGGTCTAATAATAATGACTTATCTGGCACAAGAGTCAGATTTAATCATTTTGTGAAAGTGCTAGCTATATAAATATCATCATTACTTATTGATTTATTCATCATTCATCTTGTGACACCGCATGATTTGAAATTCTGAAATTTTTCAAATGAAAAGGAAGATCCCTCTGAAATTCACTGAAAGCTCCTTTCTGTTAAAAAGAGAAGCTAAAAAATCTGAAGTTAGGTAATTTATGTGCATGCCGGAACAAAGAGAAGAATATTGCATAGATTAAGAATAGAATAGAATAGAATAGAATAGAATAGAATAGAATAGAATAGAATAGAATAGAATAGAATAGAATAGAATAGAATAGAATGGAATGGAATGGAATGGGATGGGATGGGATGGGATGGGATGGGATGGGATGGGATGGGATGGGATGGGATGGGATGGGATGGGATGGGATGGGATGGGACGGGACAGGACAGAATAGAATAGAATACTTTCTTGCCCAAGTGTGATTGGACACACAAGGAATTTGTCTTAGTTCAAATGTTCTCAGTGTACATAAAAGAAAAGATACATTCACCAAGAGTCAAGAACCATAAGGTACAACACTTAATAATAGTCATAGGGTACAATAAGCAATCAAATCATACTAGGAAACAGTCAATATAAATCATAAGGATACAAACGACAAAGTTTCAGTCATACAGTCACAAGTGGGAGGGGATGGGTGATAAGGAGTGATTAATGCATGAGATTGTACATAAGTGCACAATTGTGGCTACCATCCCTGTCCTATTGTCTCCACTTATTCGTACCTATTTCCTATATTCTTACTCATGTTTATACTTATTCCTATTATCTTGTAAGTGATTGACAAATCAAATCAAATAAATAAAAAAATAAATGTAGATTATAGCAGATTAGATTATCACAGAATGTATGTATTTTTCACCTCCTAAACTCTGTCAACAGGAAGAGGAAAAACTCTCATCTCTAAAATGCCCTGCTTTAACAGAGTAACAGAGTTGAAACCACTGGCTAAAGGGTTGGTATCAGGGGTGGTATTCAGCAGGTTCTGACCAGTTCTGGAGAACCGGTAGCGGAAATTTTGTGTAGTTCGGAGAACCAGCAAATACAGCCTCTGACTGGAGATTTTATAGTATCCTTCCCCTGCCATGCCCACCAAGCCACGCCCACAGAACTGGTAGTAAAAAATTTTGAATTCTACCACTGGTGGGAATTGCCAAAAAAACTTCAGATTCCTGGACCTTGGTCTGTACTATCTCCATGGTGGGCTTTTGGTAAGGGTTGGGCTGCACCTCACAAAGACTGGGAAGAATGTTTTTGGAAAATGAATGGCTCAACTTATCAGGAGGGCTTTGAACTAAAATTGAGGAGGGAAAGTGACCAATCTCCAGGAGCAAATTCCAAGCAAAACCCCTTAGAAAACAAGTCAAATATTGAGGTAAGGAGGAATCAGGAGTGGGATTCTACCAGTTCACACCTATTCGCTAGAACCGGTTGTTCACATTCTAAGCATTTCGGAGAAGCAGTTATTAGAAGAAATTATTGGCCTAATCCTGTAAGGAAGGTAGGAAGGAAACATTCTGGTGTTGCTTGCAGAAACTGCCTCTCCATTAACCCTTATTACATTCTTGGCAGGACTAGACTTCCTGTCTCTGGAACTTCTCTGGAGTTTTTTTTTTTTCCTCTTTTGCTGGTACTTTGCTTGAGTGGAATGACCTTTCAAAGTTACAATGGCACTGAAAAAAGTGACTTATGACTGTTTTTCACACTTATGACTGTTGCAGCATCCCCACAGTCACGAGAGGACAGGCGAGAAGATGTGTGCCTCGATGTGAGTGATGTTGAGTTAGCCACGCCCAGCCAAAAACATGACCACCAAGCCGTATCCATCCAATCACATGACCACCAAGCCATGCCCACCAACTAAGCCACGCCCACAGAACCAGTTGTTAAAAAATTTGAATCCCACTCCTGGGAGGGAGGGCAAGGAAGACAAACTCAAATACCAAATAGGAGACATAGGAAGCATAGGAAGCATACCCAGAGTCAGACATAAAGACCTCAAGTGCCTATATAGGTAAAGGTAAAGATTCCCCTCGCACATACATGCTAGTCATTTCTGGTTCTAGGGGGCGATGCTCATCTCCATTAGAAAGCCAAAGAACCAGCACTGTCTGAAGATGTCACTATGGTCATGTGGCTGGCATGACTTAATGCCAAAGGCACACTGAGCACTGTTACTTTCCCACCAACGTGGTCCCTATTCTTCTACTTGGCCTTTTTACATGCTTTCTGTCATGCTCCTGGTAGAGACTGACTCTGAGGAAGAGGAAGAGCAGCCAACAGGGAGTGGAAGTGTGGCTCCAGATGTGGTGGAGGAGGCTAGGAAAAGGCAGAGGCCGGCTGAGCAATCAGAGGAGGATCCAGGCCCATCCCCTCTCCATCCTAGTGCACGCAGGGAGGAGAGGATCAGGGAAAAGTGTGGTCTACTCGGGAGGAGAGGGTCATGATCCTCCTCATGGGTTGCAGCTTTGAGCTCTGTATAAGAGTCTGCAAATGCGTGTCACAGACGCTGATGTCAATTTAGTGCTTCTTTGAAAGAGGTTTATCTTTGTTGGCGTTCTTCCCATAGACTCTCCTCGGTTATCTTCCAGGAATGTATGATTAATTATCTTGGCTTGCTTCGGAACTCTCTTCAATGCGGTTTGTTCTTGGTTTACTTTTGCCTTATTATTTACTTTTGTGACTTTAAACTGTGCCTAATAAAACAGTGAAGTTAAGTTGAAGGCATTCCCGGACTTTAATGTATGTTTTGGGTTTGGGGTTATTTTGAGAGACTATGGGTCATCACACTTTCGAACTGCTAGGTTGGCAGAAGCTGGGACAAGTAACGGGAGCTCACTCCGTTACGTGGCTCCAGGGATTCGAACCACTGAACTGCTGACCTTTCTGATCAGCAAGCTCAGTGTCTTAGCCACTGAGCCACATAAGTGCCTATATACAAATGCACAAAGTTTGGGGAACAAACAGGGTGAATTTGAACTATTAATACATGAAGGTAAATATGATATAGTTGGAATTATAGAAACTTGGTGGGATGAAACCCATGACTGGAACATACTGATAGAGGGAAAAATCCTTGGAGGTCTTCTAGACCAACCCCCTGCTCAAGCAACAGAACCTTTACCATTTTAGACACATGGTTGTCCAATCTCTTCTTTAAAACTTCCAGTGTTGAAGCATTTACAACTTCTGGAGGCAAATTGTTCCACTGATTAATTGTTTTCACTTTCTGGAAATTTTTTCTCTTCTTGATTAGTTTTTGATTAGTTTCTATCCATTACTTCTTGTTCTGCCTTCAGATGGTTTGAAGAATAGATTGACCCCCTTTTCTTTTGGGGAGCCCCTCAAATATTGGAACACTGCTATCATGTCACCCTCTGGTCCTTCTTTTCATTAAACTAGACATACTCAATTCTTGCAACAGTTCTTCGTATGTTTTTAAGCCTTCACTTCATTGTTGCTCTTTTCGGAGTTTCAGGTTCAAAGGTTCTTGTGTTTGATTTCTAGCAACCTTGGTACATTCTGATTGCATGACTACAGGTAGTCCTCCATTTACAACCATAACTGAGCCCAGGATTACTGTTGTAAATCATGCACATTAACGGAATTACATTTCAAGGGAATAGATGTTAGACCAGTCATTTCTATAACAATACACCTATCTAATCAGTGAAACCTAAAGTCTTTTTTGTTAGCATCTTGCAGTAATTTATATCTAATTCTTGCCTTATGAAAATAGAAATTTCCATTTGCCATTGTTTAAATGGAGTGTCAATTGTAAGTGTTGATAAAATCTGAAATAAAAATAAAATATTTAGTAAAATTCGTTAGGAAGAACTTCTTGACAGTAGGAGTGGTCAGTCAATGAATTAAGTTACCTCATGGAGTATTTTCTTCCCCTTCAATGGATAGTCATCTATCTGTGATAATACAGTAAAATCCTACAGAGTGCAATTAATGGATTTGTTAACCTATTCTGTACTTTCCAACTCTATGATTTTATGATTCTTTTTTTATCCCTATTTTATTGTTACTTGATTTTAATCAGGCCATGGATATTTGACTTGAATTATATTCTGTGTAAACTGGCAGTTACCTGGAATGTTAGGCTTTGTGATTAACATTTGAAAAGGTGGTATTAGCACTTTGAATGTGGCAGTCTGGGCCTCTTTCTTTAATTTCAGGAAAATATGTCCTTTTCTTCCTAGTCAAGGCTGTTTCTTTTCAGCACTAAATAGAGAGAGGAATATTCTGAAAGTCTTTGAATACACCTGCAGGTTTTAAGAACGATATAAAGGAGTAATATAACCCATAAATTTGTCACTTGTGGGATATTGTCTAGAATCAATGTTTTCTATTGTTCAGGTCTTGCAGGTAATCAAATATCTTTTATTGTTTAATTGCTTATCGCATCTACCAAATGTTTCTATCATTTATCTCTGTATCCTAAAAAAAAAATAAAAGACTTGATCTCCACTCACTTAATAAATGCTTTTTGATTTGCCTGAATTACTTGGCGATTTGTAACTAAGTTCTGGTGGGCAAAGAAGTCCTTTGCATAGGTAGAACATAGAGATAGAATTATAGGGTTGGAAGGGACCTCAGAAGTCTTCTAGTCCAACCTCCTTGCTCAAGAGTTGTGTGTGTCCAGAGTTGTTGTGTGTGCTCCATCACTAAATTGGACAACCAATTTGGTGACAGAGTATACACCAAACAGGAAACCTTATATCACCTGGATCAAATAGTTGTCCAGTCTATTTTTGAAAATTTCCTGTGAGGGACCAAACACAACTCTGGGAGGCAAGCTATTCTATTGATTAATTCTTCTCATGTTAAAGGTAAACGTTCCCCTCGCACATATGTGCTAGTCATTTCTGGCTCTAGCGGGTGGTGCTCATCTCCATTACAAAGCCGAAGAGCCAGCGTTGTCCCAAAACATCTCTGTGGTCATCTGGCCGGCATGTCTAAACACCGAAGGCGCACGAAATGATGGTACCTTCCCACCAAAGTGGTTCCTGTTTTTCTACTTGCATTTTTTACATGCTTTTGAACTGCTAGGTTGGCAGAAGCTGAGACAAGTAACGGGAGCTCATTCCATAAATGCGGTACTAGGGATTCAAACCGCTGAACTGCCAACCTTTCTGATAGGCAAGCTATGTTAATTAATAATTAATTGTTCTCAAAGTGTCTTTCTCAAACTCAAGGAGCAAGTTCTCATCAGCAACAGGCCAAACTCGGGGAGTCTGAGTTTCAAGGCGACAACATGGATGCCCATAAAATTCAAGCATCCAAGTTGGCATGAAACTGGAAAGAACTGAGTCCCTACATTTGAGGGAGAAGCATCTAATGTTTTGCCCCTTCCTGCATATGAACCAGGCAAAGCAAAAGGCACTTTATTAAGGAAAGATAAAGTCTTCTGAATTGGGTACCGAAACAAATGATGCATATATTTGATACATGTGATGTGTCAGAAAGCAACAAATCAAACAATAAATGACATTGTTTAAACTTGAGAAAAATCAGACCTCCTTAAAATAAGTTGCCTCTCTTCTTTTCCCACCTGGACTTGTTTCTTTAACACTTGAAACCCTAAAAGACTTCAGAATATGCCAGGTTGCTTGATTGACGGTCCCTGAAAGAGCTAGTTTTTTTATACATCAAAGGAAATGGCTTTGGTTCAAAGGAAAAACATGGCTTCCTAAACTTCAAACAGAGGCATAGATACCTTGCTAAAATGCTAATATCACCTTTATTAAAATGTTAATAATATAGCCTAAAATTCCAGATAACAAAATCACTTTCATTGTGGCAGAATACAAGATTCATGGGTGGATAGATGGATGGATGGATGGGGAGATAGGCTCTTTATATAGGTAGATAGGAAGCAAGATACAAGATAGATGGAGGGATGGGTAGGGAGATAGGTTCTCCAAGATAAGAAGATAGAATAGGTAGACCACCTTACTCCTATTACATCTACCTAGCACACCAGGACTGGAAGACAAGGCATGTTACAAGTCCCATCAATTAGGGATTGTCATCTGGTAGGACCATGAAAAAGGACCTTCTCGATGGTGGTTCTTTATGGAATATCATTCATTCCTCCTGAGATATGGTTGGCCCCCAACCTGCTACTTTTCTGAAAGGCTCTACAAGCATTGCTTTGTCAGTGGATCTGTGGACCACAAATGGAAATGAAGTGGATGATTTGATGGTATTGTTGCTGCCATGGGGAATAAGGTGGATTTTTTTTAACGGTTTTATTATATGATATTATATGGTGGATCTTTTAAAGCCACCTGAAGTCATCTATGTGTGAGTTGGATGGGTACATAAATTAGTTTAATAAATAGGGCATCTGTCTGTCACTCTCTCTCTCTTGTTGTGCCCAAAACAGATCCTAGGCTGGCCCCAAAGCCAAGAAAGACCACCAGACATGAGAAATGGCATGTTTAGCTTCTTTTATTGGAGTAGTCCAGTAAAAAGGATCTTGGCATCTAAAGTAGCTGAGATCTCGAACAATACACAAATACAAATTTTATAAGGTTACGATTAAGGAAGTTAATACTCTAAGAATTACACATTGGTTCCCTGACTCATATTTCTTTTGATTGGATTCTCCCACGTAACCCTCCATCTTCATATGTCAAACATGTTTATGTTAATAAGCTTTTTTATCAAAAAAGGTGTGTCTTTTACTATTATAATAAGCTAAAAGTTACCAAAGTTTATATATCTATGTACCTGAGATATACAAACCTTCGCTAACTTGTAACTTTCTTGGTTCTAGGATCTCTTTCTTTCTCTCTCCTTTTCTCTCTCTCTCCTCTTTCTCTCTTTTTCCTTTTCTCTTTTTCTCTCTCCTTTTCTCTCTCTCTCTCCCTCTCCCTCCCTCTCTCTGTCTCTCTGCCACAACTGAATTAGTGCAGTCATGAGCCTTTCCCCAAAAAATACTCTTTCATCAAACTGAATGACAAGCACCACAAGCTATAAGCAAAAAAGAGGTTTTCTGCACAACATTAGAAGCAGATTCTGCCTTGATCCTGCACAGGTATTGCTAATGAATTATGTATCCCCTGAATAAGCTACTCAGATAAGCTGAGGAGGATCTATCAGAGAGAATGGCCTCCAGGCCAGACTTGACCATGAGCTAGAGTCCATTGCAACTACATAGCCAAAAAGGCGCTAAGAGTTGTTAACCTAATCCTATGTAGCTTTTTCTCTGGAAATATCACACTACTAACTAGAGCATACAAAACATTTGCTAGACCAATACTTGAATACAGCTCATCAGTCTGGAACCCATATTACGTATCTGATAGCACAGTTGAGAAAGTCCAGAAATATTTCACAAGAAGAGTTCTCCACTCCTCTACTCGTTGTAGAATACCTTATGCCACCAGACTTGAAATTCTAGACCCAGAAAACCTTGAATTACGCCATCTTCGGTCTGATCTAAGTATGTTATATAAAATCATACATTGCAATGACTTACCTGTCAATGAATACTTCAGCTTCAACCATAACAATACAAGAGCACTCAATAGATACAAACTCAAGGTTAATCGCACCAAACTTGATTGCAGGAAATATGACTTCAGCAACAGAGTGGTCAATGTCTGGAATACTCTACCTGACTCTGTGGTTTCTTCGATTCTGTGATTATTAGGCGCATGCGCTCCACACAGAATAATTGTTAATCACCTAGCACTTAGTGCAAGCTGCCTGCAATTAGTGCAGGCTCGAATCCCACCAGGCTCAAGGTTGACTCAGCCTTCCATCCTTTCGGGGTAGGTAAATTGAGGACCCAAGATTGTTGGGGGCAATAAACTGACTTTGTAAAAATGCCGCTTGGGGGGCCAAAAGCCCTAATAATAAGCAGGCATATACAATGGAATGAAGGCTATTGCCGAGTACTTAGCATGGTGCTTCATAGACTGTAAGCCGCCCTGAGTCTTCGGAGAAGGGCAGCATATAAATGTAATTTTAAAAAAAATGTTTCGAGAGTGTGCCATGCACAAGAGTGTACGGTGCACAAGTGGCTTTGGGTTTTTTTCTTCAATTTATTTGTGTCCTCCTTCTCATTGTAAAGAAGTTGGTCACCTTATAAACTTGTCCAATTGCCTACAAAATATGCCTGCCCCCTTAAGAACATCCACTGGCAGTTGGAACAGTTGGAACTAAGAGGGAAAGCAACCATTCTCAATCTTCTCTTCCCTTTGATCTCCCTACTATGCAACTCTAGAGAAAGGATTGGGGCCCTGTCTGTGAGACAGAGGTTAGCAATTCAGGCAGGCATGAAACTCAGGGGAACTGGGCCTTGTTTTTTAAAAAAATTATAAATCACATCCCCAACCCAGATGCAGAAGAATGTTGCAAAGGGGTGATTACATGGTTAGGATTAGGAACCAAGAATAGCTGTGAACGTAAGGTCAAAGAAGAAATATTTGTAGCTCTGGATTGAACCATGGGGTCCTGGTTGTTCTTTGAATTTGATGTCTATGGAGATTCTCAATCATCCAGGTCATGGTTGCCCCAAAGATACTTTTTCAAAAGGCAACCTGACTGTCTTGGGTTTTTTTTCCCTTGAACATGTGATGCTTGTCATCCAGGAAGAACTGGATGAAACTTCTTGGATGAGAACCAAAATGTTTTCAAGAAAAAAAAACCCAAGAAATTCCAGTTGTCCTTTGGAAAAACACCTTTTGGATTCTCCGAGCTTAGTTGTTTCCTTGCAGGCATTTGATTACTCAACTAGTTAACATTGTTCTGGCACTGATACTAGTTTGGTAATGAAATGTCTGCAAGAAAACAACCAACCTCAGAGAACACCAATGACCTCACAATGTAAGCTCAGTCAGAGAAGCCGCTGTTGTATCGCACAATAGAAAAGCCACATACCGTATTTGGTATCCCCTTGTCCCCTATTTTTTTTTTTTTCTTTTCAGCGGCTTCAGAAGAAGGGAAAAACTTTTCTGTCTCGCTGGTTGTTAAGTAACTGTGAGTCAAAATCAATCTTTATTGATCTGCTGCAATTCAGCTAGCAATGTATCGGCTGGTTCTGGTTTATTTTCCTCCCACTACAGGGAGGAAAGCATAGAGACTTTGCACAGAAACCACAATTGGGGCTTTGGAATGTATTTATTTTTATTTATTTATTTGAATTGTCAATCGCTTACAAGATAATATGTATAAGTATAAACATGAGTAAGAATACTGGAAATAGGTATGAATAAATGGGGACAATAGGATGGAGGCGGTAGGCACGATGGTGCACTTATGCATGCCCCTTACAGACCTCTTAGGAAAGGGGTGAGGTCAATAGTGGATAGTTTTAGGATAAAGCAGTGGGGGTTAGAGGATGTAAAACAGAGTCAGGTAGTGCATTCACGGCATTGACCACTCTGTTGCTGAAGTCGTATTTTCTTCAATCAAGTTTGGAGTGGTTTACATTGAGTTTGTATCTGTTGTGCGCTCTTGTATTGTTGCGGTTGAAGCTGAAGCAGTCATTGACTGGTAGGACATTGGAGCAGATAATTTTGTGTGCTACGCTTAAGTCCAACCGTAGGCGACATAGTTCAAGGTTGTCCAAGCCCAAAATCTCAAGCCTGTTGATATAGAGTATTCTGTTGCGAGCACAGGAGTGTAGTACTCTTCTTGTCAAATACTTCTGGACTCACTCAATTGTATTAATGTCCAATATATAATGTGGATTCCAAACTGATGAGCTGTATTCAAGTATTGGTCTAGCAAAAGTTTTGTATGCTCTACTTAGCAATTCAATATTTCAATTCAATAATTGAAAAAAGTGATAATGCTCAGAGATATAGAAAGGGCAAGAAGAAATAAATGTGTTTTGAGCCTCTTGGAATTCTGAAGTCCATAAATCATAAATATTCAAACCTATAAATTGGCATTTATAAACTGGCATTTTCATTATCAATATTATTGTTTAATTCTAAAGTAGAAATTCCAAACATTAAATGATTGAATGCCTGGGAAACTTCAGATTTGCCATAGATTTCAGGCCTTCTGTCATAGGATGTGAATCTGAATATTTTCCATTTTGAGCAAAATTGTTCCATGTGATGCTAAACCTGACATTTCAGAAGATGGGTCAGTAAAAAAATGGGAGAAATAGGTGCCTAGTTTTTGCCAGGATTTATTCCTGGGTTGAAGTAAAGGATTGCTTAAGTCCTCATTCTGATCAATCCCCAGATAGAGGAACATGATGAATTCTTTGGCTGGTTCCTGAGCCTTCTTGGGAGGCTGAGAAAATGGATTCCCTGAGAGACAGCGATGAAGAAGATGGGATAGAAAAACCACTTCAGTCTCATGAAACCTATTTATGTCAAGGTAAGTTTGAACATCATTTAGAGCAGGGGTCACCAAACTCATAATTTTAAATCCCAGGGACCACTAACCGGTCCTGTGGGCATGGCCTAATTTGTGGGTGTGGCTTGGTGGTCATGTGACCGGCTGGGCATGGCTTATATGTAAATATTATAAATATTTATATAAATATTGATTTTTTTCTATCTATCTGCCATCAACTAGCTCAGTCTGTCATATAAAATTTGCTTTCAAGCAAACTCATAAAATTTGCTTTCAAGCAAACTCATAAAATTTGCTAGCAAGCAAACTCACAAAATTAACTCACAACGCACTATGTATGTAAATATTGAATTTTTTATTTTAAAAAAGAGCAACTTTTACCCAAAATCAGGCAAAGCAGGCAGGCAGATTGAGTTGCTCACAAAATCATAGAATCACTTAAGAGATCTGTGTTTCTGCCATCGGCTCAGTCTGCACTGCTTCAGTCCTAAGGAAAATTTGGCTCATCTAAAGATTAGCTAGAAAGCAAGAAATCCAACCATTTCCTGCTTTCTAGATAATCTAAATCTCCCAGCACAGCAGAACAGCTGATGGTCGGAAAAATAGCAACTTAGCAGGCAAGTTTGCCAGGTAAGGAGCGAGTGGGCGGGGAGAGTTCCCACAGGCCGTGTGGGCGGCGCAGCCTTGTGTTCCTGCATGGCCTGGATTAATTGCTTTGGGGGTGCTCTGGGGGTGACATTTCTCAGCGGACCACCAAAATTTTCTTGTGGATCACCAGTGGGTCACGGCCTATCAGTTGGCAACCACTGATCTAGAACAGCCTTTTCTGACAGCATGCTACTAACCAAAGATTATTGAAGTTGGTCCTGCATATCTGAAGCTCTTTAATCCTGTTTATCTGAAGTCCTCTTATTTGAAGCCCTTGAATAACTTCAAGTCTCATGAGGAATGGTTTAAAAAAATCTAGGGAGATTGAATATGGATGAGTGAAAATTAAAGGAAGGCACAATTATTACTTTCTAATATTACAAAGGCATGCAAGAGACCAACTTGAACAAATGACTTGGGATGATGAGAAAGAATTTTAATAAAACAGAGAGAAATGTAAGAACCACTCAACAATAGAATGACATTTATTGAGACATGATGCTTTAGAAAAAATCAGTAGAAGTGGTCCTGGTTATTAGAGTGTTCTCCTCCCTTGATTTAATCTTGAGAAAGAAGATTGGACCAAAAGACCACTAAACTCCAATCTACAATTGTTTGGCTCCTCGTCCCAAGAGTATCTGTCATGCCCCTGTTGGAATCTGATTCCAAGGGGGGAGGGTTGAGCAGCTGACAGGAAGTGGGAGTGTGACTCCAGTGGTTGTGGAGGAAACTGTGGGGAAGGGCATTCAGAGGAAGACCCAGGGCCACCCCCTCTTCATCCTAGGGCACACAGGGAGGAACAGAGAAGGGAGCAACATGAGTTAAATGGGTACGCACGAAAGAAAAGGGCCCTGATTCCCTTCATTAGCTGCAGCTAGGAAAACAGGATTTAAAAAGGGCGTTTGCGCATAGCACTTTGCTGGAAGCAAAGCTTGATTTATCTTTGTTTGTCAAGTCTTATCTGGGTTCTGGCATCTTCCCAACTGTGTGTTTAGTTATCTTTTGAAGTCTGCAATTATCCTGCCCGTCTCGTTAATTGCTGCAACATGGTTTGTGTTGGTTTTTATTTATAATTTATATGTAGTTTGGGTTCGGACTGAATTCTTCTCTTTAAAAACTGTTCTTGGGAGAGTTTTTTTCTCCAGCCGATGATAACTGGACATTGAGGGCCAAGTTCGAGGTGTTAAAGAGACTTTACCTACTTTTGTAACTATGTTGCTTTTGTGTCATGCCCCAGGTCATCACAGTATCTATGTTGCATATACATAGGAAAGGACACATAACCAGGTCATCCTAGGATTGAATAATTGAATTTATCTGCCACCCAGCTCATGATCCAAAGGGACTCTGGGCAAATTATGCAATTTTATTAGCAGGTTTTTGCGATCTAAATTGATTTTGGGTTCTGTGTATGAAAGCTATTATACAGGTAATCACTTACAACAGTTTATTGTTCAAAATTAAAATGGCACTGAAAAGAGTGACTTATGACCATCTTTCATGACTGCATCCCCCTGGTCACGTGATCAAAATTCAGATGCTTGGCAACTGACTCATATTTATGACAGTTGCAGTGTCCCAGGATTATGTGATCCCCTTTTGTGACCTTCTGACAAGCCAAGTCAGTGGAGAAGGCAAGTTCACTTACTGTGTTGCTAACTTAACAATTGCAGTGATTCACTTAAGCCCTGTGGCAAAGAAGGTCATACAATGGGGCAAAACTCATGTAACAATTGTCTGCCTTAGCAACAGAAATGTTGGGCTCAGTTAGAGTCATAAGTGGAGGACTACCTATATCTGAGTTTGTTTCTGTTGCAGTTATGCTTTATTGCCTTCCCATTGCACTACAGTTTTTACTCTTTGATTGGCCACCCTTAGCATCATATAAATGACAGAAGGTCAGAGCCTAAGTTGCATCCACCTCAGGATCAATCTATACATAACCAGGCTAAGACGTTTTGTGCTTTCTACTGTCAGCTTTGGAAGCCACATTCCACGCTGCCACATAGCCTGAGAAAGTGGGAGGGGGGTTGATTTCAATTAAGTAGCTCTAAGTAGACAAAATAAAATTCTTTTGTTAATTCAAGGTCATGTAGTTTGGCACAGGATGAAATAAGGATCTTACTTTTGGACGGATCGTGATTGGGCCAGGTGATATGAAGACAACCAAGAGGGGATGGATTTGTAGTTTGGGAAATTGTGGAAAGCCCAAAAAACTTTTAGATTCAGGTTTCCACAGATGTGCCAGGTGCTATTCTAATAAAGGTACTTTTTGAGATATGCTTGTCTTGGAGTTACTGATTGGAATAGAGATTCGCTGGAATGCTGACATCTACTTTTGCATGTATGTGTACTTCCATGCACACGTGCTTTTTGTGTACTTGTTTGTTTTGCTAGGTTTGAAACAGCTATACCAATCTCAACAACTTTGTGATGTCACTTTGGGGGTTGAAGGAAGGATCTTTCCTTGCCACAGGTAAGTCAATTCTACAGCCCTAAAGATTCCTCTACCTAGACAGATATTGTTGAACTACAACACATAGGGGGGAAAAAACTGGCTATTCCAAACTGCTTTTTCACTGAGTAATATTATTAATCTATCATGGTTAACACAAATGAATGGATGGATGGATGGATGGATGGATGGATGGATGGATGGATGGATGGATGGATGGATGGATGGATGGGTGAGTGAGTGAATGAATGAATGAATGAATGAATGAATGAATGAATGAATGAATGAATGAATGAATGAATGAATGAATGCTTCATTTGGATAAGTGTAATTAGACACACAAGGCATCTGTGTCCAGTGCAGAAGCTTTCAGTGTACATACAAAACAACATCATCATCATCATCATATCAAACAGAGGGGAAGAGTAAAGAAGATAATAAGAAGGATTAATAATACTACAGCCATACTTCATGGATAAATGCATATGAACATTAGACAGTACTGTGAGAATTAAGTGTTCAACATAGTGATGACATGAGGGGAAAATGTCTTTATGTCTAGTTGTTTTACATTCAATGCCCAAGGGGCAGCGTCCCGAGGGGAAGAGTTATAACAGAATAAAAGAGTTAGGACGTTGGAGGTCTTCTAATCCAACCCCCTCTTCAGGTAGGAGACCCTATCCCATTCCACACAAGTGGCTGTCCAGTGTCTTCTTAAAAGCTTCCAGTAATGGAGCCCCAACAACTTCTGGAGGCGAGTTGTTCCTCTGATTAATTGTTCTCACTGTCAGGAAATTTCTTATTAATTCTAGGTTGCTTCTCTCCTTGATTAGTTTCCACCCATTGTTATTTGTCTTGCATTCTAGTGTTTTGAAAAATAGGTTGACCCTTCTTTGTGGCAGCCCCTCAAATACTGGAACATTTCTGTCCAGGATACTGTCTACTATTGACCTCACCCCTTTCCTAAGAAATCCCTGTCTTATTGTTTCTTTTCTTTTTTTATTTTTCTTATATGTATCTATGTATTCATAGCTATGTTTTTACTTATACCTATTATCTTGTAAGCAATTGACAAAAATAAATAAATAAAGGATGTGAGAGGTCTGCAGATATCTTATTATTATGCAATTATTTCTTTTCCTTTTTTACCAAAGTTTTATTGAGTAAATTGTTAAAAACGTTGGATGTGGTGTGTTCGTCCTGATAATCCTGTGTGTCATACATATTATGGCATAGAATTCATGTTTTATATACTTTATACATTTATACAATATTTTCTTATTTCTAGTCATCTGTTCTGCCAACCCTACTTTCTTTTGATTCTAGGTCCTTCCTTTTTTCCCCACCATCGATAGAATTTATCCCATACTTCATAATATTCTGTCTCATCTTTATCTTTCATTTCTAAAGTTAATTTATCCATTTCAGCGCAAGTCCATATCTTTTTTTATTACTTCACTTTCATCCGGAATTTCTTTATCTTTCCACTTTCCACTTTTGAGCAAAGGCTAACCTTGCTGCCATGATCACATGTATTATTAAATAAATCACCTCTTTGTTATATTTTTCTCTTATAATTCCGAGTAAAAAAAATTCCAGTTTATATTCCACTTTATGTGGTACCGTCTTCTCAAGCCACCTCTGAATTCTATGCCAAAACTCCTGGGTTTTTCTACATTTTCACCATGTATGGTAGTATGATCTGTATTCTTGGTTACATTTCCAGCAGTTGGGTGATACATTATGATACATTTTGGCCGGTTTTGCTGGAGGAAGATGTCATCTATAAATCATTTTACAGATGTTTTCCTTATACATTTTACAGATGTTTTCCTTATACGATGTGGCCAGTGTTATTTTTGTTTTTGTTTCTCTCCCATAAAGTTTGCCATTTATCCAAATTAATACCATGTCCAAAATTTTTAGCCCACGCCAGCATTGTTCCTTTTACCTGCTCCTCCTCGAGTTTATAATCCAGTAATATTATGCAATTATTAATGTTTCTTAACCTTGGCGAGGTTGAAAATGTATGGACTTAACTCCTGGAGTTCCCTATCCACAAATGAATATCAATGTCCAAAGCCATCCTATGCTTATCCGCCTTTTTTCCCCTCTCCCTGCAGGATGCTGCTGGCATCTGTTAGCCCTTATTTTCGAGACCTTTTCACCAGTGGCAGCAGCGAGTCTCAAAATGGGGAGATTTTGCTTGAGGACATGACGGCCTCCACACTCCACAGCTTGCTGGATTATCTCTACACAGAAGAATTATCCCTCTCAGCCGAGACGGCTCATGATCTATTCACGGCAGCTAGCAAGCTCCAAATCCTCCCATTGAAAGAAACAGTTGGCAGGTAATATTTACAAAACAACAGAGTTGGAAGAGAGTAACTTCCAAGGAGATAATAAGAAGGATAAATAATAATTCTACATAGCCATAGTTCGTGGATAAAATACACATAAACATTAGACCAGGGGTCGCCAACCTTTTGGACCTCAGGGACCATCAAACTCTTAATTTTAAATCCCAGGGACCACTAACTGGTTCTGTGGGTGTGGCCTAATTTGTGGGTGTGGCTTGGTGGTCATGTGACTGGCTGGGCATAGCTTGTATGTAAATATTATAAATATTTATATAAATATTGAATTTTTTATTAAAAAAAGAGCAACTTTTACCCAAAATCAGGCAAAGCAGGCAGGCAGATTGAGTTGCTCACAGAATTATTCAGTGAACTATTTATCTGCCATAGACTAGCTCAGTCTCTCAAATTTGCTTGCATGAGTCTGCACTGATTAACAAAAACCTTCAGTCCTAAGAGAGGTTCGGCTGTGCTTAAAAGCAGAGTCTAAGATCTAAAGACTAGCTAGAAAACAAGAAATCCAACCATTTCCTGCTTCCTAGCTAATCTAAATCTCCCAGCACAGCAGAACAGATGATGGTCAGAAAAAGGAAAAATAGCAATTTAGCAGGCAAGTTTGCCGGGTAAGGAGTGAATGGGCAGGGAGGGCTCCTGCGGGCCATGTGGGCAGCGCAGCCTTGTGTTTCTTCGCAGCCTGGGTTAATTGCTTTGGAGGGGGTGCTCTGGGAGTGATATTTCTCTGTGGCCCACCAAAATTTTCTCACGGCCCACTGGTTGGTGACCACTGCATTAGACAGTACTATGAGAATTAGGTGTTGGACATAATGATGGCATGAGGGGTAAAATGTCCTTGTGTCTAGTTGTTTTGCACTCAATGCCCTACAGCGGCATCCTGAGGGGAAGTGTAATAACAGAATAACAGAGTTGCAAGGGACCTTGGAGTCTTCTAGTCCAACCCCCCTCCTCAAGCAGGAGACCTTATCTATATTATTTCAGATAAATGGCTGTCCAGTCTCTTCTTAAAAGCCTCCAGTGATGAAGCACCCACAACGTCTGAAGGCAACTGGTTAAGTGTTCTCACTGTCAGGAAATTTCTCCTTAGTTCTTTACTCAGGATTAGATTAGATTAGAATTAGATTAGATTAGATTAGAATTCTTTATTGACCACGTGTGATTGGACACACAAGGAATTTGTCTTGGTGCAAATGCTCTCAGTGTACATAAAAGAAAAGATACATTCATCAAGAATCATAAGGTACACACTTAATAATAGTTATAGGGTACAATAAGCAATCAAATCATAATAGGAAACAGTCCATATAAATTGTAAGAATACAAGCGACAAAGTTATAGTCATACACTCACAGGTGGGAAGGGAGGGGTGATAAGGAACGATGAGAAGATTAGTAGTAATAGTAATGCAGACTTTGTAAATAGTTGAACAGTGTTGAGGAAATTATTTGTTTAGTAGAGTGATGGCGTTTGGGAAAAAGCTGTCCTTGTATCTCGTTGTTCTGGTGTGCAGTGCTCTATAGCATCGTTTCACCTAAATTTGGAAGCCATTCTTTTTCCAAACACTATTATCATAGTCTCTTTAGCAAGATGTCCTAAGGAGAAAGGAATGGGTTTAATTCTGGCAACTGAAATATTTCCTACCCATCACACTAGATCTTCTGCTGTTCCTTATTCACAAAGGACCTTGCAGCTTCTTTAGAAACTGTCCAGCTTCTCAGCCTAGCAGCCTGAAACTCACTCTGAATTAGCAGGTCCTCCATACCATCAAATACACAATACAACTAGTCCTCGGCTTACAGCCCTTTGTTTAGTGACTGAAGTTACGACGACACTGAAAAAAGTGACTTTACCGTTTTTCACACTTATGACTGTTGCAGCATCCCCATGGTCATATGATCAAAATTTGTACGCATGGCAACTGGCTTATATTTATGATGGTTTCTGTGTTCCTGGGTCATGTGATCGCCTTTTGCAACCTTCTGACTAGCAAAGTCAATGGGGAAGCCAGTAGAGATTCTCAAGGATTATTGAATATAGCTGCCTGCAAAGAATATAAATCCTTCCATTCCACACTATCCAGTCAGAGCTGAAGAAGCTTCTTGGGTGAGAAGCAAAATGCCTTCAAAAGAAAAAACAAGGAAGTCTAGTTGCCTCCTGAAAAAGCACCTTTGGGACTCTCTGGATGAATGTGTCCTGTTCTGACCCACACCCTTTTCCAACAAATCAAACCCAATTCAAAAAGAACAGAAACCTTGTAATGCTTTTACAAAATAATTAGCTGTGATAAGCACAAGCCTTGCCAAACTGTGCGAGACTTGCCAAAAGATAACAGACAAGAAATAAATTGCAAAATAAGAATCTTCAAATACAAACTCAGGATACTGGAATGTCCACAAGGCTGGAATTTCAAAATGTCTTTGCTTGCTGCAAAGAAGGTTTGTTTTATCTTCTTGAGGGAGGGGCCATTACCTTGCAGCCTTACTCCTGAGTCGCCCGTGCTGTTGTTCTTGACTGCTCTTTCCTATGAGCAATCCTGCGCACACGCGCACTTGGCACAGGCTCCTCGGGAACTTCCTCATCACTGCTGCCAGCCCCCACAATCTCAGAAGGCAGCAGTCCACTCCCTAATGGTCCTGGCCCCTCGCTCTCCTCAGCCGTCTGCACCTAACTGCCGGCTAACCACAACACCTCCCTAAAATCTGGGCTGCAAAACTTTTTAGGAGTTATGTTTGCACAATATGGAAGACTAAGTTAAAATGGGGGTTTTTTGTACTTCAGTGTGTTGTGGGAAAACAACCATTGTCTTAGCAAGTCATATGAGCTGCAGTGGCACAGTGATTAGAATGCAGCACTGCAGGGCTAACTCATTCTTCACTCCAGGAGTTCAATTCTGAGTCAAGGTTGACTCAGCCTTCCATTCTTCTGAGGTCGGTAAAATGAAGATCCAGATTGTTGGGGGCAAGAGGCTGACTCTGTAAACCACTTAGGGGGGGCTGAAAAAGCACTGTGAAGCGGTATATAAGTCTAAGTGCTAGTGCTATTGCTACATGGACCAGGCCATGATATAGAATAGTCATAAAGTTGGCTTATTCAGGCATAGCAAGTTGGATGGAGCCCAGTGGGTTAGATTAACCTGAAGTGAGAAAATTAGCGTGTTGTCTGAAATTAGTGTGTTGTCTAAAACCAACTTGTTCTTCAAGGCATACCCTGTGCTCAAAAGGGCACAGCGCCAGGATACTGACATGAGAGAACTGGGACAAAAACTAAACTTGATTTATATTTAACATTTACATCTAAATGTAGATTAAACACAATGCAATTTATTTTTTATTTAAATTAAAACCATTAAATGGCATTAATAGGAGCATCCCCCGTGCATTTCATAATTTTCTCTTTCTGCCTCATTAAAACGTATAATTGGATGGCAACTTTGCAAAGAGTTCTGGGGGGAGGTCAAACTGTAACCTTTCTGGGATTTCATGCAGCTTTGGAGAACTCATGGGCTGAACTTTGCAATATTCTTGGAAACCGATCATTATAGATAGTCCAAAAGCACACCGCTCCTTGGGGCTATTTCATACACGAACCTCTCACTGTGCCAAGGGAAGTGCTATTGCTTAACCAAAGTTGCTTTCTTTTCAAAGAAGGGGTTCTGGTATATTTACAAATGTACAAGTTGGATGTTGAGAAAGATGCTTAGCAACCTTGTGCTTCCTCAAATGTCTGGAGAGAAAAATCCAGCATATGACTTATCCTGTATCTTCTATCCTTCAGCAACATTTGCCCTTTCAGTCCAAAACTATCAGCAAGGTCTCAGCCCAGGAAACCTTGCGAGGACAACAAACCGTATCAGGTTAGAAGGCAGCATGCATTCCATGGGAGAGAAGATCGATATAAAAGACATCTAAGGATGGAAAGGGGATTTCAAAGCTTGCATTGTAACTTCAACTCAAACCAACAATGATTAATTAAAAGGAGAGAATATTGGTAGCTCAGGGTTGAACTATGGGGTCCTTGGTGTTCTCTGAGCTTGATTGTTTTCTTGCAGACGTTTCATTACCCAACTAGGTAAGATCATCAGTGCCAGAAGGAAGAGAGGTTTTCTCTCTATTTATGTACAAGTGGCTTGCCCTGTCAGTATTGGTGGGAATGTTTTTGGTGGTTCCTTGATCAGGCTGTTGTTCACTGAATTGGATAATAAAGCATTTGTAAGAAAACAACCAAGCTCAGAGATGACCCTATTTATTTTTAACAACTAAGGATCCCAAAACACATGACTGGATTTAATCACCTCTTCAAATCAAATCACCATCCTGAATCATAGAATCACTTTAGGGTATGCAATGAAGTTTGGTGCCTGAGCGGTGTGGTGGCCTAGAGTTGGAGCTCTCACCTCACAATGAGGAGGCTGTGAGTTCGATTCCTTGACAGAGGCAGCTATTTCTCTCTCTGAGCACGAGGAGTATATATCTGCTGAATATAACTCCACATTGATGACAGGAAGGGCATCCGGCCAGTCAACACTCAGCTCCATTCAGTTGCCCAGACTACACCCCACAAGGAATTATGGGGTCATTAAAAGATGATGGTGATGATGATGAATGAATGAATGAAGTTTGGTGCCTCTGAACCGATCTGACAATTTTGATAAAATTTATTTGACTCAAGAATGTCTGTACAATTCCTGCAAGTTTATATCAGTTTGTAATATCAACTGTTGAACTGAATTGCATTAACAACGATTTGTACAGACTTGTTGGATTGAAAAATTGGATCAGGTCTTGGATGATTTGTACACTCCTGGTACTATCTGACATACCAAAATAGAAAGCATTTAGAGTGAGTTCACACCTAAAGATGGAGGCATTAGTAAAAATGTTTGACTCTACATTTATCTTCGCTTTTCTCTCAGGTTTCTTGAGATGAACATTTCCATGAGTAATTGTCTCAACCTGTATGGCTTGGCTTATAAGTACAATCATCCACCCTTGCTCCAAGCAGCTCTAAGCTACATTGAACAACACTTTGGAACCCTCACAAAGCAAGAGGCTTTCCTGAATCTGGATTCTGATGCTCTGATCAATCTCATCTGCTCAGACCACTTGGAAATAACCTCTGAACTGGTCATCTATCAGGCTGTGCGCAGTTGGGTGGAAGCTGCAACCTCTGTACGTCTCCCACTGTTTCAGAAGCTTCTTGGACATGTCCGCTTTCCACTGCTCACTCATGATGAGCTTGTTGATGTCCAGGCAGATATTGCAGAATATTATCGTCATGTGCGTCTTCGGTGGAAGGAGATAGATGGGACAGGGAGATTGCTAGAGAGTGGTGGGCTCAGAAAAGGCATGTATGACAACTATTTTGTGTGTGTAGAGGTCAATGAAAACAGAATCCAAGATGGAGACAACCCAGAATCCTATCTGCATTGTTTTGAACCTCATGCAGAGAAGTGGGAGAAGTTACCATCAGTAAAATATCTGAGCTACCCCGGATGTGCTTCTGTGGGATGCAAACTTTATCTGTCTGGTGGTCAGAAGGACAATTGTACATTTGTTGATGTTCTTTATGAGTACAGTTCCTTAACTAGTCAATGGATGCAGCTTCCGTCTATGACTACAAGCCGGGCTGTGCATCCCTTCCTAGCCTGCAACAAGAAACTCTATGCTCTTGGAGGCTGCAATGACTTGGGTCCTCTTACGTCTGCTGAGGTCTTTTGTGTGGAGCAGAATACCTGGACTTCCATTGCTAACCTTCCCCTTGCTCTGATGTACCCTGCTTCGGCAGTGCTGAAGAATAAGCTCTACCTAATAGGAGGAAAAGCTTCCTGGAGTTACCGGGGCCTTCTTATCTATGACACAACTGCCAATTGGTGGACCGAGGTACCCATGGAGTTTGCCTGTTATGGCGCAGCTGCTGTCTCAGTTGGAAATGGGATATATGTTTTGGGTGGTTACTCAGAGGAGAGGGGCAATGTTGTAGTCCACACTGCGATGGGCAGCGAAGAAGTCCCTTCCTGTACCAAAGGTAGCTTTTACCTCTGCGAGAATGGCAGAGTCAATTGGGAAGTCAACATACCGGAATTGCCAATTGCCTTGGCATTTGCTTGCGCATTGGAATTCCAAGGTAAGATTTACCTGTTAGCGGGCAAAGATGAGAATGACTCTTACAACACAGGCTACAGCTGGGTACCCGAGGACACAAGCTGGACCCAATGCCCAGAGGAAATCCCTGTCACCAATGAAGTGAGGATGTTCAACTGCACAACCCTGAAGATGCCCAAAAAGCCAATCCGAATTCTCCTGCTTGCAACCACAGCCAAGTCTACTGTCACTGGGGTGGACAATGCCAAGAAAGGACAGCCAGGTTCTTACACCAATGATGGCTGTGGTCTGAACTGCTGTTGGGGTTGACGTTAATGCCAAAGGGCTCCCCCAATCGCCCCTATTTCTCTGGCTTTTAGCAACAGGCTCACACAAAAGAAGACAGTCTCTTCCAAATGCAGGACATCTCTGGCCTCAGGGCGAATGGGCTCCATGGATGTTACCCTTTAAAGTCTGCTTGGGATGGACATATTACAAGATCAATACCATCAGCACTCCATTTGTTCTTTCCAACATGAAATGATTAGATCTTTGTTAGGCTTGTATTAAAAAGCCCTGGCTCTGTTTTAGGTTTGTTTGGTTTTGGGGGGTTTTTTTTTGCTGTTTTCTCCATCCTCAGAGATCACTTGGAAAATTATTTCATCCATCCATTTATTTATTACATTTTACTTTGATTGCCCTCTAAATAATTCCACGTTGCTTATGTGTGGCTCAATTCAAATCTAGCTCTCTATTTTTGAAGGCAGAAGCTCCCCGTTAGATATTCAGATAATATAAATCAGGGTGAAAATACCTGATTTTCTAATTACGACAATGGAAGTTACTGGTTGGGTTCAAAACTTATGTGAACACAGAGTTCGTTTTAATTAGAGACCGTTGGATAAGCCACCATGGCTGGGCCCATGTGCCTTCCAACTCATTAACTGTGATTTGCAGCCATTGTGGCTGAGTGCGAAGCCATAATCATGCTAAGTCACACAAGCAAGGAAGCTTATAGCTGAACTCAGCATGGAACTCAAAACACAGAAATAATGTTCCTTTCTTAGTGTCAGTTAAGACACAGTGTGGTCTCCAGGTTAATTGTTAGCCAGTCCCTGTCACTTAAATGTCAAGATGAGAGGAGACCATATAGAGAAGTTGTTTTTCTTCTCTATCCAGGGGTAGGATTCAGCCGGTATGGACTGGTTCGGGCGAACCGGTAGTTCCGGTGTTGAATTGCCCCTGCACTAGTCTGTCCTATATTTCCTTTGTTTGAAGCCCAGCTGATAGCTCAGCTGTTTTACTCACCAGGCCTGCAATAGAAGGTAAGTTTTAGAGTTGTTTTCAAATGCGCCGCACACTCACCGAACCGGTTGTTACACTGGTTGAATCCCACCACTGTCTCTATCTACTTTGATAAAAGGGAATTTGCTTCCAAAAATTCTTTCAGAGAAGGACATACTTTCCATGGAAATCTTATGGGTAGATTGTGGTGGTCCTGAAATTACAAAATAGCCAGCAAATGTCTATAAATATCCGGACTTTCATCTTGCTAAGAACAGAGCAGAGGTGATATTCAGCAGTGATATTCTAAATAGTTCTGGAGAACCGGTAGAGGAAATTTTGAGTAGTTCGGAGAAGCGGCAAATCCCAACTCTGAATGGCCCCACCCTCATCTATTCTCTGCCTCCCACTGAGTCTCAGCTAATTGGCTGGGTCTTCTTTTGTTGCTCTGCACAGGACAACGGAGCTGGAAAGCAGGTTAGTGGGGTGGGGAGGGAATGGAGATTTTACAGTATATCCTTCCCCTGGAGTGAGGTGGGAATTGGTAGTAAAAAAAATTTGAATCCCACCACTGGAACAGAGCCACCATATCTGGACTGCAAATCCCAGGTACTTATGACCACAATGGAGCCCAAAGTTTCTGTTGCCAAGTGAGACATTTGTTAAGTGAGTTTTGCCCCCATTTTATTATCTTTTTTGCCGCTTTTGTTACATGAATCACTGCAGTTGTTAAGTTAGTAACCCGGTTGTTAAATGAATTTGGCTTCCTTGATGATTTTGCTTGCCGGAAAGTGGCAAAAGGGGATCACGTAACCCCAGGAAATGGCAGCCATCATAAATATGAGTCTGTTGCCAAGCATCTGAATTTTTATTATGTGACCATGCAGATGTTGCAAGGAGAGTGTGAAAAATGGTCATAAGTCACTTTCACAAATAAAGCAAATATACGTGTCTCGGGTTAATGATAGGAAACAACAGCCAATTGCCACCTATCAACACACCAATCAGCCAATAGGAAGGTTCCACATAAACACCAGAGGTGGTAGTCTGCAGGTTCTGATCAGCTCCAGAGAACCAGCAAATACCATCTGACTGGCCCCGCCCCCATCTATTCTCTGCCTCCCGAGTCCCAGCTGATCAGCTGGGTCTTCTTTGGTTGCCCTGCACAGGAGAACGGAGCTGGAGAGCAGGTTAGTGGGGTGGGGTGGGAATGGGGATTTTACAGTATCCTTCCCCTGCCACGCCCACCAAGCCATGCCCACAGAACAGGTAGTAAAATGTTTTGAATCCCATCACTGGTTGACATATTTATTGAAAAATGGACTGTGACAACCAGAGAATATGTGTGAAATTGACTACACACAGGTTGTTCTATTTAATTCATTTATTCCAAAATTAAGCTACTCTTTAGCCAAGGTCTCTAGGTAGTTTACACTCAAACACCCTAAAAGCTACCATTGGAATAGAAACATGTGCAGGAAAAACAAATAAAACCCAAAAAATAAACATCATATAAACTAGTCAGCAGCAAAGCAGTTCTTCAAAATCCAATACATTACAAAAACGCAATTAAAAGCCAATTAAAAAGCACTAGTCTTCACCTGGTTATACTAATGTAAGCTCCCATCAAATCTCTTGTGGGAAGAAACTCCATAGTTTTCTCTTAAGGTAGAATATAAACATCATCCCACAACAATTTTCTATGACGAATAAGGTCTCCTTCACAGTATCATCAAGGGAGAAGTTTAGTTATGGTTTGAGTAAATTTTGCAGATTTTCCAACTTAATAACCTCAAGATAAATCTGGGCTACAACTTCCAGTATCTGTTATATAAATCTGAAAGATACCAAGCTGAGGTAGCCAATATTTCCCTGCTACTTAATTCCTCTTTCTATAAAGAAAAAAAAAAATTCAAGATACGCCAGCATTATTCTATTTGGACCTAATTTGTAAAACACAAAGCAGTTTAGATAGTGGGACTAATAGTCCAGGCTTCCAAAACAATTAAAAGAAATCAATTTCACATTTATTTCCACAAAGCACAGATGGAGTTTAATAGAGGATTGTAAAATACCCTTTAATTGGCTCTATAGTCTCATTTTTAGAAGAAGATAGCAAGAAATCCCCAAGAAATACTTTGTAAAAAAAAATTAAAAAGCCAACAAACAGCCAATGTATTTTTAAAGAAAGTTTAGTTGATACAAGGGTTTTGACTTAACTATGATCTAAAGAAGCCAGCAAAAATGTCAGACACACAAATATACTTCTTTAAATTTATTGTTATTGTTTGGGCTTACATTCCATAGGAAACAGGATTCTGGAGATACATAGATCTGAATTTATGAAATGAACAGGGGGTTGAATCAGTGGTGGGATTCAAAATTTACTACCAGTTCTGTGGGCGTGGCTTGGTGGGCATGGCATGGCGTGGTGGGCATGGTTTGGTGGGTGTGGTTTGGTTTGGTGGGCATGGCAGGTTACTGCAAAATCTCCATTCCCACCCTACTTCAGGGGAAGGTTACTGCAAAATCCCATTCCCTCTGCACCCCACTAACCTGCTTTCCAGCTCTGTTCTCCTGTGCAGAGCAACAAAAGAAGACCTAGCCAATCATCTGAGATTCAGGAGGCAAAGAATAGATGGGGGCGGGGCCAGTCAGATGTGGTATTTGCCGGTTCTCCAAACTACTCAAAATTTCCGCTACCGGTTCTCCAGAACTGGTCAGAACCTGCTGAATAACCACCTCTGGGTTGGACCATCATAAATGACACTCTATCTCTGACATAAATGGTCAAGATAGCCAAGTAGACATATCTGTTTTCCTCTGCATAAATTCATATTAGTATAATGGTTAGACAGTTCACAAATACCTAACCAATTTAGATGAACTGAATATTGTGTTTTTTTAAGTTGCAGTTGTATTACAAGTATTACAGTTGTAAAAATAATAATAATAATTGGTTTTAAAATGAATACTTGACCTATGAAGAGGTAGCATAACACAGGTCTGGGAGTCAGCAATTTAAGAACAAGTAGTGTTTTTTGTAGCCAAGGGACATATTTAACATGTTTGGAGAAGTTGAGGGCCATAGGGCCATTCCACAGATATATGTGGAGCTTGATTTTTTTTAAAGAAAAGGTTTGAAAATTGAGTTTCTAAAGAGCAATATGCCCATTTTAGTACTGCACTATTATTTCCACTTGTTTCCCATCTCAAAACAGCCTAGAAATTGTGCCGTGAGCTTTATTCATGTATGGTCAGAGGTCAACCCATGATTTGTGACCCGCCTCAATTGTCAATGATTCATTAGTCTATCCTGAAATAAGAAGTTCATAGAATTGAGGAGTTGAAAGATCTGTTTTAAGGCAACTTGTCCAAACTTTGCTCAAGGCAAAAATTCAGTAAATCAACTCTGATAAGTAAATCAATCACCCAACCCTATTTGAAAACTCCTTAACCATCTCTTAAAGCTTCTGCTACAGTTAAAGGTAAAATAAAGGTAAAGGTTTCCCCTATCCAGTCATGTCCAACTCTAGGGGGAGATTGTCATCTCAATTTCTTAGCTGAGGGAGCCAGCATTGTCTGAAGACACTTCTGTGGTCATGTGGCTGTTGTGGTTAGCCGGCAGCAGGTGCGGACGGTGGAGGAAAGCGAGGACTCATATGAGGGGCCAGGACCATCTGGGAGTAGACTGCTGCCTTCAGAGATTGTGGGGGCTGGCAGCAGTGATGAGGAGGTTCCCGAGGAGCCTGTGCCAAGTGTGCGTGCACGCAGCATTGCTCGTAGGAAAGGGTAGTTACAACAGTATGGGTGACTCAGGAGTAAGGCTGCAAGGTAATGGCCCTTCCCTCAAGAGAATAAAAGCCAGATTTGAAGAAGCATTCTTTGCAGAAGGCAAAGATGCTCTGAAGCTCAGCTTCAAGGACATCACAGTTAGTATTTGAAAATTCTTGTAAACTAGTTCTTATCTCTTGGTTTTTGGCAGCCTTGACAAACAACTTGGCAAAGCTCTTTCTTGTCCGAGCTAATTAGATGGAAGCAGCCTTTTATCTATGAAGAAACAGAATTCATGGATTAAACTTTAAAAGGTGGGGTCTGCTGTCTTTGTCTTGTGTTTGCTCTCTTGGAACCAGTTTGGGTCAAGACAGTGGCCAGCATGACTACACCAAAGTGTAGCTGCCTTCCCACCAAAGTGGTACTTATTAATCTACTCACATTTTCATGCTTTCAAGCTGCTAGGTTGGCAGGAGTTGATACAGGTACAATCCCCCCTATTCAACTAGAAATATCTGGAGTGAAGGACTAGCACTATTTAAAATGCATGTATTCATAGAATCGTTGAATGTATGAGTAGGGCTCATGAATAAGGGCAGAAAACTACTTAAACATCTCAAACAGGCTATATTTAAGTGCCCAGGATGCTGTTGCCACTACTATCCAAATCATTACTTCTATTACATACCAGGTCAATACACCAAGAAGCTCTACCTAATTTTACATCTAAATTGTCTTTCCTTTATTTTAATCATTTTGGTCCTTAAAGTTGCAAATCTGGGGAGCCCTACTGTAGTGTATAATAACAGAATCTTGAAAGCCCATCAAGAGTTTCTCTCTGTCCCATTGGATACCAAAGAGACTCAAGGCAGAGTTATTTTGAGTTTCTTTCTCACGCTTTCCTCTTCAGCGGGACTGATTGTCATTTGTCTTCCCTTAATGGCTCATACATTTCTCCTCCAAGTTATTGTCACATGCTGGCTGGTGAATTCTTGGAACTGAAATCCAGGCATCTTAAACTTGCCAAGTTTGAAAAACACTGCTTTACAGTGCTGGATAGAAAATGTCCAGATGTTAAAGTCCTCTTTTTTGCTTTGCCCTCACCTTCTGAGTTGTAGCCAAACTTGCTGTATGAATGCTGCTTAGATTTTAAAGGTCTCAAGTACCCAATGAATTATACTGCCATCTTTATTTCTTTAAATCATTCCTTCCTTCCTGTTCCTTCCTCCCTCTGTCCCTCTCCTTCCTTTCCATCCTTCTTTCCTCCCTTCGTTCTTTCCTTCCTCGTTCTTTCCATCTTTCCTCCCTTACTTACTTACTTCCCCTCCTTCCCTTCTTTTTCCTCCTTCCCTTTCTCTTCCTTTCCTGTTCCTTCCCCCCTCTGTCCCTCTCCTCCTTCCTCCCTTCTTTCCTCCATTCCTTCCCATCATTCCTTCCTTCCTTCCTTCCTCCCTCTTCCTCATTTTCTTCCTTGTTTCCTTCCTTTATTCATCCATTCCATTACGTTCCTACTTTCCTTTCCCTTACTTTCCCAGCAGGCAGGTAAATGCCTGCTGCTGGCAGGAGTGAGGTGGGGAGAAAGCAAGGGATTGCACAAATGGCTGGGAAACTGTCATGGAATATTGAAAATGAAGATCCTATGACTACAGCAGCAGCCTGGTTGCGCTAAAACAGACACAATTTCCCTAAATTTTATTCCCTTAAGAGTAATGGGGTCCCAGCTTTCTATAAGTTAACCCATTCGAGGTACCTTTGTCGACAGAGTTTTGCCCTATGATGCACTGTTTCACACAGATAAAAGCTACAGGTGCGACAGTTTTAGAAATGTATAGATTTCTAAATTGGGGTTATACTTGTTTTTTTGTGAGGGCCTGTTTGATAATTTTGTAGTTACTGTGGTGTGTTTCAAGGGGCGTGATGGCTCGGCGGTTAAAGATGCTGAGTTCATCAGCTTTTCAGCTGACAACTCAAGATTCGAGACCCAAGCATATGAGATGGAGTGATCTCCCATTACTGGCCTCAGTTCCTGTCAACTGAGCAGCTTGAAAGCGTGCACAAACGAGTAGATAAATAGGTATCACTTCGGTAGGAAGGTAACAGCATTCTGTGCACCTTGGCATAGGCTAAGAACAGTTAGACACAACTGGACAAGGAAAACCTTTGCTTTTAACTTTACAGCTTGTTTCATTGTATTTGTCACAAGCTCATTAAATAAGCTTTGAAAATAGGAACATCAATCAACGAGCATGAAAAACAAAACAGTATATATATATTTTTTTAAGAGACAGGGGACATTTGTGAATATGTATAATATTCTTTGAGAAGCAAATGAGCTTATTGTTTGTTTATATAGGCTGCCCCCAAAAGATCATAACTGAACCAAATTACCATCATACAGTAATGAAGGAAAAGTTACTTCTGCCTCTGAAGGCACGGAGGTTGATTGCCAAGGAGCTGTCGTGCCCTCTAAAATTTGGTTGCACCTGGTATATTTTGTAAAGTTATTTGTCTCTCTGCTACAGAGTAGACTATCTGTCTCTGATTGCAGAGGGGCAATTATTTGGAATTGAAGGAACCTGATTTTAAAAAGTGCCCTTCTGTTTGAAACAGAAAACTCTCTTGTACTAAGTACTCTCCAGAGGAAAGAGTCATTCTCCAAAATTTCTTGTGGAAGAACACCATGGAAATGAGTAACCAACTGCTTAGAATTTTGCATCTCCCATAATGCCTTGAACCTGGCATCCTTTCTCAACACAAAAAGGGGGAGAATAGAATCTGAGCAATACAACTACCCTCCAAAAATGAAGAATAACTCTCAGGTTAAGTTTGAGGAAGATGGGTGGCTAAGAAATAGGATAGAATAGATAGTTGATTGATAGATAGATAGATAGATAGATAGATAGATAGATAGATAGATAGATAGATAGATAGATAGATAGATAGATAGATAGATAGATAGATTTTATTTATTTATTTATTTATTTTATTTATTATTTCGATTTGTATACTTCCCCCTCTCCCAAAAAGGGACTCGGGGCGGTGAACAGCCACAATAAAAACATACAATCAGAAAAGTTAAAAAAGAGTTTAAAAATTAATTAAATAGATGGCTAAGACCAATAAAACCCGTAAAAAATTAAAATCAAATTAAAAACCCTACTCATAATGTTACGCCAGACCGGCCTGTTGGAAAAGGTGGGTCTTAAGTGCTCATTGGAAGGCCCATAGGTCAGTAATGGCTCACATCTCCGCCGGTAGCTCATTCCAACAGAGAAAGGCCCGCACCCTCAGGGCTGCTAACCGATATCGGCCAGCCTGCGGCGCTCCGAGGAGGCCAACTCTGTGGGAGCGCAGATGATAGATAGATAGATAGATAGATGATGGATGGATGGATGATGGATAGATGGATAATAGGGAGAGGAAGGAGAGGGAGAGGGAGGGAGGAGTGGTGCGATGGCCTAGGGGCCTTCCCTCACAATCAGAAGGCTGTGAGTTCGATCTTCGGCAGAGGCAGCTATTTCTCTCTCTGGGCACAATAAGAATATATCTACTGAATATAACTCCGCATTGGCAACAGGAAGGGCATCTGGCCAGTAATCACTCAGTTCCATTCAGTTGCCCAGACTCCACCCCTCAAGGGGTTAAGATGATGATGATAGACAGACAGACAGACAGACAGACAGACAGACGGGTATAAGCAAGCAAGCTCTAAAAGACACATTTTCTGAGTAATGTGGACTCAGCTCTCACTATTTGTCAGAATCAATTACCCTGAATGCACTACATGTCATTTGCATGTCAAAGTGATGTGAAAACATTAAATTCATTTTTTTTTCAATTTGGTAAACTGAGGAAAAAGAACCAAAATCAAAATCTGTTCTGCAACGCAAGTCATATGACCCGTCCATTTTCCACACTTATGACCATTGCAGCCTCCCCATGGTCACATGATCAAAATGCAGATGTTTGGAAAGGTTTCATATTTATGATGGTCGCAGCGTCCCGGAGTCGTGTGATTCTCCTTTTGCGACCTTCTAACGAACAAAGTCAATGGGGAATTCAGATCCACTTAACAAGCCACGTTACTAATTTAAGAAATGTAATGATTCACTTAACAACCGTGGCAAGAGAAGTTGTGAAATGGGGCAAAACTCACTTAGGAAATGTTTCCCTTAGCAACATGAGGTTTGGGCTCTATTCTGGTCATAAGTCGAGGACTACCTGTATTTATGGTGGTTGCTGCCTCCCATTGCCATTTGTGACCTTCCCAGTTGGCTTCTCACAAGCCATTTCAACAGGGGAACAGAGGTGGTATTCAGCAGGTTCAGACCAATTCCGGAGAACCGGCAAACACCACCTCTGACTGGCCCCGGCCCCATCTATTCTTTGCCTCCCGACTCTCAGCTGATTGGCTGGGTCTTCTTTTGTTGCCCTGCACAGGAGAACAGAGCTGGAAAGCAGGTTACTGGGGTGGGGAGGGAATGTGGATTTTGCAGTATCCTTCTCCTGCCATGGTCCTGCCACAGAACCAGTAGTAAAAACATTTGCACAGGAGAACGGAGCTAGAAAGCAAGTCAGTGGGGTGGGGAGGGAATGGGATTTTGCAATACCCTTCCCCGGCCATGCCCACCAAGCCACGCCCACAGATCTGGTAGTAAAAAAAATGTGAATCCCACCACTGCAGGGGAAGCAAAATTCATTCGACTGCGTGACCCACTTACCAACTGCAGCGATTAACATCACCACCATGGCAGGAAGGAGGGCGTGAAATTGGCCGTGACTCATTTATCAACGGCCTCGCTTAGCAAAGGGAATTCTGGTCCCAATTGTGGTTGTAAGTCAAGGACTACCCGTACACACTTCGACTGCAGATACATTGTTATTAGGAGCGTTTGACAGAAAGTCAGTGTCGCTAGGATACTAAAGAGAGAATGGAAAGGCCAGAGCGACAACATTTTCAAAGGCATAAACACGTTTCAGTGATCCAATAACCCACTTTCAACTCATTATTTTCCAATGTAATGGCCATAAAATGGCCCTTGCCTACAGTAAGAGAGTGTAAATTTGACCTTGAGTTTTCAAAGAGCTTGCATGTGGACTCCTGATAAGTACACACTGAGCACAATAGCGCTTTTCAGTCGCTTCTGTGCAGAGAAAGCCAAGCAAGCTTGTGACGATGCAACCTCCTCCTCTAATATGGGGACAAGGACAACTTCCAGTTGTTTCAAAAACCACAACAGTCCTTGATTCAGGGATGATGCAAGCGTGTGTTTTGGCTCCACTCAATCAATCCCTATTCTGACCCAAACCTGGTTCCAAAGGTACCAAACACGAGACAAAGGTAACGGGACCATCTTTTAATGTTTCTTTTCAGATCCTGTTCCTTCACGGGTAAAAGGCTGCTTCAGACCAATTAGCTGGATAAGAAAGAGCCTTGCCAAGGTTTTGCAAGGCTGCCAAGAATATCAGATAAAATTACTAAGCAATAATTTCAACACAAAGAGTCTCCAAACACCAACTCAGATATTCCTAATGTCCACCGGGCTCGAGTGTAAAACTTCTTTGCCTTCTGCAAAGAACTGAGGTTTCTCAGCTGGCTTTTATCTCCTCAGCAGTCTTACTCCTGAGTCGCCCGTGCTGCTGCAGCTGCTCTTTCCTTCAAGCAGCCCTGCATGCACGCACACTGGGCACAGGCTCCTCGGGGACCTCTTCATTGTTGCTGTCAGACTCCACAATCTCCGAGGGCAGCATTCCACTCCCTGGTGGTCCTGGCCCCATCGATGCATCACATGCTGTCCCCTCATCTGAGTCCGAGCTCTCCGAGCTCTCAGCCATCCACACCTGCTGCCAATGAACCACAACAATCCCGTAAGGAGATAAAGAAAGATGTCAGGTCCTAGGTAGCAATAGCATTTAGACTTATGTGCCACTTTACAGTGCTTTATAGCCTTCTCTAAGCAGTTTACACAATCAGCATCTTGCCCCCGACAATTTGGGTCCCCATTTTACCCACCTCGGAAGGGTAGAAGCAGAGATGGGATTGTACCGGTTCTGTCCGGCTCTGTAGAACCGGTAGCTCTGAAGAGCAACAGACATAGAACCGGTTCTATGTCTGCTGTTGTTTTGGCCCACCCACCCACCCAGGCCCTTACCTGACCTTTATTTCCTGCTTTTTCAACCTCAGCTGCTTTGCTGCGATTGAAAAAGCAGGAAAAAAGTGCTCTTTCAAATGCTGCGCACCCTTGAGCAGCGCTGCTCAGCTGTCCAGACAGCAAGCTGATGCACGCGCAGCGTAAACGTAAATCACCAAACCGGTAGTTACACCGGTTGGATCCCACCCCTGGATAGAAGGCTGAATCAACCTTGAGCCTGGTGAGATTTGAACTGCCAAATTGCAGGCAGCCAGCAGGCAGCAGAAATAGCCTGCAGTACTGCACTCTAACCACTGTGCCACCGTGGCTATGGTAACCCAGAATTTGATTTACTTAATAGGTGTTCGAGCTGCAAAACCAAGAAAGACACACTGAGTTTCTTCTCAACAGTTTCCTTTATTCTTCCTCAACTACAGACAGAATCTTGCCAAACTAAAGCAAAGGTTCACCATCATTAAAGACAATCTCTGAGAATTCCTAGGGAGGAGCTGCCTTAACTCACTTCCTTCCAACCAAACTATCTAAATGTCACTGCCTCTTGGTCCTCTTGAATGCAGCCATTCCCTACCTGGAATCCAGACTACATTCCACCACAACAGGCTAAACAATTATCTAGGCTAACTTAACACCATTTCTGTAAGCCCAAATTATACATTGTGGTAGTCCTCGATTTACAACAATTCATTTAGTGAGCATTCAATGTCAACAACGCCGCTGAAAAGAGTAATTGGTGACCATTTTTCATACTTACGACCGTTGCAGTGTCTCCATGGTCGTGTGATTAACATTCGGATGCTGGACAACTGGTTCATATTTATGATTGCTTGCAGCATCCCAGGGTCATGTGATCCCTGACAACTATAAAATGTGTATACAATCCCCTTTGGCGGCCTTCTGGCAAGCAAAGTCAATGGAGAAGCCAGATCCACTTAACAACTGTGTTGCTAACTTAACAATTCCAACTATTCCCTTAACAAATGTGGCAAGGAGAGTCATGAAAACTCGCTTAACAAATTTTTCACAGAGCAGCGTAAATGTTGGGCGCAATTGTGGTCATAAGTTGAGGACGACCTGTACTTGAATGCTAAGATTATGGATTCCCACCACAGACTGATCCACTTCAAGTTCCTTCCCTTCCTTAAAGAGACAAAAGATGGGTGGACAAAAGATGCTAAATACGATCTTTGCAAACCATGGTTTAGGGGCAGAGTGAACCTGTGTGCTGCAGCTTGTCTATCAGACTGTATTTCAAGTAAGTCATGAGTTAGTTTGACTGTGTTCTGACCTAGGCTTCCCAAAATCATGAAGCAGACTCCTCGTCCCGATAAAATCCATTTTATTTAGGTAAAAGTGAATTCGTCTCTAGCAAAGTCCCATCTATTCTCTGCCTCTCGACTGCCAGCTGATTGGCTGGGTCTTCTTTTGTTGCCCTAAACAGAAGAACAGTCTTTCATGAGATTTCACAACTACAGGCCTTTATCAGGCTTGGAGAGTTGCCAGGCCGATATCTTCCAAATGCCACGCTGTAGCAGCAATTACTTGGCAAGAAGTCAGGAACAGATCTCCACCCTAATGAATTGAACTGAATTGTCTCCTGCAAACCCCAGTCCTCTTTCACTCCTCTTTATTCCCTGTGGGAGGAGACATTCACCGTCCACCTGTGCCTTTACTCCCGAATCGACCCTTGTTCCTTAACTATTCCCTTCTCCTGGCAGCCCTGCACATGCGCACATCGGGAAAAGGCTCCAGCTGTTCTTCTACCCCATTGATCTCCGACTCTGAAGGCAGCTGATTACTGTCAGATGGCCCTGGCCTCATCTCTGCCTCTGACGCAGAGCACTCATCAGACCCTTCCCCAGAATCCAGGACTGGCCCAAGTTCCTCCCCAACCTCTTCACTGTCCAAATCTGCTGTCAGCTCTGCTGATCGCTGGTGGGCCACAACAGATTGGTGAGGTCAATGGTGACTTTGAGAGATGTGGGAAAACTCCTAACAAATCAATTTTGAGAACTCTCTCAACAATTCTAAAACAAAGAGTTGCCTGGATCTGTGTTTCATTTTTGTTTTAGTTTTAACCTCACTATCCTTGCTGGGGTGGCTATGTGATTATTTTAAATTCTAACAATGAGGATCCCACATATGCAGCCTTTTGAACAATAGGTTTACTGGCATTCCCTACAGAACTTGATGGAGATACTTGCTGGTAGGCAAAGGAGCTTAATTGAAAGCAGTGAGTTAAAGAGCTTTTAACTCGCCCCGCAAAAAGTGAGCTTTTCTTTCCATTTAACTCTTTGCTCATCTGACTGATGGGTTTTTCATGTGATGCCAGCAGTAAGAAATCATTTCACTGTGTGGGAATTTAATCAAATGAATACCAACAGGATTGCTCCTGGCTTTAATTAATTATTCTGTTAAGGATCTCACCATGGCAACCTATTAAAAATGATGTCCAGTCAAATAAAAACAGTGACACTTGCTGCCGTGTCCCAGTGGCCAAGTCCTTAAGAGAAAGTGGTACCAAATAATACTTTCTCCACCTTTTTTCATTCGCTTTTTAAATTTCATTCATCCTGCAGGTGCATGGATAGTAACAGTGCTTTTAACCAGAGGTGGGTATTCAGCAGGTTCTGACCAGATCTGGAGAACTGGTAGCGGAAATTTTGAGTAGTTCGGAGAAGCGGCAAATCCCACCTCTGACTGGCCCCGCCCCCATCTATTCTCTGCCTCCCGAGTCCCAGCTGATTGGCTGGGTTTTCTTTTGTTGCCCTGCACAGGAGAATGGAGCTGGAAAGCAGGTTGTGGGGGTGCAGAGGGAATGAGGATTTTGCAGTAACCTTCCTCCAGGAGTGGGGTGGGAATGGAGATTTTACAGTTTCCTTCCCCTGCCAGCACCCACCAAGCCACACTCGCCATGTCCCGCCTACCAAGTCATGGCCACAGAACCGGAAGTAAAAAAAAAAATTGAATCCCACCACTGGTTTTAACCTTATTTTTAAAATCCCAAACATGATTTTCATTCATTACAAAGGTTTTCTTGATCTCCCCCCTCTTACTGTGTTCAATTTATTTGTTTTTGTTTTATTACTGTTGTTTAGTATGATTTAATTGCCCTTGAAGACTAATTTTAAAAAATCACCCTGTGAATATCTTCATTAAATATTCACATAAACATGCTATCAAGGTGCTTAAAATATGCATACTCTGACTTTCATTTGCTCTGAAATGTACTTGTTCCTTTTTTTCCAAAATATTTGGACCCTTTCAACTTAAAAGATGATCGTGGTGATAAGGGGTTATGTTTGTTTGCTTGCTTATTTATGTATTTATTTGGTTTATAAGGTTTTCCATTTCAACAAGTGACTCTGAGAGGCACACAGAACAACAAAAAAAAAGCATTACAAAATTTAAAATAAACCCAAATATAACCCCAAATATAGCAATAGTACGATATGCCACTTTATAGTACTTCCCAGCCCTCTCTAAGCACTTTTATAGAGTCAGCATAGGCCCCCAACAATCTAGATCTTCATTTTACCTACCTTGAAAGGATGAAAAGCTGATTCAACTCTGAGCCTGGTGGGATTTGAACTGCCAAATTGCAAGCAGCTGATAGTCAGCAGAAGTGGCCTGCAATACAGTACTCTAACCACTGCGCCATCGAGGCTCCGTGTAACCAAATACAACCAAGAAACAGGTCCTTAGTGCACTTAGAGGCCCAGGCATGGTCAAAGAGCCATTTTCTTGGGTCCTTATGTAGGTTGAACTGCTTTTGAAACGTTTAGGTCTTATCATTTTTCAACTTGCCAAAGAATTGGGGGGAGAGAAAGGGAGAAAATGCACCAAAGAAGGACTGTGAGAACCAAGAACTCACCAAGGCCATTGATGCAGGTGTTCTGACCTAGGCTTCCCCAACAGCACGAAGTCGACTCCGCGTCCTGATAAACCCCTTTTATTTAGTTTACCATGAATTCTCTCCAGCAAAGTTCTGGCAAACAGTCTTTCAAGATATTTCCCAATTGCAGATCTTTATCAGACTTGGAGAGTTGCCAGGCCTATATCTTCCAAACTTCACACTGTAGCAGCAATTACTTGGCAAGAAGTCAGGAACAGATCTTCACCCTAATGAATTTAACTAATTGTCTCCTGCAAGCACCATTCTCCTTTCACTTCTCTTTTATTCCCTATGGGAGGGGCCATTCATCGATCACCTATAGTTTTACTCGCAAGTCGACCTTTGTTCCTTAGCTGTCCCCTTCTTCTGGCAGCTCTGTGCATGCGCATACTGGGAACAGGTTCCAGTTGTTCTTCTGCCTCACTGATGTCTGACTCCAAAGGCAGCTGATAACTGTCAGATGGCCCTGGCTCCATCTCTGCCTCCGACACAGTGCATTCATCAGAGCCTTCCCCAGACTCCAGGACTGGCCCATGTTCCTCCCCAACCTCCTCACTGTCCAAATCTGCTGTCAGCTCTGCTGGTCGCTGGCGGGCCACAACAGCAGGTACCCGACAGAAAAGTGAACAATTCTCAAAACAAAAGGAGGATGCCCTCCCCAACCCTGCCCAGCCCCAACAGACACCACCCACATGAGCAATGTCAATCTAGCCATACCTCCCAGGCCATGCCCAGTCAGCCATAACCAACCCAGCCATGCCCCTCCTCCCACCTCAGGCCTCTGGAGGACAACCATAGTGCTTATCCAGCCCTCCATAAAATCAAGTTTGATGCCCCTGGGTTACACCATTGACAGGAGGAGGCAGGATCCTGAAGAGCAACAAAGAAATTGAATTGATTGGATTGTCTTGCCAATAAGAGACATCTTGGCAAATGCAACCTGCACTACTTTCTTAATCCAAGTGGCAGCTTGACTGAGCTTTTTTTTTTGGATTTCCAAAAGATGCTCCAGTCTTCAAATGTAACTGTTAAGGAGAGGGGGTGGGAAAGGTTAAATTTAGCCTATGGGGAAGCTTAATCTTCCTTTATTGGAAGGTTCTTCCCAATCCTCTGAAGATGACCGGAGAGTTAACTCTACACAGCTATTAAGGGAAAACATTGGAGGTTTTTAAGAAACATCTGAAGGACAAAAGCAGAGTTCTAGCTATTGATTAGCTATACTTTTCTGCAAAGCAAGAACAGAGAAAGAGTGAGTTTCTACTGAATAATTCCTAGTTTTAAATGGATAGGTCAAACAGGAAAATAAAACAGGAAAATAAAAGAGGTTCTTCTTTTTTTTTTTCATTGTGGTTCTGCAGAAGCAAAGCTATTAACAATGTTGGAGGACAAACACGTCCTTGTATCATCTTTCTGTTGCAGCTGATGGAAAATAATCATGACCTGTTAATCAGTGGAAGAAATATCTTCCACTGTTGGAAGAAATATCCATCTAGTTCAGTTCCAAGCCAGGAGAAAGGCACTGGCAACATGGAGGCTGATTGGAAAGGTGGTTTAATGTGAAGCTGGGATTCTAGGCAGCTGACAAAATGGAGTTGAGAGTGAGGGGTTTTTATACCTTCTCTTGGACTTTGCACTTGAGTTTCCTTTTCCTGTGCAAGAGCAGGTATTCTATTGGCTGTTGTCAGACTCCCATGGCGCCATGTGGGGGTTATGTAGGGGTCATTGCTGGCCCTGTAGGTTGTCTAAGCTCCCAGGTTTGGTTGAAGTTTGGGCTGCTGAGATGATGGAATGAAGGGGCTTGTGTTCTAAAATGGTGTTGGGTAATTCTTATTATGGCTTAGTGGCTTTGCCCTGGTTTACATCTTGGGTGAGGTATTTGCTTATGAATAGAACTATCTAGTTTTCAATAAGCTCTTTATCTCTTAATATATCTGCTGAAGGGTATTAAGAAAGGTGGGGGCTGCTTTGTGTCTCCAAGAGCATGTTTCTTCATTCCTCCTTTAGGGAAATATAATATTCTGCTTTTTTAATATTTCTCAAAATATTTCATATTTCTAGGAGAGGGCTGGGTGCTAAGTTTCTACACCACTGTCAGGTATGTGATGGCCACTAATTTAGACATTCTTCAACACTTTTCTTGGAAGATGGCATCAACAATGGCTACTTGTCTCAGGAGCAGACCATTAAGCTGACTTCCAAGGATTTACAATGCAAAAAATCTAATATCTTGTTCCTGCTTGTAAGTTTCTTGAATGAATCTGGTTGGCCAATGTGTGATGTAAAAGACTGGATGAGTTGGTCTTTCACCTAATCTATCTGGACCCTCCTTAATTAATTAATTAATCAATTTATTTCTACACTACCTATCTCCAGGCATCTCTCCTTACATAATGATAGATAGATAGATAGATAGATAGATAGATAGATAGATAGATAGATAGATAGATAGATAGATAGATAGATAGATAGATAGATAGATAGAATTCTTTTATTGGCCAAGTGTGATTGGACACACAAGGAATTTGCCTTGGTGCAAATGCTCTCAGTGTATATAAAAGAAAAGATACACTCACCAAGAGTCAAGAATCATAAGGTACAACACTTAATAATAGTCATAAGGTACAATAATCATACTAGGAAACAGTCAATATAAATCATAAGGCTACAAGCAACAAAGTTACACTCATACAGTCACAACTGGGAGGGGATAGGTGATAAGGAGTGATGAGAATATTAATAGTAATAGTAGTGCAGATTTTGTAAATAGTTGGACAGTGTTGAGGGAATTATTTGTTTAGCACAGTGGTGGTGTTCGGGGGAAAACTGTCCTTATGTCTAGTTGTTCTGGTGTGCAGTGCTCTATAGCATCGTTTTGAGCGTAGGGCTTGAAACAGTTGATCTGTTGAGCTTCATAACAGAGTGATGGATTACTAACTGATGTCATCTTCAGCTCCCAGAATTCCTCAGTTTGCTTGGGCATTCTTGGAGTTGAAGTCTGCAGATAGGATTATCAAAATAATAACTCCTTAGATTCCTTGACTTGGAGGGAATCCATCACAATAAGATAGGTTATTGAGTTATAATGAACAATGTAGTAAGAGACTTGGTGGTAAATCTACACACTGAATGCATGGCACTGAGAAGGTAGGACATGAATTCCAGAAATATTGTCCTGTCTACAAAAGCAAATTCAAAAAAATACTGCTATTGCAAGACTTGATAAGGATAGCAAGAGACTCTACAACTCTGGCTTGCCATCTTTTATGTAACAGCAGTTTATCTTGAAGCAGTATTGTTTAAATCAATTCTCTTTCTCAACCTGATTTTTGTCCTAGGTAAGATATTTGGCTTAGAGAAAAGTAGGTTTTTACTTTTTCACACAGACTTTAAAGCTTTACACAAACCGAGGATATTGCCGAAGTCCACACTTGACTCCTAGAATCAGTTGTCATCGGCCTGTCAAGAAATTTGAAGCCATTTCTGTGAGGGAATTCTCCCTTCTCAAAATATAGTTACATCACTTACAGCCATCGCAACATCTCTGCAGTGGCGTGATCCAAATTCGTGCTCCGGTCATGTGATCAGCATTTGTGACGGTAGGAAGAAAAATCCAGTCCAGTTCCAAGCTGGGAGAAAGGTTCTGGAAATAAAATGGAGGCTGATTGGAAAGGATTGTGTTTATTGATGAGCAGAACCATCAACAGTTCTGGGACAGCTGACCAATTAGCTTGATGAGTACATGGCTTTTTATAGGGTTCTGAGATGCTACAGGGGATTGTGCAATGTCTGAAATACTTCTTGGGGTTATGCAATGAAGGGCTTTTGTGTCTTTTGCTATTTCAATGGTGGTGGGTTAATTCTATTATTGTCTTAAAGGTCAGGCCCTGTCCATCTCAGTCCCATCACCCTGGAGCTGAAGATGTTTTGCTTATGAATAGACTGGCCCGGATTTCTTAATGGGCCCAAAATATCCATTTCTAAAGATTTTTGGCGTTTGTTGGGGGCTGAGGAAATTGGGGCTGTTTCCTGCCTTTAAGAGCATGTTTCTCAATTTCTCCTTTGGGGAAATATAATATTTTGCCTTTTTTGATATTCCCCAAAATATTTCATTCTTCTAGGATGGTGGGGTGCTGACTTCCTACATGACTTTCCCTAGCGGCTTTCAACAGGTACGGTCAATGGGAGAAGCCAGATTTGCTTAATGACCCTATGATTTGCTTTGCAACCATTTTTAATATGGTGAAAAAAAGTTGCAAAATTGGGTCTAATTCACTGAACGACTCTGTTGCTTAGCGATGGAAGCTCAGTCCCAACCATGGTTTCAAGTCAAGGGTTGACATGATAGCAGTGTTCCAATATCTAAGGGGCTGCCATAGAGAAAAGGGAACCAACCTATTATCCAAAGCACCTAAAGGCAGGAGAAAAAGCAATGGATGGAAACTAATCAAGGAGAGAAGCAACTATGGAGAAATTCCTAACAGTGAGAACAATTAATCAGTGGAACAACCTGCCTCCAGAAGTTGTGAGTGCTCCAACACTAGAAGTTTTTAAGAAGAGTTTGGGTAACTATTTGTCTGTAATGGTATAGAGTTTCCTGCCTGAACAGGTGGTTGGAATAGAAGACCTCCACGGTCCCTTCCAATTCTGTTATTCTGTTGTTTTTCTCTTGTTATATTGTTATTCTATTATTCTATTGTTGTTATTCTGTTGTTATTCTGTTATTCTATCATTATTGTTATTCTTATTCTGTTCTTCTGTTGTTCTTCTGTTTTCATTGTTATTTTGTTATTCTGTTGTTATTCTGTTATTCTATTTCTATTCTGTTATTCTATTTTTATTCTGTTATGCTATTTTTCTATTATTCTACTGTTCTGTTGTTATTCTTTTATTCTGTTACCTGTACAGCTCCTTCTCAAAGTGTTCACAGCCTCTCTGAAAGGAAAGGCTCATGAAAAAAAACCCTTCTGATGACTCTGCAAATTCCATTGTCACTTAAAAATGAGAACCTTGCCTTGACACTGTTGGTATTAGTTATTTTTTTATTTATTTAGTGCATGGCATATCATACATGGATTAGCAATATATAGCAATAGCACTTCTATACCACTTCACAGGGCTTTACAGCCCTTTCTATGTTAGCATTTCACCTGGATTAGTAGAACCCAATAAAATATGTTAGAAAGATCTATGTTCAAATACCAATGTCTGTACTATCTAACCACAGAAGTGCAGCATTGTTTATATGGGGGGGGAAAATCATATACTGGCATATGCCCTCAGCTTACAGCTAGTCATGATATGATCTACAGTTTGATCTAGGACCTCACAGTCATACTGAAAAGAGGATTGGATACTGTGTCCCATTTATACAGAGAGTCCCAGTAGATGCCATGTGAGATGCAAATCTATTCAGGATAGTCCATTGCTAACATGGTAACTCAAAACCTGGCATTTTTTTTTTTTTGTGAGGTCAGTAATATGTTTTCCTATGACTGGATGTTCAGCAACCCATTTGGCTTTCTGTTGGGAATTGATGTTAAAGTTGTTGGGCAGATGTTATGGAAGTGCCAGTGAGGGTTTCCTGCAGAGGTGGTATTCAGCAGGTTCTGACCAGTTCTGGAGAACCGGTAGTGGAAATTTTGAGTAGTTCGGAGAACCGGAAAATACCACCTCTGACTAACCCCGCCCCCATCTATTCTCTGCCTCCCGAGTCCCAGCTGATTGGCTGGGTCTCCTTTTGTTGCCCTGCACAGGAGAACAGAGCTGGAAAGCAGGTTAGTGAGATGGGGAGGGAATGGGGATTTTACTGTATCCTTCCCCTGCCATGTCCACCAAGCCATTAGAACCTTTAGTAAAAAAATTTGAATCCCACCACTGTACCATAGCCACCCCCGACATGAGTAATGTCGAGCTGGCCATGCCCACCCTGGCCCCTCAAGGTCAAAACCAAACCTTGATGGGACCTTCATTAAAATTGAGTTTGACACCTCTGGTTTAGGCAAGTAGCAAAGGATTCTGGGATCAGTAGTTTATACTATTCAGACAATACCAAGTTCCTTGATCCTGATGTTGATATACTGGCCCCATTTGGAAGCAGCTCTTCCTTAAACAATCTCCAGACACTGCAGAAAGTTAAAAGCAATACAGTTTATTAAAATTGCTGAAAATCAGTGGTGCCTCAGGGACTAATTCTTCATCCATTTTCAGGGAAAAAAATGTTCAGAGTTCTTCATGCTAATGAAATAGTAACTAGCATGGCAAGCACAGAACAATCTTTTAATTTTTAAAATGAATGTGAGCCTTATTAAAAATAGAAACCCATTCATTTGTTATTAAGTTCCCTGCATGAAATATATAGCAAGCTAGTTATTGCAGAATAGATACAGCATAGCCAGCAGCTGTTATTACTGCTTCCTACAATATAGCTTTCAGCATTCTAGTATAAATTTGGAGTTAAATCTATGGATCCATAGGCAGCTTTCCATAATCTTTTGAATGCATTTTGAGAGATTGGGGGGGGGAGATATTTTTGAACAGAGTTCTCACTTAATGACTGCCTTGTTTAGTGACTGTCAATAGTTAGGACAGTGATGAAAAAGTAACTTTACAATCAGCCCTCTATTTGCAATTATTTGTTGGGTGCAAAAAAAAAAAAAAGAGGTCACAAGTGAAGATTCAAATTAATTGACTTATTGCTAAAAGCCTATGCTGTAGGGGAAGGGATGGCAGAACTACTCCAGATTCTGATGGAGTCAAAAGATGAATCAGCCAAGAATCTCTATGTAGCCATAATCGCAATAAGTCCAACCACTCTTGTATTCCGTTGACCCATATCTAATGCCAAGGTAGAGCTATTAGTTTGATAGATTCTTATGCATATGTGTGATTACTGATAAATCAGCTTAATTGGAATTTCATGTGTGGTCCTGATCTTTCCTGACTGACATAGGAATCTTCTCAACTAATGGTCAGCATCTGGTTAGAGTTAGATAACGGAATTCAAGGGGAGGTTGGACTTAGTTTTTTTGTGGGTATGTATGGATTCTAAGGGGGACACAGTGGCTAAGATGCCGAGCTTGTCGATCAGAAAAATCGGCAGTTCAGCGGTTTGAATCCCTAGTGCCGCATAACGGAGTGAGCTCCCGTTACTCATCCCAGCTTCTGCCAACCTAGCAGTTCGAATGCATGTAAAAATGCAAGTAGAAAAATAGGGACCACTTTGGTGGGAAAGTAACAGTGTTCTGTGCGCCTTTGGCATTTAGTCATGATGGCCACATGACCACGGAGACGTATTCGGACAGGAGTGGCTGTTCGGCTTTGTAACGGAGATGAGCACTGCCCCCTAGAGCCAGAAATGACTAGCACTTATGTGCAAGGGGAATCTTTACCTGTACCTTTATGGATTCTAAACTGATCCCTCTTTTAATTCCTCCCCCTGGCCCTGCCAGTCCTTCTCATACACCAGGGGGTGTCAACTCACAGCCCACAGGCCAGATCCGTCATGTGCTGGCCATGCCCACCCCCATTTTAGTGAAGGGGGGAAGTCTTGATACGTCACATGACGATGCCATGACAACGTGATTTGACACCCCTGTCCTACACTATCACAAGTCTACAAGCAAAGGAAAGCTGAAGTATAATTATAAAATTGTGAGGTTTCACTTAACAACTGCTTCACAGAACAACTGAGTTGCCAATTGTAAATGTGATAGCTTAATCTTCCTGTATTTGGTATTTTGAACATAATATAATATACAAATATGACATAATATAAATTAACCTTCAAATATATACTGTACCTTTTTGGTGCACTTTTTTGGTTAAAAAAAAACATTGTAAAATGAGTTCTAGAAAGTTCTAAATTAGACAAATTTCATTCAGAAATCCTGCCTGCAAAGAAATTCTACATGGACCATGCTATAGGTGGTTACACATTTTCTACACACCTACACATATAGGTTACACATTTTCTATCCTGAACCCCTGTTACAATCTGGATATTATCCAACACATTCTCATATATTTTTGTACTAAAACTTTTTCAGCAATAAACAAATCGTTTAGAATTTGTTTAGAAACACACATTGAAAAATGGTGATCGGTTTTTTTTAAAGTCAATCAATTAGTATCTATGGATTAACACATCTGCTTCAACTTCAGACCACAGATATCTAGATCATTCAAGTCTTTTTAACTTGGTGAAATTTTAAGAGGTTTGACAGGAGCATCTGTCACAATAAATGTTAGTTTAAAAAAAAACATTTTCAAGTCTTTTATTTCTACGTTTGCAATAATATTCACAATAAGACTTCTTATTCTTAGAAAACTTACTAGACCTAAGGCATGCTCATATATTTCCAAAACCATTTTCATCTCTGATGGAATAACCTGGTTAATAATCAATTAACATTTATACAAGTTCTCAGACTTATTTCCCTCTGAACCCAAAAGCTAAATTAAATATTTTCATCCTGGTGAATACAATATTCAGTACTGCTTTATAAATAAAGGACGGCTCTGAGAGCATGTTTCCCCCAGCAAAAATACTAAATCTCAGGAGGCCTTCTGAATAGTCTGAATAAGGGTGGATTCATTTGAATTTTACACTGATTTTGTTATAATAGACCGTTTGGATAAGGTTGGTTTTCAAAATGTTTATTCTATGAGGAGATCTGCCTTGCAGCTAAATGGCAGATGTTGGGTTCTTGTTCCAAAAGGTTTATCCAACGAGAGCAAACATCCAGTGAAGTTCCTGTTTGGATCTTCTATTTGATCTTCCAGCAGTCCTGAGGACATCCAGGAATTATCAGCCTGGTGGTAAGCAGATAGCTTAGGCAAAGAATTGAGCACTGCTCAGGATTAAGATGGGAAGGTTCAGGGTGCCTGGATGCAACATCTGAAGCTCACCACTGTGGCCCTATAGCTGCCTTCTATCACTTCTAAGCAGCAACCAAGGATTAACACAATACCATTAGAAGTCTGGCTGACACCCGTTTATGTAGAGATTTGAGAAGAAACTCAAATTGGCTTCTGGGGTCTCCATCAGACATGGAATTCTTACTGATGCCATTTGATAACCATGCTCTGAAGTCCTGGCGCTTGAAGAAACACAGAGAACAATGCATTGTGAGTTTTAAAACAAAAGCAGAATTTAGGCACCCCGAAAGACTATTGTCACTGAAGGGAAAGATTGTATGGTCCATATTCACTCTATGATCACATTCTCTGCATATATTCCTCTTGTAGGACAGATTTTTCCCTAAAGCTCCTTCGTAATGGGGATTAGACACACTCTTTCATTGAAGCACAAATTATTTAGATTCGGTACCGGAGGCAGCTGAAGCGAAAATCTAAAAGGAGAAGGTTGCCATCGCTGTGCAAATTAGACTGGTCACCTGATTGGCATAGAGCAGGGGTGTCAAACTCAAGGATCCTGCCTATGGGGGGGATCTGGCCAGCAGGGCTGCCCTGGACCCCATTGCCTCTGCCAATGAAAATAGCATGTAGCCCTCCTGAGCTCCGTTTTTGCTGGCAGAGGGTTGCAGGAAGCCATTGCAGGCAAAAATAGTGCTCCTGAAGGTTTTGGGCAGCTCTCCGAAGCTCCATTTTCGCTGGCAGAGGGTTGCAAGAGGCCATCACAGCTGAAAAAGGAGCTCGGGAGCCCATTTTTGCTGGCGGAGCACTTGGGCCACCGCAGGTGCCCCCAACATGAGTGATGTCGAGCTGGCCATGCCCACCCTGGCCATACCCACCCCAGCTCCCTGAAGTCAAACACAACCCTGATATGATTCTCAATGAAATCGAGTTTGACACCCCCGGGATACAGCATTTTGAGTTTAATGAAGTCATCCCTACCAAGACAATAATTTATGGGGCTACCACAATGGCTGTGTTACTTATTGTTGATGCGTTACTTTACTAGGTGTTAGTGGCCTTGCTCTCCCACATTGTCTCCAAGTATTTGAGTCTTCGTCCTTTATACCTTAATTTTTCTATGGTTTTCTAGCTATTTATTTTCCCTGGGAAAATAGATTTGAGTGGTGTAATTTGATTGCTTTTAACACCCTATTTTAATTTTTTTTTAAAAAAAAATTAATTGGTTTATCAAAATATAAAATACAAAGAGAAATTCAAAAAAGTAATAGAAAGCTAGGAAGAGGGGGAAGAAAAAGGAAAAAAAATATGATGTAAAGAGGGGAAAGGAAAGAAAAAGACACCAACTTCTGACTCTCTTTAGCAACAGTAGAAGATAACAACATTACAACCACAACTTTTTAACACCCTATTTTCTACTAGATTCTGTCAGGAAAGCAAGCTTTTCTCCCCCATCACTATATATGGCCTTGTTCTATTCTCATGTTGTCCTCAACATAATTTCAAAAATTCTTAGGAAGAAATTACTTCAGATCAATACAGTGATGGAGATGCTGGCCTATAATCCAGAAGACTGTGAGTTCTTGTTCTGCCTTAGGCACCGAAAGCTGCCTGGGGGACTTTTGGCCAATCACCAGGAGACACTGAGTTCTAATCCCGCCTTAGGTATGAAAGCTGCTGGGATGACTTTGGGCCAATCACCAGGAGATTTCGAGTTCTAGTCCCATCTTAGCCATGAAAGCCAGCTGGGTGACTATGGATCAGTCTCTCTTTCTCTCAGCCCTACCCACCTCAAGGGTTTTTGTTGTGGGGAAAATAGCAATAACACTTAGACTTCACAGTACTTTACAACCCCCTCTAAGAGTCAGCCTATTGCCCCCAACAATCTGGGTCCTCAGTTTACCTACCTCGGAAGGATGGAAAGCTGAGTCAACCTTGAGCCTGGTGAGAATCGAATTGCTAGCAGTCAGCAGAATTAGCTGCAATACTGCATTCTAACCATTGCATAACCACAGCTCTTTTAGGAAGAAAAGAAATATTATGCATGTTCAAACATACACAATAAAGGTGGACTAAAAATCTAATAAATAAAACCTCTTGCAACAACCACTCAACTGTAGCTTCAGAGGAGGGGGGGGCAATCTAAATAAAGAAAAGAGGCTAAAAGACCACACACACACACACACAAACCATCCCTGGATATTCCAACCTACTGTTTCTGCCTATGAAACATTTTGACCATACACATCCTTGGCATTTGACATTGGCGCCTGACAGAAAAATGCAATAGCCCTCCTCAGAAAAATATATTCCGTTCCTCTGGTGTGTCCAATTGATTTGGACTGCTAAAATGGAATTAGCTCAGACAAGTTATTGCAGCCCCGAGGAACCGGTAATCAGTGCTGACTCTGAATTTTGGGCTGGAGTTGGCAGCATTGTATGGTTTTGTGTCATGTTGCAAGAATTTAAAAATAAATTAAAATCTCCCAACTTTCATGAGTTCCCATGATGTGAAAACATACAGGGATGTGAGAACTGAGTCATTTCGTGAGGTTTCCGCTTTAATAGTTAGCATCTTGTGAGTCATAGCATGTGGAAATCAGGGGTGCCATCTAGTGGTGCACCACATTATTGATACCCCAATATTTATTTTTATTTGTCCATTTGTCAATTGCTTACAAGATAATAGGTATAAGTAAAAACATGGTTATGAATACATGGATACATATAAAAAAAAATATGGAGGACCTCAGAGTCATGCTACTCCAAGTAAGGCCGACACCAAAAATCAAGAATTGCACAGATTTCTGAGAGGGGTTTTTAATGCAAAGATTAGAGGACAATGCAAAATCTTCAAAACTATGATGAGAAATTCCAGACCTCATTTACTAGTGAATTCACTAAGGAAAAGTATTTTAAAACAATTAGAATTTCTTCTTCTCATGCATTTTGCAGCCTAGAATGAGCTGCTGTTTATCAGATAAATTACAAAAAAGAATCTTCTCTCTTATCTCCTGGTTCTTTACGACTAATATTCTTCTGATTACTTCCCCAATCTCCCCCTAATCACTCCTATCCAGCAATCCTGGGTGACCTCCTGTTTTGCAGAAGAGGTAATAAATGTAGAAGAAGCATCAGAGAGTGAGAGAAGATATTGCACTTATGGGCAGATAATTTTTTTGGCCACAAAAGCACTGATACAAAAGCAGTCCAATTTGCCAGCACTACTGCAAACCAGGAAAATGCATTATCCCTCTAAGAGAATCTCCAATGAAATGTTGTATATCTTGTATTTATGGCACTCAAGAGCTGTGGAAGTAAGCCAGGCCCTCTAACTAGAATTTTTTTTTTTAGAATTTATTTGATTTGTCAGTCACTTACAAGATAATAGGTATAAGTATAAACATAGTTATGAAAACATGAAATGGGTACTGTTGAAAGAAATATCCTTCTGGGTTCAGTTCCAAGTGGGGAAAAAGACACTGGAAACTTGGAGGCTGCTTGGAAGGTTTAATAGTTACAGGGCCACATGGCCTGGAGGTCCAGAGAAGAATGATCACATACTTCAAGGTGAGAAGAGAAGGGGAAAAAGGGGTTGAGGTGCTGAGAGTGCCTGGGTTTTATATCCCCTCTGTTGGGATTTGAATTGGAGGTTGTATTCTAATTGGTTGTCAGACTCCCAGGGGCGCGGGTCTTAACTTTGTAGGCTGTCCTGAGTTCCAGGCTTGGTCTAGCCTTGCTGGGTGATTATGCCCTTAAAAGGGCTTTTGGCAATTCCTGTAACTTTTACCTGGAGTTCCTTCTTATGTAAAGTATTCTGGCCCAGGCCTTAATGGCCCACCCATTAACAAAGGTGGGGGTGAGATTTTGCTTCTGAGGTGAGTTTCTGCTTCTTGAGTGACTATTCTTTTTAGGAAAAATATTCTGCCTTTTAATATTTCTTAGGCTATTTCAATTTTTCTAGGAGAGGGGTGGATGCTAACTTCCTACAATACATATAAGAAAAATAAAAGAAACAATAGGACAGGGACAGGACAAGAAGTCTTGTCTGAGCAGAAGTAAAGCTAGCTACCCAATAGAGCTGTAACTCAATTCAATATCTAATCCAAAGTTGCCAGTTTCTTAAACAACAGTTGGAACCACAGCTATTTACAAGTGATCCTTGACGTACAACCATAATTGGGACCCAAACTTCTGTTGCTAAGCAAGACAGTTGTTAAGTGAGCAATCCCCAATTCTACAATCATTTTCCCATGGTTGTTATGCAGCTGATAAGTGAATTGTGCAATTGCTGAGCGAATCCAATTTCCCCCACTGACTATGCTTGGTGGAGACCAGCTAGGAAGGTTTTCAATGGTGATCATAGGAGTCCCGGGATGCTGCAACCATGGTAAATACATGCCAGTTGCCAAGCGCCTGAATTCTGATCATGTGGCCACAGGGACACTGCAATAGTTGTAAGACCGGGTGTAAGCAGGGGTGTGCTGCTGGGGGTTCGCAGGGGCTCAGGAAAGCCGCTAGCTAAGATTTTGTGCAGTTCAGAGAACCCCCAAATCTCACTCCTGGATGGCTCCACCGCCCCTGCCCCGCCTCTCCCAGGAGTCCCCACGCAGCCCATTTTGGATGCAGGTAAGTGCAGGGTGCACGCAGAGGCTTGGGGAGGGCGAAAAACAGGCCTTCCAGAAGTTCAGGAAGACTGGAAATGGGCCTGTTTCCACCTTCCAGAGAGCCTCCGGAGCCTGGGGAGGCCGTTTTCACCCTCCCGGAGGCTCAAGGAAAGCCTCCGGAGCCCGTGGAGGGCAAAAATGGTGCAGGAGGCCAACTAGGCCACGCCCACCAAGGCCACACTCACCCAGCAACTGGGCAGAAGACCCTTTACTAACATTTCTGAAGCCCATTTTTGTAAGTCACTTTTTTTTCAGAGCTATTGTAACTTTGGTCACCAAATGAATGATGATAACTCAAGGACTTGTTCAGAGTTTTGCAGCATTAATTCAACGCCAGAAAAATAAACCCAGATGGCTGGTGCTTCATTTAACATCTTTATAAACATAATGTAGGAAGTTAGCATCCACCCCTCTCCTAGAAAAATTGAAATATCTAGGAAATATTAAAAGGCAGAATATTTCTCCTAAAAAGAATAGTCACTCAAGAAGCAGAAACTCACCCCCACCTTTGTTAATGAGTGGGCCATTAAGGCTTGGGCCAGAATACTTTACATAAGAAAGAACTCCAGGGTGATGGGATTAAGGATGGCCGTCAGGAAATGATAGGATTACCCATCTCACCACATGGTCTGGGAAGATTGCATTAGCCAGCATTCAGGTAAAGCCATGTGGTCCAGACCAAGCCTACAGAGTTAAGACTCCCGCCCCTGGGAGTCTGACAGCCAATTAGAATACAAGCTCCAATTCAAATCCCAACAGAGGGTATAAAACCCAGACACTCTCAGCACCTCAACACTTTTTTTCCTTTTTTTCTTTTCCCCCTTCTCTTCTCACCTTGAAGCATGATCATTCTTCTCTGGAGCTTCAGGCCATGTGGCCCTGTCCACCATTAAACCTTCCAAGCAGCCTCCATGTTTCCAGTGTCTTTTTCCCCACTTGGAACTGAACCCAGAAGGATATTTCTTTCAACAATAATAAGTAGATTTTACAAACCCAGTTGTAGATTTCTCAACAGACAAAAACGTGTTGCAAGTAACTTCAGTAGCACAGTTCAAAACAGGGAGAACAGAAACAGACATCAGTTTCACTTTAGTTCAGCGGGCAAGTAAGCAAGAAACAGTTTCATTTTCAATAGCCAGACTCAAGAGCTTAACAGAGTTGCAGAGCTGCAGAGCTTATATACAGCCACACAGAGGCTACTTCTAGTTTCAGTTTCCAGCCTAGGCTACTTCTAGTTTCAGTTTCCAAACTGTCCTCATTGGCTGACTTAGTTGCTATGCCTGTTCATTGGCTGACCTTGTTACCATGCTCTATTCCAGTTCATGAATATACTCTGACAGGACTACCTGTACAGATGTGTGGACTTCAGCTCTCAGTAATTCCCCGACCAGCATTGAAGTGAAGTCTATGCTTATAAAAGTTGGCAAGATTGAGAAACATTGGTCTATAACAGGGGTGGCTAACCTTTTTGGGCTCCCGTGCTGATCATTGCGTGCCCGCTTGCCTGCCCGTCCTCACGTGCCATCACCTAGAACACAATGTGCGTGGGCCCTCCATGCTTCCTGCGCGTATGCGCAACCCATGCTGCGTGCTTCTGCACATGCACATACAATCCACACAACTCGTTCAACCCTGCTGTGTGCTTCCATGCATGTCTGAGTGTCTCCTGCATGCTGCCGCGCCCCCGCGCATGCATGCCACATACCTGACAATCAGCTGTTGGGCGGGCGGCGCACATGCATGCGCAGTAGAGCTTTTCTGGATGAGTGCTCGCATGCCGGCAGTTATGGCTTTGCGTGCCACTTCCAGCATGCATGCCATAGGTTCGCCACCATGGGTCTATACTGACTGGAGTTCCAAAAGGTTCAGACATGTTGTCTGCTTATCTTATTTGATAATGATGGGGACTGAATTTGGGAAAGACGTACTCTACTTTTTCAACTCTAACCTTTATGAATTCAACGCAGTCTTCAACTTCATTGGTCTCCAAATTTCTGTGGCTAGGTGAGAAAGTTGCTAAGTGAGTTTTGCCCCTATTTTATGACCTTACTTGCCACCCTTGTTAAGTGTATCACTGCAGTTGTTAAGTTAGTAACACGGTTGTTAAGTGGATCTGGCTTCCTCACTGACTTGTCAGAAGGTCGCAAAAGGGGATCACATGACCTCGGGACACTGCAACGGTCATAAATATGAACCAGTTGCCAAGCATCCAAATTTTGATCACGTGACCATGGGGATGCTGCTGTCAGCTTTGGAAGCCATATTCCACGCTGCCACATAGCCTGAGAAAGTGGGAGGGGGGGTGATTTCAGTTGAGTAGTTCTAAGTAGACAAAATAAAATTCTTTTCTTAGTTCTAGGTCATTAAGTCATCGGCTGACGGCCCCGAGAGTTCGGGCTTTCTCTGTGGGAGCTCCCTCCCTATGGAATGATCTCCCCCCGGAGATACGGGCTATGACGGATATTCTGACCTTCCGGCGCGCAGTGAAAACCCTATTTTTTAAACAGGCCGGCCTGGCCCAGTAACTGTGTTTGTGGTTTTAACTAATTTTAATTGGGGTTTTATTAGCTTTTAATTTTTAATTGAATTTTGAATAGACAGCCGGATCAAATTATTTAATCTATTTTTAATCGTATTTATTGTATATTTATTGTATGTTTTTTAGTAGGCTGTACACCGCCCCGAGTCCCTTTTTGGGAGAGGGAGCGGTATAAAAGTTTGATTAAATAAATAAATAAATAAATTAAGCATGGCGCAGCAGAGAAAAGGGATCTTACACTGAGACAGATCGTGATTGGTTCATGTGATGTGATGATGGGACAAAAGGGGATGGATTGTAGTTTGGGACATTGCAGGAAGTCCGGGAAATTTTTAGTTTCGAGATTCCACAGATATGCCAGGTGCTATTCTAATAAAGGTACTTTTAAGATTATGCTTGTCTTGGAGTTACTGATTGGAATGGAGGTTTGCTGGAACGCTGACAGCTGCAATGGTGGTGAGTGTGAAAACGGTCATAAGTCACTTTTTTCAATGCTATTGTAACTATGAACAGTCACTATAACAGTCACTATTTGCAAACACCCCTATCTATATGCAAGACAGGTTAGTTTACATTCACTCTGATTTCCTTTCTACCTTTACCCCTCCCCATAAAATAGCAGCCTTATCTCCTCCTACAACTTCATCTTCAATGAATTTAGGACCTCCCATTCTGAAAGTAAATTACTTAAGAGTTAAATAGATTCCACAAAGTCTCCTTGGAAAGAAAGTGACAAACCGATTCCTGGGTACAGCAAATTGGAAAAACATTGCCTTAAATAAAACTGCATTCATTTACACTTGCAACCCCTCAAAACATAAGCAAAAGGAGGGGGAGAAAAAACTAAACGAGAATGTCACACTTGGGTGTTCTAAAGACGTTGAACATTGCTTAACGCCAACTACACCGTACATAATTTCGGAAGTAAAATTACTTAAGCCCAGGATATAAACAATGGTGCAAATTGCATTTCTAACTGTTTCAACTCTACCCACAATATAATTGGAAGTAGTAATTTATTACTCAGTGTAATAATTGAATGTAATTAACCACTGAAAGTAAATTAGAAAGAGTGAAGCCTTTCTCCTTATAACAAGCCACTTTCCCTGATGCACGGGTGAATATTTAGCAGTGGATAATTGTCTCACAATTTGACATGCCAATTCTGCAGCCTTCTTCCACCACACAAGAAACAGTCTCAACAGTTGTCCTCAGCCAGGTGCGGAATATCAGGGTAGGGTTGTAATTAGCAGTCAATAGGAGCAATCAAAAATGCAACAAAGCCAGATTCTTTCCCCCAAACCAATGGCCTTCAATTAGTCCCCCTACAGTCTCTCAGCATTTTGAAGGAGGGCTGGGATCCATTGTCATTATTTGATTCAAGTTTCCATCATATAGCAGAGCTAATAGAAAAAAAATTGTAGCTGGTATGCAGTGGGAGGCAAGGAGAAGAAGGCTCTAGAGAACAATATTTCCAGGTCTTGTTCCATAAGGGGAACCTATCTTTACTGAAAACAGGGTACATGGAGCTCATGCACGGGGTGTGACACAAACGCAACACAGTCAGATAATCAATAAGAGTCCTTTTAATAGCTCCAACTTTGCCCCCAATGTCCAGGTTACCTTCTGGTGGAGAAAAACTCTCCCAGGAACAGCCTTTAACTGCAGAGAATGAAGTGCAAAACATTGCCAACAAAAACTGTAACTTTAAGTCCAATCAAGCCAAACTGAGGTAATTAGTTTGGCAGGACAGGAGCAAGAATTCCAGATGAGAAGGCATGGCAATAGCTCAACATGGTTGGGAAGACGCTCGGAGCACAGATAAGCAAAGTCAACACAAGATAAAGTCACGTTTGCTCCCAGCAGCTGCCGCATGCAGCCTGCATTTCTTATAAACTTTCTTCCCAGCTAATGAAGGGAATCAGGGCCCTTTCCTCCCCTATAAGCCACGCAACGCAACCCACATTGCCCTCTTCCTCCCTGCCTGCCCTAGGATGAAGAGGGGGTGGGCCTGGGTCTTCCTCTGAATTCCCTCTCCCTTGTTCTACCTCTTTCCTGCTCTGCCCAGCCAGACTTTGTCCTTCCCCAGTTTCCTCCACAGCCAACAGAACCCCACTCCCACTCCCTGTCAGCTGTTCATCTTCCTCCTCTAATTCAAACTCCGACAGGGGTCTGACATCATGCGTAGGAAGGTGAAAAGCCCAAGATTGACCGATGATGGAATGGTATGTGGGAAGGACCTTGGAGATAGGAGTAAAAGCCACAGGCTGGTAACTCTGCATGTAGAACAGGGGTCCTAACACCCGAGCTTGGCTTGATACCGGGCCACAGCCCATTCAGAACTGGGCCATGCAAAGGGCAGGTCAGTGTGCAAGCACGCACAGCTCAACTTGAACAAGCGGCAGGCCGTTGCACTCATGTAAGTGGAGCTTCGCACAGGAGCATGACTGCCCCATCGCTCATACAAGTCAAGCTGTGCGTTCTCAGGTCGTGGCAAATGAAGCTGTGCAAATAGAACTGTGTACACGCACACATGGGCACTCGTGCATGGAAGCATCCCCTGTTTCCCTACCCCCGCCCTGCCATTGCTGCCACCAGTCCTCAAAGCCAGAAAGGTTGGGGACCGCTGATGTAGAAGATGTCTTGGCCCCTAGAAAGAAGGCGGATGTGAGAAACTTTTCAGAAAGAACTTTCTCGGGTTTTCTGGAAAACGGGGCTGTTGGTTTAAGCTCCGAACTTGGCAATTTGATTGCAAACATTTTGTCACCATTCAAGGAGACATCATCCGTGCACTTTGAATTATGCTCATCTGTCAGAACACCGGTCTTTAAATACCATTTTTATGTGATGCAAATTAGTTTGGATATTGTTTGTTTACTTTGGAGTCATGGTCTGATTGTTGATTGGCTGTTGTTACCGAGGCATGGTCTTTGGTTTTAAGTACCATCTGTGTGATGCAAATTAGTGTTGTTTGTTCAGATACTTCTGAGTCATGGTCTGGTTTCAGACTGTTTGATTGGCTAGCTGTTGTTGTTCTTGAGATGTAGTTTGATATCTTTTGAGCTGATGAGTTGTGATTTTGTTTTGGTATAGTGGTGGACACCTGTTTGTTGGGCTTAAATGCTATCTTCAAGATTGTGGTTGATGCAGTTCTTTTGTTCTCAGTTATTGGTAGACTGGATCAATGTCAATATGTCTGTTTATTGACTTGTTGGTGGAAAACCAGGTTTCAAGCAATTTTCTTTCTCTCCTTGATTTCACCTGGGTTACAACTCTGCTTCCAGTTAGGTCAAATTTGTGTCCTTTTGAATCTTCGTGGACGGACATGAGGGATAATGGGCCATGTCTTTTGCTAATCAGGAATTGCTTGTGCAGTCTGCTTGATAGCTTTCTTCCTGTTTGGCCAGTCTAGTTCTATTCATTTTTTTTTTGAAAGAGAAAGGGGAAAAAAGGAGAAATATTTTCAGACTTGCAAGATTCTGTTAATGTAAACTTAAAGTTAGTATTCATCAGTGGTAGGATTCAAAATTTTTTACTACCAGTTCTATGGGCATTGCTTTGTGGGCATGGTGAGGCTTGGTGGGTGTGGCAGGGGAAGGTTACTACAAAATCCCATTCCCTCCTCACCCTACTAACCTAATTTCCAGCTCCGTTCTCCTGTGCAGGGCAATAAAAGAAGACCCAGCCGATCCGCTGGGACTTGGGAGGCAGAGAATAGGTGGGGGCGGGTCCAGTCAGAGGTGGTATTTGCTGATTCTCCAAACTACTCGAAATTTCTGCTACCGGTTCTCCAGAACTGCTCAGAACCTGCTGAATAACCACCTCTGGGTTGGACCATCATAAATGACACTCTATCTCTGTCAAAAATGGCCAAGTTAGCCAAATAGACATATCAATTTCCTCTGCATAAATTCATATTAGTATAATGGTTAGGCAGTTCATGAATACTTAACCAATTTAGATGAACTGAATATTGTATTTTGTTAAGTTGCAGTTGTATTTCAAGTATTACAGTTGTAAAATAATAATAATAATTTCTGCTACCGGTTCTCCAGAAGTGGTCAGAACCTGCTGAATACCACCTCTTATATTCCTGGTTGGGCTTGTCTGGATTACACAAAGCAACAGCAATAGCACTTAGACTTATATACCGCTTTACAGTGCTTTACAGCTGATCAGAAGATTAGTTGGTTAACTGCCTTGAAAGGGGACATGCAAAGAGCCCCTCTTCAAACATTTCTTCCTGCTCAAAATGTCTACTCTAAAAAAAAAAATATCATAACAGTGACTGGGCCTGCAGGCAGGGCCGTGATGCAAAAGTAGGCAGGTTCAGGAAGTTTAGAATATTTTTAAAAATATTAAAATCAACTGTGACAGGGGCAGGGAGCAACAGCAGACTTAACATCTCTCACACAAACTTCAAATACTCAGAAAAGTTTTTAAACATAAAGGTATACAACTCATACAGGACTCAGAAAAACAGAATAACAGAATTGGAAGGGACCTTGGAGGTTTTCTAGTCCAAACCCCTGTTCATACCATTTCAGATAAATGTCATCTTAAAATCTCCAGCAAAGGAGTCCCCACATCTTCTGAAAGGAAGCCAGTCTACCAGTGGTGGGATTCTACCAGTTTCCCTACAGATTCGGTGATTGCGTACTTCACACCTATGCAAGCATGCAGCTTTCCAAACACCAGCTGAGGCTCTTCCACGCCCATCAGCTGAGAGGATAAAGAACAGAAAAGTGCAGGGGCGGGTGAAAAGGACGATCCTGTGCTTTTCTCTTCTTTTTCCTTTCAGCTGATCATCGGAGCTTTTTTTGACTACCGGTTGGGCCCAATGGGTAGCAATCTTTGCTACGGGCCAAACCAGTAGCATTTCACCACTGCATTCTACTGATTAATTCTTACTGTTAGCAAATTCCTCCTTGGTTCTAGGTTGGTTCTCTCCTTGATTAATTTTTACCCATTGCTTCTTATTCTGCCTTTAGGTCAGGGGTGGGATTCTACCAGTTCACACCTATTCGCTAGAAGCAGTTGTTAACATTCTAAGCAGTTCGGAGAACCAGTTGTTAGAAGAAATTACTGGCCTAATCCTTTAAAGAAGGCAGGAAGGAAACATTCTGGTGTTGCTTACAGAAACTGCCTCTCCATTAACCCTTATTACATTCTTGACAGGACTAAACTTCCTGTCTCAGGAACTTCTCTGGAATTTTTTTTCCCTCCTTTGCTGGTACTTTGCTTATTTGGAGTGACTATTCAAAGTTACAATGGCACTGAAAAAAGTGACTTTTGACCGTTTTTCACATTTGCGACTGTTGCAGCATCCCCACAGTCATGAGAGGCCGGCAAGGAGAAGCATGCCTCAATGTGAGTGATATTGACTTGGCCATGCTCAGCCAATAACATGACCACCAAGCCACACCCACCAGCTAAGGCATGCCCACAGAACTGGTTGTTTAAAAAATTGAATCCCACCTCTGCTTTAGGTGCTTTGGAGAATAAGTTGACTCCCTCTTCTTTGTGGCAGCCGCTTAGATATCATGTCACCCCTGGTCCTTCTTTTTACTAGACTAGTCATACCCAATTCCTGCAACCATTCTTCATCTGTTTTAGCCTCCGGTCCCCTAATCACCTTTGTTGTGAAGATGATTCAATTCAGAGAAGTCCTATCTAAATTGTATTTACCGTATCATCTTGTTGTGGTACATTTATATAAAGCATATGAAGTTGTGGGAGTGCCATCACTTGAGACTTTCAAGAAAAGATTGGACTGCCATTTGTCAGAAATGGTGTAGGGTCTCCCACTTGGGTGGGGGGTTGGACTAGATGACCAACAAGGTCCCTTCCAACTCTGATTATCTGTTATCTGTTACCTTTGGAGAAACAAATATCAGGCACAAGTCATGCTTTTGGATGGACCTCTGCTTCAGTGCAAGGATAAGAGCTACACAGGATTAAATAAATATATTGGGTCTTTGGAGAAGCGATGCTCCACTTCTGATTCCATCATCCCTAAATGGCATTAAGATTGTGCAAAGCACTGAAAGGGAGCATTACTTTGATTGTGCTCCAAGCAAAGCATCCTTCCAAGAGGTTTTGGAAATCACATATTGCATGCTTCTGAAGAGCAGCAGCAAACCGTTGCGTTGCCTCATTTAGTCCTTTCTAGTAGCTGGAAGATGCTCCTGTGTGTGCACACACTATCCGTGTGCTAAAACCTTTTCTGGTGCTTATCCATAATTTTTTCCAGCGTTCCTCTTTTCCCTGATGCAACTGACAAACTTTGCCTGACATAATCAAAATCTACAATTCTATTCCTGTTTCCCTTTCATGCGTACCTGATTAGAAATTTGACTTGTAAATAGCTGAGTTTCTTTCTGAAGTGTTGATCACTTTCCTTATTAATCCGGTGAGACCTGTCAAGAGAAGGGACATGACTCTATTCCTTGATTTTCAAGGTAGGTGTGAGTCATGTCTTTGGAGACGCATGGCTGTCAGTGTCTCCAGGAATTAGGCCCAGTTCAACCTTCTTAGATGGACTTTTTTGTTGAAGAAAAAGATTGAATTGGTGATTTCTGGATTTGAGGATTTAAAAAAGGGTTCTGGGGGAAATGGGAAAAATTAGATGTCAACGGTTTGTTATTCCTTTATTTGGCAGAGGACGCCATAATTTTGTGCTTTCCTTCTTTTTCCACTTCTTTCCAATTTCCTGTCTTCTTTGTTTCTTTGCCTTTCTTTACTATTTTATAACTATTTATTGTATTGGAACACTCTTAAGATATGCGTATGTATATGTATTACTCTATATGCCTACTGTAGTCCAGAGTAGCCCCATGGCGAGATGGGCAGCAAATAAATTTAACAAATAGGATTTTTAAAAAAAGTGATGAAATTGTCTTTTCCAGATATCCTGGGCAAGTCCTGGGTAGATCTTCAAACTCTCAGATCTTTAGGAAACTAAGTCCTGGAGATGGAACTTGCTTGCATGATTGGGGATCTCAAGTTCTCGTGTGTACATCTGAGTTGTTAAACAAACTCAATCAATCTCCCACCGTCTACTGCCCTCACAAATGAGAGATTCCCTTCAGTCATCCTCAGAAATGATAGGTATTAATTTATCTTCCAAATTAAGGTGGGAAGGAATTATAGGGTGGCTGATAAGTTCAGTAAATAAAACAATTGTGCTTCCTTTTTATGTTTGGTATGTCTAGGTTAATGAGAAGAAGGACTAGGGTGACATGATAGCAGTGTTCCAATATTTGAGGGGCTGCCACAAAGAAGAGGGGGGGTCAACCATATTCTCTAAAGCACCTGAAGGCAGGACAAGAAGCAATAGATGAAAACTAATCAAGGAGAGAATCAACCTACAACTAAGGGGGAATTTCCTGATAGTTGGAACAATTAATCAGTGGAACAACTTGCCTCCAGAAGTTATGAATGCTCCAATACTGGAAGATCTCTTTTAAGAAGAGATTGGACATCCATTTGTCTGAAATGGTATAGGGTTTCCTGCCTAAGCAAGGAGTTGGACTAGAAGACCTCCAGGGTCCCTTCCAACTCTGTTATTCTGTTATTCTAGTATTCTATATTTAGCATTTATTTATAAATCAAATTTCCAATTCACAGTAACTTAGGGCAGAGTATAAAATAAAAACAGTCCAATGGAATGGAAACAAAAGAAGTTTTGCTATTGTATGAATTTACTAAATCAATTACTATGCTTGGCATGTTATCTATGGGTTATCAACATGCCAAGCATATTAATACATTTCACAAAATTGCTGCAATGTTTACTAATCCAGATCTTCAAGACTCTTCTACAGTCAAAGGTCAAGGCAGCTGAATCTCTGGGGAGAAACTTCCCTGACAATTTATAAAAATGTATATAGAACATATAAAGAATGGTTAAAACAATTTATATAAAGCATATGAAGAATGGTTGCAGGAATTGGGTATGTCTAGTCTAGTGAAAAGAAAGACTAGGGGTGACATCAGGGGTGGGATTCTACCAGTTCGCACCTATTGGCTAGAACCGGTTGTTAACATTCTAAGCAGATCGGAGAACCGGTTGTTAGAAGAAATTACTGGCCTAATCCTGTAAGGAAGGCAGGAAGGAAACATTCTGGTGTTGCTTACAGAAATTGCCTCTCCATTAACCCTTATTACATTCTTGGCAGGACTAGACTTCCTGTCTCAGGAACGTCTCTGAAGCTATTTTCCCCTCCTTTGCTGGTACTTCGTTTGTGTGGAGTGACCATTCAAAGTTACAATGGCACTGAAAAAAGTGACTTATGACTATTTTTCAAACTTACCACTGTTGCAGCATCCCCATAGTCATGAGAGGCCAGGCGAGGAGATGCGTGCCTCGATGTGAGTGATATTGAGTTGGCCATGCCCAGCCAGTCAAATGACCACCAAGCCACACCCACCAACTAAGCCACGCCCACAGAACCGGTTGTTAAAAAAATTGAATCCCACCCCTAGGGGACATGATAGAAGTTCCAATATCTCAGGGGCTGCCCCAAAGAAGAGACGGTCAACCTATTTTTCCAAACCACCAGAAGGCAAGACAAGAAACAATGGATGGAAATTTATCAAGAAGAAAACCAACCTAGAACTAAGGAAAAATTTCCTAGTGTTGGAAGAAATGTCCATCCGGGTTCAGTTCCAAGTGGGAAGAAAGACACTGGAAACATGGAGGCTGCTTGGAAAGATGGTTTTAATGGTGGACAGGACCACATTGGGGTCCTGGGCACTAAAACGCACATGGATGAGAAAGGGAGAGAGATTTATAACCTCTGTTGGGCTTTGAACTTGCTTTCTGTTCCTATGGCAAGAAATGTACCCTGATTGGTTGTCAGACTCCCATGGGAGCATGCAGGGGTAGCTTGGTTGAATCTTGCTGGGTGATGTAATCTTCCCAAGTGCCATGTGGTGAGATGGGTAGAGGGATAATCCTATCATGTCCCGAGGGCCATGTCTTAATCCCATCACCCTGGAGCTGAAAGGGGGGCGGGCAAGGAACTGCTTTGTCTTTAAATACATGTTTATTCTTTTCACATCCAGGGAAATATAATATTCTGCCTTTGTAATATTTCCTGGAATATTTCATTCTTCTAGGAGAAGGCTGGGTTCTAATCTTCTACACTATTATATACTCTGTCAAGGATCTTGGAGTACTCATCTCTAATGACCTAAGTGCTAGAGACCACTGTAACTACATAGCCAAAAAGGCATTAAGAGTTGTTAACCTAATCTTACATAGTTTTTTCTCTAGTAATATTACACTAATAACTAGAGCATACAAAACATTTGCTAGACCAATACTCGAATACAGCTCATCAGTCTGGAACCCATCTGATATTAACACAGTTGAGAAAGTCCAAAAATATTTCACAAAAAGAGTTCTCCACTCCTCTACTCATTGCAGAATACCTTATGCCACCAGACTTGAAATTCTAGACTTAGAAAACCTAGAACTACGCCGCCTTCGGTCTGATCTAAGTATAGTATATAAAATCATACACTCATCATGGACATGGACTGGTTGTTCTTCTCTGTACTTTTTCTAGAGTCTCAACATCTTTTTTATAATGTGGTGACCAAAACTGGATGTAGTACTGTAGGGGTGGTCTTACTAAGTCTTTATAGAGTGGTATTAGTACTTCCCTTGATCTTGACTGTATCCCTCTGTCCTACCTGTCAATGAATACTTCAGCTTCAACCATAACAACACAAGAGCAAACAATAGATACAAACTCAAGGTTAACCGCACCAAACTTGATTGCAGGAAATACAACTTCAGCAACAGAGTGGTCAATGTCTGGAATACTCTACCTGACTCTGTGGTTTCTTCCCCAAACCCCAAAAACTTTAACCATAGACTGTCTACTATTGACTTCACCCCTTTCCTAAGAGGACTATAGGGGGTGTTCATAAGTGCACCAATGTGCTTACTGTCTCTGTCCTATTTGTTTTTCTTATATGTATCCATGTATTCATAAACTATGTTTTTACTTATACCTATCATCTTGTAAGCAATTGACAAATAAAAATAAATAAATAACAAAATAAATAAAATAAAATAAACTAGCAATGAGAACAATTAACCAGTGGAATGGCTTGCCTTCAGTAGTTGGGGGTACTCTATTATTGGAGCTTTTTAAGAAGAACATTTGTCTGAAATAATTGTCTAATCAGGGGTTCCTGCCTGAGCAGGAGGTTGGACTAGAAGGCCTCGAAGGTCCCTTCCAATTCTGTTATTCTGTTATAGCACCACATTCCCAGTCTCATTTCCCACTTCAGTCTTCCAAAATTTGTTTCTTGTTTCTTTTATTAGGGCTTCACGTATCTTCACGTCAAACAATTAGCAGAAGAGCAATCACCCCTTAGAGGCTGACATGTTTATTTGTCAATAGATTTTTGATTTCTATCTTTGAACTGAATGTTATGCTAGATTCTTAAGGAATTGGGTTTGATCAATCCGTAACTCATTTTAAGTTCTAATTTACATATCCTCCACTGTCTGCCTAAAAATCCTGGCCCACCAGTAGTGATGCAGTTAATTTATTGAATTCCGTCCATATTTTATTATTCATCTGAGTTATGCTTTTTTAGAAACTCTTGCTGCATACCCATTGGGAAAATTAATTATAAAAATAGTGCATTTTTCACAGCCTCGTGGATATAATTCTGAGAAGAATCAATGAATACAAGTTGTCATTTCTGAGATGCATATCCAGGAGGAATTAAAGCCTGCACGGCATTAATGGTTCATAACTGAAGCCTTATTTCGTGATTGATTCAAATAAGCTTTCATAGACAGAAATTTATGATATAATTAGGGCTTCCAGTCCTTGGCACATAGGATTGTAATTTTAATGCAAATTGAGTATTTATTAAATGGGAAGATGTAGCTGTAATATGGCTCTGTCTCGAATCAACAACAATCTTGTTATTTTTGCAAATTATACTATTTCTGTATCCTGATGATACGCTATCGTGAGCGTATTAAAAATGGTGTGCTTTTTTATCTCTCACTGCAATGTCTTTCCAAAGATTACTAATATATTTCTTTTTCTAGGAGGCCATAATAAATCAGCCTAAGATATATCACTATCTGAGATGACAAAAATCGCCAGCTGTCACTACCATGTAGAGGAAATTGATCAGATGGACACATTGTCATGTTTTCATCAAATCTACTTCACTTACTGATACCTCCAACTAGTTTGGACAGTAGACAACAGTTTAGTAAGTTCTTTGTAAATAAAATCACTCACATTTCAGACCAGTCTGGACTCTGCTATGAATACAAGCTGAAGATTATTATTATTATTATTATTATTATTATTATTATTATTATTATTATTATTATTATTATTATTATTATTACCTTTATTGTCAGACTACAACATGTGTACAATGAGATTGGCTGAGCCCCCCTTCATGCACCTCCATCCAACACAACACACAGTGAGGACAGAAGTCCCTAACCCAGTCTCAATCTTATTACACTATGTGACCTTGTTGCACAACAAGCTGGCTCCGCAAGTCTATCGTACTACGTTGACATGAAGATATTTTCTCTTCAGAAGTCTGACAGCCCACGGGTAGAAACTGTTCTTCAGCCTGTTGGTGCAGCTGGCTATGCTTCTTGATTCTTAACGAATGTACCTTTTCTTTATGTATACTGAGAGTATTTACACCAAGACAAATTCCTTGTGTGTCCAATCACACTTGGCCAATAAAGTATTCTATTCTATTCTATTCTATTCTATTCTATTCTATAATCTCCTACCCAATGGTAGGAGAGTGAAGAAGTGCTGACCGGAGTATGAATCGTCCCTGAGGATTTTCTCACTCTTCTAAGGCAGCGAGCTCTAGTGATGTCATCTGGTGGTATCAGGGAACAGCCCAGGATGTTTTGTGCTGTGCTCACCACCCTCAGTAATGTTTTTCTATCCGTGGCTGTCAAGCCAGCATACCACACCAGTAATGCAATATGTGGGAACGCTTTCTATTGTGGACCGGTAAAAGGAGGTCATCAGTCGTTGTTCCACTTTATTCTTTCGCAAGACCCTGAGGAGATGGAGTCTCTGTTGGGCCTTTCTGGCCACCTGGGTTGTGTTGATTTTCCAGGTGAGCTGAGGTAGACTCCCAGGAATTTAAAGGAGGAAATTCTCTCCACACAGCCCCCCTTGATGTAAAGTGAGGCGGGTTCCTTTTTCTTCTTCTGGAAGTCTAACACCATCTCCTTTGTCTTGCTGATGTTTAGGTGCAGGTTGTTTTCTATTCAGGATTAGGTCTTATTTGTTTATTTATTTATTTTATTTGTCAGTTACTTACAAGATAATAGGTATAAGTATAAACATAGTTATGAATACATGGATACATATAAGAAAAATAAAAGAAATAATAGAACAGGGACGGTAGGCACATTGGTGTGCTTATGCATGCCCCCTACTGACCTCTTAGGAAAGGGGTGAGGTCAATAGTAGATAGTCTAAGGTTAAAGTTTTTGGAGTTTGGGGAAGAAACCACAGAGTCAGGTACAGGATTTGACAGGCCTACCATATCTGATGGCAGAACCTAGCTGACTTTGACAAAATATAAGCTTGATTCTATCCAAGTACTTCTTAGCTGGAAGACTAGGCTGATGTATCAGAATAATTCAGGTGATGGCAATAATACACCATTTCCATCTGTTGCCAAGGAAATGGTGTGTGTCATGCCCCTGTTGGAGTCTGAATCCAAGGAGGAAGATGAACAGCTGACATCTTCCTCCTCAGAGAAAGGGGGTGGGAGTGTGGCTCCGTTGGCTGTGGAGGAGACTGGGGAAGGGCAAAGTCCAGCTGGGGCAGAGCAGGGAAGAGGTAGAACAAGGGAGAGGGAGTTCAGAGGAAGACCCAGGCCCACCCTCTCTTCATCTTGGGGCATGCAGGGAGGAACAGAGAAGAGAGCAACGTGGGTTGTGTGGCTTACAGGGGAGGAAAGGGCCCTGATTCCCTTCATTAGCCACACTTGGGAATGAGAGTTTAAAAGAGATGCATACTGAGTGCAGCAACTGCTGGGAGCAAATGTGACTTTATCTTGTGTTGTCTTTGCTTATCTATGTTCCTGGAGTCTTTTTAACCATGTGAGCTTTGCCATGCCTTCACGCCTGGAATTCTTGCTCCTACCCTGCCAAACTAATTACCTCAGTTGGGCTTGATTGGACTTAAAAGTTACAGTTTCTGTTGACCATGTTTTGTATTTGATTCCCTGCAGTTAAAGGCTGTTCCTGGGAGAGTTTTTCTCCAGCCAGAAGGTAACCTGGACATTGGGGGCAAAGTTGGAGCTATTAAAGGGACTCTAATTGATTGTCTGACTGTGTTGCCTTTGTGCCATGCCATGGGTCGTCACAGGTGTGAATGGGTTCACAAACAAACTAGGGACTGTGATGAACTCTAAATGGACTCTTTTGCTTCATTCCATGAAGGAATACATTTTCTGTCTCTTTGTATTAAGACAATAAAGGACTCTATCTCGTAGCAAAGCTTTGCATCGTATGATGAAGGGATGCTAGTACCTAAATTAGTAATGCAGTATTTAGAAACAAAACAGAGCAAAATACTACAGACATTCTTGCCATCGGTAGTAAAGAGTTCTAGCAGTTCAATATTGATACTAATGTGGGCTTCCACAATGGTAACTAAATGATATGATTCTCCCTAATTATCTGTTTATAGGATGGCAACAACTAATGGCTTATCTTTGGCCATCATTTTTCTTGACTATTTAGCAAGGAAATTGAGAGGAGTTGATGTTACCCTTGTTCTGTTGGTTAAATGATGTCTTTGGGAATGAAAGGGAACATCCTAAACCAACGAGCAGGCAAACAAGCCAGATTGTGTTAGGAAACTCACTGTGCCAAAGACTAAAATGGTATAATAGGAAGCCTGGGAGCTACACATCTCTAGCTTTTGCTTACATACCAAAGATCAGTTACCCTTGCTCTCTGCATTTCCATAAATATTCAAAGCTGGAAGTGGAGCAAGAGAGTTAATTGCATCTCACATTATAGCATGGTAGATGAGCCATTGTGCTTTGTGGCCAATTATCTGTGTTTGCAGTTACTCAGAGTTTTTTCCCCCTCCATTCTCCTTCCCAATTTCTGTCTCTGTTTTTTACATTCATCCTAAAATGAGCGGTAGGAGGTTGCTCGTGATACTGCATTGAATCTTCATGCCAATGGATCAGGAATGTTTTCCCAGGGATAGTGAACAGCTAATTTGGAACCCACAAGTAAAAAAACAATTGGACCTATCAACTTTCCCTCATTCCCAGAGTCTACAGCTGCTTCCAAAGAGGACTTTAGAGCTTTTGCAACCATTGCAACTGAAGCCAAGATGTTCCCATCTGAATGATTGCAGGTGGTTCTGCAATTAACCAACCTCATATTTTTCACTGGAAAGACTCATCAAACAGTCTTTCTGCTGTTGCTGACTGTTTGTTTCCTATTATCTTGAATCAAAAGCAAAATCTAGCAGGAAAGAGAGCTATAAAATATTTGAAACCTGAAAGGTGACATGTTCATTCAGAGGAATTGGTGATGCCAAGAAATGGAAATGGATTTTAGTGATATTGTTGGCTTAAAACTCTACATGACATGAGACTGGGTTATTTGAGGGACTATCTCTTTCCCAGTTACATCTATTCACCCTACCTATCAGATCTGGCAGATAGACAGATAATCAGAGTTGGAAGAGACCTTATAGGTCACCTAGTCCAACTTCCACCCAAGCAGGAGACTTTACACCATTTCTAACAGATGGCAGTCCAATCTCTTCTTGAAGGTCTCAAGTGATGGTGTTCCCACAACTTCCGAGGGCAAGCTGTTCCATGGGTTGATTGTTCTCATTGTCAGAAAGTTTCTCCTTGTTTCCAGGTTAAATCTCTCCTTCTTCAGTTTCCATCCATTATTCCTTGTCTGGCCTTTGGGTGCTTTAGAAAATAGCTGGACCCTTTCCTCTCTGTGGCAGCACCTCAAATATTGGAAGACTGCTATCATGCCTCCCCTGGTCCTTCTCTTCACTAGACTAGCCAAGCCCAATTCCTGTAACCATTCTTCATATGCCTTAGTCTCCAGTCCCCTAATCATTCTGCTTGCTCTTCTCTGCACTTTTTCTAAAGTCTCAAATCTTTTTTATAATGTGGTGACCGAAACTGGATTCAGTACTCTAGGTGTGGTCTTACTAAGGCTTTATAGAATGGTATTAGTACCTCACTTGATCTTGAGTTGTATCCCTCTGTTAATGCTACTTAGGATTGCATTAGCTTTTTTGGCTGCTGCTGCACACTGCTGGCTCATATTGAGCAGGTTGTCCACTAACACTCCAAGATCCCTCTCACAGTTACTGCTATTGAGCCTGGTTTCACTCAGTGTAGTGATGTCCTCCGACAGGACCCAAGAGGAAACTTTTTTCTGCTGCTGTACCCACCCTCTGGAACATCATCCCCTATGATGGAGGAGGAAGAGGAAGAAGAAGAGGGAGGAGGAGGAGGAGGAGGAGGAGGAGGAGGAGGAGGAGAAGAAGAAGAAGAAGAAGAAGAAGAAGAAGAAGAAGAAGAAGAAGAAGAAGAAGAAGAAGAAGAAGAAGAAGAAGAAGGAGGAGGAGGAGGAGGAGGAGGAGGAGGAGGAGGAGGAGGAGGAGGAGGAGGAGGAGGAGGAGGAGGAAGAGGAAAAGGAAGAGGAAAAGGAAGAGGAAGAAGAAGAAGAAGAAGAAGAAGAAGAAGAAGAAGAAGAAGAAGAAGAAGAAGAAGAAGAAGAAGAAGAAGAAGAAGAAGAAGAAGAAGAAGAAGAAGAAGAAGAAGAAGAAGAAGAAGAAGAAGAAGAAGAAGAAGAAACAACCAAGTATACAGGCACAGATTAGGTGAAATCTGGCTCAATAGCAGTAATCATGAGAGAGATCTTGGAGTCTTAGTGGACAATCACTTAAATACAAGCCAGTAGTATGCGGCAGCAACCGAAAGAGCCAATGCAATCCTTGGTTGCGTTAACAAAAAAGAATAGACTCAAGATCACATGAACTATTAGTACTGCTTTATAATGCCCTGGTAAGGCCACACTTGGAATTTTGCATCCAGTTTGGGTCACTATATTATAAAAAAGATGTTGAGACTCTGAAATGAGTGGAGAAAAGAGCAACAAAATGATTGGAGGTCTGGAGGCTAAAATATATGAAGAAGGGTTAGTCTAGTCTAGTGAAAAGAAAGTCTATGGGTGACATGTTAGCAGTGTTCCAATATATGTAACAAAGAAGAACGGGATCAACTTATTTTTCAAAGCACCAGAATGCAAGATAAGAAATGACAGAAACTAATCAAGGAGAAAAGCAACCTCGAACTAAGGAGAAATTTCCTGAGAGTTAGAACAACTAACCAGTGGAATGGCTTGCCTTTAGAAGTTCTGGGTGCTTCATCACTGGAGGCTTTTAAGAAGAGATTGGACAACCACTTGTGTGGAATGATATAAGATCTCCTGCTTGAGTAGGGGGTTGGATTAGTATACCTTCAAGGTAGGGATGGGATTCTACCAGTTCGCACCTATTCGCTAGAACCGGTTGTTAACATTCTAAGCAGTTCGGAGAACCAGTTGTTAGAAGAAATTATTGGCCTAATCCTGTAAGGAAGGTAGGAAGGAAACATTCTGGTGTTGCTTACAGAAACTGCCTCTCTGTTAACCCTTATTACATTCTTGGCAGGACTAGACTTCCTGTCTCAGGAACTTCTGTGGAGTTTTTTTCCCTCCCTTGCTGATACTTTACTTGTGTGGAGTGACCATTCAAAGTTACAATGGCACTGCAAAAAGTGACTTATGACTATTTTTCACACTTACAACTCTCACAGTCATGAGAGGCCAGGCGAGGAGAACTGTGCCTTGATGAGAGTGATATTGAGTTGGCCACACCCAGCCAATAACATGACCACCAAGCCATGTCCACCCAGTCACATGACCACCAAGCCACTGCTCACCACCTAAGCCATGCCCACAGAACCAGTTGTTAAAAATTTGAATTCCATCCCTGCTTCAAGGTTCCTTCCAACTCTGTTATTCTTACATTATCCATTCAGTCAAGTCCAACTCTTGGCAATTCTATAGGCCAGGTCTCTCCACATCTTCTGATTTTGCACTGTTCTTTGAGTTGTTCTATGCCTCTAGCTGGTGTCAGCTTTAATAGTGTCCAGCCTCACTCCATTCTTGCATTGGAAGTGATAGATTTACCCAAAATAAAACCTCATTATACTGAATGAGAAATTCTATGTAATAGTATAGAATATTTTTTTCTAGCCATCAAAAAATTTAATGAACCAGCTAGTTGGCTTCAAGTTCAACCTATATCTCAATAGGTCCATTCCTCTTCCTTATATATACAGCCATGTTGGCATTGGTCCATTAATTGATTATATGCCATCTATCACTTCAGTACCTTCATGGTCAATTCTAGCGGGTTATTCTATCTGTTATCATTAGTTTAGTCTTTATATTATATTTTAGTCTCTTTTTTTTTTCATTCTGCTCCTTGACTTTTATTAGCAGAGCTTACAGATCCTATTCTATTTTCAGCTATCAGAGCAGCATCAACTGACTGCAGGTTATTGATTTTTTCCTTCTTCCAATTTTGAAACTTCAATTTTAAAACTTCTCCCAATACAGCTTCCCTTAATACATATTCAGCATATAAGTTGGATAAATAAGGAGAGGGCTTGTAGACTTATCTCCTTTGCCATCCTGGGGCCAGTCAGTTTCCTGTCCAAACTATCGTTTTCTGACCTATCTAGTCTTCGACTTATGGGACAGTTGCAAAGCATCCAAATTTTGATTCCGTGACCACGGGATGTTTCAATGGATCGTAAGAGTGAAAAACGATCATAAGATACTTTTTTCCAACATCATGACTTCGAACAATCGCTAAACAAGCTCCTGTTGTAAGTCAAGGACTAACTATACAAATTTTGCATGAGGGCAATGAGATGTTCCAGGGTTCCCATTTTTTTTTAACACATTCAACAGTCTGACCTGATTGACATAATCGAAGGCCTTCCTATTATCCGTGAAACATATACTGATTTCCTTCTGTAATATATTCTGTGACTTTCTCAATTATCAAGCATGGGCCAACAATAACATCTTGCATTCCTTGGCCATTTCTAAAGTCAACTTCAACATCTCTAAGCCAGGAGTAGGCTTCAAAAATTTCAGCAACCGGTTCTCTGCCTGGTTGCTGGGTGGGCGTGGCCATGGTGGGCGTGGCCTAGTTGGCCTCCTGCACCACAGTGGGGGGCGGGCATTTTCGCCTTCCCCAAGCTCTGGAGGCTTTCCTTGAACCTCTGGGAGAGTGAAAATGGCCTCCCCCAGGCTCCAGAGGCCCTCCGGAGGCTGGAAATGGGAGCCTCCAGGACACCCATTTTTCACCCTCCCCGAGCATCCACGCGGGCTCTGCACCCCTACATAACCCCTACATGACCCCACAGGAATCTGACAACAGCCAATGGAATATTAAAAGACATGTTCTTGCACAGCAACAGGAAGCTCAAATACAAAGCTAAAAGAGGATATAAAAAACCCCACCCTCAACTCCATTTTGTCAACTGCACCAGAAACATAAACACCGGTGGTTCTGCTTCATCATTAAACCATCTTTCCAATCAGCCTCCATGTTGCCAGTGTCTTTCTCCCAGCTTGGAACTGAACCAGATAGATTATTTCTTCCAACACTAGTAATTCTCCATGTTCAAGCTCTGGCTGCTGGATCAACAATAGTTTGTGCCGGCTAAGCTACAACTCTCCTCCTCCGTCTTTCTGTATATTTTCTTGCAATGCACCCATTATTTCATCATTTTGACTCATTTTTGCTCCAGATGACAAGGGTTTCCCAATGTATCTATAAGTCAAATCCTCTGAATTTGCTGTAAAACACAAACTTGTTTTTGGACTCTAAAGAAATACCCTGGCATGATGTGAGTTAGTGCTGTCTGAATGTCTGCTCTACAGTATATTCTCACAAGGTCAGGACTGTAAAAAAAATAAAATAAAGTTTGAAAGACGGCTGGCTTTGATTGCAAAATAACAAAAAACACACAACTGCCTGAAATAACATATTGGATCCCTTCCTCCATACATATGCTAACCAAGCTCTCAGGTAATTCAGCCACTCCTTTGTTTAGTTAATTATTGTGAATTGTCTCCGCTCCCTCTGGGAGAGAAGAGAAGCAAGTAGAAAATCCATAAAAAAACATGTTCTCCTAACATCAACCATTCAAGCTTTGGAGAGGGATTTTAGGGAAGCCAACTTGAATCTCATTCAAGTTCCCCTATGCAAAACCCCACTGAAAGCTTTCTGAACTAACCTTTTGTCCAGCTGAATACTCAATTGAATGCGTTGTCTGAGTATGAAAAAGAATGGAAGGAATAATAGCTTTTCAAGCCAGGAGAGGTTCTGTCCTAGAGAGCCTCAAGCCATTAGATAGGACTGAAAGCCAGTTATGCACCCAGCTATGGGCTCTCCCAAAACTTTTGCTATTGCTGGGAGCCAAACACAGCTTTCTAGCTACCCTCCAACAGCTACATGAATGGCAATAACTGCAATTATATTCAGAACAAGCCTCACTATTGCTAGGAAACAACTAGAGCTACACAGGAGCCTTCGGGTGACCAGAGTGAATGTGAAATAACACATGAATAATGAAACTGTGCTGCCCTTTGGCAGAAGCCCCAAGTGGTCCACTGGGGAATGGTAGCCCTCAAGTTGAAGCAAGTTACTTCTCCTTAGTAGCCAACACGGAAATTGCAGACACAGAGTTAGATCCGAGCAAAATTATCCCTCCTAGTGCTAGAAAATACATTGATGAGATCTAAAGAAAGGGCTAATCCTGAAATATCTTCTATAATGAACTGAAAACCCAGAGCTACAAAATAAATAACATTTGGAGGAACTGGGTATGTCTAGTTTAATGAAAAGAAGGATGTGATAGCAGTATTCCAATATCTAAGGGGCTGCAACAAAGAAGAGGGGGTCAACCTATTCTCCAGAGCACCTGAATGCAGGACAAGAAGCAATGGATGGAGATTAACCAGGGAGAGAAGCAACCTAGAACTAAGGAGAAATTCCCTGATAGAACAATTAATCAGTGGAACGGCTTGCCTCCAGAAGCTGTGGAACAACTCTCTGCAAATGCCTCCATCTTGAGAAAGAAAGAATGGAACACATGCAAATCAGAGCTTCCTTTTAACAGATCTAACATGATTCTGTGGTTGATAGTCAGGGGTAGGATTCAAAATTTTTAACAACCGGTTCTGGGGGTGTGGCTTAGCTGGTGGGCATGGCTTGGTTGTCACATGACTGGGTGGACATGGCTTGATGGTGATGTTATTGGTTGGGTGTGGACAACTCAATATCACTCACATCGAGGCACGCATCTCCTTGCCTGGCCTCTCGTGACTGTGGGGATGCTGCAACAGTCGTAAGTGTGAAAAATGGTCATAAGTCACTTTTTTCAGTGCCATTGTAACTTTAAATGGTCACTCCACACAAGCAAAGTACCAGCAAAGGAGGGGAAAATAATTCCAGAGACGTTCCAGAGACAGGAAGTCTAGTCCTGCCAAGAATGTAATAAGGTTTCTGTAAGCAACACCAGAATGTTTCCTTCCTGCCTTCCTTACAGGATTAGGCCAGTAATTTCTTCTAACAACTGGTTCTCCGAACTGCTTAGAATGTTAACAACAGGTTCTAATGAATAGGTGCGAACTGGTAGAATCCCACCCCTGTTGATAGTATCAAAACCAGTTGAGAGATCAATAACTAATTCTGGTTGATCACAAAAAAGGAGAACCCATTAGGCCAACCAAGCCATTTTCTGTCTTGTGGCATCTCCAGATGCCAATTTTATAATGAATCAAGATAAGTGGCTTCTTCTAGAATTGTCTGCACCTGAGAAGCCATGTTTGATCATCTTGACATGATAGCAGTGTTCCAATATCTAAGGCGCTGCCACAAAGAAGAGAAGGTCAACCTATACTCCAAAATAGACAGGACAAGAAGCAATGGATGGAAACTTATCAAGAAAAGAACAAACCTAGAACTAAGAAGAAATTGCCTGACAGTGAGAACAATTAATCAGTGGAATGACTTGCCTCCAGAAGTTTTGGTCTCTATCATTGGAGGTGTTTAAGAAGAGACTGGCCAACCATTTGTCTGAAATGGAATAGGGTTTTCTGCCTGAACAAGCTGTTGGTCTAGAAGACCTCCAAGGTCCCTTTCAACCTGTTATTCTGTTAGAAAATATTTCTATTTACTGTAGTAAAATGTGAGCTATAGGAGAAAGGTGGAAACAGATTTTTAAAATGTCAATCAAAAAATAGACTGTGTGTAACCTTGAGTACCAGCTACAAATATATCCCATGCCAGACACCAAATTGATATCACTGATTCCTTCAACAAGAAAGCTTCTTTGGGTCTAGAACTATACCGAGAACCTTCAAGATGACATTAATTATCCATTGGCAAAGAAGTTTTGTCTTTTTCTTACTGTCTCTTCCCTTCCCATTGCCTGGATCTCACAAGGACTGTTTAATCCTATACTTCTCAAGCTTTAAGATATATGGACTTCCACTCCCCCAAATCCCCAACCTGCAAGCCAACAACATATAAAGAAGTAGCAGACTCTGCACTCACTTGCACTGATGATGTTACCTAGTTGGGTAATAAAACATCTGCAAGCAAACAACCAAGTTCAGAAGGCACCAAGAACTCCAAGTGTTAAATGTAAAAACAGCATTCCCAATCAAATTATTACTGCAATATTTATTTAGGCAGCTCTGATAGCCTTTCCTTCCCTAGTACCTACTCTTTTCTGTAAGATGGATCATTTAAAGTCTGTTGGGGGGGGGAGGGAATTGTCATGGCTTGACTATATTAGTTTGGGTTTCAACCACTGATCAGAGCTACAGTAACTGAAGTGAAGTCATATTAAGCCTCTTGATTTCTTGATTATTTTTTTCAAGGCAGCTCACTCTACAATAGCTTGTTGTGCCAAGAAAATAGCTTCTTGCCTTACTGGCTGCCATCTCCAATTAAAGAGAGTTACTATGAAGTTCCTTTACTATAGGACCTCCTAGGCATCTATAGTGGTAGGATGGAGCTTGGCTGTATTTGCTCTTCTTTATCAGTTTAATCTAGGATAAATTATCTTCATTTACATCTCATAATCTCCAAAAAAATGTTCTTAAAGAAGGGTGAGTTCTTTTTACAGTTAATCTGATGAGTGTTATTATTCCTCATAGTAAAACAATCAAGACTTAATCTTTGATATCAGAATGGTCATTGATGCCTTACTGATGTCTGTGTGTGCATACACATGAATTTATACACACACGTACACATTATATCCCAGTGGTGGCTAACCTTTTTGGGCTCCTATGCCAAAAATTGTGCGCACATTAGCGCACGTGCACTCGCGTGCACGCATGTATGTGCCAGCACCCAGAATGCAATGTGCCCCTCCATCCCCTGCGCATGTGCGTGCAATCCCCTGCCACCCCCTTCCCTGCACTGCGCATCACAGCTGATTTTTCTGCTGGGTTGAGGTCTTTTTCGGCCTCCCAGAGACTTGGGAAAAACCTCTGCAAGGCTATTCAGGATGAATAATATGTCCGTTTCATCACTTCCAGTATTACAGGAAGTGACGAAATGGGCCTATTCGTCCTGAAAAGCCTTGCAGAGGCTTTTTCCAAGCTTCTGGGAGGCCAAAAAAGGCCTGAAACCAGCAGAAAAATCAGCTGTGAGACACACACATGCACAGTGAGGTAAGTTTGCCTGCGGCTTGTGTGCCGGCACAAATGGCTCTGTCTACCACTTGTGACACACGTGGCATACGTTCGCCATCATGGTTATATCCTCTGCCCCTATGAAGTTTCTGTCTTCATATTCATAAGAATTTGTTCTTAAAAAGAAAATAAGTTTAATACATTGACCATTAAACAGAAAGGGTGGGAGTCTTAATCATCATTAGTCATTATAATGAAGACTTATTATTAATTATAATTATTGTATCAAATGAATGATGGTTCTTTGGTGCAAGTACAACATAATTGGTATATAATCAGATCGGCTATAGAGATTATTGCTGGAGATATGAGATCCAGTTCAAGAGACACAAAGCTATGGCCTATATTAATTGAAGTGGCTAACAATGAATATGAAATCTATATTTATAAAAAAAATCCTCAAATCAGTTAGGAAAGTGAACAGGTCTTTTTTTAATTTTTATGCAATTATAATTCTATCCTTTCCAAGTGTGGCCACTTGAGTGATCCTGTCACTAGGGGTGACTATGATAGCAGTGTTCCAATATTTGAGGGGTTGCCACAAAGAAAAGGGGGTCAACTTATTTTCCAAAGCACCAGAAGAAAAGACAAGAAAAAAATAGATAGAAACTACTCAAGGAGAGGAGCAACATAGAACTAAGGGGAAACTTCCAAACAGTGAGAACAATTAACCAGTGGAATAGCTTGCCTTCAGAAATTGTAGGTTAGTAGTGGCTAACCTTTTGGGCTCCTGTGCCAAAATTTGCACACGCGCTTGCATGCGCATGCTCACGTGCCAGCACCCAGAAGACAATGCACATGCCCCCATGCCCCCTACGCATGTGTGCACAATCCCCACCCACCCCGCCGCCCCCTTACCTGCACTGTGCCTCACAGCTGATTTTTGGGTGGTTTGAGGCCTTTTTCGGCCTCCCAGAGGCTTGAGGAAGGCTTCTGCAGGCTTTGCAGGCTGAAAACTAGGCCTGTTTCATTACTTCCAGTATTTTCAGAAAAACAGGAAGTGACTAAATGGGTCTGTTTTTCAGCCTTCAAGGCCTGCAGAAGCCTTCCTCAAGCCTGTGGGAGGCCGAAAAAAGGCCTTAAACTGGCCGAAAATCATCTGTGAGGCACGCGCATGCACAGTGAGGTACGTTTGCCTGCAGCTCGCGTGCCACCACAAATAGCTCTGCGTGCCAGCTGTAGCACGCGTACCATAGGTTCGCCATCACGGTTGTAGGTACTTCATCATTAGAGGTTTTTAAGAAAAGACTGGACAGCCAACGATCTGGAATGGTATAAGGTCTCCTACTTGAGCAGGGGTTGGACTAGAAGACCTCCAAGATCCCCTCCAACTCTGTTATTTTGTTGTTCTTAATTCATGCAGAATGGCTTTATGTGACTGCATATTATGATCAATCTACTCTGGTTTATTTAGCTAAGTTTTACAAAAAAAATAAGAGAAACAAGATGGAAGCTTTGCCTGCCAATAGAGTTTTTATTTATTTTATGTTTTCTTCTTCTGCGGGAGTTACTGCCAGTGGAGTGATTATTGTTGACTTCTTTGTTTTACTTCCCAGGGTTTTGAGGTAGGATAACCACAAGTCAGCTCAAAAACATTTCCGAGAACCAAGGCAGGGAAAATGAAGGTATTGTGTAAGAGACCCAGGAAGGAAAGGAGGACAAGTGGGCTTATGAACTTGCTATTCTTTCAGCCTTCATTTAATTTCTCTTCATTCCCCCTCACCCACCCCAAAAATAAACCCCAACAACTTTACCACAGCAGGCATGAAGACTTTCCATCTACTGTTGCTATCATTCTGAAGAACAGTGGGCATTTAAGCAAGTCAACAAGCATACTTCCATCAAAATAGCACTGTTAGCTTTGACTGCTGGAACAGAAATCCATGCTGGTTCCTCTGATTGGAGACTCCTGTCTATTATCATGTATTCCATTTTTCTTCAATGTCACCTTGAGTGAAGCTACACAGAAATCTGTCAGCCTCTTCCAGGTCTTCCTATTTATAACCCCAAGCTTCGTATTAGCTCAATTCAAGAACAGCAGCTAGATGGATACGCTCTTTACATTCTCCGTGGGCTCATGCCAAGCGAAAAATTCCCACTGTTAAAGTGAACCCTGGTTGTTAATCTGAGTTAGCACAGCAGGTATTTGACTAATTACCGAGGAGTGCCTTACAGGATTTTGAAACTTTTAAAGACACACGAAATCTCTGTGACGCTTTCGACTGTGAGATGGTGTGAGGCAGGGGGAAAATGAAGGCATATTTCTTAAACCCATCCCAACTGTTCCACACATCTTTCTGTAACTCTGTGATTTAGAACAAAATTTGGCATGCTTGAAGCCTGATGTTTATCTTCATTGTAAATGTCGTATAATTATAAATCAGCTTTCAGTTTTATACAGGGAATATTTCTCAGGAAGAACGGTCGCATCTGGCTATAATTCTACTTATAGATGAACACTGTTATAGTTAATGCAAAGACCTCTGGACTGAGGGCATGGATCCACACCTCGACAGCTAGACAATGACCAGAAATCATCAGGTGATAAGTCAGTGGGAAACATACCCATCTCCATAGCATCTCATCTCTCTGAACATGTATATCAGTGGTGGTATTCTACTGGTTTGGCCCGGTTCTGCCGAGCCGGTAGCGCTGATAAGCAGCGAAGACTGAACCGGTTCTTTCTGATGCTCTGCTGTTGGGCTCACCACCTCCCTGGGCTCCCATACTAACCTTTCTGTCCTGCTTTTGAAGTGCAGCTGCTTTGCACAGCACAGCAAATTGCCGCAGGGCAGCTGCTGAAATGACAGGGAGAGCACAGGATTACAGGAGGTTAGTCAAAAAGAACCTCTCCGCCTGCGCAAAGTGTATGCATGTGTGCAAAGTGTGCCCACCCAGCCACACCCATGAAACCGGTGGTAAAAAAAATTTGAAACGCACCGCTGATGTATATGGTTATAGATCCTCAACTTATTTATTTAGTTCTTTTAAGATTTCCTTCCACCAATGTTATACACATGGTTATCACTACATTTCTGGATTCCATAAGACCAGAAACTAACATTATTGAGCTGTACTGGTGCAGGCATCAAGATTATTCTCTATTTTGCTTTAGCCTGCTAAGAGAAAGCTATGGTGGTATCTTGGGTACTCAATTGCTTTGGAACTCATCAAATTTGGTATTCAATGCACTTTGATTCAAACATTTTGCCCCCCGTACTCATTGTTTGTGTGGTGCTCAATGCACAAGCTAAAACCTGTGGGTCCCCAAAACCTGTGGGTCCCAAAGGTGCTTTTTCAGGAGGCAATTGGACTTTCTTGTTTTTCTTTGAAGATGTTGTACTTCTCATCCAAGAAGCTTCTTCAGCTCTGACTGGATGGTGGAGAATGGAAGGATTTATACTCCTTGCAGACAGCTGGTCATTTGCATTCTTTTAGACAGTCGTTGAGGGCACTTGGAGGTTTATCTGTGTCCTCAGGGTCACCTAGTAGTGAAAATGGGTGTGGAGCCTTCCTGGCTGCAGAGTGTTTTCTGCCCTGTGTCCCATTACTGTTGAAGACAGCTGCAGGCTATTGTGGATCAGTCTGTGTTGTCTGCCTCTCAAACTGAAGTACAAATGGTTCCTCAGTCTGCAATTTTTTTTGGAAATCTGTTCATTCTCCTTCACCACTCATCTCAAAGTGTAAAGCTAAATGTCTATGGAGATTCTCAGTCATCCAGGTCATGGTTGTCCCAAAGGTACTTTTTCAAGAGGCAATTGGACTTTCTTGTTTTTTCTTTGAAGGCATTTCTCTTCTCATCCAAGAAACTTCTTCAGCTGTGAAATTGTGGGTCTCTGAAATTGTGGGTGAACTTGTGGGTGTTGGTTGACTCACTACATTATTCCTTATAATGGGGATAAATGTTTAGTACTCATCATTTTTGATAGTCATCATGCCTCCTGAAACCAATTAACAGTGAGTACTGAAGTACCATTGAATATGATTTCAATTCTAGCTATCATTAAGCCCTACTCACCTCCCATCCTCAACAAGGACAACATCCCCTGAATCTTCCTTTTACAATTTTGGAGAGGAGGACAGTGTGCTGTTCAATTTACATTGTTTTATGGATTCAACTGATTTCCCCATTTCTGAGAAATGCTAGAGCATAGATAAAATACAGATGACTAAAAGAAGGTAAATGTTATGCCCATCTTCAGAAAGGGAAGAAAAAATGAGATTGCATACTAGGGCAACCTAAAGACCAGTTAATCTGTCATGGACACCCAGGAAGATGTTACAGCAAATTATGGAGCAATCAATCTTTAAGTACCTTGAAAACAATATTTGGACCACTCTTGTCAAACTAAATTAATTTCATTCTGTTGATTCAGTAACTTTCCTTGTAAAATAAGGAGATGCTCTTTACATAATCTATTTTACTATCTTAGCTTCAGCAAAGCATTAACATGCCCCATAATTTTCTGATCAGCAAAGTATGGCGTGGATGGTGGATCTACTAGAAAGACCAACATCTGGCTTGAAAACCATATCCAGAAAGTGCTCCTCAATTGTTGCTCATCCAACTGGAGTGAGGTAGGAAGGGATTAAGTTGTGGGCCTGGTATTCCTTTAACACTTCCTCTAATGACTTGGGTGGTGGTACTGAGTATGTTTATAAAAAGCTGTCACAAAGAAGAGGGATTGAATTATTCTCCAAAGCACCTAAGGACCAGAGCAGAAGTAATGGCTGAAAACTTGTAAAGGAGAGATCCAACCTAGAAGTAAGGGGAAATTTTATGAGGGTGAGAACAATCAATTGAATAGCTTGTCTCCCAGAGTTGTTTGTGTTCCATCGTTGGATTTTTTAAAAAATAGATTAGACAAACATTTGACTCAGACGGTACAAAGTCTCCTACCTTGAACAGGGTGTTGGATTAGTAGACTTCCAAGATCTTTTCCAGTCCTATGATTCTATATTCTAATCTCCAAAAATAGTAGATAATAGAAGGTCAATTTAAGGATATCACCAGTCCTTCTGTTTGAATATTGTCAAGAGCTGTGCTTCTTGAACATGCCATTGAGTAGAAAGCGGTAAGTGACAGTTTATAGATGGCAGACACCAAAAGAACTGCCAATTAAATGCCACAGAAAAATCATCCTTTTCTACATCTGATCTCTTCACTGAGCTATCTCCATTCTGTTGAAGAAAACCCAACAGAAAATGGTCAACCAGGAATGGAGGGGGATATTTAAAAATCAGGACAGTACCCAAGGTCATCACTATTTTAGTCCTCAATTGTTTTTCATCCACTGATCATTTCATCTGAATGATTTTGGCTTCTGATAGTATAAGTGAACCATTTAGTCTGATCAATGAGGGCATTGTTTTTCTGAGCCAAGGTAGGTCCAACCTTTCAACCTAACCTCTGGAGCAATGCTGTGCTGATCCACAGATTTAAAATCTGAATTCAGGTTTATGTGGGGGGGGGGGGGAATGCTTCCAAATGGAAAGGAGCTATGAATTGGATATGGCTAATCTAGAGAAAAGGACTAGGGGTGACATGATAGCAGTGTTGCAATATCTAAGAGGCTTCCACAAAGAAGAGGGGGTCAATCTATTCTCCAAAACATCTGAAGATAGGGTAAGAAGCAATGTATGGAAACTAATCAAGGAGAGAACCAACCTAGTAATACTTAAGGAATAATTTCCTAAGAGTGAGAACAATTAACCAGTGGAATGGCATGCCTTCAGAAGTTGTAGGTGCTCCAACACTGGAGGGTTTTAAGAAGAGATTGGACAGTCACTTGTCTGAAATGGGTCTCCTGGTTGAGCAGGGGTTGGACTAGAAGACCTCCAAGATCCCTTCCAGCTTTAGTTTATTCTAATTCTTTCCAAGCCAGGAATTCCATCTGTCCCCAGAGAAATAACAAGCTTGGCATACCCAACCGATTATATATCTAAATACTTTCTAACAATAGTGAGCAATAGAAATTTGACAAGTGGAGAACACAACCATCATCCCATTCCTACTTCCTATAATGGTCCTCCTTGAAATGGTCTCACGCTACAGTTGCCTTTCAATTAATATTCCTTCTGCTTGCTAAACCAGAACTTGGATGATCTAAATTGGGGTTTGAGAAAGCATTTGCCTCCTGGATGCTTCTAAGGAAACAAAAATAATAGAGGGAAGGAAATCTTGCAGATGGCAGCAGGAAGAAACAGTCTGCTAGAAAAGACAGCAAGCATACGCTGGTGTAGCTACTGAGAGAAGATTAGATCTGGATGTTTCAGGATGCTTTCAAAATAATTGGAGGGCTTCTCCCAAAGCAGCCTGGTTGCAGCAAAGCAATTGTGGTAATGGCCAAATTGTTTCAGATTGTTGGCATTCTGCTAAAGAAGTTGGATAATTTCCATGAGTTTGTTCTGCCTCCGTTCTTAAACTTTCTTTTGGAAATGCTGGTGAGCAAAGGAAACTTTGTTTCCTTATTGCTTTGAAGCTTAAAATCAATTTTCTTTAAACTGGTGTCTTGGTGGATCATGTCTAGGAAGTAGGGAAATTAAGAAGCCAGGAAGGGCGTAGACTAGTTGCAGGATTCCTGGAACACACACATATATATATTTGCCTTCATTCTCTGTAACTAATGTCTCTCAACTTTAAGACATGTGGACTTCAACTCCCAGAAATCCCCAGCCAGCTTGCTGGGAGTTGTAGTCCACATGTCTTAATGTTGCCAGGTTTGAGAAACACCATTGTATATAATGGGAGAAATGCAGTAAAAGACAAGGAAACCACAATGTCCCTTAACCAGGGGTGGGATTCTACCGGTTCGGCCCAGTTCTGCCAAACCGGTAGCTCCGAAGAGCAGCTGAGACCGAACCGCTTCTCTGCAATGATCTTCTGCTCTTCTGTTTGGCCCACCTGCCCACCTGGGCTCTGGGCTGTGTTTTATTCCCTGCTTTTTCCACCTCAGCTGCTTTGTGCGACACAGCTGAGTGCTATGCGTCAGCAGGAGAAGGTGAATGCTTGCAGGAGCCGGTGATTTGTAAACAGTGCGCATGCGCGTGCTCACCGAACCGGTTGTTATGCCGGTAGGATCCCACCCCTGCCCTCAACTGCCTTGTACAGCAATTAAAGTGATGCAAGAAATTGCCAACTTCAATTAACATAGGTGAGGGCTTCAAGTCCCATGGACTGGATCTCATATCTCCGGCAATAATCTCTATAGTCGATCTGATTATATACACTTTCCCTCTACTTGCACTAAGGAATCATCACTCATTTCATACAATAATTGACGTCTTTATTATCATGGCTAAAGATTATTAAAACTCCCACCATTCATGTTTAATGATTAGTATCTTCTTCTTGTGTCATATTCATCATTGGACGTTGGTGATTCTGTTGGCAATCCTATTCAGCAAAATGTTTAGCATATTAAACTTAAACTTGCCTCTTAATCACTTCCCCACCTTTGAAACACTCACCCCAGGACTGGGAAATAGCAAGAAGGGAATTAATGTTTGTGTTTACATTTATTGGAGAGAAAGGGATTATAAGAGAGTAAGAAATTTGCAATCGTCCCAGTGTCTCTGCCGTCATGTCATCAAAATTTAGGCATTGGGCTATCACGATGGCAGCAGGGAGAGAAGGAGGGCTTTTCCCAGGGAGCACCTAACAAGCAAGGTCAGTGGGAAAAGCTGGAGCAGTTACTTAACAACCATGTGATTTGCTTAACAGTGGCAAAAAAGGTCACAAATCAAGCACAATTCATTTAATGACCACATTGCTTACTGATAGAAGTTCCAACTCCAATTGTGGTCATAGGCTGAGAATTACCTCTTGTTGGGGAAAGTGTGTGCCATAATAAAGCATTGTGTACCAATCCGTGTCCAGTCTTTGGAAAACAAAGAACCCTAACAGGAATGCACCTAGAATAATGGCACATGAAGAAATCTAGTAACTGCAACTGAAATGGAATTAAGCAATATTATTTGTGAGCTTAGCTGAGAATTCTTCAGTCTGGACCGGCCAGGTCAAAATGGATTTATTTTATTTTCTTGCATTGCTAGATGGAGACCTCCCACACACATATATCTTGACTAAGCAAGAAAGGGATTATTTCCCTTTAAGAAGCGGTTTAGAAAATTAAGACATAGGGCTGAAATAAGAGGAGCAGACACTGCCAGATGACAGGTGGTAAAGATAGGAGACAGTCCCCAAGGACAACTAGTTCAGTCTGGAAAGAAAAATGCACAAGTTTGCCAGCAGCTTAATTTGCAGGAAATATAAGTTTGTTGAATTGCTTTTCCAAGTGCCAAGTTTCTCCTACTCTATCATCCTTTGGGGCAGCTAAAGAAGGTGGTTTTTGACTTTAAAAAAATGCAATATACATCTATCAACCAGTGAACCTCCCACTCTACCTAATCTTTATAACGATTGTTGATCTGATTAATTCAGACATTGTAGAGTGGTGTAATGTGCAGGCAGGGGTGGGATTCAAATTTTTTAACAACCGGTTCTGTGGGCGTGGCTTAGTTGAGGGGTGTGGCTTGGTGATCATGTTATTGGCTGGGTGTGGCCAACTCAATATCACTTACATCAAGACATGCATCTCCTTACCTGGTCTTTCATGACTGTGGGGATGCTGCAACAATCGAAAGTGTGAAAAATGGTCATAAGTCACTTTTTTCAGTGCCATTGTAACTTTGAATAGTCACTCCAAACAAGCAAAGTACCAGCAAAGGAGGGAAAAAAAATTCCAGAGAAGTTCCTGAGACAGGAAGTCTAGTCCTGCCAAGAATGTAATAAAGGTTAACGGAGAGGCAGTTTTTGTAAGCAACACCAGAATGTTTCCTTCCTGCCTTCCTTACAGGATTAGGCCAGTAATTTCTTCTAACAACTGGTTCTCCGAACTGCTTAGAATGTTAACAACTGGTTCTAGCGAATAGGTGTGAACTGGTAGAATCCCACCCCTGACCTAAAGGCAGAATAAGAAGCAATGGATAAAAATTAATCAAGGAGAGAACCAACCTAGAACCAAGGAGGAATTTGCTAACAGTAAGAATTAATCACTAGAATGCAGTGGTGAAATGCTACCGGTTTGGCCCGTAGCAAAGATTGCTACCCATTGGGCCCAACTGGTAGTGAAAAAAAGCTCCGATGATCAGCTGAAAGGAAAAAGAAGAGAAAAGCACAGGATCGTCCTTTTCACCCGCCCCTGCGCTTTTCTGTTCTTTATCCTCTCAGCTGATTGGCGTGGAAGAGCCTCAGCTGGTGTTTGGAAAGCTACATGCTTGCATAGGTGTGAAGTGCGCAATCACCGAATCTGTAGGGAAACTGGTAGAATCCCACCACTGGTAGACTGGCTTCCTTTCAGAAGATGTGGGGACTCTTTTGCTGGAGATTTTAAGATGACATTTATCTGAAATGGTATGAACAGGGGTTTGGACTAGAAAACCTCCAAGGTCCCTTCCAATTCTGTTATTCTGTTTTTCTGAGTCCTGTATGAGTTGTATACTTTTATGTTTAAAAAACTTTTCTGAGTATTTGAAGTTTGTGTGAGAGATGTTAAGTCTGCTGTTGCTCCCTGCCCCTGTCACAGTTGATTTTAATATTTTTTTTAATATTCTAAACTTCCTGAACATGTCTACTTCTGCATCACGGCCCTGCCTGTAGGCCCATTCACTGTTGTTTTTTTTCCAGTTGGTTTGAGGCCTTTTTCGGCCTCCCAGAGGCTTGGAAAAAGCCTCTGTAAGGCTTTTCAGGACGAATTATAGGCCCATTTCGTCGTCCTGAAAAGCTTTGCAAAGGCTTTTTCCAAGCCTCTGGAGGCTGAAAAAGGCCTCAAACCAACTGGAAAAAAAACCATTTATGAAGCGCAATGCAGGTAAGGAGGTGGCAGGGGGGTTGTATGCGCATGCATAGGGGATGTGGGGGCGTGCATTGCATTCTGGCTGCTGACATGTGAGTGTGTGTGCAATTTTTGGCACAGGAGCCCAAAAAGGTTAGCCACCACTGCTCTGTACCATTTTGGACAAACAGTTATCCAATCTCTTCTTAAAACCTGGCTTAGAAACAGATTGCCATGGAGGAAACCTAACTTTGTGGTCAAACAACTTGATGGTGCATAGTCAGCTGTACTAATTAGCTGTCAATTCTGTCCCCATAACCTTTCCCATCCGCTATTTCTTTCAGCTTTCATTGTCCACCACTGTGTAAATATCATCCCTGTCAATCATCTCTCCAGCAGTTTCCCTGTCTCCCTTTACTTTAGGTTAGTCTCAAGCAGTGGTGGGATTCAAATAATTTAACAACCAGTTCGCCCAGGGTTAGGTTGGCTGTCATGGAAGCCCTGGCCCATCCCCATCCTCCAGCTTCTCTGCACATGCGGGAAGAGGCTCCCACAACAGCTAACCTCACCCTGGGTGAACCGTTGTTAATATAACCCCCCCCCTCCGCTATCAAAGTAGACCCTGGACATTGCACTGCAATGGAGAAATGCAAAATGGAGTCTAGTGTGAGGGAAGGAGGAGGAGCAGGGAGAAGAAAGAGGGAAACCAGCCTTCTCCTTCCCTTGTGCCAGCCGCTCCGTTGTCCATTTCTCCATTGCAGTGCAGCGCCCGGGAACCATTTTGATAGTGGGGGGCAGAGGGTAATTTAACAACCAAGTTGCCTGAACCAGTGTGAACCGGCTGAATCACATCACTGGTCTCAAGAGAAGATTGCATGAAGTAACTCTTCCTAAGAACTTTTTGTCCAAGAATCAGGCTGCAGCCAGAAGCCAAACAAATGGTTCTTTGAGGTTCCTCGTCACTTTGAGGACGTTTCATCACTGGAAGTTTTTAAGAAGAGACTGGACAGCCACTTGTCTCTACGGCTTGGACAGGTTGGGTTTAGAAGATCTCCAATGTCCCTTCCCAGCCCTATACTGATTGATCTACAGCAGAGACAAGGATCATACCGGTAGGTAAGGAGAATTTTAAGCTGCATTGTTTAACTGTAGCAAGCAAATTAAATACAAGAAAGCGTAACAGATCAAGCAAGATGTTCTCCCTCCAGCTGCTGGAAGCCCCAAATCAAGCAACGGAAATATTCCAAGGCCGTGATACACAGCACTGAGCACTCAATCCTATACAAAAGCTCCGTCTTAATTTATTGAAATTTGGCATTAAGATCTCCTCTATGTTTTCCCTCACAATGAGGAAGTGCTACAAAATAAGAGATACCTCATATACACACTTGGGCATGTTTTCTCAGTCCTCTCTTTAAATCTTATGCACAACTTGAGCCATTTGTTTTGTGATCTGAGCTCCCTCAAAGAACCAATACATACAAATAACGTGCTGGTTTATACATGCGATCAAGCATGCTCACTGGGCATTCGGTTGGAGGAGTTATTCATGGACTTTGCTCCCATTTGCCATGTATTCTAGTCTACCAATTCCAGGAGGACAGGGTTAGACTGTAGAGACCTTGGTGTTTGCTGAACTAGGATGTTTTCTTGCACATGTTTCATCGTTTAACTAGGTAACTTCAAAGAACATTGAAGGTGTTAACTAGTTGGGTAATGAAACGTCTGCAAACAAACCAACCAAGGCCAGAGAGCATGAAGGACTCCACATTACTTTTTTTGTTACCCAAAGCTTGATCCGTCCTTCTTATGTCTCAGATGGAGATGCTTCTTTAGTCTCCTCTTAGTTCTGCTGTCAACCCTGAAGCTGACCTGACTGAAGCCATTTTGAGGCTTTAGGGCTGCCACAACTGGAACTAAGGGATAGAGAGGGGAAGTAGTAATAGTTGGGGGGTTTGTAGCCAGACTCCTGGGAACCAAGGACATTCCAGCAGGTGCTTGGAGGGAGGGGGCTGAGGTCACCTAGCAACTGGACTGTATCCTGATTGGACCATGTGACGGATTGTTTTGAGAAAGTGAGAGACTTTTCCTTTTAATTAGGTGAAAACTGCGGGAGTTTTCAGAGTCGGTTTTCACCAACCTGTGCCAATATGGCATATCCAATAAAACTATTCTTTGAGGAATCTATCTGCCACGGGGTTTTGTTTGCTGTGGTTATGTTATTTAGAACCCTGACATCTGCTTCCTGAGTATGTAAAAATAGGAGCGTACATTTAGTTAGCTGTCTTCCACTTGGAAGCTCACTCCAGGGTCAAGAGGCCTGTTCTCAAGAGAGAACTGATTTTCCTCCCTTGGACCATCCCCATCCCACGCTCCACACTCACCAAACATGATAGAGTTAACCCAACCCAATCCTTCACTGGAATTAAAGAGCCAAAGCATTCCCCCTGACCTAATTTAATTAATCTGATCCGAAATTAGACTCAGGCCAATGAGATAGCCGTGAGCTCATCAGTGGCTGATGCCCATCAACCAGAGGAATGTATTTCGCCCACAGCACTGACCTTAAACTGATATTTCACATCTTGAAATAAAGATTATGACAAAAGAGCTTACACCATAACGTTCAGCTGCCAGCTGCGCTTCACGATAATGAAGATTCAGCAAAGCTATCTGTTAATAGGAACATTTTCAGGAGTTATTTATTTATTTGCTTGTCAGAGGGAAATGTGGATCTTATCACTCACTCGCTATATCCCTCTGCGAATATGGAGTGACCCTGACAACTAAAATGTAATTAACAAGCTCAAGAAAACACATTCGGAATCATGCACTGCACACGTAAGATCTGTCACCGTCAAATCCTGTCCCTAAGCTTCATTTAAAGGGATTTAGCTAGCTTTAGATTATTAACAGAACATTAGCAGAAGGATGGTGAGCACTTTGGAGGTCTTTCTAGACTCAGTGTTTTGTTTTGTTTTTACTAGAAAGAGCTAATGCAGCTGGTGGGGTTCTGCCTTGCCCAGGTAAGTAATGAAACATTTGCAAGAAAATAATAGAAATATGGGAGTTGTGAGTCCACACATGGAAGTCCTTGCTGGCTGGGAGATTGAAATCCTTGAATTCTGGGAGTTGAAGTCCACACAACTAATACCACTCTATATACTAATACCACCCTATATACTAATACCGTTCTATGAAGCCTTAGTAAGACCACACCTAGAGTATTGCCTCCAGTTTTGGTCACCACAGGAGAGGTGGTATTCAGCAGGTTCTGACCACTTCTGGAGAACCGGTAGCAGAAATTTTGAGTAGTTCGGAGAACCGCCAAATACTACCTCTGACTGAAGATTTTACAGTATCCTTCCTGTGCCACGCCCACCAAGCCATGCCCACAGAACTGGTAGTAAAAAAAATTGAATCCCACCATTGCATCACACTATAAAAAAGATGTTGAGACTCTAGAAAAGGTGCAGAAAAGAGCACCCCAATATGGTTTTTCCTGGAAGATATCAAGTAATGTACTAATACCACTCTATAAAGCCTTAGTAAGACCACACCTAGAGTACTGCATTCAGTTTGGGTCATCACACTATAAAAAAGATGTTGAGACTCTAGAAAAAGTGCAGAGAAGAGCAACCAGGATGATTAGGGGTCTGGAGGCTAAAACATACGATGGATGGTTGCAGGAACTGGGCATGGCTAGTCTAGTGAAGAGAAGGACCAGGGGAGACATGACAGCAGTCTTCCAATATTTGAGGTGTTTCCACAGAGAGGAAGGATTCAAGCCAGAGATGGTATTCAGCAGGTTCTGACCAGTTCTGAAGAAACAATAGCAGAAATTTTGAGTAGTTCAGAGAACCAGCAAATACCACCTCTGAATGGAGATTTTGCATTATCCTCCCCCTGCCACACCCATCACCGGTAGTAAAAAAAATGAAATCCCACCACTGGTTCAAGCTATTCTCCAAAGCACTTGAAGGCCAGACAAGGAATAATGGATGGAAACTCAATAAGGAGAGATTCAAGCTGGAAATAAGAAGAAATTTTCTGACAGTGAGAATAATCTACCAATGGAACAGAAGTTGCCTTCGGAAGTTGTGGGAGCTTCATCACTGGAGACTTTCAAGAAGAGATTGGATTACACTTGTCAGAATTGGTGGAGGGTCTCCTACTTGGGTGGAGGGGTTGGACTAGATGACCTACAAGGTCCCTTCCAACTCTGTTAATCTGTAATCCAACATCAAGTTGCCATGGCTGAGAAACGCTGCTATATGCTACGGTTTCCAACAGATTGCTTTCATGGAAATACCCACCAGGTTGGGGGGAGAGATAGCTCATCCTGCATTGTATTTATTCAAGATGTCATGCACCCTTTCAAAAACATGTAAACTTGGGGGGGCGGGGAGGAACTGTTTTTTGCTTCGGGCAAGAATTTCAAGCCGCATTCAGGCTCATCTGCTTCTGGCACAGATAATGCCAAACTGCTGCTGCTGTTCCTGTTATAAACATCCCCCTATCTCTCTGGAGCCAGCTTTTCGGTTTCCAGATGTGTCAGACTGAGGATATTTATGAGGGAGGAAATTCCCTCTTGCGGGATTGTAGCACACAGCCACAATGTTATGCGATGCCCTCTTCTACTCCAGGCAAATCTTGGACAGGTGCCCAAGGCTACAAAAGGGTTGGGCGAGAGACGTGAGGCTGACCACGGATAGCGAACAATTCCAAACTTCGCCAAAGTGAGTCTTCTAAAGACGCCGGTGGAATAACAAATGGCTGCATTGCTCTGGATTTGCATGCTGAGCATGCTAGCAAAGGATGATGAATGTCAGGGAGCATTAGAAGGGAAAATAAATAAGTAAAGTTGCATTAAATAACAGCTGTGTGCCGTTTGGGTTTTGTTGTTTTGGGGGTTTTTTTCCTCCACCATCTGCAAATTGTTCCAGTAACTTTGGATTCTGGAATGGTGGGCCCAGGAGTCAAATTCTTTTCTTGCCTTTCTTTCTCTAACTCTTTCTCTCTTCTTTTCTCTTTCTCCTTTTCCCTCTCTTCTCTCCTCTTTCTCTCTTTTTCTTTCTCCTTTTCTCCTTTTCTCTTTCTCTCTCTTTCTCCTTTTCTCTTTCTCTCTCTCCTTTTCTCTTTCTCTTTTCTCCTTTTCTTTTCCTCTCTCCTTTTCTTTCTTCTCTCTCTCTCTCTCTCTCTCATAGAGCCAGTAGAATATTTATTTCACTGCAAATATTGTTTGGGGCATCTCAAATCCCCAAAACTTTAACCTTAGTCTACTGTGGACTCACTCCATTCCTAAAAGGTCTAAAAGGGGGCATACATAAGCCCACCAACATGCCTACTGTCCTTGTCCTACTCTTCCCATTTATTCGTAGTCATTTATTATGTATATATTTACACTTGTTTTTACTTATATGTTTATACCTTATGTTCATGCTTATATTTGTTTTCTCATACCTGTTTGACAAACTAAAATAAATAAAAATAAAAAAATTTATCTACGCCACTTAACGTCCAACTAGTCCTTATCAAGTTTGTTTCCATGCAATTCTCAGAACTTCTCCCATGAGGCAATCAGTAATATCTGTAGGACAAGGTCGAAAAAGTCATAATGGTAAACACAGCCATGCATTCACAGCCCTGCCCACTTTCACCCGTAGAAGAAAATTTCCTGTTCTACTTATATCTTTGTCTATCTTTTTTACCTGCATCATGTAAAAATATCTGCCATATTTTTCCATTTTAGGTAATCCTGACTTATGACTGAGCCTGGAATTGCGGTCAGATGTCATGCTGATTGTTAAGCAGATTGTTGCATGACCGTGCCTGGTTTTATGAACTTTTTTGTAGTGAGATTAAGCAAACGACATGGTTATTAAGCAGTAGTGGGATTCAATTTTTTAACAACCAGTTCTGTGGGTGTGGCTTACTTGGTGGGTGTGGCTTGGTGGTAATGTGGCTGGCTGGGCGTGGCCAACTCAACATTACTCACATTGAGGCATGCATCTCCTCACCTGGCCTCTCATGACTGTGGGGATGCTGTAATAGTCCTAAGTGTGAAAAATGATCATAAGTCACTTTTTTCACTGCCATTGTAACTTTGAATGGTCACTCCACACAAGCAAATTACCAGCAAAAGAGGGGAAAAAAATTCCAGAGAAGTTCCTGAGACAGGAAGTCTAGTCCTGTCAAGAATGTAAAAAGGGTTATCAGAAAGGCAGTTTCTGTAAGTAACACCAGAATGTTTCCTTCCTGCCTTCCTTACAGGATTAGGCCAGTAATTTCTTCTAACAACCAGTTCTCCAAACTGCTTAGAATGTTAACAACTGGTTTAGCGAATAGGTACAAACTGGTAGAATCCCATCCCTGGAAGTAAATGCCAGTTTCTGGCAAATAATGTTGTAAGTTGCGATCACATAATCAGAGGATACTGCAAACTGCCCTAAATGCGGGCTGGATACCGAGCACCCAAATTACAATTGTATCACCATGGAGAGAGCCTGGCCATTGAAACCCCAAATATGGGTCATGAGCAGAGGTGGTATATTCAGCAGGTTCTGACCAGTTCTGGAGATCTGTTAGTGGAAATTTTGAGTAGTTTGGAGACCTGGAAAATACCACCTCTGATTGGAGATTCTACAGTATGCTTCCCCTGCCATGCCCACCAAGCCACACCCACAGAATTCATATTTAAAAAATTTGAATTCCACCCCTGGTCATAGTAACTTTTTAGCAGTCTGTCATAATTTCAAACAATCACTAAACAACCAATCTTAAACTGAGAACTACCTGTATACCAAATTCTGATATATTTTTTTGCAAAATTAACTTGCTGATGGATAGAGTCCTGAGGCCCTTTAAATATTTTTCAAAAAACATTATTTAAAAAAAAAGTTCTGGAAACTTCATTGCTACCAGGAAAATTATATGGACATCTTGATGTCACTCAGTGTTGAATCTGTCTCAAAACAGCCTTTGTTTTACTTTGATTTAAAGTCGCAAAGCTCACAAGGAATTGAAAAGATTTCACAGATGCTCAAAATCAGAATCAATTTTACTTCATCGTTGAACGCTGATTAATACAACCTCATAAACAAGGATAATTGAATGCCAAGGAAGGAAGATTAAATAAGTGCATAAACCAAATACAAGCTATGAGTATAGTCCTTAGATAATAAATATATTGGAGCAAAAATAAACTTGAGATATTAATAACAAACTATTAAAAATGTGACACTCACACAAACTAAATTAAAGACCTAATAAAATGGGAGTAAGTTGAGAAAGTTTGCAAAATAATATAGTTTCTCAAAGTTTCTCAAAGTCCTGGTTTAGCTCTGGTTTGAAAAGTTCAGCTGCACACATCTTTGAAACAGATGGATCTTTGACTAAATTTGGACTTCCATTCTTCAAAGATCAACGTATTCTCCAGTCATTAGCTGCAGCTCAGCCAAAGAAAAGCTTTTGCAAATATCTCAAGTGGCTCATTTCTCAAAATATGCAAAAATTAAATCTCGAAACAACTGTGCATGACTTATCTAAAACATGTATAGGTCAGAAGTGGTATTCAACAGGTTCTGACCAGTTCTGGAGAACCGGTAGTGGAAATTTTGAGTAGTTTGGAGAACTGGCAAATATCACTTCTGACTGGAGATTTTACAGTATCCTTCCTCGGCCACGCCCACCAAGCCATGCCCACAGAACCAGTAGTAAAAAAAATTGAATCTCACCACTTACAGCCACAATTGAGCCCAAAATTTCTGTTGCTAAATGAAACATTTGTTATGTGAGTTTTGCCCTGTTTTAAGACTTTTCTTGCCATGGTTGTTAAACGAATCACTGCAGTTGTTACATTAGTAACCGGGTTGTTAAGTCAGTAGTAATAGCAATAGCACTTAGACTTATGTACCGCTTTACAGCCCTTTCCAAGTGGTCAGTCTATTGCCCCTCAACAATTTGGGTCCTCATTTTACTCACCTCAGAAGCATGAAAGGCTTAGCCTAGTGAGATTCAAATTATCAAATTGCAGGCAGCCGGCAGGCAGCAGAAGTAGCCTGCAGTACTGCATTCTAACCACTGCACCATCTGGCTTCCCCATTGACTTTGCTTGTCAGAAGATTGCAAAAGTTGACCACATGACCCCAGGATACTGCAACTGTCATAAATACAAGCCAGTTGCCAACCACCTGGATTTCGATCATTTGGCCATGGGGATGCTGCAAGGATCGTAAATGTGAAAAATGATCATAAGTCACGTTCTTCAATGCCGTTGTTAACTGTGACTGAATGAACTGTTGTAAGTCAAGGATTACCTGTGTATAGCTTGATTTCTTGGATGCATGATTTCAGGTGACTTATTTCATGAGCCAGTCCCCCAGCTGAATTCAGAATGATGGATCTGCCCCTACTCCAGAAACAGAGTCAAAATGATCGGGGCAGCCTTTAAATCTCATAAGTAGCTGCCAATAGAATTATTGAACAGTGAGATGGATAGGACTTATGAAAATTATTTAGGGCAGGCAGAACTTTGAATTAAGCCTGCATTATTCCAAGCATTTCCTACTGCTTTTTCTTCATGCAACTTTTTGACAGTTCTCTGGTCTTCTGATGATTATCCTGCTGCTTGCCACAACACACAGGCTTGGGAACAAGAACTAGGCTGATCAATTTAAATAAACGCATAGATTAAAAACAATAACAGCTCAAAAAATTATCACAGGAGATTCGGCAGTTGTAAGAATGCAAGCTATTTTCAACTTATAAAGGAGAATATTTGCAGCTCGGGGTTGAAATGAGGGGTCCTTGGTGCACTCTAGCTTGCTTGTTTTCCTGCAAACGTTTCATCACCCAACTAGGTAACATTATCAATGCCGGCGCTCCATATCCATTTTTTTCTGCCGAAGAACTTTCTTTGTATCTATGGAAATCAGTCCAGGTATTAGTAATCCCAAAGGTGCTTTTTCCAAAGTTCCTAGCTGAACTTTCTTGATATTTTTCTTTGAAAACATTTTGCTTCTCACCCGCAAAGTTTCTTCAGGTCTCAGAACTGAAGAAGCTTCTTGGATAAGAAGGGAAAACATTCTCAAAGGGAGAGAAAAAAAACCAAGAAGGTCCAGTTGCTTTTTGGAAAAAGCACCTTGGAACAACCTTCTCGATAAGATCATAGGATCACTTACTCAAGCATTCCGCCTACAGTGGTGGCCTCTCCAGGAGTTATCTGAGCCAGTTATGAAGACAATAGGCCTTCTACATTGCTCCAATCCATGTCAACATATATTTAATGTTTGCTGAATAGCAATAGCCCTTAGACTTATATATCACTTTACAGTGCTTTTACAGCCCTCTCTAAGTGGTTTACAGAGTCACTCTATTCACCCCCCCGCCCCAACAATCTGGATCCTCATTTTACCCACCTCGGAAGGATGGAAGGCTGAGTCAACCTGGAGCTGGTGAGATTTGAACTGCCAAATTGCAGGCAGCTGGCAGGCAGCAGAAGTAGCCTGCAGTACTGCATTCTACCCACTGCACCACCTTGGCTCATATGGAGTTTCAATTACCATTTCTATAGCTAAGTGAGAATTGCCATCATTGTAGGCATCACTTCAGTCTATGGCAGAAAATTCCATACATTATAAGTAGTCCTCAATGTATGGTCACAATTGGGACCAGAAAGATTGTTGTTAAGTGAGTCGCACCCGATTTTATGACCTTTTTAGCCACATCATTAACCAAATATTAAGAGAATCGTGTGTTTGTTAAGTGAATCTGGCTTCCCCCATTGATTTTGCCTGTCAGAAGCAGGCTGGGAAGGTCACCAATGGTGATTATGTGACCTTGGGATGCCAAAATCATTATAAATACATACCAACTGCGGAGTTCCCAAATTTGGATCATGCAACTGTATAGGGAAACTGGGACAGTTTTCAGTGCAAAAAAAGTCATTTTTTTAGTTCCATTGTAATTTTTTTTAAGTTTTACATTTTTTTATTAAACATAAAAATTCAATGTCTACATCAGGGGTAGTCAACCTTTTTATACCTACCGCCCACTTTTGTATCTCTGTTAGTAGTAAAGTTTTCTCTAACCGCCCACCGGTTCCACAATAATGGTGATTTATAAAATAGGGGACAAAACCCCTACCGCCCACCGTGAAAGCTGGAACGCCCACTAGTGGGTGGTAGGGACCAGGTTGACTACCACTGGTCTACATAAACAGTGTGTTGTCTGGGTATAGTTAATTTTAAGAACTAATAACCGTAATAGTAACAAAAGTATTCATAACATTAGTAATGATCACATAATAAAATAGTATTTGCTTATCCATTTTAGTAAACCTTCCTTATGTAATTCATTATTCTCTTATGCTTTTAAATTTCTAACTTCTGTTTCTGACAATTAGCCATTGATAAAACAAATGCCATGTTTAAAAGTATTCAGTTTTTTCCTTCTCCTTAATTTTAAGTGTTAATCTATTCATTTCTTCACATTCTAATATTTCCTCTGTAGGAAAATGGTCATTAAATGGCCGTAAATCTAGGACTACCTGCAATTCTGTGGATCAGGATTTCAAGCTGTGGAAAAGTAGGCTGTACTGAACAACCCAGCAATTTGCTTAATTGGAAAACCCAATTTCTAATATTGTAAAATGAATGAGAAAAACTCACCTTTCTCCACCTCTTGCTTATATTCCTCAAAAGAAATCCATCCTATTGTGGGAAGACTCCCGCACCCCGAAGGTTGAAATAATTTGGGAAACATTACAAAGACAGAATATTATATTACCCTAAAGGAGAAATAGATAAACGTGTTTTTAGAGGCAGAAAGCACCCCCCAGTCTGTCTTAATAGCCCAAAGCAGATGCCAGCACTTAAGGAGCTAAAGAGCTAATTGAAAGAGGAAGACAAACTCTCTAGATGGCACTATTCATAAGTAAAGCAAATATTGCAGGCAGAAATCCATTCAAGATAGGTTATTTTGAAATTCCTTGCAGCAAAGTTTGACAGCGAATGAAGGCAGAATGGTAGGATTAGAAAGCAGCCCCTCACCCAAGTTCCAGCACAGGAAGAAAGCAATTAGCCACAATAGGAATTGCCCAACATCCTTTCAGAACATAAGCCCCTTCATTGATCAACCCCAACCCCCAGCAGCAGTTCAAGACCTGTATAAAATCATGACATTCATCTAGTTGTTCAGCTGGCCCAGAACTGCACACTGCCTTTGTGTGGTTCTGCTGTCAGCCCTATAACCATCCCATTCTTTCCCCTAGGAGCCAAGGACATCCAGCTGACACCTGGGAAGGCGTGATCAAAGCGGGCTAAAGTTGGGACATGGAGCTGAGTGGACCATATGATGAAAAGATGGATGAAGGGGAAGGAACTTTGGGTTTTACTTTGGGTGGGGAAAACGTGGGATTTGGGTTTTCCCCGAATCTAAAATGTGCCAATATGATGTCTTCAATAAATTTATACTTTGAGAACGAAGCTAGCCTCGACATTTTAATTCTGTTGGAGGTGCTACTCAGTGGTGGGATTCAAAAAAATTTACTAAGGGTTCTGTGGATGTGGCTTGGTGGGCGTGGCGTGGCTTGGTGGGCGTGGCAGGGGAAAAATACTGAAAAATTCCCATTACCTCCCCATTCCTGGGGGAGGATACTGCAAAATCTCATTCCCACCCCACTAACCTGCTTTCCAGCTCCGTTCTCCTGTGCAGGGCAACCAAAGAAGACCCAGCCAATCAGCTGGGACTTGGGAGGCAGAGAATAGATGGGGGCGGGGCCAGTCAGAGGTGGTATTTGCCGGTTCTCCGAACTACTCAAAATTTCCGCTACTGGTTCTCCAGAACTGGTCAGAACCTGCCAAATACCACCTCTGGTATTACTTGGAACCCTGACATCTGCTTCATCAAAAAGCCAACTTTCCAGTCAGCCTCCATGTTGTTTCCAGTGTCTTTTTCCCAGCTTGGAACTGAACCAGATGGAATTTCCTTCTGACAGTACTAAAAAGCCCCTTATATTATCCTAAGCCTATTTTCTTCAGTTCTCTTACCTACAACTTAACACTATGGTTGATAAAATCCTTTCTGATAATCTCGACATCCCGCTACCAAATTTTGAATGATTGATTTTAAGAAAGGACTTACCCATTGCATGGGCTTTGTGTTATGCGAAAGGAATCCTAGCTAGGTTCATTGTCTGTTAAAGTTTCCAGAACCCTGTTTTTCTGATCAAATGTTACATCCGTCTGTCCCAATAGATCTTTTCAGATACGTTGGGCATGCAATTTTCACCATCTCCAATGAACATAATCGAAAATGTAATCCGACACACTTTTGGGGGGACTGCATTGTATTTGGGGAAAATGGGTGCTGTTCATTGTTCCTACTAAATTATGTTCTGTTTTAAGTACCTCTATACATATGGCTTTCCCCTGATACATATTCAAGACAGATGTGAGCAGGAAGGGAAAAAGAGGGGGTATTTTCATTACTTCAAGGATGAAAATATTGGTTGACTGAGGTAAAATGTTCTCCATTAGGCTTCAAGCAGAGCTTGGGCGCCCCCTAATGCCTTTAACTAAAAAAGGCTAGATTCCATACAAGAAGATTTAATAGAGTTGGAAGGGACCTTAATCAAGCAGGAAATCTTATAGCATTTCAAATGGGTGTCCAATCTCTTCTTAAAAACTTCCAGTGTTGGAGCACCCACAACTTCTGAAGGCAAGCCGTTCCAAGGTTAGTTGTTCTCACTGTCAGGAAATTTCTCCTTAGTTCTATGTTGGTTCTCTCTTTCTTAGTTTCCATTCGTTCTTTCTAATCTTCCCTTCTGGTGCTTTGGAGAATAGCTTGATGCCCTCTTCTTTGTGGCAGACCCTCGAATATAGGAATGCTGCTTTCATGTCACCCCTAGTCCTTCGTTTCACTAGTCCTGACACACCCAATTCCTATAACTGTTCTTTGTATGTTCAGCATCCCAATCATCTTTGTTCCTCTTCTCTGCACTCTTTCCAGAGTCTCAATATCTTTTTAATATCATGGTGATCAAAATTGGATGCAGTATTCCAAGTGTGGTTTTACTAAGGAATTATGAAGCTATAGTATGACTCCTTATGATCTTGATTCTATCCGTCTGTTAGTGCAGACTAGGACTGCATTGGCCTTTTTGGCAACTGCAGCACATTGCTGGCTCATGTTTCAGTGATTTTTCCCATTAAAACTCCAAGAGCCACCTCTTTATTTCTTTGTTTATCTCTTTATTGAAAGGTCTTCAAATAAAGTTCAGTACTATTAAGTACACAGACTAGTGTACTTTGCAGGAAATTGTCATAACCTCCATTGGGATTTTTTAAAATTTTCTAATCAAACCTACGGTACAAGTCTGATATTTTATTTTATTTTATTTATTTATTTGTCAAGCAATTATAAGATAACAGGTATAAGTATAAACATGGTTATGAATACAGGAAATGGATACATATAAGAAAAATAAAAAGAAACAATAGGACAGGGACAGTAGGCACGTTGGTGCGCTTATGCATGCCCCCTAGAAACCTCTTAGGAAAGGGGTGAGGTCAATAGTAGACAGTCTAAGGTTAAAGTTTTTAGGGTTTTGGGGAAGAAACCACAGAGTCAAGTAGAGTATTCCAGACATTGACCGCTCTGTTGCTGAAGTCGTATTTCCTGCAATCAAGTTTGGTGCAGTTTACCTTGAGTTTGTATCTATTGCTCTTGTATTGTTATGGTTGAAGCTGAAGTATTCATTGACAGGTAGGACATTGCAATGTATAATTTTATATACTATACTTAAATCAGACTGAAGGCGGCATAGTTCTAGATTTTCTAGGTCTAGAATTTCAAGTCTAGTGGCATAAGGTATTCTGCAACGTTCCACTGGTTAATTGTTTTCACTGTTAGGAAATTTCTGCTTAGTTCTAGGTTGCTTCTCTCCTTGATTAGTTTCCATCCATTGTTTCTGTTATGTATATGTAAATAATGTAGTTGGGTTGACAATATTTAAACTACAAATATATATGTTTGTAGCTTTAAGGAAAAATACTGTAATGTATTATGCTGTGTTCTGATTGGTTAATTATGCTACAAGTTGCCATAAGTGGGAGCTATAGATCATGGTTTAATGCTCTTTCTTTTTCTCTTTTGCACTGATGATTTCTCTTTATACCGATATTTACTGACTACAGATCAATACTGATTAACCCTGTTTATTTTGATATTCTGTTGATATCGAAGATTATTTGTTGCATTATGGTTTGATATTTTTCTGCTATAAAAGACATGGAACCAGTAAGAAGACTTTATAATTGGATATTTCTGGACTGTTAAAAACGTGTATGACATGGACTGTTTATTGGACTGTGCTATTTCTTCAAGTAAACATTAATATAACTTGTTCAGCTCCGTGTGGCTGTATTCATAATTGTTCTCATAAACCGTTTCCGTATGCATATCCTTTTTATACAAGAGTTACTCTGCACATATCCTAACAGTTTCCATTAAGAAAAGTGGGAGGCTTTGGAGACACTTATCTAAGATAATTCTTGAAATTAAATTAAGCTTTATAAGCATCAACTCACCATGAAAGCAAGTACAGTAAAGATGAATGCAAATTTTCAAACATAAGGATTCACTTTTAAAATAGAGAGGTTCATCTAGAGCTAAATGGTAATAAAAGTCTTAGATATTTAAGAATTATTTCATGTTGAGGCCAAAAAGGACATTAAGACATAACATAAATACCATTTGTCTGTTGCTAAGTCCTCCAAAACTCATTGAGCATTCATAAAACAAATGTCTTTATTTGCTGTTCAAACTCACCTGTGTTACAACTCTATACAACTTGATTTGAGTGGACTCAGACTTAAGCATAACTAGCCTTAAGTTTGGATGGATGTATAGAATTGTGTATACTTAATCATGCCCACTTGGCCACACTCCAGTATCGTTCCATTTGTCACACTGAAGTTATGAATGTCATTGTTAAGATAACCAAATCAGCCCCACTCACACCCAAAAGGACGCTTATTATGAAGCGTGAAGGATATCAACATTTGCAAACCTCTGCCACATTCCATTGGTGTCAAATAATTCTTTTCCATTTTCACTTAGTCTATGATTAACAGAATAACAGGGTTGGAGAGTATGTTGGTGGTCTTCTAGTCCACCCCCCCTGCTCAGGCAGAAAACCCTCTATCATTTCAGATGAATGGTTGTCGAAACTGAAAAATCTCCAATGTTGGAGCACCCACATCTTCTGGAGACAAGCCATGATTAATTGTTCTCACTGTCAGGAAATTTCTCCTTATTTCTAGGTTGGTTCTCTCCTTGAATAGCGTCCATCCATTGTTGCTTCTCTTGCCTTCAGGTACTTTGGGGCAGGGGTCGCCAACTTTTTGGACCTCAGGGACCACCAAACTCATAATTTTAAATCCCAGGGACCACTAACTGGTTCTGTGGGCGTGGACTAATTTGTGGGTGTGGCTTGGTTATCATGTGACTGGCTGGGCATGGCTTGTATGTAAATATTATAAATATTTATATAAATATTGAATTTAGGCAGGCAGGCAGATTGAGTTGCTCACAGAATCATAGAATCAGAGATTCATTCAGAGATCTGTCTATCTGCCATCGGCTAGCTCAGTCTGTCACAAAAAAATTGCTAGCAAGCAACTCACAAAATTACCTCACAACACACCATGTCTATAAATATTGATTTTTTTTATAAAAAAAGAGCAACTTTTACCCAAAATCAGGCAAAGCAGGCAGGTAGATTGAGTTGCTCACAGAATTGGCGATCGCTGCTTTGGAGAATAGGTTAATCCCCACTCTTCTTTGTGGCAGCTCCTCAAAAATTGGAACATTGCTATCATGTCACCCCCTAGTCCTTCCTTTCATTAGAGTAGACACACCCATTTCCTGCAACAGTTCTTCATATGTTTTAGCCTCCAGTTCAATCGTGGTATTCCACCGGTTCGGCCTGGTTCTAGCGTACCAGTACTACCAAAGATCAGTGGAAACTGAACCAGTTGTCTCTGAGGAGCTGCTGTTGGGCCCACCCACCTGCCCAGGCTCCCATACTGACCTTTATTCCCTGCTTTTGAAGTGCAGCTGCTTTGCGCGGCACACCAGATGAGAGTGCCGCGCGTCAGCTGCTGAAGTGACAGGGAGAATGCAGGAGTACAGGAGGCAAGTCAGAAAGCCTCTGCACCTGCTCAAAGTGTGCATTTGGTGCACACTTGTGTACAGAGTGTGTGCATGCACCCACCAGGGATTCAAATATTTATACCACCGGTTTGGTGAGCGTGGCTTGGTGGGCGTGCTTTGCACACGTGCACACACTTTGCATGCATGCTCGTGGCTAATGGGCACTTTGCGCAGGCACAGAGGGGCTTGCACACTGACTCACCTCCTGCAAGCCTGCACGATCCCAGTCGCTTCAGCAGCTGCTGCGCAAAGCCACTGCGCTTCAAATTCAGAGGATAAAGGTGAGCCCAGGCGGGTGGGTGGGTGGGCTCAACAGCAGAGTGGTGGAGAGAACCAGTTCGGTCTCCGCTGCTCATCACTGCTACCAGCTCTGCAGAACCAGGCCGAACCGGTATAATACCACCACTGATGCCCACCAAACCGATGGCAAACTATTTTGGCATGCACAACTGCTCCAGTTCCCTGTTCATCTTTGTTGCTCTTCAACCAAAAGGTACCCAAACAGAACTAAACATGTTTGATACCCATGATAGTTTGCTTGCTTGCTGGCATGTGGGAGAATAAAGTTCGTAGAATCCTGGCTGCCACACTATGTTTTACTGCACATCCAGGCAAGCTCACATGTTTTCTATAACAAGCTAACATCTCCATTCAACAGACCTATGTACCTTAAGAAGGTCATCTGACAATCTTCCTATTCGTGTATTTACCCAACTCTATAGAGATAATCCTTGACTTACAACCATGGTAGCTTGCCCATGGTTCTGTGATCAAAATTCAGACACTTGGCAACTGATTCATATTTATGACGGTTGCAGCATTCCAGGAGCATGGGATCCCCTTTTACGACTTTATGTCAAACAAAGTCAATGGGGAAGTCAGGTACATTTAACAACCATGTTACTAACTTTAAATGGCAGTGATTCACTTAACAACTGTAGAAAGTTAGCCCCTACCCCTCTCTTAGAAGAATGAAATATTTTGGGAAACATTAAAAAAAGGCAGAATATTGTATTTCCCTAAAGGAGAAACATGTATTTCAAGACAGAAAGCAGCCCCCACCTTTCTCAATAGCCCTCAGCAGAAGTCAGCATTTAAAAGATAAAGAGCTTATTGAAAGAAGCCAAGTATCTAGGTAACTCTACTCATAAGCGAATGGCCCTTGCTCAAGATCCAAACCAGGACAAAGCCATTAAGCCATAATAAGAATTGCCCAACACTCTTTCAGAATACAAGCCTCTTCATTCCATCATCTCAGTAGCAAACTTCAACCAAACCTGGGAGCTCTGACAACCTATAGAGCCAGCCATGACCCTTACATAACCCCTACAACAGCCAATGGAATTCATGTTCTTGCACAGAACAAGAAGCTCAAGTGCAAAGCTCAGAGAAGGTATTTAAAAAAAAAAAAAAAACCTCACTCTCAACTCCATATGGTCAGCTGCCCAGAGCCACAAACTCATATTGTTCTGCTTCATCATTAAACCATCTTTCCAATCAGCCTGCATTTTGTCTCCAGTGCCTTTGTCCTGGCTTGGAACTGAACCAGATGGATATTTCTTTTAACAGATAATCAGAGTTGAAAGGGACCTTGTAGGCCATCTAGTCCAACCGCCCCTCCCGCCAGCCCAAGTGGGAGACCCTACATCATTTCTGACAAATGGCAGTCCGATCTCTTCTTGAAAGTCTCAAGTGATGGCGCTCCCACAACCTCCGAGGGCAAAGCTGTGGGCAGGCTTCCCATGCAGCTGTGGGGGCAGGGGGGGGGGGTTGGAAAAAACTCACTTAACTGTCTTGCTTAACAACAGAAAATTTGGGCTCATTTGTGATCCTAAGTCAAGGACTACCTGTAGTTTGTTTGTTTTTTGCTTAAACTGTATGTTTCATTTAGGTTTTACGTGGCCACTCTTCACCAAAATCACCAGAGCTCTCTCAATATGGCAAACTGTGCAACACTTGTCATTTGAATGTTATCAGGACGTGACAAAGCAGCTGAGTGTGTATGAAACAGGAAAGAACAGGTGTTTCTGGTGTTAGCTTAGCAGCCCAGCAAACCATGGAAATAGTTGTCCTTGTAAAGACTAGATATGACATCATGGAAAGATTAGAAAACTGATCTGAATGGTTGAGGAAGGCAATCCTGAAGGCCCGGAGGCAGGATTGGGAGGAGGAGCCTGAAGGATTCTTAACTTCTGCAGAAGATCAGTGCGGGTTGAAGTATTTCTGACTTCCTACTTACTGCTTGTAATTCTAGGCTGAGCTCACAGATTGTATTACCCACTAATGGGGCGGCTTCTGATGTAGCATGATATGCAAATTGCATCAGTCAATAACCTGTGATTTGTTTGGGGATAGTAAACTATAATTGGAAAACATGATTTGTGCTTGCTTTGCTGACTGCAGCTGGGGCTGAGTGATATATGCAAATAGAAATGTGCCTCGTTTCTTCACGGTTTCTATTCTTGAGCAAATAGCTACCAGGTGGTTTTGCAATGTAGCTCCATAAATAAGTATTTTCATGCCTTGTCGGAATACTAACCGTTTTTAAGAGGGAGCAAACCAGAAAGGGGAAACAGCCTGCCATTTTCCATGTGTGCGTTTTTGTATCCTTTTATTATTTTTATTGTAAACTGCTTAGAGTTGGTATATAAACAAAACATATGCAACTAATTAAACTGAGATTTAAAAAAAAAAGTCAACAATGCAATTGAAGCTTTGAGATTTTTCATGCGTCTCATGATTTATCCCCCCCCCCCCCCAAAAAAAAGAGGCAGAGTTTTGATCAGACTCTTATGGCTGCCCTCTTGACTTTTTTGACCACTCTTACATAATGCCTTGCTTCTGTTCTGTTCTGGTGACATATCTCAAAGCTACTTTGACTGGGAAGGAACACTAAAGAGTTTTCTAACTTTCCTAGATCATCATTATTAGCAGTTGAACAAACCATCATCCTGATTATTAATAGATTGTAGGAAGGAAGCATGTAAGCTATACACATGTTAATATCATTTCATCTACAGCCCAGAAAGAATGATTAGATATGTAATATAAATACCAAGATTCATTTGCTCCAAAAAGGAAAAAAAAAAGATTGATCAAAGCATTTCCTTCTCTTAGGAAAATGGGTGGTGTCAGTGGGAAAGTACTAATAACCTATAACCAAGATGCATGGTGACTCAGTGGCTTAATGATGCTGGAGATGGTTCGAGTCCAGGACCTGTGTGGCAGTGTGAGCTCCCATCCCTCGCCTCAGCTTCTGTCCACCTAACAGTTTGAAAGCATGTTCTTGCAACTGTTCATATGTTTTAGCCTCCAGTCCAGTGGTGGGATTCAAAAAAAAAAAAAAATTACTACCAGTTCTATGGGTGTGGCTTGGTGGGCATGGCAGGGGAAGGTTACTGTGAAATCCCATTCCCTCCCCACCCCACTAACCTGCTTTCCAGCTCTGTTCTCCTGTGCAGGGCAACAAAAGAAGACCCAGCCGATCAGCTGGGCCTCGGGAGGCAGAGAATAGATTGGGGTGGGGCCAGTCAGAGGTGCTATTTGCCGGTTCTCTGAATTACTCAAAGTTTCTGCTACCGGTTCTCCAGAACTGGTCAGAACCTGCAGAATACCACCTCTGCTTCAGTCCCCTAATCATCCTGGTTGTTCTTCTCTGCACTCTTTCTAAAGCCTCAACATCTTTTTTATATTGTAGTGACCAAAAATGGATGCAGTACTCTAGATGTGGTCTTACTAAGATTTTATAGAGTGGTATTAGTACCTCACTTGATCTTGATTGTATCCCTCTGTTAATGCAACTTAGGATTTCATTGGCTTTTTGACTGCTGCCACACACTGGCTCATATTTAATTGGTTGTCCATTAAGACTTCAAGAACCCTCCCACAGTTACTGCTATTAAGCCTGGTTTCACTCTCTCTGTATGTGTACTTTGGGTTTTTCTTGCCTAAGTGTAAGACTTTACTTTTCTCTACATCGAATTTCATTTTGGTAGACAGAGCCCAGGAGAAATCAAGCAAACATTTGCACGAGAGCCCTTCTTAGCTCTTGCACCTTCTCGAAATATAATTAGCTACAGGATTGCGAACCCACCAAAAGGAACTTGCTTGATTCCATCCTATTTCCCCTCCCCAGTTATTTATATTTGCGGGAGATATTTGAAGATAATCTCAGCCTTGTAACAATGGAGGTAAATATTATATCTGTGTGACTCAGTTTCTTTCAAAGGTCACCTTCGGTTCATATTCCATGTGAAAAAAAGGAAGCAAAATGCTAAGAAACTCTTGCTTGGATCTGGCTGTTTCTTTCAGAGATGAGTCATCTTGCTACCCAAATGACAAACATGGGTAAATAACATAATATTAATTACACTGGGTGACTCAACGGAAATCAGCAGAGCTCTCTGACTATGAAGTGGAAAGAAAACCGCCTAATCGAAAACAGGGAGCACATTTTGCATTAAGAGCAGCCAAAACAAGGCAACCGTGTGATTAATCAATATGAATATTGACAAACGCAATACCGAAATAGCACAGCCACCTGTTTCTCTGGATGCTGTATCGGAGCCTTTCACAACAGCCAGCCAACGACTCTGCAGCAGGTTTTTCATTCATGATTTATTTATGCATCTGGGGTAGGATTTTTTGAGGCCAAAACGAAGAGGCTGAACTCATAGGACAAAAAAATGTTTCCTGTTGATGCTCTATGTTTATCTGCTCTGCTGTTCGGGATCAAACTTTATAGGGAGCAGAATGAAGCAATGTCACCACCTGCTAACCGTTGCATAGCAAATTCACAAGAAAGAACAAACCTTTTCAGAAACTGGCCATCCTCTTTTGTTGACAGATTGCACTGAATATACAACAGAATAATAGAGTTGGAAGGGACCTTGAAGGTCCTCTAGTCCAATCCCATGACAGGATTGTCCTCATAATTTCTTCTCCATCGACTGCAGGGAGAAGTGGTGGCACACATTTAAACACAGGAAGGCTAAGGATGCGGCCAACAGGTTCTACTAATGTTGAGGAAGGCCTGAGGTTTCAGTCATACTCAGTGGTGGAATTCAAATAATTTAACAACTGGTTCGCCCAGGGTCAGGTTGGCTGTTGTGGGAGGCGTGGCCCATCCCCATCCTCCAGCTCCATCACACATGTGGGATGAGCCTCCCACGATGGCCAACCTGACCCTGGCTGAACTGGTTGTTAAATTACACACACACACACACACACACACACTATCAAAGTGGATCCTGGGTGCTGCAATGGAGAAACAGGCAACGGAGCAGCCAGCACAAGGGAAGGAGAAGGAGCAGGGAGAAGAAAGAGGGAAAGCGGCCTTTCTCCTTCTCTCGTGCCGGCCATTCCATTGCTCATTTCTCCATTACAACACAGCATCCAGGATCCACTTTGATAACGGGGAGTGGGTAATAACCGCTTCACCTGAACCAGTGTAAACCGGTCAAATCCCACCACTGATCATTCTTCCTTCCTTCACATATTTGAGGAACAAGTGAAGGTGAGCTTCTTAAAAGGATTTGAGACAGATTCCTATGTGACAAGCCTGGTACTGCTGATGCCTACTGAATTTGCAGTTATCTCCAAAGGAACAATTCAAAACCTGGCACATTCTTTTAAAGCAAATTTGAAAATATTAACTGCCGTTAAATGCAAAGTATATAACAAACTTAAATCTGGGGGTCCTTGGTACTCTCTCTGAGCTTGGTTGTTTTCTTGCAGACATGAAGAATGCAAACAACCAGCTGTCTTCAAGGGGTATAAATCCTTCCATTCCCCACCATCCAGTCAGAGCTGAAGAAGCTTCTTGGATGAGAAATGAAATGTCTTCAAAGAAAAACCAGAAAGCCCAGTTGCCTCTTGAAAAAAAGCACCTTTGGGACTTTTCTTGCAGAGGTTTCATTATCCAACATCGTGGGGACTGCTTATAGTCAAAAATATTGAAAGGAAAAGGGGTATCTGGCTAAGTATTGGTGTAAACCAGAAGATTACAACATAGTTGAGAAACAACGAAGGGCATTAATACTGGCACAAACAGACAGGAGTTTGTCAGAAAAAGGAAGGAAGTTAACCTGGATGCTAACAATCTGGTTATACGAGTCTGTGACTACAAGAAAGCAGAAGCAGGGCATATGGGATCCTGAATGATGTCGAAGTAAATAGAGGTGGAGATTGAAGGAAAAGATAACCTTGACAAACAGCTTGTATAGTGCAATATTAATGCAATATCAGGGGTTTTCAATCCAATTGTATAGAAGGCGAAGGACGTGTGTTTCTGTTTTATTTTTATAGTTATAATGTACACTGAAGATGGCATTTAATTTTGTTGTACGAGGCGCAAGGACAATAAAATAAACTTAAACTCAACAATAACATTGGTGCCAAGCAGAATCCAGATGCTGAAGCTCAACTACTTTGGCCAACAAATGAAAAGAGAGGAAAAGACCCTGGTGTTGGAAAGGCTGAAAACAAAAGGAGAAGGGGGTAGCAGAGGATGAGATGCTTAGATAGTGTCATCAACATAATGAACATAAATTTGAGCCAACTCTGGGAGACAGTGGAGAACAAGGGAGCCTGGTATACTATGGCCCGCGGGGTCACGAAGAGTCAGACACAACTTAGCAGCTGAACAAGCAGAATCACTGGGATCCCCAAGTAGCATTACAAGTATTCCTCAACTTACAACAGTAATTGAGCCCAGAATTATAGTTGTAGGTTGTTGTAGACTTTAAGCAAATCACCAAGTGACCAAGCAAGATTTTCTGACTCTTTTCGTGGCAATTGTTAAGCAAACTTCATGGTTGTTAAGCAAACCCATTGCATCCAATGGGCATTTTTTATTGGAAACTGGAAGAGATGCCAGTTTCTAGTAAAAACCATTGTAAATGGTGGTTACCTGACTGCAGGACACCACACACCATAAATGTGAGCCCATCACATAGCTCCCAAAATGCAATCACATGACCGTGTGGAGGGATGGTTCTGTCAGAACTTTAAACCCAGGTCATAACTAGTTCTGGGGAGGTCCTCTCTTAACTTTGAACAGTTGTTGAGCATCTGGTCATAAGTTGAGGACTATCTGTATTTTGGGTTTATTCATCATTTCAGAATTTCAAACAAGCCAGTCGATAAATCCCTCTTGAGAAATTCCACCAGTCCTCAAGAGTTGACAATGAGTATGTCAAGGATAAGATTTGCAGTTAGATAAGTAGCTTTTATTGCAGATTTTAAAAACTCATTAACAAGGTCAGGTCTTTGTTACTGCTGCTTAAGAATCTGGCCATCCAGTTTCCTGTATAGTTATATCTACAGTACACTAAACCTACACATAGACACACCTCTGCCCTTACATCCCTTGCTCCTCCTTTTACTCAACAGACTTCTTGCAGCTTCTTCCTCTGCCATGGAAGGAGGAAGCACCAGTTGTGGGTTCCAAAACATTTTTCTACCAGTTCGATGTGAGCGTACCAGTTCGATGTGAGCGCACGCTTTGCTCATGCACAGCATTTGCAACTCACCTTCTGCTGCAAGCCCTGTGTATAAAACAACCACACAAAGCAACTGAGATTGAAAAGAAGGAAATGAAGATCAGTAGAGAGCCGGGGCAGATGAGAGGGCCCAGCAGCTGATCGTCGGAGTGAACCGGTTCGCTCATAGATGGTCATCGGAGCTACCCGTTCAGACGAACCAGGCCAAACCGGTAGAATACCACCACTGGGAGGCGCATGTCCTGGGTTTGATAACTGACCTTAAGTTCTTTGCTTTCATCTCCACAAGCTTCATCCTTCACAGAGGGCTAAAGTTTCCACAAGATGCTTTTTGGGAAGATACTTAGAATGGTGTGGCTTCAACCCAAAAAGGCAGGAATCACATTGGCAGCTACTGAGATAGGCTTAGTGAAGGGAGTAGAGAACAGAGAGTTTACCACTGTTAAGCAAGCATGAAGGAATCCATTTGAGTTTGAAATAATAGGAAATACTTGTAGCTCGGGTTTTAGATTTTGGCAGTGGTTTGCTTTCCAAGCTTGTTTCAATTTAGTTTCTGAACAGTTTGTTACCAGACTAGTAATATCATCAGCAGGATTTTCTTGACCTATTCTCCTTAGCTTATAAATGTCTTGTGTGCCAGTGTGGTCAGTTGGTTGCGTGATTGGTTATTCATTTGGAGTTGTCATAAGTTCTTCTTTTCAGTGATGTTGTAACTTTGAATGGTTTCTAAACAAATGGTTGTAAGTCAAGAACTACCAATGGAATAGCTACTTATCTATTCCATCATATCTATATAATGACAAGAGCTTTGTGGTGGCGCAGTGGTTAGAGTGGAGTACTGCAGGCTACTTCTGCTGACTGTCAACTGCCTGCAATTTGGCAGTTTGAATCTCACCAGGCTCAAGGTGGACTCAATCTTCCATCCTCCTGAGGTGGGTAAAATGAGGACCCAGATTGTTGGGAGCAATAGGCTGATTCGGTAAAACTGCTTAGAGAGGGCTGGAAAGGCACTGCGAAGTGATATAGAAGTCTAAATGCTATTGCTAGTTGTAGTGCAGTTTTAAACAGCCATTTGAAGGCTTCAACTCTTCAAGGAAAGGTAATATACCAAATTCAATTTTGCTTTTATTTGTGGGGTCCTTGGTGCTCTCTGAGCTTGCTTGTTTTCTTGAAGATGTTTCATTATCCTAACTAGGTAATGTCATCAGTTACACGATAATGTTACCTAGTTAGGCAGTGGTGTGATTCAACTGATGTAACAACCGTTTTGGTGAGCGTGTGCCAAACGCAAACTTTGCATGCGCACACAGCATTTAGAAAAAACCTTTTTTTTAAAAAAAAATATTGAACAAACACGAAAAAGAAAGAAAAAAAAACATTAAAAACAATGGACATGGTGCAATCATCCTAACCCCCATAGTTGTCTTACATCGCTAAGTCATATAAAAAATAGTACATATTTATATTCTATAGACATAGTATATAATATAATCATTTCTCATTTTCTTGATCCTTCTTCTTTTCTAACCAGCAATAAAACATATCCCATACTTTGTAATAATCTGATTCATCCTTATTTTTAAGTTCTTTTGTCAATTTGTCCATTTCTGCGCACATCCAATTTTTCCTAATTATTTCTATTTCACTTGGTGTTTCAGAAAAGACCATTTTTAGCTATAATACTTACCTTCTGCTTCAACCCCGGTGAGTAAAACAGCTGATGCACAGCAAACTGTTCTGCCGCGCGAATCAGCTGTGCTCGAAAAAGAAGGAAGTAAAGCACAGGAAAAGGGCAGGTTTGGGTGGGCAGGGCAAAATGATCACCGGAACTACCAGTTCGCCCCAACTGGTCTGAACTGGTAGAATCCCACCCCTGTAGTTAGGGTAATGAAAGATTTGCAAGAAAAGAAGTAAGCTCAGAGAGCACCAAGGATCCCTCATTTCAACCCTGAGCTACAAATATTCTCCTTTGTTGGTGCTTTTGCTTTAATTGTTAGTCTAAGACTTGGACTAACTGTAGTAGAATAATTCCCTTGAAAAAAATCTATTCTTAAAGGTGCTACATAAAAGATGCCCAAAGAGAGATTTCTGAGATATTGTATTTCTGGAAGTCTGGAAGCCTCTTATTTTCCAACTAACACATTCTATTAAAAGTCATAAGCTTGTGCTTTCTAATAAAAGGTGTTACTGTGGCATTTTCTACAACATACAGCATTTCCAATTTAATTTAATTAATTTAAATTAAGCGCACATTTCAACTCTCTGCAGTAAGCATATTTCTTTAGTGACTCAAAAATCACTCATCCTCACCTTTGATTTGAAAAGCTTTCCTGCTGTGTTAGGTTGCAGCTTCCACCAACACCAGTCAGCAAACTAAAGGAGCTGTTTTAAAGCAGATTCTCTTCTGTAGCAGGCAAGATAACACCCCCAAGCATGTATTGTTTCCTATTCCCAAGAAGGAAAGTTGAATTAAAACCAGCCTTCCTCAAGCTAAAATATTTCCGATGCAATGGACTATCTTGGCCAACTGAATGGAATTAGATGTGACACGGAGTCCAGAATATCTGGAAGGCAAGGAATTGGAAAAGACAATGAATTAGGAACTTCGAGGGGAGAAAAGATCAGTCTGTGTGGATGTGTCAACATTTGACTGCTGCAAACCTGTAGATGGCACTGCTAAATTTTGAAACCGACGAATGTTGCCTCAAGACAAATTCTGCTGTAATCCAGAATTTTCTGCTTCTTTCTAGCATTTTTTCCCACAAGTGCAGGGTCTGCTTTTTTTCTGATCAGTAAGCGTTGACGGCATTTCAAAAGAAATAATCAATGAACTGGAATTTGCAGGATTTCAATAAAGTTGGCTATAGATATGGATACTTGGATATGGGTACCAACTATCAGATGTTCACACCGTATGAACGTCAGTGCCCATAATTTCAATCAATCAATGAATCAGAATAGAGCTGGAAGGGACCTTAGAGATCTTCTAGTCCAACCCCCCTGCTCAAGCAGGAGACTCTATACCATTTCAGACAAGTGGCTGTCCAGTCTCTTCTTAAAGACCTCCAGTGATGGAGCACCCACAAATTCTGAAGGCAACATTAATTGTTCCCACTGGTTAATTATTCCCACTGTTAGGAAGTTTCCCCTAAATTCCAGATTGCTTCTCTCTTATTCTCTCTCCTATGTTTTCCTATTCTCCCATTTCTTCAGGAGGGCAAGCTGTTCCATTGATTAATTGTTCTTTTGACCAAGGGTTCCAATTATTTTTTTTAACAAACAAGCTCCATTATCTGAAAAAAAAATATGAAAAAATAACTTTCGTTCTATTCCATGTTTATGTTCAAACAGAGATAACTCTCACAATTTCTCCCGTTCCTCCTTACAAAGATGGATGGCATGTGCTCTCAATCTCTCTCTCTCTCTCTTTTTTTTGCAGTCCCCAAATATGGATGTTGGAAAAAGACAAAACCTTTCAATTATTTAATTATTCTTCTCATTCTTCCTATTACCTATCTCTTCCCACTTATGACTATAACTGTGGTGCTTATATCTTTACAATTTATATTGTTTTATTTATTTCCTTGTATGATTTGATTGTTTATTAGTAACCTATGACTATTACTAAGTGCTTATGATTCTTGATGGATGTATTTTTATTTTATTTATTCTTATGTACACTGAGACCATATACATACACCAAAACCAAATTCCTTGTGTGTCCAATCACACTTGGCCAATAAAGAATTCTATTCTATTCTCTATTCTACTCTACTCTACTATGCCTTTCAATTGATGACAGGAAATTTGTCTGTAGTTTGAAGAAATGGCTTAGATACAAAGGGACACCAAATCTAACCACTATTCCCTGCCAAGAAAATACCAGGAAAAAAACCAGGAGAATCCCATTGGTGCCCAGGCATAGATTGTCCATTCCAATCAATTTTTTAAGTTCTATTTCTAGACTGTTCAAGTAAATAATAACGGCTTTGCTTTATGGATGTAAGAATTGTGCATACAGATAGTCCTTGACTTAATGACCACAATCGAGCCCCAAAATTTATGTTGTTCAGTGAGACACTTGTCAGGTGAGTTTTGCCCCTTTTTACAATCTTTCTTGCCGTAGTTGTTAAGAATCATTGCTGTTGTTCAGTTACTAACCCAGTTGTTAAGTGAATCTGGCTCTCCCATTGACTTTGCTTGTCAGAAGGTCGCAAAAGCAGATCGTGTGACACACACACCCACAACACACACATACCCAGGACATTGCAACTGTTATAAATATGAGTCAGTTGCCAAGTGTCTGAATTTTGAACGTGTGACCATGGGGATGCCACAACGGTGCGAGTGTGAAAAATGGTCATAAACATGATCTTGTTCGTTGTAACATTGAACAGTCACTAAATAAACTGTTGTAAGTTGAGGACTATCTGTATTTGATGGACAAGAAATACATCACTAGAAAAACAGTTTCACTTTTTTAGTTATTTATTTATTTATTTGTCAAGCAAGTACTAGATACCAGGTATAAGTACAAACATGATTATGACTACATGAAATGGATACGAATAAAAAGTAACATTAGGACAGGGACGGTAGGCACATTGATGCGCTTATGCACACCCCTTACAGACCTCTTAAGAATGGGGTGAGATCAATAGTAGACAGTCTAAGGTTAAAAGTTTTTGGGGTTTGGGGAAGAAACCACAAAGTCAGGTCGTCCATTCCAGGCATTGACCACTCTGTTGCTGAATTTTAATAAATGCATTCTATATCCTCCCACTCCAGAATATAATTTAATTGCTTATCTATTCTAACTAGCAATTGGAAAAAAATCCCTACCATAACCTGATATGACCTAAGGCCATTCTAACACCTGGAAATTGGCATTTCTAGATAGAGCAGCTGTTTCAAGAGTAATCAAAAGGTGACAGTTGGCATACGATCAAAGCCCCACCACATTTGTTTGTGTGACAACGCCATGCACACACAAACAGGGCCTCCAGGCATCAATTCTAGTGCAGCATCCACCATCTGGCATATGTGAAGTACCTGCAGATGTCCAGGGCTGAAGGTTTGCTTCTTATCATAACTTCTGAGAAGATAACTTGCAAATCATGATTAAATAGTTAACTCCCAAATAACTGTTATTCTGGATTTATGACTGTCTTAGCCAGGGGTGGGATTCAAAAATCCCAACAACTGGTTCACCGCCCAGTTGCAGGGTGGGCGGGGCCATGGTGGGTGTGGCTTACCGGAACTCCCAGGAGGGCTGTTTTTCACCTTCCCCAGGGTCTTCTCTTGGGCCTCTGGGAGGATGTAAATGGCCTCCTACGGGCTCTGGAGACCCTCCAGAAGCCAGAAACAGGCCCATTTCCAGACTTCCAGAAGGCCCATTTTTTTGCCCTCCCAGAGCCTTTGCACAGACCCAGCACTACTTACCTGCATCAAAAATGGGCCACGTGGAGACTCCTGGGAGAGAAGGGGCAGGGTGGGCGGGGCCAGCCTGTCATTTCAACTACCAGTTCGGCAAACCAGATGCAAATTTAACATCCGGTTCACTCAAACCAGTCCAAACCAGTAGAATCCCACCCCTGGTCCTAGCTGATGGATTGTTGAAGAGTTCTTTCAATTAGCCCAAGGGTCTGCAACCTTAAATACTCAAAGAGCCATTTGGACCCATTTCTCACAGAAAAGAAAACACTGGGAGCCAATAATTGAACAACCGGTATGACTGGGTGGGCGTGGCCAACTCGACATCACTTACTCCCACCCAGTCATCTCCTGCTCTGGAATATGGAGCGAGTCTCCATCCCCCGCCATCACCCTTACCTTCTCAGGCCAGGCGAGGAGTGATGAGGAGGGGAGGAGAGGGGCCAGCCAGTGGTGGGATCAGCCAACAGGATCCTGCAGCAGAGGGCCAAAAGAGCCGCATGTGGCTCCAGAGCCACAGGTTGAGTTAGCCTAAGAAAGATATTACCTTAACATGAAGTTTTGGTTTTTTTGCTAACATCGATTATTACCACAGCTGGTTCTTTCCTATGTGCATCCACAAGAGAGTCAGTGATGAGATTCATATGAGGACGTAATCGCCCAGATGTCATAATTGTTACATCATTGGGCATGTCAACATTTTGGGCTTCATTGCAGTTTGTTGAAAATGCCATTAAGTGCTATAATTATTTATAAAACCTCCCAGAGTTACAAAGACCAAAACAAGCAAAGTTTTTGTCCTTGACATCAGTTCAGCTTATTTATTTATTTTTTTAAGTTTATCAAGCATTTCAAAATAAATTCAGAATAAAAATATACAATTCCCAAAGCAAGTAGTGAAAATAAGCAATCATGGATGACAAATTAAAAACAAAACACAATTTTTAAAAAAGAATTCAGCTTGTTTGGCCAAAAAAGACTTCTACAAGTGGATGTCGTTAAAATCCTTGCCGTTTCATATACTATAGGTAATGAAGTAACATAGAATGAGGAAATAGTGTGATTTTTTTTTTTGGACTGTAATATTTTTTCCCTTGCACCATACAGCAGTTGCGTTAAAAGACAGATTTCTGTCTCCACTCATGGCACTGTTTTTTTTTCACTCCATAGATCCATGTCCTCACCTTACAATTACAATTAAGCCCAAAATTTCGGTTGTTAAGGGAGACATTTGCCTCATTTTATGACCTTTCTTGCCACGGTTGTTAAGTGAATTCTCTCTCCTGCTTGGGTGTGGGGAGGTTGGACTAGATGACCTACAAGGTGCCTTCTAACTCTGTTAATCTATGGAATCCCCGCAGCTGTTAATTTAGTAACATGGTCATTAAGTGAATCTGGCTTCCCAATGGAGTTTGCTTGTCAGAAGGTCACAAAAGGGGATCATGACACTGCAGTGGTCATAACTATGAGTCAATTGCCAAGCATCCGAATTTTGATCATGTAACCATGGGAATGCTGTAACGGTCATAAGTGTGAAAAATTGTCATAGGTCACTTTATTCATCGATGTTGTAACTTCAAATGGTCAGTAAACGAACTATTGTAAGTTGAGGACTACCTGTAATTCTGATATGCTGTCTCCCTATGTCCAGAGGCATTGTTGGTGTGGTTTTTAGTTCTTTAGCCACTGATTAAGCTGAACTTTCCCAGACATCAACAGCTTCAAAGGGCACCTGTAAAGAAAACTGAAAGAATCATCAAACCTATAGAAAGCCTGGGAATAAAACTTTTTTTAAAATCTTATATAGGCAGTCCTTGACTTACAAAATTTCCTAACAGTGAGGACAATTAACCAGTGGAACTGCTTGCCTCCAGAAGTTGTGGATGCTTCATCACTAGAGGTTTTTAAGAAGAGACTGGACAAATATTTGCTGACATAGTATAGGGCTGTGATGGCGAACATATGGCATGCGTGCCACAGGTGGCATGCAGAGCCATTTGTGCCGGCATGTGAGCTGCAGGCAAACTTATCTCACTGCACATGCGCACACCTCACAGCTGATTTTTTGGCTGGTTTGAGGACTTTTTCGTCCTCCCGGAGACTTGAAAAAAGCCTCTGCATGCTTTGCAGGCCGAATAATAGGCCCATGTCATCACATCCAGAAGTGACGAAACGGGCCTATTATTCATCCTGCAAAGCCTGCAGAGGCTTTTGTCAAGCTTCTGGGAGGACGAAAAAGGCTTCAAACCAGCCAAAAAATCAGCTGTGAGGTACAGTGCAGGTAAGGGGGTGGGGGCATTGCGCGTGCATGCGCAGGGGGCATAGGGGGCACGTGCATTGCCTTCTGGGTGCTGACACACGAGCGCGCAAGCTCAAGCACACATACAATTTTGGGCACAGGAGCCCAAAAAGGTTAGCCACCACTGGTATAGGGTCTCCTGCTGTTCTGACCCAAACCTGTTTCCAAGAGAGCAAACACAAGACAGAGGCAGCAGCACACTCTTTTAATGTTTCATCTATGAATTCTGTTTCTTCACAGATAAAAGGCTGCTCCCAACTAATTAGCTCCAACAAGAAAAAGCCTTGTCAAGTTTTTGCAAGGCTGCCAAAAAAGAACAGATAAGAAATAGTTTACAACACAAGAGTCTTCAAATACCAACTGTAATGTCCACGAGGCTGAGTTTCAAAACATCTTTGCTTCCTGCAAAGAATGTTCCCTTCACAGCTGGCTTTTATCTTCTTGAAGGAGGGGCCATTACCTTGCAGCCTTACTCCCAAGTCACCCGTGCTGTTGTAACTGTTCTTTCCTCCGAGCAATCCTTCATGCATGCGCACTTGGCACAGGCTCCTCGGGAACCTCCTCATCGTTGCTGCCAGCCCCCACAATCTCTGAAGGCAGCAGTCCACTCCCTAATGGTCCTGGCCCCTCATCTGAATCCTCACTCTCCTCAGCTGTCTGCACCTGCTGCCAGCTAACCACAACACTTGCTTGAGTAGGAGGTTGGATTAGAAGACCTCCAAGGTCCTTTCCAACTCTGTTATTCTGTTATCACAACCATAGTTGAGCCTGGAATTACAATCGTAAGTCATGCCAGTCATTAAATGGATCACCCTTTGACCGTGCCCAATTTTACAAACTTTTTTGTAGTGGGTCATTAAGGGAACCCACTATATCTATGGGTGGTTTTTTTTTTTTTGGCAGAAATGGGAAGTAAATGCCAGTTTCCAACAAAAAAAAAAACACTATAAATCATGGCCATGTGACTATAGGATTCTGCAAACAGTTGTAAGTGTGGACCGGTTGCCAAACCCCCAAAATACTATTGTAGGAGCACGAGAGAGGGCAGATTGTCAGATTTTTGAAACTGGGTCATAAAAAACTCTGGGAAAGTCCATCATAATTTTAAACAGTTACTAAGCAACTAGAAAAATTAAGGACTCCCTATAATCTATCCCTAGCTACCAGCACTCACTCCAATACCATAGTCGAGTGAGGTACTATTCATTCATGTGAATGAATATACTATTCATGTGCCAGCAAAGGCATCACGGTGGCAAAATGTAAACCAATAAAGGAGAATTTTTGTAGCTCAGGATTGAAATGAAGGGTCCCTGGTGCTCTTTGAGCTTGGTTCAGGGGTGGTATTTTACCGGTTCAGCCCGGTTCGCTTGAACCGGTAGCTCCAAAGATCATCTGTGAGCAAACTGATTTGCTCCAATGATCAGCTGCTAAGCCTGCCCACCTGCCCCAGCTCTTTTCTGAACTTTATTTCCTGGTTTTGAAACTCAGCTGCTTCACCCGGCACAGCAGATTTCCATGCGTCAGCTGTTTAACACACTGGGAAAGTGCAGAATTGCACGCACAAAAAGCATACCTACCAAGCTACGCCCACAGAACCAGTGGCAAACAAATTTGAATCCCACCACTGGCTTGGTTGTTTTTTTGCAGATGTTTCATTACCCAACTAGGTAACATCATCAGTGCTAGCAAAGGGTGAGGGGGAATATAAACTGAGAGCAAATGCCACTCCTCACTAGCACTGATGATGTTGCCTAGTTTGGGGAATGAAACGCCTGCAAGAAAACAATTAAGCTCAGAGACCACCAAAGTGTAAGCTACAAAAGCTACTTTGCTACTCTGGGCTACAATGCAGTGGTTGGCCTCCTGCCCCTCAAGGCCAGGGGCTTTCAAGTTGTTGAGAGAAGTTCAAATACTGAAATCATAGAAGGCCCAACTTTGCTGAGCAACCAATATCACAGCTCTGGGGTATCAGCGTTCTGAGTAACGCATCCACCAAATGCAGAACTTCGAGGCAAGTAGATTCCTCAAAGAATATGTTTATTGGATACATCACATCAACACAGCCAGTGAAAACCAACTCTAAAAGTTCCCACAGTTTTTAGATTAATTAAAAGAACAAATGGTTCCCTTCCCAAGTGTCACCAGTCACATTGTCCAATGTAAGTAGTTGGCAGGCTGCTTGGTTACTCCTCTCTTCCTTCAACTGCCACCGGTTAGGATGACCTTAGTTCCTACAAGAAAACTTTTTGTTTTGACTGTTAGCCAGTCTATCTACTTCCCCCTCCCTTTCCCCTTTCAGAGTTCGTGGCAAATATGAGGCAGCAAAAGATGGCTTCAGCCAGGTTCACTTCAGAGTTGACATGGGGGCCTTTGCAAAGGTGGCTATGGCTCAACTTCCTCCCACCTCTACAATTCCCAGATTTGGGACCCCGAGACGGTATTCAGCAGGTTCTAACCAGTTCTGGAGAACCGATAGTGGAAATTTTGAGTAGTTCAGAGAACCAGCGAATACAAACTCTGACTGGAGATTTTACAGTATCTTTCCCCTGCCACGCCCACCAAGCCACGCCCCCAGAACTGGTAGTTAAAAAAATTGAATCCCACCACTGTTGGGACCCCTTCAAAGGTGTGGCCTTCATCTCCCACAATTCTAAGCCCATTGCCATGCCAACCGAAGAATTCTGGAAACGCAAGGCCACCTATCTGGAGGTTGCTCAAATAGGAAGAGACTTCTCCCCTTCCTTGGGGAAGGAACTGAACCTCTGTTGATGCTTGCAAAAGGATTATATGGGATGGAGGAGCCCACGACTTCCAGCTTGGGAGAATGCATTTTTAAAAACCATTATTTTGCCTCTGAAGGGTGTATCTGAGAGAAATGACATCCCCAGGTGGATAGTCTTAAAGTTTCTGGACTTTTTTCTAAGGTGATGTTTCTTTAGAGTTCAAATAGATGCGTAAAATGTACTAAGGTACAACCCATCTCTTTTTCACCTTTATTTCAACTCAAAAGCAAGTTGCCCAGGAATTCTGGCTCCATGATCTGGCAACTTTCAGCAGCCATGTGTTAACTAACTATGGACATAAAGAAGAGAGGGTCAATCTATTTCCCAATGCACCAGAAGCCCAGACAAGGAACAATGGTTGGAAACGAATCAAGGAGAAAAGCAACCTAAAATTAAGGAGAAACTTCCTAAGAATGAGAACAATTGGGACAGCTTGCCTTCAGAAGTTGTGGGTGCCTGTGGACATGAAATCACTCAAGACGTTATTGGAGATTGACATGGGTGGAGCAAATGGTGGGGGAACACATTCAATTTAAGCCAGAAATATTTCTCTTAGGAATAATGACAGAAGGTCACAGCAAAGGTATAACATATTTAATAACACATGTATTGACAGCGGCAAGAATGGTTTATGCACAATATTGAAAAAATATACCACCGAAAAGATAGATGGATCTTGACAGACTAGAACACTGGGCTGTATCTAACAAAATTAAATTCAGTGTAGAGAAAAGGAAAGTCCTATATTTAGGCAAGAAAAACCAAAAGTATACATATAGACTGGGTGAAACAAGGCTCAATAGCAGTAACTGTGAGAGGGATCTTGGAGTCTTAGTGGACAACCTGCTAAATATGAGCCAGCCGTGTGCAGCAGCAGCCAAAAAATCCAATGCAATCCTAAATTACATTAATAGAGGGATACAATCGAGATCAAGTGAGGTACTAATATCTCTCTATAAAGCCTTAGAAAGACCACACTTAGAGCACTGCATCCAGTTTTGGTCACCACATTATAAAAAAGATGTTGAGATTCTAGCAAAAGTGCAGAGAAGAACAACCAGGATGATTAGGGGACTGGAGACTAAAATATATGAAGAATGGATACAGGACCTGGGCTTGGCTAATCTAGGAAAGAGAAGGACCAGAGGAGACACGATAGTGGTCTTCCAATATTTGAGGGGCTGCCACAGGGAGGAGGAAGGGGTCAAGCTATTTTCTAAAGCGCCTGTAGGCCAGACAAGGAACAATGGATGGAGAGATTCAATCTGGAAATAAGGAGAAACTTTCTGACAGGGAGAACAGTCAACCCATAGAACACCTTGCCTTCGAAAGTTGTGGGAGCGTCATCACTCTTGAGACCTTCAAGAAGAGATTCTGCCATTTGTCAGAAATGGTGTAGGGTCTCCCACTTGGGCAGGGGGTTGGATTAGATGACCTATAAGGTCCCTTTCAACTCTGATTATCTGTTATCTTTTAAGAGAGATAATAATGAAAATAATGTCTTGTGCAGAATCTGATAGATTAACTTTAATACTGAAAGATAAGCGGGAATCAGAATATTACGATACCTGGAATAAGTTTTACCTGTGGTTGCAAAAAAGAGGGGAAGGTTGGAATAAAAATAGCTAGCAGGATTAGAATCAAAATGTAAACATTGTACCAATAATAGGAATGTTAATGGTTTGGTTATATTTTTGTATGTAGGGCAAAGTAGTGCCAAAACAGTTGCACTGTGCTTGATATTTATAGTTGTAAACAATATATATGTTCAAAAAAACAAAGAAGTTGTGGGTCCTTCATCATGGAGGATTTTAAGAAAAGACTGGACAGGAAGTTGCTTGAGCAGGGGGCTGGACTAGAAGACCTTCGAGGTGCCTTTCAGCTCTATTCTGATTGATTGACTGCTCTCCTCTGATATTTGGATCCCAGTTCACTTGGGTCTCTTTTTCATCCCCTCCTTTCACATCCCTAGTGGTTTCTGAAGGTCTTTCTTTCTTTTTTTTTTTCCTTCCGTCGTTTTTAATCACGCTATAAAGCATTGCACAATGTCTCACGAGTCCAAATGTCATCACTGGATTATACCACAAGCTTTTTATTGGAGGGCTTGCTCAATTGTAGCCCAAATTCTTGATCTCTTTAAGATAGGGGATGGATGCTCGGTTGCCAAAAGAGATTAAAGGAAGAAGGCCAGGGTGCAAAACTCAACAGGAAGGAATAAAGGCACGAAGTAACCTGTAAGCATTTCACAAGCCACCAAGCAAGAGAGCCTCTTGATTACACAACACTGGTCACCAAGCACAAGCTACAGAGTTTGGTATCTCTCTCTCTCTCTCTCTCTGTATGGTATTTAGGTTTCTTCGGGTATCTTCCCACATAATATTTGTGCTTTTATTATAACGACGTTTCGGCAGAATCTCATCTGCCATCCTCAGGCTTGTGTATTGGGTTCTTTTTAATCTTGTGTGTCAGGCTTGGCAGCCGTTTTTTGTTTGAATTTGGTGCTGGCTTTCTGCTTTATTTGAATGGTTTTTTCCCTCATCCTGATTGGCTGGGAGTCTAGGTCTGTTTTTATTGGTCTTCGAGTTGCTGTGTTCTTGATTGGTTGGCAACATTGTGTTTTTGTGCATTGGGGTTTCTTAGTGCAGCTTGGTTTCTTGTGAATGGCCGATAATTATTTATTAGGAAGTTAGGTTTTATTTGGGTAGCTGACTGGGGCGTGTTTGGGCTGGAGGTATTCGGAGGCATCTGTTTATTTATTTATTTATTTATTAATCAGATTTCTATACCGCTCCCTCTCCCAAAAAGGGACTCGGGGCGGTGTACAGCCTACTAAAAAACACACAGAATAAATACAATTTAAAACTAGATTAAATATGCAAATCCGGCTGAATCCCATCCAACTACAAATTCGGACATTTAAAATCCGGGATTAATTAAAGTTTGTGTCCAGGTGCTTGCCTGGATTGTGGTATAGAGATTTTTTTGTTGGTGAGTGCAGGCTTCCAGATGATTGATAGTCTGGTCATCTCTTCTATTCATACTATTAGGTCTTTTATCAATTTCTATGGCTTCTCTGATGATTCTGTAGCCGGGGTTTTCTACAGCAGCTAGGGTTTTGGTGCCATTGAAGTCGATCCTATGACCTGTGGCTTTCATATGTTGGACTAGTGAGGAATCTATCTATTTTTCTATCTATCTATTTATATATCTATAGATATAAATATATAAATAGATATAGATATAATCTATCTATATCTATATATCTCTATCTCGCTATCTCTATCTCTATCTCTCTATCTATCGATCTCTCTGTCTCTGTCTGTCTCTGTCTCTGTCTCTCTCTATATCTATATCTATACCTATACCTATACCTATATCTATATCTATATCTATATCTATATCTATATCTATCTATCTATATCTATATATCTATAGCAGTGGTGGGATTCAAATTTTTTTACTACCGGTTCTGTGGGCGTGGCTTGGTGCATGTGGCATGGCTTGGTGGGTGTGGCTTGGTGCATGTGGCAGGGGAAGAATACTGTAAAATCTGCATTCCCTCCCCACTCCAGGGGTAAGGTTACCACCGGTTCTCTGAACTACTCAAAATTTCCACTACCGGTTCTCCAGAACTGGTCAGAACCTGCTGAATACCACCTCTGATCTATATCTATCTATCGATCTATCTATATACATATATATATATAAAATCTGAAAGAAACAACTGTTGAAATCTAAGCCCTGACATAATTTGACCTCTTGACAAACAGCTCTGAGATTTCACAACATATAGACAGATTTAACCATAGTTTTAATTGGGAAAATGTGACCATCCTAGACCAAAACAAGTCCCCAAGCTGCTGGCATATTTCCTCTTTGCATTGAGTAAACCGGGCCGAAACTAGGCTGGCCCGATCTTTCCTCTTCTCATTGGGTAGACCAGGATCTGACTGCAGGCCGGATCTGACCACATTGCAGACCAGATCCAGCCCGTGCACCTTGAATTTGATTCCCCTGGTCTATGGAGATTCTCAGTCACACAGGTCTTGGTTGACCCAAAGTTGCTTTTTTCAAGAGGCAACTGGACTTTCTTGTTTTTCTTTGAAGATGTTTCACTTCTCATTTAAGAAGCTTGGATGAGAAGTGAGATGTCTTCAAAGAAAAACCCAAAAGTCTAGTTGCCTCTAGTTGCTTTGGAACAGTTCAATCAAAGAATCTCTAAGACCATCCCCAATCAATATTGACAGACGAGCCACTAGATTATAAACTGGCAGCAAACAGCACTCCTTACTAGCATTGATGATGTTATCTAGTTGGGTAATGAAACATCTGCAAGAAAACAAGCATGCTCAGAGAGCACCAAGGACCCCTCAGCTTTGAGATTGCAATACATTTGCTGCTACACTACATGATGGACTGCTGGAAAGAATTGAGAGACCAGGAGAAGAAGAAGCCTTTTGATTTCCTTCATTAGTGTCACAGCTGGATGTCCTTTCAGTCAAATCCAATTCTCTGAATTGCACATACTGTATCTCAACAATGTCTATGGAGATTCTCAGTCATCCAGGTCATGGTTGTCCCAAAGGACAATTGGACTTTATTGTTTAAAACAAACATACACACACAAAAATCCAGTTACCTTTTGAAAAAAAACACCTTTGGAATATCTCACCCCTGTTTCTCTGTTGTGTACCAGGGGCTGTACCAGAAAAGAAGGGATTGACCTCTTCTCCAAAGCTCCAAAGGGTAGGACATGAACTGATGGGTGGAAGCTTGTTCCAATCTAGAAGTAAGGAGAAATTTTCCGACAATGAGAACAATCAACCAGCAGAACGGCTTATCTCCAGAAGTTGTGAGTGCTCCATCACTGGAGGTTTTCCAAAATAGACTGGATAACCATCTGACCAAGATAGTATAAGGTCTCCTGCCTTGAGAAGAAGGGGTTGATTAGAGAAGACCTCTAAGCTCCCTTGGGCCCTGTGATTTTAACCAACTCCAGTCATCAATACTATCATTTGATATTTCCCTTGATGCTCTCTTTTTGCTTGCTTTCATTTTTCCTCCTTTATTCTGCTGACTGCTGCGTTGTTGCAATATTGCACAAGTGAATAAATAGGAACAGGCTACTGTTTTTTTTTTGTTTTTTTTCCTTACCATTCATTATTTTGTAAAGTTCTGTTGTTTTCCTTCTCCAAAGTATATACCCTGGTCACATGTACAGGCATGAGTCTCTGTGATTTCCTTACAGTTTCCTCGCTTCTTTTTCAATCTCTCTTTCTTTGCCCCATAAGCCTATGATAATCCTCAACCATCTCTCTTTGTTGCATCGTTCAGAAAAGCACGGGCCCCTTATTTTGTTTTAATTTTGAAGTCGCCGCTTCCATCTTCCAAGGTACTACACGATGCTAAAGGTTTCTTTGCTTAACCTCAGCTAGGTTTCTTGCTTCATAATTAAGATTAAAAAAAAAAAAACAGCCCCGTTTTGAAAGCAGGCCTTTCATGCAACATGTGCTGGACTCTGAACAAACTGTCACACACTGCTTACTAAATGGCATCCAGAGGTGTCGTAATCTGGCCCCAAATGGCACTTCAAGGTTGCGTTTGTGCCTGACAACAGGGTAGATAGACCAAGGGTAGATAGACCAAGGTGTACATAACTCAGGGGAAAGGGACCTTCTCTGACAGTTCGGTTTTTCTCTCTCATCATCCCTCCTTTAAAATGTCCGTCTCTTATTTTAAAGGAGAAGGGTCATAAGCCACTTTTTCTGTGACTTCAAAGGGTCATTAAACAAATGGTTGTGAGTCAGTCAAGGACTAGCTGCATTGTGGAATTTTTAGCAGCTCTTCCCATGTTCTTGCAGTAATAGGAAGCTAAGCCTGCCTGTAGTTTCCAAGTATCAAGCTTGACTCACAAGAGTCTTTATCTTTATCCTGTTAAACATTCTGAAATATTGCCTTTCCTGTTCAGATAAGGCTCAGTGCAGTAATAACTACCGGAAAGGTAATAGTAACAGATTACACATTAACAGAGTTGGAAGGGACCTTGTAGGTCATCTAATCCAACCCCCTACAGAAGAAGCAGAAGACCCTACACCATTTCTGACAGATGGCAATCCGGTCTATTCTTGAAAGCTTCCAGGGATGAATATCTGGAGGCAAGCTGCTCCATTGGTTGATTGTTCTCACTGTCAGAAAATTTCTCCTTATTTCCAGGTTGAATCTTTCTTTGGTCAGTTTCCATCCATTATTCCTTATCTGGCCTTCAGATGCCTTGGAAAACAGGTTGACCCCATTCCTCTCTGTGGCAGCCCCTCAAATATGGGAAGACTGCTATCCTATCTCCCCTGGTCCTTCTCTTCATTAGACTAACCATGCCCAGTTCCTGTAACTGTTCTTTATATGTTTTAATCTCCAGTGCCCGAATCATCCTTGTTGCTCTTCTCTGCACTTTTTCTATAGTCTCAACATCTTTTTTATAGTGTGGTGACCAAAACTGGATGCAATACTCTAGATGTGGTCTTACTCAGGCTTTATAGAATGGTATTAGTACCTCACTCGATTTTGATTGTATCCTTCTGTTTATGCAATTCAGGATTGCATTGCAATTAGGAAAAAGAGCATGAAAAAATAATTCTTTAAGGGGCAAATAAATATTCACTCAATGTCCTGATCCCAATTTGAATGAAGTCTCCAAAACCATCTACTCAGTTTTATGTCGGGATATCTTCAGAAGGTTTAATTTCAGAAGCTACTTTGGTCAAAGAGGTAGACACTTTTAACTTCATTTCATACGTCTTTGTCAAGACGGGGGTGTGATGGCACAGCGGCTTAATGATGCTGGAACCGCCGTCGGGAAATAGTCTGTGCTTCAGTGGTTCGAGCTCAGCTCCGTGAGGCAGATTGAGCTCCTGCACCTCTCTCTCCAGCTCCTGCCCACCCAAAAACATACAATATTTCAAATAGATAAATGGGTACCACTTCGGTGGGGGGGAAAAAAACCTAGATGCATTAGTGTGTGTGGAAAGCGAAAACTAGTCCTGGACTTGGCCACACATGAAGCAACGCAACATGAGGTGAGGTGAGCAAGACTGGTGGAGGAGCCAGGAAACAGCCACCAAGCCGAGCGAGAACCACTAATCAGCTGGTGTGAGCTAGTTGGCCCCTTGCAATGCAATGAATGCTAGTTCATTCTGTTTGCAAGTCCTGAACAGAATGAACTAGCAAATTAAGCTGTTGGGATTGCATTGTGTCTAGCATTGGGATAACCTCATGCAATTTCCCTGACATTCCCTTAACCATATGCTAAGGAAAAAATAAATAAAAAACGAACAAATATTAAGGAAGGAAGGAAGCAAGCAAGTAAGTAAGTAGGCAGGCAGGCAGGCAAGCAAATAAGTAAAAAAAGATTATAAAAAAGATGTTGAGACTCTGGAAAGAGTGCAACAAACAATCAAGACGATTAGGGGATGGAAGCTAAAACATACAAAGAATCAGTGGTAGTATGCTACCGGTTTGGCCCAGTTCACCTGAACCGGTAGTAAAAAAAAAAAAAAGCCGCTGATGATTAGTTGAGAGGAGGAAAAAAAAGCCTCCATGATCAGCTGAGAGGAGAAAGAAGAGAAAAACGCAGGATCAGCCCTCTGTGCACTTTTCTCTTCTTTATCCTCTCAGCTGATTGGCACTGCAGGCCTCAGCTGGTGTGTGGAAAGCTGTGCGCATGCCAGAAGTGGTATTCAACAGGTTCTGACCAGTTCTGGAGAACCGATTGCAGAAATTTTGAGTAATTCGGAGAACCGGCAAATCCCACCTCTGACTGGAGATTTTACAGTATCCTTCCCCTGCCACGCCCACCAAGCCATGCCCACCAAGCCACGCCCACGGAACCGATAGTAAAAAAAATTGAATCCCACCACTGGCGCATGCATTAGGTTCATATGCGATCACCTAACCGGTGATGAAACAGGTAGGATCCCACTGCTGCAAAAAATGGTTGCAGAAATTGGATATATGTCTAATCTAGTGAAAAAAAGCACAGGGGGAAACATAATACAGTGTTCCAGTATCTCAGGGGCTGCCACAAAGAAGAGGTATTCTCCAAAGCACCTGAATGCAAGACAAGAAGCAATGGATGGAAACTAATCAAGGAGAGAAGCAACCTAAAACTAAAGAGAAGTTTTCTAACAGTGAGAACAGTTAACCCCCAGATAGATTAGTAATTTTATAGGAATGCATCAGGCAGGCTTTTATCCTATTGTAGAAGTCGAGTCTGATTAACACCCCAAAATGTTGCAACGATACCACAAAAGTGTATTGCTTACACCCTCAGGCTCATGCGCAATCCTTCAAAGGCTTGGAAACAAAACAAAACAAAATTATAAAATAGAGAAGGGATTCCCTGGTTGTGTCTCATCTAAGTAATAATCAGGACTAACTTCCCAGCCCAGACATGGTTGGCCAGATATACCCTCTAGTCTCTGGGGCTTCAAACTTGGCAAGTTTAAGACTTGTGGACATCAACTCCCAGAATTCCTGAGCTAACATGACTTGGAGGAGGAATTCTGGGAGTTGAAGTCCACAAGTCTTAACGCTGTCAAGTTTGAAGACCCCTGATCTAGTTTAATGAAAAGAAGTACTGGGGTGACATGATAGCAGTGTTCCAATATCTAAGGGGCTGCCACAAAGAAGAGGGGATCAACTGTTTTTCAAAGCACCAGAAGGCAGGACAAGAAGACAGGGCCTTGGTGGTGCAGGCTGTTAATCATCTAGCACTTAGTGCAAGTTGCCTGCAATTAGTGCAGGCTTGAATCCCACCAGGCTCAAGGTTGATTCAGCCTTCCATACTCTCAGGGTAGGTAAATTGAGGACCCAAGATTGTTGGGGGGCAATAAGCTGACTTTGTAAAAATGCCGCTTGAGGGGCAAAAAAAGCCCTAGTAATAAGCAGGCATATACAATGGAATGAAGGCTATTGCCGAGCACTTAGCATGGTGCTCCATAGACTGTAAGCCACCCTGAGTCTCCGGAGAAGGGCGGCATATAAATAAAATTAAAAAAGAAGAAGAAGAAGAAGCAATGGGTGGAAACTAATCAAAGAGAGAAGCAACCTAAAACAAAGGAGAAATTTCCTAACAAAGAGAAGCGTTAATCAGTGGAATGGCTTGCCTCCAGAAGTTGTGGAAGCTCCATCACTGGAGACTATTAAGAACAGACTGGACTGCCACTTGTCTGGAATGGCACAGGATTTCCAACTTGACCAGGGTTTGGACTAGAAGTCCTCTGAGGCCCCTTCCAAATTTGTTATTCTGTTAATTCTGTTAAAAGTTGGTTCTCTTCAATGTAGGGATGGAGAGAAATGGAGAAACAGCTGGATTTTACCCTCCTCCCTTCCCCCCTTTTGCAGGTGATCTCATCTACAGAAACGCCTGCAAAGGGCAAAGTGTTGAGGGAAAGAGCTACTTGAATCTCTCCCCCTAAAACAGTGGTTTCAAGTTCTCAGCCATTATCCTGAATTGCAATAAAAATAGCTCTTATGCAATCCAGGAGCTGATTCTGAAATTCTGACATTATTGGGTCTTTCCCTCTTAGTCACCCTTATGTCAACTCATTTCCAAGTTGCCAGGAGAACTTGGTGTAGAAATAGCCTAAACCTGAAAGAGGAACCAAAGGAGGGAATTGGGAAACCCGCTTTGAATGGGTCATTGTTTCTGTGCAATAAGCAGATGAGGAAAGTTTACAACAGCTGCCACCTTCTCTGTAAGAAGTGAAATATGCCAGCTCAACAAAATGAGAAAAAAGGAAAAGAAAGAGGAGGACAGTCTTTGCATTGTTTCAGATTTCCAGATGGAGGAAGAACGGGTGATCTTTGGGCTTGGGTAGCAGAATGGTGGTGGCAGGGGTGAGATGCAAAAATCCCAGCAACCGGCTCACTGCCCAGTTGCTGGGTGGGCGTGGCCATGATGGGAGGGCCATTTTTTTTTTTGCCTTCCCAAGGGTTCAGAGGCTTCCTCAGGCCTCTGGGAGGGCGAAAATGGCCTGCCCTGCGCTCTGGAGGCCCTCCAAAAGCCGGTAATAGGCCCGTTTCTGGATTTCCAAAAGGCCCATTTTTTTCCCCTCCAGAGCCTCCGCGCAGACTTTGCATCGAAAATGGGCTGTGTGGAGACTTATGGCACAGACGGGGAGGGGTGGGCGGGGCCAGCCAGTCTGTTCAAATACCGTTTCAACAAACCAGATTCAAATTTAACATCCGGTTCGCCCAAACCAGTCCGAACCGGTAGAATCCCACCTCTGGATGGTGGTCATGGTTTTGCTTTCTTTTTGTTTTATTTATGACTCTGTGAGGAGATGTGGTATGTAACCCTTTGAGCATTAGGACTAATGAGAGTCTTCAGAAATGGAAGACATCCGTCACTTTGGAAGGCTTTATGGTTCTGGAAGTTCTCTACATCACCGGTGTCAAACTCGATGTCATTGAGGGCCACATCAGGGTTGTATTTGACCTCAGGGGCCGGGGTGGGTGTAACCAGGGTGGGTGTGTGGACAGATTGATTTCACTCAAGTCAGGGGCGCCTGTGGCGGTCTGAGTGTTCTGCCAGTGAAAACGGGCTCCCGAGCTCCATTTTTGGCTGCAACGGCCTCCTGCAGCCCTCTGCCAGTGAAAATGGAGCCCAGACGGGGCACACGCAGCCCCCCCCCACAAGCTCCATTTTTACTGACAGAGGGCTGCAGGAGACTGTCATGGCCAAAAACTGAGCCTGGGAGGGCCACATGCGGCCCTCCCGAGCTCTGTTTTCACTGGCAGAGTCACCACAGGCTGGTCCTTCATTGATTCCAGAGCAGCCCCCACGGGATCTAAGCACCCCATGGGCCACATCCAGCTTGCAGGCCTTGAGTTTGATACCCCTGCTCTAGATTCTCTCGATTGTCACTTCTAGGACCTGAGTAGAAGACACCACATGGCACTACTCTAAATCACTGTACATGGTTTTTGACATATGACCACAACTGAACCCGATATTTCTGTTTTGACATTTGTTAAGTGAGTCTTGTCCCATTTTATGACCTGTCTTGCCCTAGTTGTTCAGTAAATCACTGCAGTTGTTAAGTTAGTAACACGGTGGTTAAGGGAAACTAACTTTCCCATTGAGTTTGCTTGTCACAAGGTGGCCAAAGGGACTTTGGGACACTGCAACTGTCATAAATATGAGTCAGTTGCCAAGCACCTGAATTTTAATCATGTAAACATGAGGATGCTGCAACAGTCTTTTCAGTGTGGAAAACCGCCATAAGTCACTTTTTTCAGTTCAGTGCCTGTGGTAACTTTGAACTGTCACTACACAACATGTTGTAAGTTGAGAATTACCTGTACTACCAGTTCATGATCTAGCTTATTATGGAGCCTCAGTGGCACAGTGGTTAGAGTGCAGTACTGCAAGCTACTCCTACTGCAATTTGGCAGATTGAATCCCACCAGGCTCAAGGTTAATTCGGCATTCCATCCTTCCGAGGTGGATAAAATGAGGACCCAGATTGTTGGGGACAATAAGCTGACTCAGTAATCAACCTCACATATAACTTATAATATATGTTTTTATGCAAACTTTTAAGCCGCCTTATGCCTTTTTATACGCTTTGTCCAGGGGTGGGATTCTATCAGTTCGCACCTATTCGCTAGAACCGGTTGTTAATATCTTAAGCAGTTCGGAGAACTGGTTATTAGAAGGAATTACTGGCCTAATCCTGTAAGGAAGGCAGGAAGGAAACATTCTGGTGTTGCTTACAGAAACTGCGTCTCCATTAACCCCTATTACATTCTTGGCAGGACTAGACTTCCTGTCTCTGGAACCTCTCTGGAGTTTTTTCCCCTCCTTTGCTAGTACTTTGCATGTGTGGAGTGACCATTCAAAGTTACAATGGCACTGAAAAAAGTGACTTATGACCATTTTTCACACTTATGACTGTTGTAGCATCCCCACAGTCATGAGAGGCCAGCAAGGAGATGCGTGCCTCAATGTGAATGATGTTGAGTTGATCATGCCCAGCCAGTCACATGACCAAGCCACGCCCACCAACTAAGCCACGCCCACAGAACCGGTTGTTAAAAAAATTGAATCCCACTCCTGCCTTTGTCTTTATTAACTGTATTCTTCATCGGTACTATATGTTGACGTGTAACTGTAATAAAGATTGGTTTGATTATATTTGATGTCAGATGAAGTCTCCAGATTTCAATGGAAAATATGTTTGTCTGTTTTGCCAAATACCAGGGAGCAATTGGCTCTTTTGGACCCAGAAACAATGAACATTCCAATAAATAAAGAGATAAATAAATTAAGCTTTATTATTCACTAAAAGCATAACATAAAACATTCAAAACATTCTCAAAGATCCATCTCATCCTGGGGACTCTTTTTTTTAATTATTACCATCTGGCAGATGGTACAGGATAATAAAAACAAGGACAAATAGGCTGAAAAACAGCTTCTATCCCAGGGCTCTGTTGAATTCTACTGTATGGTGCAATATTATTGCAATGTTAAGGGTTTTCAATTCAATGTGTGGAGTGTGAAGGATGTGTGTTTGTGTTTATTTTCATGGTCATGATGTGCACTGATGATTGTGTTTGATTTCATTGTATGAGGTACAGTGACAATAAAGTAAACTAAAAATAAAGAAAACAAGTACCAAAGAAGATAATAATCAAATCTGTTCGAAGCTGCCAGGAGCATCTTAATAACTACATCAGAAATACCCCAAGGATGCCCAATTTTCACAATGCCTAGTGTAAGTTCCAGGCAGAAGCTCCCCACAAAACACAAAAACAATGCAAGTTTGCGTTTTTGACAACTTGGTCCTGCTATGGTCAAAAGACTGAAAGAGCTGCTCTTGACGTGCTTCCAAAATAGGAATCGAAAGTCTGAGACTTTCACAGTGAGAAAAAGCTTTGAAACGCATGAATATTTCTCCCCTTCTCTTTTATTCAGTAAACAAGAATGAAAAACCAGCAGGCCAGCTCAGAATGATCTCTAAACCTCTGGAATCAGAGGTGGGTATTCAGCAGGTTCTGACCAGCTCTGGAGAACCGGTAGTGGAAATTTTGAGTAGTTCAGTGAACCGGCAAATACTACCTCTGACTGGCCCCTGCCTCCATCTATTCTCTGCCTTCTGAGTCCCAGTTGATTGGCTGGGTCTTCTTTTGTTGCTCTGCACAGGAGAATGGAGCTGGAAAGCAGGTTCGTGGGGTGGGGAGGGAATAGGGATTTTGCAGTATCCTTTCTCCTGCCATGCCCACCAAGCCACGCCCACAGAACTGGTCGTTAAAAAAAATTGAACCCCACCACTGTCTAGAATATTCTTAATATGAAGGGGAAATCAAAATATGTCATTAAATCCCCCGAAAATAACAATGGTCTTCTACATTACTACCACGCCTGAGGCTCCTTATTGTCTTATTATCCAAGAGGAAGAGAGAATATTACAGATAGTCCTCGACTTACAACAGTTTGTTTAGTGATCATTCCAACATCACTGGGAAAAAATTACTTATGTCCGTTTTTCACTGTTACGACCTATGCAGCATCCCCATCGTCATGTGATTTATATCTGGGTGCTTGACAACCAATTCACATTTATGACGGTTGCTGTGTCCCGTGATCCACTTTTGCAACCTTCCGACAAGCAGAGTCCATTGGGAAGCCAGATTCACTTCACAACCAGGTTACTGACTTCTCCACTGCAGAGATTCACTTAACAACCATGGCAACGTCTATAAAGTGGTTGAGAAAATGTAATGCAGAATCTGACCAAAAAAAAGTATATATATTTATGTATAAATATTTTTGTATGTGTGTGTTTTATATAGTAATTAGTAAAATATTTGTATGTGTGTGTTTTATATAGTAATTAGGGAGATGATATCAAGATAGATTGAAGGTTGCTGGCCCAAATTAATAATTAGAGGGGACAATTTTGAATTAATAAACTAAGGATTGATAAAATTGCAAATACGACAGATAAAGGTAATTTGGGAAATGAATATAGAAATGAGATGAGAATTTCAAATAGCATTGTAAAATAAGAAACGAGAATACTCTAATGAATGAAATAAGTTATAATATGAATTGGAATTGGATAAATTTAATACTTAATATTAATAAGGTTAATGTGATATGAAATTGAACAAACAAAATGAATAAGCAATCATGTTTGTATTGCATTGAAACCTGGAACCATGCTGCTTGCCAAATGAGATTTTCCTCCTTCAAAATTGAGGAGGAAATTGAATAATGAAATTATTAGTTATGTGTAATTGATATGGTGGTTGGCATTAGGAGAGAGTATTGCAATGTTGAAAATAAGTAAGGAAGGATTTTGAGTTAATATGAATGTGGATATTAAGAGATTATTAAGCTTGCTTATACTAAAATGTATGATATATGGATGCCACACAGTTAATGTATTGTTGTGTGTGTGTAGATTGAAATAAAAAACTTTTAAAAAAAAAATAATAACCGTGGCAAGAAAGGTCGTAAAATGGGGCAAAACTCACTTCACAAATGTCTCACATGACACCAGAAATTTTGGGCTCAGTTGTGGTCGTAAGTCGAGGACTCCCTTGCCTAGGATAGTGAAATGCTTATTAGTCCATAAGGAGAAAGAACCTGATGTTGGCCGTGCTAGCTGGGAATACATTACGAATGTACTTGGAGGAGTCTACGAAAAGGGAAAAAAAACCCAAGATTTTTCTGGAAAAGTTGAGTTTGAGGATAGATGCGTCCACAAGAGACAAGACATCAACAGTTCTGGATAAGAATTAAAAGCATAAGGGACTGTTGGAAGAAATGTCCTTCTGGGTTCAGTTCCAAGTGGGGAAGAAAGACACTGGAAAGAGGGAGACTGCTTGGAAAGATGGTTTATTGATGAATAGGATAGGAGCAGGGAAAAAAAGGGGAAGAGATGCTGAGAGTCCCGGGGTTTTATGCCCTCTGTTGAGATTTGAATTTGAACTTGTATTCTGATTGGTTGTCAGACTCCCATGGGACCACGTGGGAGCAACTCTGTAGGCTGTCTTCAGTCCCAGGCTTGGTTGAGCCTTGTTGGATGAAGATGTAATGGAAGGGTTTTGGGCAATTCCTGTTATGGCTTTACCTGGAGTCAGGGGATTGGGATTCAAATTTTTTAACAACCAGTTCTGTGGGCATGGCTTAGTTGGTGGGTGTGGCTTGGTGATCATGTGACTGGGTGGACGTAGCTTGGTGGTCATGTTATTGGCTGGGCGTGGCCAACTCAATATCACTCACATCAAGGCACACATCTCCTCACCTGGCCTCTCATGATTGTGGGGATGCTGCAACAGTCGTAACCGTGAAAAACAGTCATAAGTCACTTTTTTCCGTACCATTGTAACTTTGAATGGTCACTCCACACAAGCAAAGTACCAGCAAAGGACGAGGAAAAAAGAAACTCCAGAGACGTTCCTGAGACAGGAAGTCTAGTCCTGCCAAGAATGTAATAAGGGTTAACGGAGAGGCAGTTTCTGTAAGCAACACCAGAATGTTTCCTTCCTGCATTCCTTACAGGATTAGGCCAGTAATTCCTTCTAACAACCGGTTCTCTGAACTGCTTAAGATGTTAACAACCGGTTCTAGCGAATAGGTGCGAACTGGTAGAATCCCACCCCTACCTGAAGTAGATCTTTGTTATGTAAAATAGACCAGCCCAGGCCAGAGTAATGGTCCATTAGCAAAAGGGAAGGGGGGGCTGAGTTTCTGCCTCTCTGAGTTTCTACTTTTCTTTTTAGGGGAAATATTCTGCCTTTTTAGTATATCCTAAAATATTTCATTTTCCTAGGAAAGGGGTGGGTTATAACTTCCAGCAGACTTTAAAAGACAGAGGGCAACACCACACGAGGGAGGAAGAGAACTTCAGATGAGTGAAGGAAATGGAAGGGGGAAGATTCCTAAGGAAGCACCATTCAAATATTAGCCCTTGTTCTTCCCAAAACATGGCTGAAAATTTCAACAATTGAACATGGAATATGACAATACCATTCATGTGCCCATGGATCACACTGGTGTACACTATACAAGTGATCAAAAATGATAAGTACTGTGGAGTTATAGCCTCTATTATCTTCTACATAACAAGAATGGTCACTGCTGGTAAACTGTCTTATGGTACTCTGGAAACTCCCTAAAAGTTTTCATAGGTTTGACCGCATCAGCATAAAATTTGGATTTTGGCTCCAAAGATAATCTGAGAAGATCTTGGTAGCAAAATGACTGGAAATTAGAATCCCCGGAAAGATTTGTAATTTTGCACGACTGCATCAGGCAAGTGTTATATCTGGGTCTGATGAACACCCCAAAAGGTTGCAACTATATCACAAAAGTGTATTGCTTGCAACCTCAGGCTCATGTGCAATCCCTCAAAGGCTTGAAAAGAAAAGAAAAAGTTAAATAGAGAAGGGATTCCCTGGTTGTGTCTCATCTAAGTAATAATCAGGACTAACTTCCCAGCCCAGACATGGTTGGTCAGAGAAGAGCAACCAGGATGATTAGGGAACTGAAAGCTAAAATATATGAACAATGGTTGCAGGAACTGGCTATGTCTGGTCTAAGGAAAAGGACTAGGGGTGACATGATAGCAGTGTTCCAATATCTAAGGGGCTGCCACAAAAAAGGAGGAGACCACCTTATTCTCCAAAGCCCCTGAAGGCAGGACAAGAAGCAATGGGTGGAAACTAATCAAGGAGAGAAGCAACCTAGAACTAAGGAGAAATTTCCTGTTAGTTAGAACAATTAATCAGTGGAATGACTTGCCTCCAGAAGTTGTGGGTGCTCCAGCACTGGCAGTTTTAGAGAAGAGATTGAACAAACATTTGTCTGAAACGTGCAATCCCTCAAAGGCTTATAATAGCAGGGGTTTGGACTTTCAGAAGACCTCCCTTCCAACTCTGTTATTCTGTTAATCCATTCTGAATTAATTCAATGACTTTACAAACTTTTTATTACCTTTGGTGGATATATAAGACGACTAAACAAGTTTTGGGATCAAATATGCATTTTGATTCAGAAAATTTGAAAAATGGGTGTAAAATTGAAAACCGAAAAGAAAAAAAAAAACGTTTAGGAATGGTAGACAAATAGGGAGGAATAAAACATATGGGATTTGTTTATATAAATGACATCAGCTGCAAGATTGTTATGTGCACAATGATGGAAAGAGGTAGATACCAAGGAAGGAAGACTGGATTTTGACAGTAATGGAATTGGCTGAGTTGGTAAAATTGACTGCTTTGGTTAGAGACAACAATTTGACTAAATTTCTTGCAGCTTAGAGACTCCTGTTAGATTTCCTACAGGAAAAGGAGAAAAGTGAAGTTTTGACTTTGGGATTTGAGAATTAAAAATGATTTGGTCAGAGAACTATTGTTAAATATATGTTTTGGTTTATAATTCATAAACTATATTTAAACTAAAGATAAAGGTTTCCCCTATCCAATGAAGTCCAACTTTATCATCTCCATTTCTTAGCTGAGGAAGCCAGAATTGTCTGAAGACACCTCTATGGTCACGTGGCCAGCATGATTATATACCGAGGCACATGGAATGCTGTTATCTTCCCATGAAAGTGGTACCTATTTATCTACTCACATTTGCATGCTTTTGAACTGTTAGATGGGCAGGAGCTGTGATAAGTAACAGGAGCTCGTCCCACCGGGCAGTGCTCAGGTATCAAACCCAGTCTGCCTCAGTTTTCCAATGGACAAGCTCAGTGTCTTTAATGGCTGAGCCACTGTGCCTCCATATTTAAATTAAGAGTGCAAAAAGAATAAGCTTGGTTGAACTGAAAATTTTAGCCTAGATTAGTGTGAGCCCAGCTAGTCTGTCTCGCTGGAACTTCAGTGCTGCATGTTCTCATCAAAAGTATTGCCAGTCCCATGATCAAGGGGTAGGGGCGGGGCTGAGAAGTAGAACAATGATCTGATGTTCCACTCAAAACCAGTTACCTGCCACTCACCCACCTTTTCCCTGTTTTCACTCCATCCCAGCTTCTTTGATACAGAATACCACTTTAGGGGTCTGACAATTCACCACAGCCAGCTCACTATGAGAAGGGGGTCAAGCTATTCTCCAAAGCACCTGAAGGCCAGACAAGGAACAATGGATGGAAACTGAACGAGGAGAGATTCAACCTGGAAATAAGGAGAAATTTTCTGACTGTGGCAGTGATCAACCAAGGGAACAGCTTGCTTTCAGAAGTTGTAAGAGTTCCATCATTGGAAGCTTTTAAGAAGAGACTGGACTGCCATCTTTTAAAAATGGTGTAGCGTCTCCTCAGGGGTGGGATTCAAATTTTTTAACAACCAGTTCTGTGGGCATGGCTTAGTTGGTGGGCGTGGCTTGGTGGTCATGTGACTGGATGGACGTGGCTTGGTGGTGATGTTATTGGCTGGGCATGGCCAACTCAATATCACTCACATCGAGGCACGCATCTCCTCACCTGGCCTCTCATGACTGTGGGGATGCTGCAACAGTCGTAAGTGTGAAAAACAGTCATAAGTCACTTTTTTCAGTGCCATTGTAACTTTGAATGGTCCCTCCACACAAGTAAAGTACCAGCAAAGGAGGAAAAAAAGAAACTCCAGTGATGTTCCTGAGACAGGAAGTCTAGTCCTGCCAAGAATGTAATAAGGGTTACTAGAGAGGCAGTTTCTATAAGCAACACCAGAATGTTTCCTTCCTGCATTCCTTACAGGATTAGGCCAGTAATTTCTTCTAACAACCAGTTCTCCGAACTACTTAAAATGTTAACAACCGGTTCTTGTGAATAGGTGCCAACTGGTAGAATCCCACCCCTGGGTCTCCTGCTTGGGGGCTGGACTAGATGATCTACAAGTCTCCTTCCAACTCTGTTAATCATCTGTTAAACCAACCTGCCACAGCCAACCTGCCACAGCCAACTTGTCATGGCCAATTCACTGCAAGACAACTCGCTACAGCCATCTCGCTAGAGAACAAGTCTCTGCAGGACAAGAATTACACTAATATTGAAGATATGGTAGAATAGAATCATTAAAGAAAGGATGCAAAAGGGAGAAGAAAATGAAATGTGAACGGCAAAAATTTAAATATTTTTTTTTTATTTTAAATAAATAAATAGAATTGCTAAACTGTCCTGCAATGAGTGGTCTTGTCTGGGGCAAGTTGTCCCATTCCTCCACTGTAGGGCATCTCCCATCAAGCTCAGTGTATTCTTATGCCAAGCACACATTTCTTTGGAAAGTACAGAATGGAATTCAATGTTGTCCTACTAGCAAGAGTTGCCTTGAGAACAGCCGTGGTTTTCACCATTCAGGAAGGTGTAGGAGCGAGGGGGATTTTCTGAAGTACACAGAACACAGTTTCTTTTGATACAGAATGGGACAGCCCCGTGCTCCTTCCTCCTTTTTATTTGCAGTAACTCCAACAAGTAAAGTTTTCAGTGGCTGCTGCTTTTTCTTCTGACCCAACCCAGCCCAATTCAGCAAACAACCCAACTTTACTTCATACAGGTAATCCTTGACTTACAACCATTCATTTAGGGACCGCTTGAATTTATAACAGCACTGAAAAAAAGTGACTTAGGACCATTTTTCTTACTTATGACCATATCAGCATCGCCAAGGTCACATGATCAAAATTCAAAAGCTTGGCAACTGACTTGTATTGATGATGGTTGCATCTTTTGTGACCTCCTGACAAGCGAAATCAATGAGGAAGCCAGATTCATCTAACTTAACCACTGCAGGGATTCACTGAACAGCTATGGCAAGACAGATGATAAAATGGGGTAAAACCAGAGGTGGTATTCGGCAGGTTCTGACCAGTTCTGGAGAACTGGTAGCGGAAATTTTGAATAGTTCAGAGAACTGGCAAATACCATCTCTGACTGGCCCCGCCCCCATCTATTCTCTGCCTCCTGAGTCACAGGTGATTGGCTGGGTCTTCTTTGGTTGCCGTGCACAGGAGAACGGAGCTGGAAAGCAGGTTAGTGGGGTGGGGAGGGAATGGAGAATTTACAATATCCTTCCCCTGCCATGCCTACCAAGCCACACCATGCCCGCCAAGCCTTGCCCACAGAACCAGTAGTAAAAAATTTTGAATTCCACTACTGGGCAAAACTCACCTAACAAATGTCTAGCTTGGCAACAGAAATTTTGGGTTCAATTGTGGTCATATGTTGAGGACTATGTACGGTGATTTTGTGTAGTGCCATGGGGTATCTTCTACTCAGGTCCAGAAAGCAGAGGTCTCCAACCTTGACAACTTTAAGACTCGTGGACTTCAACTCCCAGAATTCCTCAACCAGTATTGCTGGCTGAGGAATTCTGGGAGTTGAAGTCCACAACTCTTAAAATTGTCAAGGTTGGAGACCCCTAATCTAGAGCAATTCCACAACTACAAGCATTCCAAAGTGATGCATGTCTTCCATTTCTGAAGACTCTCAACAACCCTAATGCTCAAAGAGTTGCCTACCATAACCCTTCTTGGAATCATAAAAAAAAAAAACAATGCAAGATCACTCATTCTTCCTTCATCTGGAAATCTGGAACAATGCAAAGACTGTCTTCCCCTTTTTTTTCCTTTTTCTCTTTTTGTTAAGTTGGTATCTTTCACTTCTTACAGAGAAGGTGGCAGCTGTTGTAAACTTTCCTCATCCGCTACTTGCACCCAAATGATGACCCACTCAGAGACCTTCTGACAAGCAAAGTCAATGGGGAAGCCAGATTCACTCAGCTTCACTGTTACTGGCTTAACAATTGCAGCGTTTCACTTAACAACATTGTCAAGAGAGGTTATAAAATGGGGCAAAAGTCCCTTAACAACTGTCTTGCTTAGCAATAGAAATTTTCGGCTCAATTGTGCTGTATCTGAGGAGAAGCTGGGAAACTTAAAAACATTCATGGAAAAGCAGCCACTTTGTTAGATGGGATTGGGAACATTTTTTTTTCTTAAACATATTCATTCCATTCTCATAATCATGACTATTGCCACTATTGTTAAGCAATAATGATCAAATGGGGCTTCTAAAAGCACTTGGTGACTGTCTCTGGTTGAGAACTGAGACTGAAAACTAGAAAAATCCAAAACAGTTGCCTTCTTCAGGTTAAGCTTGATTCCTCTTGACTTCATCAACACACTCACCACCGCTTTAAACTCCAATATAAAATGAGGACATGAAAGGTGTAAAATATTGCCAGATAACTGTGGAAACAGCCACTATTATTTGAAAGGACATACTGGGAAACTTTTATTTTTAAAAAAACACCCAGGAAAATGAGATCAAAGAACTCAGATGGGTTAGTTTATGACCAGCTAGATGTGGACTTTACCTGTGGCTCCTAGGATTGGCATAGGTATTGTTTTGCAATTTCACAACAGGGTAATGAATCACCTAGAGATGTAGAGTTTGTTCTTCACATGCCTTCTGCTAGGTTATCCATTTCCTGATCCTGCAGTTTTCACTGTGCTGTGCCAGAGAAATCCAGAATAATGAATGTTTTACCCAAAACACAACTGCTTTCAGAGAAAAGGTTATCTGGTTCAATATATAAATATATCTCTCCCTCTCTTTCTCTCTCTCTCTCCCCCTCCCTCCCCTTTTCTCTCTTTTCTCTCTTTTTCTCCCTCCCTCTCTCTCTCTCTCCTTCCTCTCTCTCTCTCTCCTCTCTCTCTCCCCCCCTCCCTCCTTCCCTCTCTCTCTCTCTCTTGCACACCCTCTCAGCCACACTTTTATTGCAGATTTCTCTCTCCACATATCAGTAGCACTATTTTGGATCTTAATATTGGGTGTATATTAGATCTTAAGAGTGCAGAAAAGAGCAACAAAAATGATTAGGGGGGTGGTGACTAAAACATATGAAGAACAGGTGCAGGAGTTGGGTATGTCTAGTTTAGAGCAGAGGACTAGAGGTGCCATGATGGCAGTCTTTTAATATTTGAAGGGCTTCTAGAAAAAAGAAGGGGGTCAACCTATTTTCCAAAGTGCCTGAAGGCAAGACAAGAAACAATGGATGGAATCTAATCAAGGAGAGAAGCAACTCTAAAACTAAAGAGAAACTTCCTAAAATGAGAAAAATGAACCAGTGGAACAGCTTGCCTTCAAAAGATATGGGTGCTCCATCACTGGTGGCTTTTAAGAAGAGATTGAACAGCCATTTGTCTGAAATGATATAGGGTCTCCTGCTTGAACGAGGGGTTGGATTAGAAGACCTCCAAGGTCCCTTCCAACTCTGTTGTTCTTTTCTGTTCTGTTAGATTACTCAATCATACCTCAACATGCAACTGTATACATAAGGCTTGAATTGTGCCAGGAGTCACCAGAGATCAAATATGCCCTGCATTTCCTAAAACAATGGTGGTCCGCAAGAAAATTTTGGTGGCCTGCAGAGAAATGTCCTCCCTAAAGCAATTAATCCAGGCTACACTGGAACACAAGGCTGCACTGGCAACATGGCCTGCCCATCCACTGCCCACCACCCTTTGACCGAGCGGACACCTTACCTTGAGTAGAGCCATGCAAGCTGGAACTGGAAGGTAAGATCAATGGTGAGGGAGGGAAATCCACCCCAGGGTGGCTTGTTGACATGGGTGGGAAAGTCGGTCCCATATTCCAGAGCTGCAGGAGTCACAGGACTGGCCTTTTGCTCCTCCACCTGAGTGCACCGGCCTGCCATGGACTGGAGGAGCTGCTCTGGGATGACCAAAGGCCCAGTCCTGTGAATACTGCAGCTCAGGAATATAGGACCAATTTTCCCACCAACGTCAGCAAGCCACCATCAGTCAAAATTCCTATTAGTGGTCCACGGGATTTAAAATTATTAGTCTGGTGGTCTCTGAGAGTCCAAAAGGTTGGCGACCCCTGTTCTAAAAGAGTTCTTCTCTTTTATGAATCATAAATCTGACCGGTCTTTGAGTAGTAAATTCTTTTTTTTTTTTTCTGGAGGAGTTCAAACATAGCAAGATGGCCATTTATTGGGATGCTGCAGTGGCTGCTTCCTGCATTGGTAGAGGTTCACCCAGATGATCTTCAAGACCCTTCCAAGCCTTACATATTATAATCGTATAACTTTCAGCTTCACTACACTATGGAATGGAGGAGAATTGGGTCAACAGGATAGAATGGGAGTCTTTGATTAAGCACTCACAACAACCATACATGTTAAGCAAGCTGCTGTTTCTTAACCTCTGTCCCTGCATAAAAGTTGCCCAGATGAAATCCCATTGGTGTTGCAGCCATGACTCTAAGGTCAGGGGGAGGATGTGGTAATGATCTTTCATGCAACTTTAGCTGTAATCAGAAACACTGCCCAGACCTGATATAAGTGCTTGTATGTGCAATAGATTGCAAGCAAGCTAGTCAGTTGTTGATGTGTTGGTCAACCTACTGCCCAACAGGAGCCTGGCTTAAGCCTTTGGAGCTCTTATCTGGGGTGGTGATGGAGTCTCCAAGACTTCTGGGGCTGGGCAACTTCAATTTCCATGACTTTCATGGGGTTTCCCATCGGACAGGGATTTTATAGCCTTTATATTGATCTCTTTCAGGTGCTATCAGGCAATTTGTCACAGGATAAATATGACATCAGAGCAGTGGAGGTATGATCTGAAGATGAAGAAGATTATTATCCCTTGCCATGGTGGTCAAATCAATATCAATGCCAATCCCAAGATTGAAACAGGGACATTGCCACCTACCCCATGTGTTGAAGGAGATAGTGGGGTGCTCCCTCTTGATTCAGCCACATTTGAATCAATAAATGAAGATTGAATCTTCAACTTGCCAATGAAACTCAACTATACATCTTCACTCAGGTGTTATGAAGGGCTTAACCCTAATTCTAATCCAGCGTTTGAAAGTTGTAAGGAACTTGATGGGTCAAAATAAGTTTAAATTAAATTCCACCAAGATGTTGCTCATAGTCAAACAACCTGGCCTAACCTTTACTCCAAGGGTAGTCTTGGATGAAGTCATACTCCTTTTGAAGGAGCAGCTCACCATGTGGAGATCTTCCTAGATTCATGTTCAAGCAGCAGGTAGAAGATGGTGGCAGGGGAGCTTTGGCCAACTGCTTAGAGAAGGAAACCCTTCAAAACTGTGCCATGTCTTCATCTCAAACTATTGCAACAGGTCATATATGGGACTGCCCTTGAAAACAACAAAGAAGCTGTGGTTGTCCCCAAATGAAGCATCCTGGTTACCAAGAGATAGTTAGCAGCACTATTAAACCTTCAGATGTTGCAATGCTTCTAGGCCCAATATAAAATGCTGAAGTTAACAGAAGAGAAAATGATATCTAAAATATACAACCTTCTTTTGAATTTCAAAATGGAAGAAGAAATTGTAAAAGAAACAATGATAGCCTGAGTGAAAAATTTGGGATATAATATTGAATTAGAATACTGGGGGGAAATGGGGGGGGGATTATAAACTAACACTATCAGCAGTGTATAAAGAAAATATATACAAAATGTTCTATAGAATGTATTTATCTCCTGCCAGATTGGCAAAGATATTCCCAGCCAAGAGTCTAAACTGCTAGAAATGTAAAAACAAACAGGGCACCTTCTTCCATATGTGGTGGACGTGCTCGAAAGCTAAAAATTATTGGAGTAGAATTCATAAGTGGATAGAGGAAATAACGAAAAAAAATCATATTCGGATCGAAACTGTTTCTATTAGGAATATTAAGGGAAGATCATACTAAGACAGATGTATATATTATTTTACATATAATAACAGCAGCCAGGATTGTGCATGCACAGTACTGGAAACAAGAAAATATACCATCTGAGGGGAATAAGAAAGATTCTGGACTGCACGGCGATGGACAGGCTGACCCTAGAATTAAAAGATAAAAAAGAAACAGAGTATTATTTAGTCTGGGATGCCTGGTATATCTGGTTAGACAATAGACATACAAGTAACATCATAATTGATATATGAATATGAATGTTGATGATGCCGTAACATTGTTGGAAATGTAAATATGTTTTTAAATTGTTGGGAAATGCTTAACAAAATGTATTTAAAAGATTTATATAAAATGCTGAAGTTAACGTTATAGGTCTCTGGAGATTTTCAGTCTTCCAGGTCATGGTTGTCCCAAAGATGCTTTTTCAAGAGACCAAAGTGCTTTTTCAAGAGGTTGACATTATAGGTCCATCTCATCCACCGAGATTCAGCCTGTCCTTTACTTTCACCCCAAGGGAGGATGCTGTTCTGACCCAAGCTTCGTAAACTATAATCATAAACTTGTTTTAAAAGCAAAATCTATTTTATTGCAAAGCTGGGAATTGTTTCTATTCCCAGCCAGAACTAATTTTAAACTGTTCCCCAAGATAAGCACACACCTTTCAGTTCTGTGGGATGCTGCCAAAACAGAAGTATCCAATTAACTATAAAAGAAACCAACCAAAGTACACAGAGCTTCAAGGAGGACTTGGAACCGATCGAACTACTTTGCTTCCTGCAAAGGTTTCATCATTTAGGCCTGACTTTTAACCCTTATGGGAGGGGCAATCACCTCCCAGCCCTACTCCTGAGTCGCCTCTTTTGTTTCCGCTGCTCTGGCCTTCTAGCAGCTCCGCGCACACGGGCACTAGGAACAGGCTCCCCTGGATCTCTGCTTCACTGCTGCCAGACTCTGAAGGCAGCACCCTACTCCCAGATGGTCCTGGCCCCATCCCTGCATCGGATACAGGACCCTCGTCCAAGTCCTCTGCAGACTCCCTGACTGGTCCCCTTTCTTCCCAATTGTCTGATTCCGTTGCTGTCTGCACCAGCTGACAGCGAACCACAACAACTGCTGAGAATCATCACCCTTCATGAGATGAAAGGATCAAAGTGCTGGAGAATCCTGCTCAGTGGTAATTGACCCCAAGATATGGGATACCTTAATCCTGAATCTGTGGGACGCTCTCCCTTTGCTCACCTTTCACAAGATGGTAAGAACAAATCTGTCCTAAGGTGTTTTTTAAACTAGTTTTGGGTAGAGGCGATCTTTGTCATTCATCCTTAGCGACTTCTGCTCTACTGCAAATCACTCTTAGTCGGTTAATATAGGAGAGTATAGAAATGCTTGGAGAAATAAATAATCGCCTAAAGTAGAGATAAGCAAGAAGGCTCCCACAAGATGGTTAGGACCGCATCTTCATAATACCTAATCATTACTCACGTTGGCTGGTGTTCGTGGCAGCTGAAGTGGAGAATATCTGTAGGTAAATGACTGCCTATCCCTGATCAAGGGAGGTTATTGCATAGAAGTGCTGCACCGAAGATGCAATATTACCCTTGTGTAATACTGTGGCTGAGAAAACTCTGAAATATCAGTGTCTGCAATCATCACCAACCTGTTTTTTAGGCAAGTTTTATGGTACCCGGTTGTGTAAAGAAAAGCTAACGATGCAACTGTGACATTTTACCGATGAATCCAAACGAAAGTTGAGAGGAAATGAAAAGCAATGAAATGAGTTGAAATTTCCTGCATTGCTGACAAAAAAAAAATGCACCCCCTCCAAAATATATTTCCCCCACCCCCACATTTGCCATAATTTGAGGCAGGTGGGTGGTTCCAAAATGTGAAAAATAAATAATTTAGAAGAGAGAACAGATGGAGAATGAGGAAAGCACCTTCAGAATCCTGGCCTTAAAGAAACAGCCTGTGCAATAATATTATTCCCTGGTTTATTTATTCACTAGCTCGATACCTGTGCTTCGCTAGAAAACTATGTGGTCGGGCTTAGCTTTTGGGGAAGAAAATAAGACAGAGGGGAAATTGTGCCTCTGCCTACCAGCATCCATCGGTATTCATCTGGCTAGTGTCCTGTCAGTGTGTGAGACAGTTGAGGGCTGTTTGGAAACTGAAACAGTATTTGCTGTGGGAGCAAGAAGGAGATAGCCAGGAGCCTGGGTGTGGCTTAGCTCAACTGTTCTGTATTAAAGCTGCTTGGTGTTGTGAAAGTAAAACTGAAACTGAAACTCCTCTCCTCTGCTTGTGTTTTGCATTTGGAACAGATTTCTTTTCAGCTGGGGAGGGGGAGTAGAACTCCTTGGCATCAGTGCGTGTTAATAATAATATAGGAAATACTAATGCTGTGATGTTCATTTTGAAAAATCCTTTCTTAATGAGCACCTAGAAGCCAAGAGGAACATACGTGCCAAATTTCTAGTTTGTAGGCTTTACGGTTCTGGAGATTTTGTGATGATGCATGAGTGGTATTTCGCTTTTATATATATAGATTAGATTTTTACTCCAACTTTATAAGTAACTCAAGGTGATGAATGTACAGAATGCTCCTTTCTCTTCCTATGGAGTGAGTTGGGCTGAGAGTGAGTGACTGATGATTCTCATGCCAAAGGTGGGACTAGAACTCATGGACTTCGTGGTGATTGGCCCAAAATCATCCAACCAGCTTTCATGCCTAAGGCGGGACTATAACTTATAGTCTCTTGACTTCTAGCCCACTGCCTTAACATTTCTCAATCTTGTTCACTTTAAGATGGGTGGTCTGCTGTACTGGCTGGGGAATTCTGGGAGTTGAAGTCCACCCATCTTAAAATGGCCACAGGTTGAGAAACACTGCCTTAACTATCTTGCCGCTTCTCATAGTTGCTTTCCCGTGTATTTGTTTCAGTTTTCTTTTAGGGGAGCCTCTGCAGGTTGCTAACCATGCTTCCTAATGCCTCCATGCTCCTCATCTCCATGATACTGTTTATTGTTTCTCCCCATTCGCCTTCCTATCACTTGACATTTGTCCTATCTGACTTATGTTTCCATGGAAAGCAACACCTGTCACAAGGTAGGGTATATTTGCAACATTCATTGGAAACTTCGTTAGGTAATCCTGATTGTGTGCGATGGAAATATCTTGAGTAAACAGCAACTTGTGTACACGGCCACTTGCTCAAGAAGGCCAAATGTTACGTTACCCCTTTGCACGTAGGATGTTTTGAAAATTAAAATAACAACCCAAACACTGAGTGGCTTATCTGATCACTGGCAGGTTAATCCACCCTGGTTTGCTAAGAATCTCTAGTGAGAAATTGAATGTGGATCTTAAGGAATAAACCAGGATTTTCAAATGTCCTTCTAACGCTGCATCTCAACAGATCATCTCTTCCCTTCTAGATGCTTTAGATTTCAATTTGTATCGCCCCAAATAGAATGGTCAAAAGGAAGAGCACTGTATGAATGACAGGCCAAAAACATTTTAAAAAGAACAAAGCGCTTTAAGGACATAAAGCAATGTAAGCTTTCTGGCCATCTACTTAAGAGCCAAAAGTAGGCATCACATTGATGCAAAAAGAAGTCTACGTACACAAGTATCTAAAATCCATCTAGAACTGGGTGGTTTGGAAGCTCAGGATGGGTTATGATGGTTTGGTTTGGTTTGGAAGCATGGGATGGGTTATGATGAATCCTTGCATAGTACATTCATTAAAATTCTTCCAGTAATCTAATGATGTCATAAGCTTATATTAGTCAGAGATCCAGTTTGGTGTAATGGTTAAGGCTAGAAACCAGAAGACCAGTGGTGGGATTCAAAATTTTTTTGAATGGCCTGGTGGGCGTGGTAGGGGAAGGATACTGCAAAATCTTCATTCCCTTCCCACCCCACTAACCTGCTTTCCAGCTCCGTTCTCCTGTGCAGGGCAACAAAAGAAGACTTAGCCAATCAGCTGGGACTCAGGAGGCAGAGAAAAGATGGGGGCGGGGCCAGTCAGAGGCGGTATTTGCCGGTTCTCCAAAGTACTCTGTTAATACAGCCTAGAACTGTGTTGGCTTTTTTGGCTGCTGTAGCACCCTGTTTGCTCAAAAGATCTTTGTGTTGCTTCTTCAAATTCCTGACTCCTTTCCAGAGCTATTCCATGTTTTTGTCTTTATTAATGGCAAGAAATTAGATTAGGATTATGGTGTCTTCAAAAGTAGGCAAAAGCTGGACACCTTTCTCTTTCTGTCTTTCTTTCTTTCTTTCTTTCTTTCTTTCTTTCTTTCTTTCTTTCTTTCTTTCTTCTTTCTTTCCTTCTTTCTTTCTTTCTTTCCCTTGTTACAGAGCAGATAGTTCAAAAGGGCTGCAAGGAAACTCATACTCAGAGATCAAAAAAAGAACTATTATTGAGAAATATGGTGGCAAAGCAACTAGTAAATTATACACCAGTGACAGTTTGAGGGATGACTTGTTATTCAGGCAGGATCAAACAAAAATCTCCTCTTTTGAACTTAATCATCTTCACCGCAAGCCTGGGAGGCCTCATGCAACTCTCAAATCCCTTTTTAGTCTTTAGGAGTTAAGAACCCCTCAGAATGATGGATGACTACATATTGCACAAGCCCCAAGAGGCTTTCTAAAACTACGCTTCAGGAATTTGATGTATGCAAATCCTTTTATGAAATGCCCCTGAATATTGTCTAGTTTAAAGAAAAGAAGGGCTGGGGGTGACACGATAGCAGTTTTCCAATATTTCAGGGGTTGCCACAAAGAAGAGGGGGTCAAGCTATTTTTCAAAGCACCTGAAGGCAGGACAAAAAGCATTGGAAGGAAACTCATCAAGGAGAAAAGCAAACTAGAACTAAGAAGAAATTTCCTGACAGTGAGAAGAAGTAATCAGTGGAACAGCTTGCCTTCAGAAGTTGTGGATGCTCCATCACTGAGGTTTTTAGGAAGAGATTGGACAAGCATTTGTCTGAAATGGTATAGAGCTTTCTGCCTGAGGAGAGAGTTGGTCTAGAACAGGGGTCCCCAAACTTGGCAACTTTAAGACTTGTGGATTTCAACTCACAGCTATGCTGGCTGGAGAATTCTGGGAGTTGAAGTCCACAAGTCTTAAAGTTGCCAAGTTTGGGGACCTCTGGTCTAGAAGACCTCCAAGGTCCTTTCCAATTCTGTATTCTGTTATTGTGAAGACCTGATCTTGGGGAGGGCCTCTAAAGTTCATACTTCTCCAAACATTATGACACCATTTTCTCTAATTTGGTTATGACACCATCTTCAGTGTACCATCTTCACTAATCAAGTCTGAAGTTACACACAAGTTTACTGTTTAAAGAAGCATTGAAATATATTCTAAATTCAGGGGTGGTGAACAAAACAGAGTTGAATTATGTAGGAACATATCAGCATGACAATGGAGTGGAGATACAGTAGATCAAACAACAGCATCCAAAATCTGAAAAATAGTAGATGCTATCTACCATCAATATTATCTATCATCAATATCCCAATCAAGGAACTATCAATTCAGATAAACAAGCTAACAGTAAATTGCCTAATCAAAGAACTACTGAGAACTCTCTCACTAACACCAGCACGACACAAGTATATAAAAAGAGAACAAAACCCACTCTCTCCTAGCACTGATGATGTTACATAGTTGGGTAAGGAAACAACAGAGCTCAGTAAACATCAAGGACACCTTAATAGATCTATGTTGCAATGAAAGTCCTATCCCTTTTGTATGTATGCCACAATGTTGCTCCAGCATCTAACAGATGTTGACTCTCCCTGCAGACACTGCTAACCTATACATTACTACTTGAACTTGAACTTTATAACTTTATTGTCACTTTGAATGTACACTAATTGGCATACATTAAAAATAAAATTGTGTTGCATACAGCTCTTAAAGGGTCACCTTCAATATTACACTACATAAACATGACAAGATCAATCAATCAATAAATACAAAATTATGTATATACCCACATATATGACACAGAGAAACAACACAGTCTAGTTCGGATGTATACATGTTTATGGCAAGAAAAACGAATCTTGTGAGTTTAGCAGAGGGATGGCACAGGGAACGAAGCTGTTACAGAATCTGGTAGTCCTGCTAGAAATACTTTGAAACCTCCTCCCAGAGGGGAGCAACAGAAACAGACCATAAAGGGGAGTTATGGGGTTTCTAACGATGCTTTGAGTTCTGAGCACATAACGCTTATAAGCAGTATCCTGAATAAAGGGAAGTGAGAGTCCTATAATCTTCTCGGTTGTCCTCACTACTTTCTGTATGGACTTTCTATTTAGTTTGCCACCAAACTAAACAGAGATGCAGTTATTAAAATGCTTTCAATTGTGCCTCTCTAAAAAGTGGCCGGGACAGAAGGAGAAAAAAGTGCTCTCTTCATTCTACGGAAGAAATGCAGAGGCTGGTTTGCACACTTCACTAAGGATGATGTGTGGAGAGACCAGACATCATTCTTAGAGAGCAGGGGTGGGATTCAAAAATTTTAACAACCAGTTCTGTGGGCGTGGCTTAGGTGGTGGGCGTGGCTTGGTGGTGATGTGACTGGGTGGACATGGGTTGGTGGTTATCTTATTGGCTGGATGTGGCCAACTCAGTATCACTCACATCGAGGTGCGCATCTCCTGCATTGGCCTCTCATGACTGTGGGGATGCTGCAACAGTCGTAACTGTGAAAAATGGTCATAAGTCACTTTTTTCCGTGCCAGTGTAACTTTGAATGGTCACTCCACACAAGCAAAGTACCAGCAAAGGACGGGGAAAAAACTCCAGAGAAGTTCCAGAAACAGGAAGTCTAGTCCTACCAAGAATGTAATAAGGGTTAACAGAGAGGCAGTTTCTGTAAGCAACTCCAGAATGTTTCCTTCCTGCCTTCCTTACAGGATTAGGCCAGTAATTTCTTCTAACAGCCAGTTCTCCAAACTGTTTAGAATGTTAACAACCAGTTCTAGCGAATAGGTGCGAACTGGTAGAATCCCATCCCTGTTAGAGACCTTCTGTAATGTTGTGTTATATTAATTTCACCGGATATAAAAGAGAACAATTCTGCAGTTTCCACCTATGCCTTAGAAATGTCACGATAAACCTAATTTAGATCTCCTCACCTGGCACGGCTCAGGTATATCAGAATGGCAATGTGGAGTTCCACCACCAATAAGAGATCATGCTGACTATGGACTTCTGCAAGTTGCAGTCCTGATACATGCTAATGTCTTCAGATTGGAAATAGCTGTTGTAAGTTAAGACCATGTTATGCTAAGAGGGTAAGGGAACATTATGTTCACATGATAGCTTAAGCCATAAATCAGCCAACCCTATTTTAGCTTTTTATTGTGCAAACCCAGCTCAGGTGCTCAGTTTATAGTTGCAAAGTATGAGTTTAAAAACCACTTGAATGAATTAAGCTTGTTTAATGTACTAATGGGATGTGAGAATAACCTTGAGGAACAGAAGGAAAAGCAAAAGTCATTTAACAATTGTCTTGCTTAACAACAAATTTTTTTGGCTCAACTGTAATTGTAAGTTGAGGATTATCTGTAGTGATTTGTGAGGACTATTCAGATCCATGATGACTCTGCCTATGATTGCTTAATTCACAAATATCCTATCTCTTTGTCACTGGGTTTTTATGCTTGCTTCCTCATTATCTTATCTTTGTCTTATATTGCCCAATCAACATTGATTTGTTTATTCTTTAAGGCAGAACACTGGCTATTTATGATTTCTTTTATACTTAAGTATTCAGGTGTGAATGCTTCAGTTCCCTCCAGCTTTCATTTGAAAAAAAACCATCATTTGGATCCAGGGACATAATTTTAATAGGTGTGGGTTTTTACAGGCTGAAATTTTAAATTTTAACAGGGTAGAAATCTGTCCATGATGATGAGATTAGTTCTCTGACATTAAGCATTTGCTAACTTCCAGTCCAACTGAGAGTTCAGATTGAGACTATGACCTATGTCATGAATTGAGCTGGTAACAAACTGGGAAAAATAAGTCTATAATTGTTTTGGAATCCATGGAATCCTAGATCTTCGCTAGACGTAGCAAAAAACAATTCCAACATAAATTTTGACAATCAACCAAATAATCTTGAGGACCAATTTTGAAACCACATCTACCCATTCAGGTCTTGGTTTATTTATTTATTTATTTATTTCTCAAACATGTACAAGATAACAAGTATAGGTATGAACATAAACAGGAACAAAGGAAGTAAATACAGATAAATGGGGACAGTAGGACAGGGACGGTAGGCACGCTGGTGCGCTTATGCACGCCCCCTTTAAGGATCTCCTAGGAATGGGGTGAGGTCCACAGTAGACAGTTTGAGGTTGAAGGTGTGAGGGGTTGAGGCTGTAACAACGGAGTCGGGTAGTGAGTTCCAGGCATTGACCACTCTGTTGGTGAAGTCGTATTTTCTGCAATCGAGTTCGGAGTTTGTATCGGTTGTTTGCCCGTGTATTATTGTGGTTGAGGTTGAAGAAGTTGTTGATGGGCAAGACGTTGTAGCAGTCAATTTTGTGAACTATACTTAGATCAGACCGCAGATGGCAAGTTCCAAATTGTCCAGGCTCAGAATTTCAAGCCTGGAGGCATAGGGAATTCTATTGTGAGTAGAGGAAGTTGCACATGCCCTCTTAGCTTCCTCATCTCAACAAGCCATAGATGGACGATGGTCACTCTCAACTACACGCTACTAAAGCTTTGATTCTTGGGCAAAGCTAGTTTTTTAGTTAGTTTACCTTATCATCATTGCACCTCATACAATGAAATTAAATGCCTTCTTCAGTGTACATTATAACTACAATAATAAAACACCAACACATATCCTTCACATTCTATACAATTGCATTTAAAACTCCTGATGTTGCATTAATATTGCACTATACAGTAGAATTCAATAGAGTTACTGCTCTGGGATAGAAGCTGTTTTTCAGCCTATTTCTTCTTGTTTTTATTATCCTGTACCATCTGCCAGATGGTAATAGGTCAAAAAAGGGTGCCCAGGATGAGATGGATCTTTAAGGATGTTTTGAACTTTCTTAAGGCAGTGGGAACTATAAAGCTCTTCCAAAGAGGGGAGAGGGCAGCCAATGATCCTCTGATAGGCAAAACTGTGCACCTTAGGGCAAAACATTTGAATCCAAGGTACTTCAAATGGACAAAGGTACAGAATGCATCCAAAATCTGGGTTCCATTATTCAAGTGGAAGTGAAATTTGGCAAATGTTGTAAATATTTTTTGAGATAAACATTATAATAAATCAGTTTGTGATATAGTACAAAAAGTCATAAAACATTTCCTGTGTTGATGTTTGACTGTGCTATAGTGTTCAAGGGAAGTACATCTTTGAATGTATCCCGATTTTTCCAGTAAAACAAGTATATTAGAGGCTCTGTGGCAGGTAAGGAAATATCTCTGAAATAATAAAACAATAGGGCATGGGTTGTCTACTCTGTATACAGGTAGTCCTTGATTTACAACCACAATTCAGGCCAAAATTTTTGTTGCTAAGTGAGACAGTTGCTAAGTGAGTTTTTCCCTATTTTACAACCTTTCTTGCCACACTTGATAAGTGAATCGCTGGGAGAAGGAGCGGCTTAACCCTCTTTCTACCCATCCAACTTTCTGAGCTCCGCTGCTTCTTTGTTCTCTGGAACAAAGCCCTCCCTCCTGGAAATCCAGACTACATTCCATCACACAAGCAATCTTCAAAATGGTTGAAGTGCCTCAGGAATGGAAATGAAATCATATTAATGTATTGCAAGAGAGGAAAATTTGTATAAAATTTCATGAAAGGTTCTTATTGAGGTTCTTACCAAACATTACCTACATATTTTTATTGTATTAAGCATATTTTTTTCCCATCTGTTCTTAACTTCAGGAAAGAATCAGAATAGTCCCTGTTCCAACAAGATGGGTATGAGCCAGAAGGTTGTAACCTCAGAGGTAGACTTGGCTTCAATCCTTCTTGCATTCTAGAAGATCCCAAACATTGATTTATTTCAATGATATTTTGGCTAGTGGGGCGATGCAACCAGCTAATTGTACTGTTGCTCACTGTGTTCTTGTATCACCTGCTAATCTGCTCATTAAGAAGTTGTTTGATTGAGGTGGTCTACAAATATGGCAAATAAATAACTAAAACTCAATGTCTATGGAGATTCTCAGTCATCCAGATCATGGTTGTCCTAAAGGTGCTTTTTCAAGAGGCAACTGGAGTTTCTTGTTTTTTTCTTTTGAAGACTTTTAGCTTCTCATCCCAGAAGTTTCTTCAGGTCTGACAGGATGATGGGGAATGGAAGGATTTATATTCCTTGCAGACAGCTGGTCATTTGCATCTTTTTAGAGCAGGGGTCACCAACCTTTTAGACCTTAGGGACCACCAAACTCATAATTTTAAATCCCAGGGACCACTAATATGAATTTTGACTGACAGTGGCATGGTGACGTTAGTGTGGGGGCAGAGAGAGAGAGAGAAATCTGATCTAACCACTCTCTCCCCCCTTCTCTCTCTCTCTCTCACACACACACACAAACACACAAAGGCAGGGGTGGGATTCAAATTTCTTAACAACCAGTTCTGTGGGTGTGGCCTAATTTTTGGGTGTGGCTTGGTGGTCATGTGACTGGCTGGACATGGCTTGTATGTAAATATTATAAATATTTATGTAAATATTGAATTTTTAATAATAAAAAGCAACTTTTACCCCAAAGCAGGCAAAGCAGGCAGGCAGATTGAGTTGCTCACAGAATCATTCAGAGATCTATCTTTCTGGCATTGGCTACCTGAGTCTGTCACATAAAATTTGCTTGCAAGCAAACTCACAAAATTAACTCACAACACACCTGTATGTAAATATTGAATTTTTAAAAATGAAAGAGCAACTTTTACTCAAAATCAGGCAAAGCAGGCAGGCAGATTGAATTGCTCACAGAATCACAGATTCATTTGGAGATCTATCTATCTGCCATCGGTTTACCTGAGTCTGCACTGACAAATAGAAGCTTCAGTCCTAAGGGAGGTTTGACTCTGCTTAAAAAGCAGAGCCAAAGATCTAAAGATTAGCTAGAAAGCAAGAAATCCAACGATTTCCTGCTTTCTAGCTAATCTAAATCTCCCGGCACAGCAGAACAGCTGATGGTCACCAAAAAAAAGGAAAAATAGCAACTTACCAGGCAAGTTTGCCAGGTAAGGAGTGAATGGGTGGGGAGGGTTCCCGCGGGCCATGTGGGCGGGGCAGACTTGTGTTCCCATGCAGCCTGGATTAATTGCTTTAGGGGGTGCTCTGGGGTGGCATTTCTCTGCGGACCACCAAAACTTTCTTACCGGTTGGCAACCACTGTTTTAGAGAGTCATTGAGGCCACTTGGAAGTTTATCTGTGTCCTCAAGGTCACCTGAGTCGTGCTCCTAGTTCCTGTAGTCTGCAATTTTTTTCCACTGGAAATCCAATAGTTCTCCAGGTAGTTGAGAACAAGTAATCCTCGACTGACAATTTTTTAGTGACCGTTCAAAGTTAAAACAGCATTTTAAAAAGTGACTTAAGACCTCTTTTACAACCAATGCCACGTCCCCATGGTCACATGATCAAAATTTGGATACTTGGCAACTGGTATCCCATGCTTATGTGATCACCCTTTGCAATCCTCTAACAAGCAAAATCAATAGAGAAGCCAATTCATATAACAACCATGCTGGTAGCCTTAAAACTGCAGTAATTCACTTAATTGTGGCAAGATAGGGTGACAAGTGAGGCAAAACTCAATTAATCACAGTCTTGCTTAGCAACGGAAATTTTGAGCTCAATTATGATCATAAGTTGAGGACGATCTGTACATGATCCTATTTTACAATGCACAGGATGGACCTCTGGTTTTCAGCAAAACCACACCACAGTGAACAATTGGTTCATTTAATAACCACCACAAATAAAAGTCATAAAATCAAGTCAGCCACCTAATCAGCCCATTCTACAACTGTTGTAAGTTATGACCATGATGGACAGACTCCATTACAGTCATAACTTAAACACTACCTGTACTTAGGATTGGCTGGTCTTAAGGGTGACACCTCATGGGATAAGGAGCTCCCCAGACTTAAATTGCACAATTTCCACAATAGCAACAACATTTAGACTTATATACTGCTTTACAGTGCTTTACAGCCCTCTCTAAGCTGTTTACAGAGTCAGCATCTTGCCCACAACAAACTGGGTCCCCATTTTACCCACCTCGGAAGGAGGGAAGGCTGAATCAACCTTGAGCCTGGTGAGATTTGAACTGCCAAATTACAGGCAGCCGGCAGGCAGCAGAAGTAGCCTGCAGTGCTGCACTCTAACCACTGTGTCATTGCGACTCATAAACAGCAATATCATCACCCTGGGAGTGAAGGAAAGACCTGAGAATCTGTCTAAAGTATCTGTTGCAAACATCTTTATTATGGTATAAATAAATATTTGATATTGTAAGAGCAAGCTTACCATCTGTTTCCCTATACAGAGAACCAGGAAGTAAGGGGACACATAAACACACACACAAAAATGTTGTAAGAACACATGCATGGGATAATTGAATCAAGCTGGCAAATAATCGCTCAGCTATGCTTGATGGAGTTTGTGTGTAGCCCCAACCACCTAATTGTGTAGACTGGGGAAAGGCAGAACATGAGACTCCCAGCTCTGGATCTGCTTCGCCCTACACACAAAGGGAGTGAACTTTGCCATGTCACTCTCCATTAAATTGCAGGCTGGTGTTGATTGTTTTGTGTTTTTTTAAAAAACCACATTTTTGATTATTTTTTTTCCCCTAGGTAATATTACCCACTCTGGAGATTGGTTTCTACCTGATTTTTTTTTCTTTGCTTTCCAGTCTGGCCTAGAATTTCCTAGTGGTATTCCGTATGTGTGTGACTCTGTGTGTGTGTGTGTGTGTGTGTGTCTTCAAGTCAGTTGTCCCAAAGGTGCTTTTTTCAGGAGGCAACTGGGCTTCCTTGTTTTTTCTTTGTAAGACGTTTCGCTTCTCATCCAAGAAGTTTCTTCAGCTCTGACACTGACAGGATAGTGGGCAATCCTGTCAGAGCTGAAGAATCTTCTTGGATGAGAAGCAAAATGTCTTCAAAGAAAAACAAAAACCAAGAAAGTTCCCTCCTGAAAAAGCACCTTTGGGACAACCCTGAACTGGATGACTGAGAATCTCTTCAACTGACTTCAAGTCAGTTTTTGATTCCTGGCAACTGCCTGGACAAGTCTTGGAGGTTTTCTTGGCAAGATATTTAGAAATCATGTATGCCCTTGTTGCCTTCCTAGGGCTGACAGTGAGGGACATGATAGCAGTGTTCCAATATTTGAGAGGCTGCCACAAAGGAGAGGGAAGTCAACTTATTTTCCAAAGCACCGGAGAGCAAGACAAGAAACAATGGTTGGAAACTAATCAAGGAGAGAAGCAACCTGGAACTTCCTAACAATGAGAACAATTAACTAGTGGAATGGCTTGCCTTCAGAAGTTGTGGGTGCTCCGTCACTGGAGGCCTTTAAGAAGAGACTGGACAGCCACCTGTCTGAAATGGTGTCAGATCTCCTGCTTGAGCAGTTGGTTGGACTTCCAGCTCCCTTCCAGCTCTATTTTGATTGAGATTGATTGACTGGCCCAAGGTAACCCAGGTTCCTTTGTGCCTAAATTCAGGGGTGGGCTGCTGGGAATTCATGGGATTCAGGAGAGCCCCTAGCTAAGATTCTGTGCAGTTCAGAGAACCCCCAAATCCCACTCCTGGCTGGCCCCGCCAACCCTGCTCCATCCCTCCCAGGAGTTCCCACGTGGACCGTTTTGGATTCAGGTAAGTGCAGGGCGCACACAGAGGCTCAGGGAAGGCAAAAAAAAAATGGGCCTCACAGAAGTTTGGGAAGGCTGGAAATGGGCCCCTTTCCCACTTCCTGAGACCTCCATAGCCCTGGGAGGCTGTTTTCGAGCCACGCCCACCCAGCAACCAGGCAGAGAACCCTTTGCTAAAATTTTTGAAGCCCACCCCTGCCTAAATTGGGACTCGAATTGGTCGCCTGTTTTCTATCTTGATGTCTTAACCGCTTACACTAATTTGGCGTTCTATTAATCCTCTTTCATTCACGCATGAATCAAGTCTGATCCTTCTTAGCTTTAGTTAAGATCAAGCCAAGGTTGGCTAAGCATCGGGGTCAGCTGGAACTTACCAGCAAAAAAATGGCCCAGCAAGAACAGAACTGGTGGCCCATTGCTCTTTCAAGCCAAAGCGTGTGGCAGACTCCCAGCTCTGAAACAATGTGTGAGGTGGAGTGGAACGGAACACGAAGAATTAATGACTTCATTCTGAGGAATGAAATGTAACATTTAATTTCAATGTGTGTAATGGGATCCTACAAAGGGGTGAGATAACACAGAAGAGAAAAGGAGGAGGTGGAATGAAAGACCAAAGAAAAGCTTGACTCATGGTGACTACCTGGGCACGTCCACCTAGTTTTCTTGGCAAAAGGTGTGGAACTAGTTTAACATTAACTCAATAAAAACTTATATTTAGCTTTGATCAGCAGGTACCCATGTACAAAAAGAAGAAATGATCCAAAAGTGTGTTCTTAGATGGCTTGTGATTTGTAGATCTTCAGTACAGTTGACCATTGGAGGGCAGTGAAGAGACACAGAACTAAATTCTTTGCTGCCCTCTAATGTTTCTTTGGATTTCTACAACCCCAATTCTGGCAGCCTTAATCCTAACAAGAATTAAGCATGGCTGGCTGAGGAATTCTGGGAGTTGAAGTCCACAAATCTTACAGTTGCCAAGCTTGGAGACCCCTGTTCTAGACAAACCATTTGGCTAGATAAGCAGTAATTTGATTGCTCTGTATTTTTATCTTTATCAATGGAATGTGTCCATAATAAATCATTGTGATTCTACCTAGCAGTTCCTCCCAAGTTTCTTGCTCTTCTGCTTCCTTCCCTCCATCTTCCCCTTTTGCCCAAAATGGATTTTTGTTTAGGTGTCAGGTGCCAGAACAATGTCAGCATCATGACAGGTGAATAGGAGCCAGAATATCTGATTACCTCAGTGACATCTCTATTACCCAACTTCACACAATCACATTCCGTCCTTCTCCCAAAAGGTGTAGATCCACTTCTGATGGTTACCTTCCTCACCAAGGTTTTGCTTATTCCAAGCTGCAAGAATATCTTGTACTTTATCATGAAGGCTCTCCACTTCCAAAGTACTATGAAACAAAGGCCACGCCATGTTGGCAAGAAAGCTTAGTTTCTTACAAATAATATCCCCACCATTTCTTCTCCTTTGCATTTTCTTTTCAACTTCTCCTCCTATTATTTGAACAGTTTATTCAGGACTTGCTGTTTGGAAGCCAGATCAACAGAGAGTGTTTAATTGGTTGACCTTGTTTGGCCACTAAAGTAAAATTGAACCAGATTAGCTCATGAAGAGGTGACCACCAGAAAGACACAGAGCTATAGATTAAACTGGAAGATCAGAAACGACTCTGAGAAACACAATTTTCCCCAATTCGGCTCTGAGCCTGGTGCCGAAGCCAATGAAGAACACCAGACACGAGATGCAAGTTTTGCTTCCTTTTATTGAAGCACTTTAGCAAAAGGGGTCCAGAGGTGGTATTCAGCAGGTTCTGACCAGTTCTGGAGAACCAGTAGCAGACATTTTGAGTAGTTCAGAGAACTGGCAAATACCACCTCTGACTGGCCCCACCCCCATCTATTCTCTGCCTCCTGAGTCCCAGCTGATCGGCTGGGTCTTCTTTTGTTGCCCTGCACAGCAGAACAAAGCTGGAAAGCAGGTTAGTGGGGGAGAGAATGGAGATTTTACAGTATCCTTCCCCTGCCACGCCCACCAAGCCACATCACATCCACCAAGCCACACCACGCCCACCAAGCCACGCCCACAGAACCAGTAGTAAAAAAATTTGAATCCCACCACTGAAAGGGTTCCAACCAGAAAAATGCCAGGACTCAGACAAAGGATTAAGAAAGCTTTATACCATTTCACTAAAGCAGAAGAAGGAACAAGGCAGGATATATACGGTAAGAAATATCATCTAATAAACATTTTAGTAATGATCTAACAATTTGTTCTATTGGTCTCTGGCCATCTTGATTCCTAAGCCTTGACTAATGAATGTTCCAGGAGTTATATAATACTCATTCTATTTGTTCCAGGCCATCTCTGTTTCTAACTTCTAGTTGAGGTACGCAGGAGGTCTAACTCTTTGCTACTGCTGTCAGTTCCCTAACTGCCTAGAATGGAGACAAATGTCACACATGCATATTCTCTGAATACTTTTTATTCTTGCCAGACCAACTCCACAAATACATGTTTCCCAGTTTTCTTTCAAATATATGCCTTCTTTGTTTTAGTACAGAGGTCTCCAAACTTGGCAACTTTAAGACTTGTGGATTTCAACTCCCAGAATTCCTCAGCCAGCATAGTTGGCTGTTGTGGTTCACTAGCAGCAGGTGCAGATGGCTGCATATGATGCAGGGATGGGGCCAGGATTATCAGGGAGCGGAATGCTGCCTTCAGAGATTGTGGAGGCTGGCAGCAGTGATGAAGAGGTCCCCGAGGAGCCTGTGCCCAGTGTGCGTGTGCGTGCAGGGCTGCTCAAAGGAAAGAGCAGCTGCAGCAGCATGGGCGACTTGGGAGTAAGGCTGCAAGGTAATGGCCCCTCCCTTAAGAGATAAAAGCTAGCTGAGAAACCGGAGTTCTTTGCAGGAAGCAAAAAAAGTTTTGCACTCAAGCCGTGTGGACGTTCAGACTATCTTAGTTTGTGTTTGGAGACTCTTTGTATTTGAAATATTTCTTGGCAACTTTATCTAGTGTTCTTGGCAGCCTTGCACAACCTTGGCGAGGCTCGTTCTTATCAGAGACAGTTAGTTTGAAACGGCCTTTTAACCGTGAAGGAACGAAATTCGTAAAGAATCATTAAAAGGTATTGCTGTTACCTCCATTTGGTATTGATTTCCTTGGAAAAAGGTTTGGGTCAGAACACTGCCTGAGGAATTCTGGGAGTTGAAGTCCACAAGTCTCTGTGTGACTATTCCAGAAAATTCTATGGGTGCATCCTTAAGTCACTTTGAGTCAAACAGCATTACCACCTTACTGGAAAGAATGGCTAATCTGAGTGCTTAATATTTTTAAAAAACAATAGCAATGTTTCCAGCTGTTGACATCTGTGGTGAATGGAAATGCTGCTGAGTCATGATGAAAACTCAAAAGCTTTCAAAGAGTCACCGGCTAAGCTATTTTAATACATACATGTGGAATTTATATAATACTGGTTAAACCTTAGAATCGCAATCAGAGACAACTGGGTTCAAGGTTAGTCAGACTTCTTAATGCTTGATATGGAAGTCGTATTTTCTTAACTAGAGTCCAGCTAGAGAAAAGTCTAGTCTGATGAAAAGAAGGACTAAGGGTGACCATGATAGCAGTGTTCTAATATTTGAAGGTCTGCCATAAAGAAGAGGGGGTCAATTTATTCTCCAAAGCACCCGAAGGCAAGACAAGTAACAATGAATGGAAATTAATGAAGGAGGGAAACAAGCATAAGTATAAAACATAAATGTGATCATATTAAGAGCAACTACGTTCTCTTTGCTGATGATGTAAAGCTATTCAACACCACAGACAATACTGCTACCCTTCAAAAAGACCTCGACTATGTATCAGAATAGTCAAACAAATGGCAACTTCAAATCTCAACAAATAAATGCTCTGTCTTACATATTGGCAAAAAAAATCAGAAATAAAATACAAGCTGAATAGTCAAGACCTTGCTGATGATCCAAACTATGTGGAGTACTCATCTCTAATGATCTAAGTGCTAGAGCCCACAGTAACTATATAGCCAAAAAGGCATTAAGAGTTGTTAACCTAATCCTAGTAGCTTTTTCTCTGGTAATATCACACTACTAACTAGAACATACAAAACATTTGCTTGACCAATACTTGAATACAGCTCATCAGTCTGGAACCCACATTACATATCTAATATTAACACAGTTGAGAAAGTCCAGAAATATTTCACAAGAAGAGTTTTCCACTCCTCTACTCATTGCAGAATACATTATGCCACCAGATCTGAAACTCTAGACCTAGAAAACCTAGAACTATGCCGCCTTCGGTCCGACCTAAGTATAGTACATAAAATTATATATTGCAATGTCCTACCTGTCAATGAATACTTCAGCTTCAACCACAACAATACAAGAGCAAACAATAGATACAAACTCAAGGTTAACCACACCAAACTTGATTGCAGAAAATACGACTTCAGCAACAGAGTGGTCAATGTCTGGAATGCTCTACCTGACTCTGTGGTTTCTTCCCCAAACCCCAAAAACTTTAATCTTAGACTGTCTACTATTGACCTCACCACTTTCCTAAGAGGTCTGTAGGGGGGCGTGCAAAAGCGCACCAACGTGCCTACCGTCCCTGTCCTATTATTTTTCTCATATGTATCCATTTTATGTATCCATAACTATGTTTATACTTATACCTATTACCTTGTAAGTGATTGACAAATCAAATGAATAAATAAATAAAACTAAGGAGGAATTTCCTAACCATGAGAACAATTAACCAATGGAATGGTTTGCATTCAGAAGTTGTGGGTGCTCCATCACTCGAGGCCTTTAAGAAGAGATTGGACAGCCACTTGTCTGGAATAGTATAGGGTCTGAGCAGGAGGCTGCTGTAGAAGTCCTCCAAGCCCTTTCCAATGCTACTATTCTGTATTCTTTAACCTACTCTTGCTTAGCCTACTCTAACTTACTGGGGTTTTGTGCAAAGAATATTCAGAGGAGGTAGGAATTTTTCCTCCCACAAAAAAAACAATAGGGAAAAATACTTCTGTTCAATACATGAGCAGAAAAAGGTTATCTACAAATCTAATAAAATTTATTTACCCCCTTTAGAGGTTGGTGAAGGACATCTCCCAACTGCTGTGAAAATTATATGATGAGAACTTTTTTTAAAAAACAGTGCTGAAAGCAACAAAAATAAAAAAAATTAAATAATGCTAGTTGAACTTTAAAATATATAAATGGTTACCTAAAACATAGTCTTTCAGTAGAAAAAAAGCAAAGCTTTCAGTTCTTTGTAATTTAAATCAAACAAATTTTGTATGCTATAATATGCTATAAACTAATGCTGTCTTCTGATGACATAAGCCGTGTTTCTCAACCTTAGCAATTTTAAGATGTGTGGACTTCAACTCCCAGAATTTTCCAGTTAATATTTTCCCTTTTCTCAATACTGACATACAGGCATATAAATGAAATATTCTATGCAAATGGGGTTCTGCGGCATTCAATTTCTGATCTGGACAAGAGTACGGGTTGAGTATTCAACCAATCAAATTGTTAGCTACAATCATGTGACCAAAGCCCTGCCCCCTTTTTTTACTTGCAATCTATTACCTATCCAGATGGGTTAAATCAGTGTTTCTGAACCTTGGCAATTTTAAGATGCCTGGAATTCCACACCCAGTACCCCTGATAATTGATGTCCATTCAAAGCTGGTCAAAGACCATAGTCATTTTTTTTTTATTTGATGTTCAACTTTATTAAAGTTGCTAAAGCTGAGAAATACAAGTTAAGTCACAGTGGACCACATCTATCTCCAACATTATATTTGGAAGTGTTCAGTGGTAAAAGGACACCAGGCCGTCAAAAGAACACCACTGGACACCACTGAAGCTGAAACCAGCCAGAGCACAGAACAATTTCAGAATTGGAAGACGTGGAGAGATCTGGCCTATAGAATCGCTAAGAGTTGGACACAACTGAATGGATAACATCATCATTATCAAAGGTGATATTCAGCAGGTTCTGACCAGTTCTGGAGAACCGGTAGCGGAAATTTTGAGTAGTTCGGAGAACCGGCAAATATCAGCCCTGACTGGAGATGTTACAGTATCCTTCCCCTGCCACGCCCACCAAGCCACATCCACAGAACCAGTAGTAAAAAAATTTGAATCTCACAACTGATCATTTTCATTATCGTTGTTGTCATTTGTTGGCTGCTACAGGAGCCATAGTTCAAACATCTGGAGAACTGCTTCTGTTGACTGTCATGAAACTTCCCTGATATGCCTGCTAATTGTAGCTAGGCAAGTTCCTAAGCAAGTTAGCATTCACAACACTGTCTCGGAGTTGCAAAAGATTACCCTACTTTCAAAGGCCTTTAGTAAACCTCAGCCAAGTAGACTGGAATTTAAATAGATTACTAGGAGGCAGAAGCTGACAGTGAAATTTTTCTCTTTCAGGTGATGATTTCTTTCAGAAATTATTTAAAAGGAAAAGAAACACCTGGTATAATTCTCAGGAGTGAAGTGTGATGTACTCAGTGAAGAAGTAGCCATCTTCACAAACTTTTGAAACTTTGATTTGGGGTTTTATCAATTAGATAGATTTGTAGTTATAGAAATGGCTAGTTTCTATTATTATGAAAAAGTAAAAAGCTGAGGGTAGAAGTTAATGCTTTATTTTACTGCCCCAAAGGAGTCGGAAGTCAATGCCTTTTTTCCCCTTTTTTCTTGTTTTCTCCCACTATCCATTTTCCCTTTTCCTTCCCTAATTTCCTTAACATTTACTTTTGTATTCTCTTTATATGTCATATTATAAATTAATAAAAACTATAAATATATGAAGATGTGGCCCTTGTTACGGTTGTAAATGTTTTGCTCAGTCTTCTCATCACCTTTCTATAGTCTTCCTAGCTTCCAAGCTTTCCATAAAAGAAAACAGGAAGTAACTCTTCCCTTTTTTTATTCAATAGCGATTGAATAAAAGTGAGACTCATGGAAAAGGGTGTGTACACTACATTTATAGTCAATAGCAGTATCAAAGCATACTAGTCTGGATCTAGCAGCTATTGATGTCTGTTATTCTCAAGCTTCAGAAATTGACCTTCTGAAATATTTAACATTTATTCCCAAGCTTCAGAAAATTTATCTTTTAAAACATTTAAAGAAATCTTCCTGAAGATTAGAACTGTTGTTGGAGTGGTAGATTATGTTTGGTTGCACAGTCAGCCAGATGTTTAGACTGGATTTGGCATTTTTATCCCTTTATCAAGTTGTTGCCAAGGATCTGGGATAAACAGAGGTTGATGTTTAATTGTGTTACAGTTATTGTTATAGAATTTAAGCTCTTCCGAGTAAAGCTGCCTTTTGTGGTTGACTAATGGTGATATCAATGCCAGTGGTGTTCAAGTGATGCTCCAAGTGTTTTGGGATTGCACCCAAGGCGTCTCTCAATCTTGGTACCATCCTTGCTTTCTTTTGCCAAAGTCATTCTATTTCTATTTGCAGGTCTTTGTATTTGGTTCATTTTCTCCCATTCCTTCTCCTCTGTTCTGCTGTCTCCAGGTACTGCCATGTCCAGAATCCAGACTTTTTTTTTCATCTTTCTTATCAACAATTCTTATTATGCTCCTTGGTATCTGCATTACAGTTAACATCTCTCTGCAACAGCACCATGTTTTGCTTTAGTGGCAGAGTTGAAAGAGCTGTTACCTCAAGTGACCGCCTAGGTTGTTTGGGCATTCAGACTATTCACCACGTTGCAACCTGTCTCCAGCAATAACTCAGAGCTTGTTTAACCTTTGCACAGAGCGTTGCTCAACTCTACATATTTCCTCTTCCCCCCCCCTCCCCACAGGCCACCTCCCAATGCACATACTGATAAAGTTCAACATTTATGCTTTCAAAACAGGTGTTACTAAAAAGACACTATTCTTTCAGAAATGCTGCATTGCCTTCTGTGTTCAGCCAGATATTTACTCATTTTTTCCTGATCTGAGCCTTGCCAGCATCTTAAAGTCCTATAAAATGGGAATATTCAGCCTGTCCTATACTATTCACAATTATGGACCTCCCCCCTCTGGCCATGTGGAGCTTCTAAAAAACTTGAGGGTATGCACTCCAACACCTGACAGATTCTGTTCTTTTGGGTTTTGTGGCTAAAGGGGAAAACTGTAAGTTCAAGTCTTGCCTGAGCCATGAAAGCCAACTGGTTGACTTTGAGCCAATCACCATGAGACATTGAGTTCTAATTCCACCTTAGGCATGTAAGCTGATTTGGGGCCAATCACTCACTCAGTCCAATTCACCTCTTAGGGTTGTTGTTGAGTGGAAAATAGAAGGAGGAATGTGTGTAGGATATTATTTATTTATTTATTTATTAATCAAATTTATATACCGCCCTTCTCCCAGGGGACTCAGGGCGGTGTACAGCCTATCTAAAAACCCACAAATATACAAAAATTAAAAAAGTATTAAACCAATTTGGCTGATAAATAAAACTAAGCAGGTCCCACCCCCCCACCTTAAAACCCCAATTTAAAATTTAAATACCATGGAGACCAAAATTAAAACCATTATCTCAGCCCAGGCCGGCCTGCTCAAAGAGCCAGGTCTTCAACGCGCGCCTGAAGGCCCTCAGGTCCGTGTCAGTACGAAGCTCCGGTGGCAGAGTATTCCAGAGGGCGGGGGCACCCACAGAGAAGGCCCTACCCCTCGGCGCCGCCAGACGACACATAGCGGCCGACGGCACCCGGAGCAGACCCTCTCTGTGGGAACGCACTGTGTTTGTGGTCTTGATTATTCGTAAAAATAACAAAGGCAGGAAATGATAGCTGATAGAAATGATAGCTAGCTAGATGGTTAGGTAGGTAGGTAGGTAGAGATAGATAGATAGATAGATAGATAGATAGATAGATAGATAGATAGATAGATAGATAGATAGATAGATAGATAGATAGATAGATAGATAGATAGATAGATAGATAGATAGATAAGGTAGGTAGGAAGATAGGTAGGTAGATTATAGGTAGGTAGGTAGGTAGGTAGATAGATTATAGATAGATACAGATTGATGGAGTGGAAGAGGGAGAGGGAGAGGGGGAGGGGGAGAGAGAGAGAGAATTACCACAGTACATCAAGTGAGAGAATGCAACTAATAGTGTGGGTTATGCTGTAACCCTTAATTTATTAAGTCATTATATTCATGTTTAATGAATCAAATTGTTATCAGATTCTCACTTCTTTGCCTTTCAAATGTAGCCTTAATCCCTTGGCTCATCCAAGGCAAAAGCTAATGTGGACCTCAACTCAACCAAAGTGCAATTCTAGCTGGAGCTGGCAAGCTTGATGGAAGTCAGTTTTGGCCTTCGCTGGTTTACAAAATGATTGTTGTTGCAGTTAAATGATAGACATGATTTATTTACATCTGCAGCTAGGTGTGCTATCCTTATGAGGACATATCATTCTCTAAATTGGCCAGGACAACATTATAGTGAACCTACATACCATTTAATTAATTAAATACCACCAACACAATAATATCCTGTGATTTAGTGCGGTGTCTGCTTTTGGAAGGGCTACCAAGATTGCACCCAGAGATCTGGGAGCCAGACATGATAGGAAAGTTTCAAGCTATCCAACCCCAAAAAAAATCATCTCCATCAAAGTGTTCAGCTACAACACATCTTCACTCATATAGGACTTTTCTGACTCCCAAAGGGTGAACCTGTTCCCTTTAAAAGTGGGCAATGCCGCCATATCTTCTCTCTTTTATCTGTCCAACCATTCTTAGCTTCTGACCATATTTCCTAAGCAGCAGAGAAGAAGGAAAGATACAAGCAGCAGGAAACACCGAGTCCAGTTTTGCCAGCTCACCTTCTTCCGGCTGTGAAGTCACTTTCCCCTACCCATGAGCAGGCGAAAATAAGGTTTTTATTGGCTGTCCCAGACAGAGGAAAAGTTAATAGAGCTAGCAAAGGGAGAGTAGAACATTTTATAATTGGAAGAATAGTCCTGTTTCTTGTTATTGTCCAATCACTCTGTATGAAATGTTTAACCCACAATCCTTCCATCTTTCCACTGCTTAGGAAACATCTGAGTAACAACACAAAGGCAAAACACTGTTAGATGTTTTCATCTTGGACTAGTCTCCTTTTTTAACTGCTCCTTTGCAATTTCTTTCACTTATTATTGCAATCCTTCTGAAGAAAATTATATTAGCAACAGAAATGGGCAACCAATCAAAAGAATAACTTTTAGCCCTATCAACTTACCAAACCCTATTGCAAACTGAGGTTCTTGGGCAAAAGGTATTTGGTTTAAAATTGACTTTAAAAAATATTCTGGCCCTTTTTTTTTCCCCTCCATCCTTCCCTTCCTACTGTAGTTAGGTTGTGACAGTAAAATGCTTTCACCATAAAGTGACGTGTAAGGGCCTGAAGTAATACCAAGAAGCTTTCGAACCAGTAAAGCTTTAACACTTGATTACATTTATAGTTTCTTTCTGAGTCATCTTCGTTTTCAAAGCTTTGTCATCACTTATCTTTGGACTTGTTTCTTTGAAATATAAATTGCATTTTGAAATGATTTTCCTGATCTAAAAATAAGATCAGTGCTGTGTCTCAATGGGCCATTTGTATTGTGGGTGAGGTCTTCGTTATGAAATGTCCCCTTTTCTCAACTGGAACAGGGCAATATGGGTTTGTGTCCTTGTGGGGTGTGGAATCAATATTTGTGGCCCATAGAGTGAAAGAGAGGACATTTTAGCCCATGTTGTTGGTGAGGATTTAAGGACTTAAAGCAAAGATCCCTAACCTTGGCAACTTTAACATTTGTGGACTTCAACTCCCAGAATTCCTCATCCAGCTGGCTGAGGAATTCTGGGAGTTGAAGTCCACAAATCTTTAAAGTTGCCAAGGTTGGAGGCCCCCCGGCTTAAAGCAATGTCCTCTCAGCATTTGGCACTCTTCTGTCTTTGTGATAAATGGATTTCTTTTATTAGGCCATTCCATAAGTAGATGGATGCACTTTGGATATGGGAAATCTTCGGATCGTTTTTCTTACTTCAGACCCATATTTCTCAACTTTAGCAACCTTAAGGTATGTGGATTTCAACTCCCAGAATTCCCCAACCAGAATTCTGAGAGTTGAAGTCTGAATAATAGAATAACAGAGTTGGAAGGGATCTTGGACATCTTCTAGTCTGGGCTGCCTGCTGAAGCAGGAGACCCTTATACTGTTTCAGACAAAGCAGACAATCTCTTCTTAAAAATCTCCCGTATTGGGGCACCTACAACATCTGAAGGCAAACCATTCCATTAATAATCGTTCTGTCAGGAAAATATCTCCAGATTTCTAGGTTGTTTCTCTCCTTGATCAGTTTCCATCCATTGCTTCTTGTTCTGCCTTCAGGTGCTTTGGACAATAGATTCACCCACTCTTCTTAATGGCAGCTCCTCAGATATTTGGTATTTCACATTTCTTAAAGTTGCCTAAAATTTAAGAAACACTGCCTTAGACTCATGGCATGGAGAGACCCAACAGCAACTCCCCTTGTTTTCAGGAGAGAAATAGCAGAGCCCCAAGGGAGAACTTACACATTATGCTAAACTTAGACTGGAGAAAGTTCTGGAAGGAGAAAAGCTCCTAAGGAAACCTTACCCCACATCAATCGGTTGAAATGAATGATTTCCAGATCTAGGTTTATGAATCCTTTTGCACATCTACATGTGTTTGGCCTACATTTCCCATAATTCAATCTGCTGAGAATTCTGGGGATAGGAACTTCACATATTTGAAGGTAAGGTTGAGGAAAGACTGTTGTTTCCCAGCAAAAGCCCATGTTGCTGAGGAGAAATTGCTCCCTTTGAGTTACAAAAGGGTCATTTATCATGGGGACGAGGGCTATATTTGACTTATGAAGCAATGTCAGTTTTTACAGGCTTGAATTCCTTGGCTAATAGCCAGGAGCGATGTGTAATAGTTTAGCCACACTGTTGTTACTTAATCCTTCCCTAATCTAAAATTTGCGCAATGGGGCAAAAAAAAAATTAAAAAAATTACACAGAGCTGCTGAATATCAACTTAAATGCCAGAATTTGCATATAAAATCATACACTGCAATGTCCTACCTGTCAATGAATACTTCAGCTTCAACCATAACAACACAAGAACAAACAATAGATGCAAACTGAAGGTTAATCGCACCAAACTTGATTGCAGGAAATACGATTTCAGCAACAGAGTGGTCAACGTCTGGAATACTCTACCTGATTCTGTGGTTTCTTCCCCAAACCCCAAAAACTTTAACCTTAGACTCTCTACTATTGACCTCACCCCTTTCCTAAGAGGTCTGTAGGGGGCGTGCATAAGCGCACCAACGTGTCTACCGTCCCTGTCCTATTGTTTCTTTTATTTTTTATTTTTCTTATATGTATCCATGTATTCATAACTATGTTTTTACTTATACCTATTATCTTGTAAGCAATTGACAAATAAAAATGAATAAAAATTAAAATTGTTGGTGGTTGTTGTAACAGGTGACTGGAGATGTTGTTTCTTGGAAATTAAGATCTTTTTTTGTCATGGAGGTTTGAACTAGTGATGAGCTAACAGATAACAGATAATCAGAGTTGGAAGGTACCTTGTAGGTCATCTAGTCCAAACCCCCCCCCCCCGCCCAAGTGGGAGACCCTACACCATTTTTGACAAATGGCAGTCCAATCTCTTCTTGAAAGTCTCAAATGATGGCGCTCCCACAACTTCTGAGGGCAAAGCTGTTCCATTGGTTGATTATTCTCACTGTCAGAAAGTTGTTCTTATTTCCAGGTTGAATCTCTCCTTGTTCAGTTTCCATCCATTATTCCTTGTCTGGCCTACAGGCACTTTAGAAAATAGCTTGACCCTCTTGTCCCTAAGAGGGACATCTAATGGTCGTGCAGAGTTTTGAAACTCAGATATGATAGCCCTATGCATTTCTTCTATGAACTGCTTTGAAGACATGATTTTCTGTGCCTATTTGATATTTGTACCAAATAAGTTTTTTTTTACTGTCCAATTAATGTTCAGTGCCTAGCTTGGACTTGATTAGTACTTGAATGAAAGACAATCTAGGATAGCATTTCTCAATCTCAGCAACTTTAAGCTGGGCGGTGGACTTCAACTTCCAGCTGGGGAGTTGAAGTTGGCTGCTAGGGAATTCTAGGAGTTGAAGTCCACTCAGCTTAAAGTTGCTGAGGTTGAGAAACACTGATCTAGGAAATTCAGAGATGCTGGTCAGATTGGGGCACTGAAAAAGCAATCCTAAACAACGGCAGCGGTAACTATTTGCAAAACATGGGTACGAATTCCGCATGGATGTGTTGATCTAAGTTAGCAGGAGCTGAGCTTAAGGTGAAGAAAACTTTGTAAATGTTTCATAAGCCCAACACATTTCCTGCACAATGCTTTCAGAGAAGGCTTCTATTTCAGAATTTATGGAAAGGGGAGTCCAAGCACCAACATATTTAATTTCTAAATGTCTGTGCTTCCTCACCAGGTTTTATTGTGCACATTAAATGACCATGGAAAGACAGAATGCCTCAATGATTCCTTATGATTAGGTGTACTGTGAGATCTCCGTCTAGAGGTCCCTTCAGTTTGAAGAAATTGAAATAGAAGTCACAGTTGATAGGGAAATGATGGAGGAGGAGGAGGAGGAGGAGGAGGAGGAGGAGGAGGAGGAGGAGGAGGAGAGAAGAAGAAGAAGAAGAAGAAGAAGAAGAAGAAGAAGAAGAAGAAGAAGAAGAAGAAGAAGAAGAAGAAGAAGAAGAAGAAGAAGAAGAAGAAGAGGAGGAGGAGGAGGAGGAGGAGGAGGAGGAGGAGGACGAGAAGAAGATATCCATTCAGTTGTGTCCAATTCTTGATGATTGTATAAGCCAGGTTTCTCCACATCTTCCAATCTTACACTATTTCTATGAGTTTTTTATGCTCTGACTGGTGTCACCTTTGATGATGACTCAAGGGTGGACTGGTTGGGGTTCGCAGGGGCTAAAATTCCGCACAGTTCGGAGAACCCCCAAATTCCACTCCTGGCTGGCCCCGTCCACCCCACCCCTCTCACCCTGCCCCTCCCAGGAGTCCCCACGCAGCCCATTTTGGATGCAAATAAGCGCAGGATGCGTGCAGAGACTTGGGGAGGGTGAAAAATAGGCCTTCCAGAAGCTTGGAGAGGCTGGAAATGGGCCCATTTCTGGCTTCCAGAGGGCCTCCAGAGCCCAAGGAGACAATTTACCTCTCCAGAGCCCGGGAAGGGTAACTCCCCTCCCGGCATGGTGCAGGAGGCCCAACTAGGCCACGCCCACCATGGCCACGCCCACCTAGCAACTGGGCAGAGAACCCGTGGGTAAAACTTTTGAAGCCCATCCCGGTGGATGTCCAACCACCATATTGTTTGATGGCCTGGTTTCATTTACCATTTTTTCCAAACATAATTGCTTTCTAGGAATACCAAGAATAAAGCTATTTAATGAGTACTTATTGGACTTTTAACAGATGCTCTCATTGATTAAGCACCTTGACCAGGAATGGCAAAAGCTTGCATTGATGTGCTTCTTGAAGAAGAATGACAAAAAGAATCGTTCTCAGAAACCAGGAGAAAGTCAAAAGGAAAAATACGAGCAGGTAAGGAAGACTGAGAGTAGGAGGACAAGAAATATTTCTTGTTCTAGACTTGAAGAAGCACACAAGTTCATAAACTGACTTAAAGTCAACTTCAAAATCTTTGCCTGCAAACCTCTAAATCAATTCATATAATTATAAATTTAGCCCAGGCACAAATGTTATTTTGAGCTTGTGCAGGACAATATATTTATATTGATTCAAATATAAACATTAAAGTGCAACCCATCTTAAAAATGTTTCTTTTCCTGCTGCCATTAAACCAGAGGTGGGATTCAAATATTTTTACCACTGTGTTCGGTGGGTGTGGCTTGGTAGGCACGCTTTGCACGCGTGCACACTCTTTGCATGCACCTGTGCACCTAACGCACACTTTGCACAGGTATAGAGGTGTTTGCACAGGCTCAGAGGTGTTCCAACTCACCTCCTGCAAGCCTGCACTCTCCCTGTCGCTTTAGCAGCTACCGCATGGCACTCTGCTGTGCCGGGCAAAGCAGCTGCGCTTCAAAAGCAGGGAATAAAGGTGAGTATGGGAGCCCAGGTGGGTGGATGGGACCAACAGCAGAGTGGCGGAGAAAACAAGTTCAGTCTCTGCTGCTCATCAGCACTACCAGTTCGGTAGAACCGGGCCAAATCGGTAGAATACCACCACTGCATTAAACATCAGGACTCAAACAGCCTCCGAAAGTTATGTGATTGAAATTTGCCTTTGAGACATCTAAAATATCAACACATTCAAATCAATCCCATTGGTTTCACTAGATGAATGTAAGCAGATGCAAGGGGATCTAAAAGGGATTTTGAATTAAGTTGTCTAAGGAAAATGATCAAACTCCCTGTTGAGTTCACCTGTTCTCTCTTGCTGGAAATTAATCACTCAGTAATGCAGAGGAGCTGCACCAAGGATTCCAGACTATCTAAATTAAATGAGTCTTGGGCCGTATCCTATCACCTATTTTGTTGCAGTGCGAGAAGAAACACACAGTTAGCCTGTGAGTAAATCCAGTCATCAGAAATACCTCCCTCTTGGGCAAAGACACAAGGCATGCAAAGAATGCACTTGTCTCTACAACACTAACACCGTCACCCTGGAAGAAGTGTTACATCTTGCTCTGTGAATTCTATTTATTTTTGGTCTTCTGTAGATGGCTTGCAGTAGTTAGGGACATGATTGCTTCATACAGTTATGCTAATGTTTGCACTTCATAGAACGTAATTGATACTCCTGCTGCTTCCATGCCAAATATGGAAGCAAAATGGCCTTGTTTTGTTCCTCAATACTGTAAATAAAAGGAAGAGTCAAGTTACAAAAAAAAATTAAAAGGCTTGTATTTTGCAATTGGGAAAAAAAAAAAAGACCCTCCAACCTCCCTCCCCTCTTTTTCTTAAAAAAAAAAATTATAACCGTGTAGCTAAAGGGCAATAATTGGATTTCATGCGGTAAGCAAATGTTTTTCTGGTTCGGCAAACCCTAAACTTTACAGCCTGTTCTGTAATCGTGTTAAGCTGATATATTTGAACTTAAGGCTACTGGTGTCATTGAAATCCATGGAATAGGCAAATGCTGTGCCAAAAATCTGTCTTCCCCTTTCTCCCTATTTTTTCCCTTGAGAAAGCAGGTGCTACTACATTCTCGGGATGCTTGAGAATTTTGTACCAGAATTACAGGATTGGAAGGAATCTTGGAGGTCTTTTAATCCAATTCCCTGCCCAAACAGGAGACCCTCTACCATTCCGGACAAAATGGTTGTCTAGTCTCTTCTTAATAACCTCCAGTGACAAAGCACCCACAACTTCTGAAGTTCCACTGATTAATACTTCTCACTGTCAGGAAAATTCGCCTTAATTCTAGGTTGGATCTGTTGGAAGAAATATCCATCTGGTTCAGTTCCAAGCCGGGAGAAAGGCATCGGAGACAAAATGGAGGCTAGAGGCTGATTGGAAAGAAGGTCCATTTCAGAGGTGGTATTCAGCAGGTTCTGACCAGTTCTGGAGAACGGGTAGCAGAAATTTTGAGTAGTTCAGAGAACCAGCAAATACCACCTCTGACTGGAGATTTTACAGTATCCTTCCCCTGCCACGGCCACCAAGCCACGGCCACAGAACCGGTAGTAAAAAAAATGGAATGCCACTATTGGTCCATTTATTGATGAAGCAGAACCACCAAGCACGTGTGATTCTAGCTGTGTGAATGGAGTTGAGAGTGGGGGTATTTATACCTTTTCTTGGGCTTTGCACTTGAACTTCCTGTTCCTGTGCAAGAACATGTATTCTATTGGTTTGTTGTCAGACTCCCATGGGGCCCATGTAGAAATTCTAGGAGTTTGTCTGAGCTAAGTTTGGTTGAAGTTTTGGGAGTGATGCAATGAAGGGGCTTGTTGGGCAATTCCTATTGTGGATGAGGGCTAACCCTACCTTTGTTCAGACCTTGCTTCAGGGAGTAATGGATTACCAAATCTGCATTTCTAAACGCTGGCCTCAGCTTAGTAACCGCTTGGGGGCCAAGGAGCTGGAGCTCTGAGTTTCTGTCTCCCTTAAGATTTTTATTTCTTTTTTAGGGGAAATATTTTATCCTGCCTTTTTAAAATATTTCTCAAAATATTTCATTCTTCTAAGAGAGGGGTGAGTGCTAATTCTCTACAGATCTCCCTTTAAAAAGTTTCCTGAGGAGGCATTTTGAGTTCATTTCATTCTGCAGAAGTGGTGAAATATGTTGAAGCTTTGTTCTCCTTTGTTTCAATTCTACATTTCTCTGATTCTCTATAGCTGATCTAAATGTGTCCTAGACCAGGGGTCTCCAACCTTGGCAACTTTAAGACCTGTGGACTTCAACTCCCAGAGTCCCAGCTTTGCTGGCTGAGGAATTCTGGGAGTTGATGTCCACAAGTCTTAAAGTTGCCAAGGTTAGAGACCCCTATCCTAGACAGAGTTCCCCCAAAGTCTGAAAATCTAAGGAAGATGCTGGATGGATGCTGGAATTATAATTTTGCTTCAAGCAGCAAGACATTCATTCCAGTTCCCCACAACCATAACTATCTCATTACCCAATTACAGCCATCATTCTGGGAACAGGTGACATTTTCTTAAGAAAGGCTATGGGAAAAAGCTAAATACCATTCTGGCACAGCAGTAGCACAAATGTTGGAATCATCTATTGACATGAGAAGTAAAGATAAATTTCTGCCATCTAAGTCTTGGAGAAAAAAGAAAAATATTCAAAGTTCCCTCCAGAAATGGTAATCATGTTTCAGGTATCCTTGGGTTGGTGTGTAATGTGCAGTTTGACTTATCTTATATATCCTGATATGTGTGTTTCTTGGGTTCAATCCACAGTCCTTCCAGCTGTTACTACTGCTGGACAATTTCTAGTTCTCTCAAACCATCCTACAATATCTGTAAGAGAAAAAATGGACACAACTATGAATGAGAATTCGAGTTATAATAATATCAATGTGTTATTGTGTGATTTTATCACTCAACTACAACACCAACATAAATTAGCATTCATCACTTGTTTTTCCAGCCTGATATCAATATATTAAAATGGCAATATATGCCATCACGATAACCTTCGTAGATGAGAATTCATAATTTTAATCCATGCAGCCTTGCTTAAACAGAATTTAACAGGGTTAAATATTGGTTTTACTATGACCATAACTTTGGCTTAAATATCAAAACTCCTTCCTTCTCCCCAAGACCATGAGCAGTTGCAAACAAGAGAAGTCCAGAAAGTCCTCTCCTGGGTCAACAAAAGTTAAGCTCATATTTTGAATGGCTTTTCAATTTCCTTGGCTGGACATGTATTTATTTATCTAAAATCACCAGGTTCTCACCGTTAGGAGATATGGTATTATGAAATTTTTTCCATCTAAGATATAGCGTGCACTGAATTGAGAGGGCAATCTAAATCAATCTACATAGGTAGTTTGCATATGTATACAACATCAAGATAACTTTAGGGGAAGTAATTTGAAATATGATGCTGTGGGACATCCACTCGGCATGGAAACTATGCTTGCTGTGTGTGGTAACATCATCAGAATAGCAAATTGAAGGTGCAGCTAAGGTAAAAGTATTTTTCTAGAATGAAGGCAAATGTGCCCCAGGATAAATGTTGCAAGATCCAATCTGGATCTTGGGGATCAGAGGTTTAGTCTCCTGAACTTTCTAACTCGTGCTGGAGCCCATCTTCAGGGAATTTCTCTCTAAAGGAATGTGTGCTGGGCTATTATGTGAGAAAGACATTCAGAAAGGATCCTCCTCTAATTGATCAGGCTATAAAAAGAGAGGGGGGAGAGGGAGGTTTGTACTTTCAAGGTTTGTACTTGTAAGGTTCTGTTAATGTAGCCTTACGATAAAGCAGACTTAGCTCATCTGGTTGTATTTCCTGTTTAGTCTACCTGCATCAATCTTGCAATGCTGAAAGTACAAATCTCCCACCATCTCTTTTTACAGTCTGATCAGTTGAGGGGAAGATCCTATCTATGTGGCTCTCTCTCTTTCCCTGATACAGCTGCAAGTTCCCCGCTCCCCTTATTTATTCCTAGACATTTCTTTTTAACAACCTAATCAGTTAGGGGGGGTCCCTTTTTGTTCCCCAGTTTATTTTTCTGCCCATTATGCAGCTGTGGGTTCCCTCATCCTTTATCTGATTGTTCCATAGGCAGCATCAACCCCATTCCCCTGCCCCACATCTCCCAAGATTATTCCCACATATCATTATACTGGGCCCATGTTGCGGCCTGTCGGCCCCTCCAGCAGCCAAATCAGATAAGATGGTGATGTGGGTCAGCGTCAAGGCAACCTAAGAGCTCTGAGGGGGAAGAAGGAATGGAGCTGGCACAGAGAGAGAGAGAGAGAGAGGTGGCCATCCATCAGCCCTCAGATGGAGAGTCAACAGCCCCCAGGTCTGGAGGTGGCTGATGAGGAAGAAGAGGAACAGCTGAGTCCAGTGCCTGACGCGCAGATGCGCAGAAGGCAGAGGAGAGGAGGGCAGTGGAAATCCATGGGCCGATCCTTGGGAAGGAAGAGCCACCACTGCTAGCGAAGCCCCACCCTAGCTCTGGGGATAAAAGGCAGGGGTCGGAGATGAATAGATGTGGCAGGCAACTATTCATCTTCTGGCCGGACAGACTTGTTAGCTTGTGGTGAGAGAGAAACTTTTTGCCAGGGTTGCCGGCACTCCCAATTAAAGGAATCTTTGAGAGTTTGGGGAGCTGGGTCAGAACAGCCCAGTAGAATAGAGTGCATGACACAAACTCCCAAACAGACCCAGTCTCATTTGTAGTTAAACTACTATGACTCTACTTACCCATTTGTCTCTCACCTTGTCCATTATTTTGTTCATCAAAATAATGAAACTGACATGGACCTCCATCTCACAAGCCCTTTTATACATTTGTGAGATTTATTTATTTATTTGTTTATTTATTTATTTATTTGATTTGTCCGTCGCTTACAAGATAATTGGACTAAGTATAAACATGAATAAGAATACAGGAAATAGGTACAAATAAACGGGGACAATAGAACAGGGATGGGAGGCACGGTGGTGCACTGATGCACGCCCCTTATAGACCTCTTAGGAATGGGGTGAGGTCAATAGTGGTTAGTTTGAGGTTGAAGGAGTGGGAGTCACAAATCTAGTTCAAAAAAAGAAAAAACAGCCAGAGTTTGAGAGGCAATGACACAACATTGCTTTCCTCAGCTGACCTCTCTCTGGAAGTCTTTACAGGTAGTCCTTGGTTTATAACATTCATCTAATGACCATTTTTCACACTTATAACCGTTGCAACATCCACGTGATCAAAATTCAGATGCTTGCCGACTGATTCATATTTATGACAGTTGCAGTGTCCTGGGGTCATGTGATTCTCCTTTGGCCACCTTCTGACAAGCAAAGTCAGTGGGGAAGCCAGATTCGCTTAAGAAGTACTACAAACTTAACAATTGCAGTGATTCAGTTAACAACGGTGGCAAGAAAGGCCGTCAAATGGGGCAAAACTCACTTAAGAAACGTCTTGCTTAGCAACAGAAATCTCGGGCTCAATTGTGGTCGTAAGTCGAGGACTACATGTACCTCAGTTAATTTTCCCTTTTCAACATTTTACGATTTGGATGACATCCTAGAGAGGTCTCACAAAAATGGGTCCTCTCTAGGGATTTTACTTCAGCAACTGCCGTGATTTTCTCATACTCCTCTATGGCAATATAGGGAGTGAGGAAATGCTTTGGGGAACCTCCATAACTGGTCTCCAGTGGTGGGATTCAAATGTTTTTACTACCAGTTCTGTAGACATGGCTTGGTGGGTGTGGCAGGTGAAGGATACCGCAAAATCTCCATTCCCTCCCCATCCCACTAACCTGCTTTCCAGCTCTGTTCTCCTGTGCAGGGCAACAAAAGAAGACCCAGCCAATCAGCTGGGACTTGGGAGGCAGAGAATAGATGGGGGCGAGGCCAGTCAGAGGTGGGATTTGCCGGTTCTCCGAACTACTCAAAATTTCTGCTACCGGTTCTCCAGAATTGCTCAGTACCTGCTGAATACCACCTCTGGAGTGGTGACCATTTTAATCACACTCCTGTGACTTTTTTCACTGAACTTTTTCACTTAACTTCCATTCACTTTCACTTAAAAAGAGGAGGGATGAATAAATAGAAAGGGGACAGGAAGCAACAGTTTGGGCCAATTAAATGACTATAAAAATGGGTATTCCATATCCAGCCATTCTCTATCATGCATGAAAATGAGATGGGAAAAGGGATGGCCATGCCTGTATTTTTATATATATAAATTTTATTAATTACACATTAAAACACTGGACACAGTGTGACCGTCCTGGCATTGTCCTTACCTTACATACTAAACTATCAAATAAATATCATTTATTTATTATCATTTAGGGGTGGGATTCTACCTGGTTGGACCAGTTCTATAGAACCGGTTGTTACGATTCTGCACAGTTCGGAGAAGCGGCAAATCACGCCGCTAGCTAGCCCTGCCCCACCCCAGCCACTCACTCCTTACCTGGTATGTGCGCCATCAAACTTATCTGCATACATTGCTATTTTTCCCTTTTTTTCCCCCAACCATCAGCTGTTCTGCTGTGCCAAGGAATTTAGATTAGCTAGCAAACAGGAAATTGTTGGATTTCTTGCTTTCTAGTTAATCTAAAAGCAGAGCTGAACCTTCCTTAGAACTGAAGCTTCTATTTTTCAGTGCAGACGCAAGTAACAGATTGCAGAAAGATAGATTTCTGAGTGAATCTGTGATTCTGCAAGCAACGCAATCTGCCTGCTTGCTTTGTCTGCTTTTGGGTAAAAATTGCTCTTTTTTAATTAAAAAAATCAATATTTACATAAATATTTATATATTTACATGCAAGCCACGCTCACATAGTCACATGATCACCAAGCCATGCCCACAAATTAGGCCACGCCCACATAACCAATTGTTAAGAAATTTGAATCCCACCCCTGTATACATACATTGCTATCTTTATACCTATATGGCAGGCCTGTGTTTGTTCAACAAATTTGTTCAGCAACAGTGGCCAAACAATTAACTCTTCAAGAGTCTTTTTTCAACCAGTTAAGGACCTATTAAGGAAAACAAAATCACAGTATAAACAGTGGTGGGATTCAAAAAATTTTATTACTGGTTCTGTGGGAGTGGCATGGCTTGGTGGGCGTGGCTTGGTGGGGGTGACAGGGGAAGGATACTGCAAAATCCCTATTCCCTCTCCACCCCACTAACCTGCTTTCCAGCTCTGTTCTCTTGTGCAGGGCAACAAAAGAAGACCCAGCCGATCAGCTGGGACTCAGGAGGCAGAGAATAGATGGGGGTGGGGCCAGTCAGAGGTGGTATTTGCCAGTACTCTGAACTACTCAAAATGTCCGCTACTGGTTCTCCAGAACCGGTCAGAACCTGCTGAATACCATCTCTGAGCATAAATGAAATCTTTCAGCTGAGTAAATCCTTACATTGCTTCACTCATTGACTAAGCTCTTTGGCAGCAGGACTGGAGGTGGTGAGATATATCGCAGATGACAAACGGCTTGCTGGACATCAATTATAATAGATGTAACCTTCCTGTAATTTGCCTATACAATCCACCTATAGAAAAAAAGAATTCTTGCATATTCTCTAGCTGAGAAAGCTGGAGTAATTAGCTTTTAGTCCTATAAGAGCAGGAAATGGGTTGAAAAGGAAGCTTTGGGTAAACACTCCTGCTGACCAATTAACCAAGCACAGGTAGTCCTCAACTTACAGCCACATCTGAACCCAAAATCTCTGTTGCTAAGTGAAAAATGTGAGTTTGCCCCATTTTACGATTTTTCTCGCCACGTTTGTTAAGTGAGTCGCTGCTGTTGCTAAATGAATAATATGGTTGTTAAGTGAATCTGGTTGGCTTTGCTTGTTAGAAGGTTGCGAAAGGGGATCGCATGACTCCGGGACATTGCAACCGTCATAAATGTGAGTCATTTGTCAAGAATGTAAATCACGTGATCCTGGAGAATGCTGCAATGGTCGTAAAGGTGAGAAATGGTCACGTCACTTTTTCCAATGCCGTTGTAACTTTGAACGGTCACTAAATGAACAGTTGTAAGTCGAGGACTACCTTGTAGAGCCAGGAATAGGCAAGATGACACACTTAGGCAAAAATATACTTGCAGGCACCTGCCATGGTCCTAAAGATGGATTGTGTGTCTGGTCCAAGACACACAATCAAAGAACAACACAAGGACAACACAAAATTCAGAGCAGTTTCTTTACTGCTGCTCACCTATGACAAAAATCTTGCCAGGCTAAAGCACTGCATAGCCACTAGAAATATCCTGTGAACTGCTAAGAAGAGCCTGCCTTCGCTCTCTTTCTGCATACCAAAGATTCCAAGTTTCTTTGTCACTTTTGCTCCCTGGGAAAAAGAACCTCCCTCCTGTGATTCTGGCCTACGTCCCATGTCATTCTTGTTAAACTGGTTATTGTGAGTTGGGGGATTCCAAGCGTACACGTGTCAACCACAAATGCGAGGAGCATAGGATTAATACAGGGGTATCAAAACTCGGTTTCATTGAGGGCCGCGTCAGTTTTGTGTTTGACCTCAGGGGATCAGGGTGGGCGTGGCCAGCTCGACATCACTCCTGTCGGGGATGCCTGTGGTGGCCCGAGCACTCTGCCAGCGAAAACGGGGCTCCCAAGCTCCATTTTCGGCTGCAATGGCCTCATGCAACCCTCTGCCAGCGAAAAGAGAACTCCAGAGGGTTGCCGATGGCCCTCCTGAGCTCTGTTTTTGCTGGCAAAGGCGCCATGGGCCAGTCCTTCGCTGTTTCCAGGGCAACCCCACAGGCCAGATCTAAGCACCACGCAGGCCGGATCTGACCCCTAGGCAGGGGTGGGATTCAAATTTTTTAACAACCGGTTCTGTGGGCATGGCTTAGTTGATGGGCGTGGCTTGGTGGTCATGTTATTGGCTGGGCGTGGTCAACTCAATATCACTCACATTGAGGCACGCATCTCCTCCGCCTGGCCTCTCATGACTGTGGGGATGCTGCAACAGTCGTAAGTGTGAAAAATGGTCATGTCACTTTTTTCAGTGCCATTGTAACTTTGAATGGTCACTCCACACAGGCAAAGTACCAGCAAAGGAGAAGAAAAAACTCCAGAGAAGTTCCTGAGACAGGAAGTCTAATCCTGCCAAGAATGTAATAAGGGTTAATGGAGAGGCAGTTTCTGTAAGCAACACCAGAATGTTTCCTTCCTGCCTTCCTTACAGGATTAGGCCAGTAATTTCTTCTAACAACCCGAACTGCTTAGAATGTTAACATCTGGTTCTAGTAAATAGGTGTGAACTGGTAGAATCCCACCCCTGCCCCTAGGCCTTGAGTTTGATACCCCTGGATTAATAGGACTGGAACAAGATTAGGTGGAGAGTGGTGGTGGTAGGGGATAAATTACTGTTGCTGATGTACAATTCTTTAGTAAGAATTCTACATCACTACTCCAAGTTGTTGAGAGAGATTATATTTATCCTGAAGACTAATGAAGTTCTGGATTGGGGTAGGGGGGAACCAGTTTCTAATGGAACCCAAGTAATATGGAACTTCTGTCTATTCTCCTTTGGTCTTAGTTGATCCATGGATGGACGGGCACAAGCTACTCAGTAGCAGGTTTATAACTGGGGGAAATACTGTGGGACATCTTCCTGGATTTCTAGTTCTGCATGGATCGCAGGGTTGGAGGCATTTACCCATCTGCATCCTTTCTTGGTGCAAGAAGTCTTGGTGACTGCAACTCATGCTTTCATCACTACCCACGTAGATTACTGTAATGTTCTTTGCATGAGGCTACTTTTAAAGGCTCTCAGGAAGTTAGAACTAATCCAGAATGATGGGAACATATACATATAATGTGGGCCCTGCCCTGGTTACCAGAATCCAATTTAAATTGTGTCAACAAAACTCTGGAGTAGCTCCCAGACTACCTTCTCTGACTAAATTCCACCAGGCCTGCTAGATCATATAAAGAGGGATTCCTTGTTGGTCCAGCTTTCTAGAGGTGGACCCAAACTAGAATTGTTCAAAGCATTGGCTGCCCATATCTCTCACAAATGAAGGCAAATACACGTATCCCAAGCTAATGTTGCAGGATCCAATTGGAGTCAGTCACCAGAACCAGAGAATTATTCTTATTCTTTCAAGCCTTTGGACTTGTGCTGGAGCCCATCCTCAGGGAACTTCTCTCTCCAGAATGACACACCTTTGGTTCCGGTGACGGATTCAGATTGGATCCTGCAAATTAGAACATGTTGCTTTTTTGAAGTAGCACCAAATGTGATGGAATAGGACTTCCTTGAGACCAAAGCAGCCCCTCCCAAGAAACTTTAGAAAGTTATTAAAAATGGAGCCTTTTTAAAAAAAAGTTGTTCCAATAACATCATCTACACCTCTAGTTGTTATCATTTTTCTCTCCTCCTTCCAGTTTTGATTTTGCAATTTGTGTTGTATTGTTGTTTTAACTCTGACATATTTGTTTTCACTGGGACATGCCAAGTGTTGCAAGATTGTGGCAGGATCAAAAATGAGGAAATTACATAAAGCTTCAAAGGAGGCGAACAATTTGTTATGAAACCAGATTTATTAAAGTTTTTTATACAGGAATTTTACAACTTTCGTCATGATAATCCTCAGAATATGTACATATTTACAGAGTTTCAACAGTGTTATTAACTTTCCACCTACCAAAATATACAGATTTATAGGCAGGTCCAAGGATATTTAAAAAAAAAAAAAAACTGTATCACAGATACAAATATATTAAAGCAATCACAAGAGCCTTAGTGCAATTAAGGTCAACCACTTTTCACCTCTAATTATCTTGATTTATCAAGTTAGTATTGCCAGCCATCATTCACATTTAATCTGCTCCTTGCTAACTCGGGTTTGTTTAGGGCACACACACCATAGTTATTAAATTAGAAAAATAGAACTCAGTGACAAAACACTGTATGGGACATACACAGGAGATGAAGCACACTGAATCTTGGGAGCCCTTTTATTTATTTAGTTTTTGCAAAAGCCTTGAAATAGTATCGCATGAGATTTTAAAACCTCACTATCGCTTTTTCAGCTCTGTCTATAAGAAACTATTGCAGTCATTGTATGCCAGTTATTATCCGCAATGGCTTCACAGAACTACACTTCCCATTGTACCTTGAAAGAAAAAGCTACATTAGTCTGCAGTGCGGTCTTATCCAGCATCTAAGGCCTTTCACATCTAGCTGAACTACAATTCCCAGCATGCCTCACTACCAGTCATTATGGGAGTTGTAGTTTTATTTCTTGAAAGTCTTAGCCTATCTTCCCAGTTTTAGAAAGGTAAGCTAAGAGCTTTCCCATCAAACATGCTCTTTGTGGATTCTGCACTAGATAACACTCACAAGCCTGCCCACAACAGGTTCAGCTTATTTTGGACTGCAATTATCGACAGCAAAAGAAACCAACTTATCTTCCAATTATCACAAGCTTCTTTCAAATTTTCCTGTCTGGATGAGCTACAACTCAGAAACGAGAGCCTGTTTTTACACTAACAGGAATTGACACGAATGTCAAAGACTTCATTATCCCACTCGGGAAGCTAATGCTTATGCAAAAGATCCATTAATTACGGATCACAAATTAAAATAGGACCATCTCTTACAGCCAGAAAGAAACAAAAATGCAGAAGACAGAAGGAAGGAGAGTTGGCAAAGTCAAAAGGAAAACACGCTGGTATTGCTTGCTGGTTGAGCTACTGGGCAAGAGCAGAGGGAGCCAGTGCATTGCATTGCATCACACACTTGCACAAAAAGCCAAAACACAACTGCCTTTCAGTCTACACAACGAGATACAGCTTATCTTCAACTCTCAGGTTAGGCCACCCCACCCTTGGCTGGTGTGTTTTGTATTCGGATGTTGAGGCTGCTTGGAGAGCGACACCCAGTTCCACAGATAACAAGGGAACCAAACAAGGTCAGAAACAAGCCCTTTCACATGACTGCTTGAGAAAGCATGCTTAAAATTGACGGCTTCCACTAACGTTTGGCATCCAGAAGTCAAGACTGGGCTTTGAAAGTCTTATCTGGAATGACTGGATTCTCTGCGAGTGTGATCTTGGGCCGAGGGGGTCTCCAAACTCAGCAGCTTTAAGACTAGTGGACTTCAACTCCCAGAATGCCTCAGCCAATGTTTACCAAGATGCCCTTCTCACCCTCTGACATCGCCAGCAAAAAGGGTGAGTGGGTGGGCTGGCCGAGGCATTCTGGGAGTTGAAGTCCACACGTCTCAAAGTGGCCAAGTTTGTGGAGGCCTCTGGTCTTGGGTGGTTGGCATACTTGGGTGACAAAACCAGAGTTGAGATAGAAGCCCTTTTCTCTTTATTTCCTGGAACTCCGTTTTGCTGGCGATGTCAGAGAGTGCGAACGACACCTTGGTAAGCATACACAGATCCTCCCTTGGCTAACACTTGTACTTAAAGACACCGACATATAAACAGTGCTGTTATTGTCAAGTCACATGCGCAACCCCATCTGTTCGACTGCTGAGTCATGGAAGAAGTTGAAAGGCCGGCTTCACCTTTTCTATCAAACACAGGCAGCCCTTCTGCCTTACGAGCACAGCTGAGCCCAAAATGTTTCTGTTGCTAAGTGAGACAGTGAGGTTTGCTCCTCCCCATCTTGATTTTGATCGAGCGGCTGTGGGGTGTTAGGATGTTCCTAAGCGTGACAAACCGTTCTAATTTCCCACCGATTTTTTTTCCCCAGTGCAGTTGCAATTTTCAAACGATCGCTAAACGTACCCTTCTAAGGAGAGGAGAACCTGGCGGACTTCCACTCCCAGAATTCCCCAGTCTTCCCCAATCAGACAAGCTGGCTGGGGAATTCTGGGAATTGAAGTCCACCAGTCTTAGAAGTTGTCAAAGCTGGAGACACCCCCCCCCCTCACTAGGGGCATGTTTCTGTCCACTTTCAGGGTTAAAATCCCATGGATATTCAAGAATGTAGCTGCCAGAACAGCACTGAGAGACCCTTCACTCAGATAGCATGGAAGCCATTTTAAGAGGTCCACTGAGGTTGTTATGTATGGAGAGAGACCGGGGTCTTTTTCCTAAAGCCAGGAATATCCCTTTTAATGGCTCTGAACTTTCAGTTAAAAACAAGGAAACACTGGAAGCTAAATACAGTTTGGCACCTTTAGGATTGGCACCACAATGCAAGGCATTGTTATCTGTGGAAACCAGGCCTCAAACACCCCCAAAGTGGCCAAGTCTCTGTATTTAGATTCTCAAGGGCATTTAATTCTAGATTATCAAAGGCTCTGCGGGTCAAAATAACAAAAGATTTAGCTGCCGGATTTGTCCCTTCAACGACAGCTCTCTTGAAAGGCTAAGCAGCAGCCTTAAGTCTGGATTAACCAAGTTGGGTTTCAAACTGTAAATCCAGCTGTTCCAAAAGGCTGAAAAAGCCTTTATGATCAACAGGTTTTTGCAAGACCGGGATACACAGCCTGTTGCCTTGAAGATCGAAACATTCAAGTTGGACTTTCGGTTGTCTAAGAAACTATCAAAACAACTGCTGGACTCTGCCCTGAAAGATAACGAGAGCCACATGAGGGAAAAGAATTATTCAAAATCATTGTCAGGCTCCTATTCCACATCTCCATATATATATATATATATTTAAACATGTTCTAGCACTGGGATCATGCCCTGGTCCTGCCTGATGTATAGGCTCTCCTGCTTGGGCAGGGGGTTGGACTAGATGACCTACAAGGTCCCTTATAACTCTGTTAACCTGTAATCTGCCCAGCTTCGTTAAGAACCTCAACTGCATTTCGCTCTTACATCACCAGCTAAAAGATTCTGTAATCAAAGGCCAGCTGGCGATCCTGTCATCTCCATGTGACGGACGGGAGGCAGGAGAATCCTCTGGCACTTCTGTCATGGCTGTAACAGTAAACTGGGCAGCACAACCAGGCCATGGGGATGTGAATAGGCACAGGGAGCTCAAAAGCTCTTTTCTATTAAGAGGAAGGACAGAAGGAAAGCGACAGAGGTTGCAATATTTATGCAGGAAGTCCTCCACTTACGGCCACAACTGAGACCCAAAATTTCCAAGGTAGGTTGTTTAAGTGAATGACACCCCATTTTACAACCTGCTTGTAAAGTGAATTAAGCGGTTGTTAAGCCAATCCAGCATCCCCTGTTGACTGTGTTTGGCTGGGAAGTTCACCAATGGTTGACCCCACATGAGGCCAGAGGTTGCTGGAACCATCATGAATACAGTTTATCAAGCGCCCAAATTTTGATCATGTGATTGTGGGGAATGCTGCAATGCCATTGTTAAGTGTGACAACTGGTCCTAAGTCGCTTTTTCCCCCCAGTCCTATTGAACTTTATAAACGGTCGCTAAATGGATGGCTGTAAGTCAAGGACTTGCCCGTATTGCAAATGCCAGCTAAAGCAATCTGATTTTCCAATGAAATCCAACATCAGCTTGCCGGATTCTAGTTCAAACGTTCAGCAGCACGCTTGCGTCAGGAATGGATGGCAGAGTCCCCCCAAACACCAAGGGAGAACCCGTAGATTTAGCAAGCCACGATTTCAAACTTTCTGGAAGTTTTCCATGTGGACGTGGGAAAAGATAAAGAGGCCCTCCCCTGTGGGATGAGTGCATTTGAGGTCTCAAGTCATCCTGAGCAGAGGAAGGCTTTCGGAAAGCGATGCATTTACAAGATGGACACACACATGTGCACCGACACAAAAACGGACACAAAAAACGCGGAACGCAAGAGCAACGTTCTCTTGTCCCCGAGGCAAAGGGAGTCGGCGGAGCTAGCAAAAGAAGAAGCTCATATCATCGTCCTCCTTCAGTTGCTCCGGAACCACTTGATCAGAGATCCGTACGTCCTGGTCGGCGTACCCAGATTCCAAAACGGCGTCGAACCAAGGATGGAGCAAAATTTCCGGAGCGGTGAGTCTTTCAGAGGGTTCTCGCCTAAGGAGGCTGCGGATGAGGCACCGCGCTTTGGGAGAGACGTGCTCAGGGATGCAGAATTGTCCACGGCGGATTTTGGAAAAGAGAGCGGTAGGATCCGAGTCATGAAAGGGATACCGTCCTACTAGGAGAGTGTATAGCATAACTCCCAAGCTCCAAACGTCAGCCGACTTCCCGGAATAGGTTCCCGTTGTGTTTAAAATTTCCGGACTGACGTACGCCGGACAGCCGTGTTTGTCTGACAACGCATCGTCCTCTCCTTTCATGATGTGGGTGTCTTCCAGGCTTTCGAGTCTCAGCTGCATCCTGGAGGACAGAAGAGAAGAGAACCTCAGTTAGAATGCCAGAGATGTAAACGCCACATTCACACATATAACGTGCAAGAAAGCACATTCGTGCGTCTCTCGAATGTTCGGCCACTGTTCTGAAACAGCAACCTGCATATCAAAACACCACGGAGAGTTTCTACACAGGGTTAATCTGCAGAGGTGATAAATGTATATAACGCACATGCTATGGAGTTCACCTAAGTTCATCAGCCTCAAGGACACTTCCACTTTTATTATACGTGTGAGCCATTGTTGATTGAATGGCGCAGTCATAAGGCTTTTGAACCTCAATGGCTCACACACCTGCTCCCTGAAACATTAAACCAATGGAAATCATGGATCAATGAGTAAAAATGCATTTCTTCTCACTCAACGACACAAAGTTATAAAGGTAGTCCTTGACTTACAACTATTGGTTTAGTGACCGTTTCAAGTTACAGCAGCATTTTTAAAAAAGTAACTTAGGACTGTTTTTCACAGTTATGACCCCAGGGTCACTTGATCAAAATTCAGGCGTTGACAATGGACTCGTATTTATGACGGCTGCAGTGTCCCTAGGGGTCATGTAATCACCATTTGAGACCTTGTCAAGCAATATCAATGGGGAAGCCAGATTCAGTTAAAACCGTGTTACTAACTGAACCGCTGAAGTGTTAACTGCTGTGTGCCAAGAAAAGTTCATTAAATGGGGCCAAAACTCACTTAGCAACTGTCTTGCTTAGTAATGGCAACTGTGGGCTCAACTGTAGTCGTACATCAAGAACTATCTGTAACTCAGGTAAAGGGAATAAGTTAGCCATCATTTGCTGCCTTTAGAATTGCCACCTCTTAAAACCACTGCAAAACTTCTATGGCTGAATGAGGCCACAAAGGAGCCGGTATCCAACGCACAACTATTTTCAATGGGTTGTCAGTCATCGAAGGAGAAAGGAGGTGAAGGAAATGACATGCTCACAGAACAGTCTCCATTACAGCAAGCCACATTCACAGGGCAACGATGGACTTGGACGAAAGCCAGTTTTGTCTCGGTGACATCAAGCCTTAACTCGCTGATGGGATGGCAGCCAAAACTTACATCCCTTTTGTTCCTGAAATAGTTGTAACCCTCTAGTTCAGTTTATACAACATTCCCCACCCCTCAATTCACAACACATGTACAAAAAGAGCCTTGCAGGATTCACAGCTTTTATGCGGAATTCTCTTCCCCCAAACCTTGCATTGCTGGAGTGCTGTTTAATCTTATATTTGTGGATTAAATATTTTCCGTGGGGTGGGGATGCCGCTTTCCTGACACCGTTGGCTGGCCAGCCTCCTTGCCCTGACCTTCCTTCTCCCTTCCCCCTGTCCTAGCTGGTCCTGTACATGGAAAATATGACTCAGATTGTCCTACCTGCTCTCCAACTGGCTGATGAGACCCAAGTTTCACACCTGCGCTTACTAAGGCTAACCTCTTGCCCAATGTTGCTTCACCCCCGGGGTTACCAAATGTGCGGCTCACAACCTCAGCCCTGTGCAATTACTAGGTTTCTAAATTAGCAGCGCAGAGGGCAATCTGCTATTTCAGCGAGTGGTTCTGTTTATCACAGGCAGCCAAACACACCAGTGTTTCCCTGCAAGGAGAAAGAGTGGCCGTTTTTTTTAGGTCAACGTGTACTTTCTGATAGATTGCTCTCGTCCGTCCCCAGGCCTGCTGGTTTGCCAAAGGGCCATTGTTTTGCTACAGGCTTTCAACCTTGACTTTGACTGACTGATTCACACATGTCTGTTCAACCCTTCTTGAGCGTCCCAAAGGAGCTTTTCTCAGAAGGCTGAAGCATCTTGGACGAGAAGTTTCCAAAGGGAAAACGAAACTAAACAAGGAAGTCCAGTTGCCTTTTGGAAAAAAAGCACTTTTGGGACAACCATAACCTGGCTGATGGAGAATCTCCATAGAGATCTTCATAAAATACTTTCCAATAACAGGTGTGCTCACCTATCTTGCTTAATCAAAAAAAAGAAGAAGAATCAACTAAATTTGCACAACGTGTACATACATCACACCAATAGACCAGAGATCTCCAAACTTGGCAACGTTTAAGACTTGTGGACTTCAACTCCCAGAATTCCTCAGCCAGCAATCTCCGTAAGGTCCTAATATTCCCCCCGGGATCTGGCTCAATGGAATTATGGGAGTTGAAGTCCACAAGTCTTAAAGTTGCCAAGTCTGGGGACCTTTGCAATAGGGCCTTGCTTTGCTCACAAAAGTCCCATTTTACCCTGCAAACTGCTTGCAGCTCCTTCCTTTCACTTTGCCAGCTTTTTGCATCGTGTTCTTAGTAATTATGAGTCCTGGTGGCGCAGTGGTTAGAATGCAATATTGCAGGCTAACTCTGCCCACTGCCAGAAGTTCGATCCTGACCGGCTTTCTATCAGCTTTGTATCCTACTGAGGTCGGTAAAATGAGGACCCAGATTGTTGGGGATAATATGCTGACTGTGTAAACTGCTTAGAGAGGGCTGTAAAAGCACTATGAAATGGTGTATAAGTCTTAAGTGCTATTGCTAATTATTTGTAGCGCCTCTTGCCTGCAGGCACCAAAGTTGGAGCAATGTACCTGATCTCCTGCTTTCTTATTTGTCGTGTTAAAACTGGACTACAGGTTTCGAAAAAGGAAGAGAAAGTCCAAATCCACCTCTCGAGCTTTCTTATTCAGCAACGTCAACTTCCAACTTGCTTTAACATTTTTATTGAGTTATACGATAAAATAAGATACAAAATACCAAAGTAAATAAGGAAACAAGAGGGAGGAAGAGGGGGAAGAGAAGTGAAGAAGGATAAGAAAAAAGAAAGAAAAAGAAACACCTGACTTCCAACTTTTTCTGTTGCAGTAAAATAAAGCATTAACATCAAATCACAACTTTCTTGTTTTTTCATAGTAATATGAACAAGCCCTTTCTTCCAACTTGCAAGAATTACTAAAACAGATTTATACAACCATCTCCACAAATACAATGGCTTACTAAATTCAGAAGCATCTTTGCATCAGTTGTGCAATCCTTTAGTCAGCATTGTTTCCAGAGGCATTCCCCTTTAAGACTCTCTTGAACAAGTGGTTCTATCCCACTGCTATTCAGAAGTGCTAATTTGCAGCAGGAGCCCTGAACCCCCCCCCCCCCCCACACCCTCCCAAAAAAACCCCAAAAGATTTGGGACTAAGACAGACGCAGGAATTAAATGTAAGAACGTGTAATCTGCTCTTAGGGAAAAGTATGCCATCTACCAGACAGACACAGAATCTTCAATCCATAGTGAAGTGCAACCCCTACCAGGCTGAAGAATTCAGAATTATGCTGGGAATAATTTGTTCCTTAATGTTAACACAGAACAATCAGCTGCTCCTTCACCCAAACCAAAAACACTTGAAATTAAACACCAAAGGCTTTAGAGCATGCATATGCATACAGGGAGAATTAACTACACAATCCCTAGCATTCACAAGCAACTGCGCTCCATCACTTCAAAGTAATGTACGGATTGCAGCAATCAGGCGTGAAATTGCTTTGGATGCCAAAAGCAAGACTCCCACCAAGTTCAAATGGGCTGCTTTTTCCTACCCATTCTGGGCCTGCTGACACATGACCCAACCATCTTCAAAGAGAGGATCTCAGAAGTTCCTCCCTTCCTCCCTTGTGCCCTTAGTGCTCTTTCTTTAAAGGGATGCTACAGTTTAGCTCCAGAGGAGAGCAAAGAAAAGTAACCTTGTGCTGTTGGCACACCGGTGAGCTTGGGGTGGAGCAGTGTGCACCCAAGGCTGTGACATATATCCATTAAAACTTCACAATATTTTCTCTCCCATCGCTCTTAGCGCCAAGATCCAAATGACCACCCAATCCAGAGATGGTATTTAGCAGGTTCTGACCAGTTCTGGAGAACCAGTAGCGGAAATTTTGAGCAGTTCGGAGAACCGGCAAATCCCACCTCTGACTGACCTCACCCCCCATCTATTCTCTGCCTCCCAAGTCCCAACTGATCAGCTGGGTCTTCTTTTGTTGCTCTGCACAGGAGAACGGAGCTGGAAAGCAGGTCAGTGGGGTGGGGAGGGAATGGGGATTTTGCAATAACCTTTCCCCATGAGTGGGTAGAGAATGGAGATTTTGCAGTATATCCTTCCCCTGCCACGCCCACCAAGCCACGATAGTAAAATATTTGAATCTACCACTGACCCCATTCTTTTCAAGATACCCAAGAAACTGGGCTAAAACGTCACAGCTAAAACATCACAAACTGTGATGAACACAAACTACACAATCCGTTCTCTAAAAACACAATGGAAACCTACCCTGGGGGTAGGAGGGAGATGGTGCCGAGCTGTGCATCCCAGATACAGTCCTTGATTTACAACCGTTTGTTTAGTGATGTTCAAAGTTACAACGGCAGTGAAAAAAGGATGAGTTATGACCATTTGTCCCACTTATGACAGTGGCAGCATCCCCATAGTCACCTGATCAAATTTCAGACTCTTGGCAACTGACTCGTATTTACGACGGTATTGCAGTGTTCCAGGGTCATGCGATCCCCTTCTGCGACCTTCTGACCATGGGGAAGTCTGATTCACTTACAACTATGTCGCTAACTTAACAATTGCAGTGATTCACTTAACAGCTGTGGCAAGAAAGGGGCAAAACCCACTTAGCAACTGTCTCATTTAGCAAACTCAAAAACTGGGCTGAAATTGTGTATTAAAACTTGATCCCAAATGCTCAACACTATTCCTTCTACATCAAACCACACTGGCATGCAGGCCTTCCAGTCTCAAGACTTTATTGAACAATAGAATAGCAGGGCACACAAATAGGCTGTACAATTGCAGAAAAACACAGTCATTCCTTCCCATTGTGCCACCGATGGCATTCCCGGATAAGCCTGTAAACCTCTCTCTGTAGCTTCCATTCTCCCAACCCATTCATAACAGGTTCTTTATGTAATAACTCTCATTTGCCATCAATGCCCAAATACAATTCATTTAAATGCATGACACTTAAAATTACATCAATCTTTCATTCATGTCTACTCCACCACACACCTTAACCTTATAATCTATGTCAAACCACATGGGACAAAGTCATTCATAGACCAGTTATGCTAGTTTCTTTCTTTCTTTTTTTTTAAAAAAAAAACTTGTTTGGATGGAAGCCCAATTAACCATTGGGAACTTCAGCTCAATCAAGATGAAGCATTTTGGATTTCAAAGAGCTCAGCCCCCACCCTCATGCCTGCAGCCGGAGCCTGTTAAGTCGAAATTAAGTTATTCCACTTAGCAATCAGAATCCCATCCTGGGTTCTGCACTGAATTTATTTGTTTGCAAATATGGCAACTTAAGATCCGCAGCACGCATGGCATGCTGTGCACAAACGAGCCTCAGTGAAAAAACTTAACATCCAAACATCCAGCAAGGATTAACCTAGTCATGTGTGTCCCTGCTGAGAAGCCAGGATCTGGCACCAAACTGCCCGTTCACAACTCTGGGACAAACAGGCTTCTGTTCGTACGCCATCCTGCGCATGTATTTATTTGCTCCAATAAGAATGTAGATTAAAAAAAGCACAAAAATGACCTTAAGAGGTGGAAAGAATTGCAATTTAAATAAACAAACATGCGTGCTTCTCTGGGAACCTTTTCGTGATTTCTTTGGAAAGGATAGTTAAGTGTTATTTGTGGAGGAAGAAAAATGTAGAAGTAAGAAAACAGTCCAATAAAAACAGCGCCATGAGGTTCAAGGTCTAAAGAGTAGCCCAAAGAGGTCATGAACAGAGAAACCATGTCGGGTTTCCCCCCAAAAAGTGCTACGCCTACATTAGGTAAAGGTAAAGGTTCATCTCACACATACATGCTAGTAATTTACGGCTCTAGGGGGCAGTGCTCATCTCTGTTACAAAGCCGAAGAGCCAGCACTGTCCGAAGACGTCTCTGTGGTCATGTGGCCAGCATGACTAAATACCCGAAGGCACACAGAACTCTGTTAGCTTCCCACCAAAGTGGTCCCTATTTTTCTACTTGCATATTTACATGCTTTCGAACTACTAGGCTGGCAGAAGCTGGGACAAGTAACGGGAGCTCACTCCATTATGCGGTGCTAGGGATTCGAACCGCCAAACTGCCTACCTTTCTGATCAACAAGCTCAGCGTCTTAGCCACTGAGCCGCCCCGTCCCTATGCCTACATTGCCATCATTCAAAATTCAACATTTCACTAGACCAGTGTTTCGCAACCTTAGCAGCTTGAAGATGTGTGGATTTCAACTCCCAGAATTCCCCAAGAATGGATCAATCCTCCCCCGCATAGCTTTTCGGTTAATGGAAGAGGCAAAGTCTCCATTACAGGTGGTCTTCGACTTATGACTGGCCATTCCAAATTATGCCAGACCTCCCACCTCCAAAGCGACTTATAACCCAGATTCAAAGTTTTGATGCTTCTCCCTGCAGTGACATAATCGCTAAACCCGCCTGTATTTAACCACTATTGGTAGCATCCCCTGGTCACATATTCTTTTTTGCCAGAAACCGGAATTTATATCTAATTTCCAGCAACAAAACACACGTTGGGGACAATGAGTTCACTTAACGACCACGACATTTGCTTAATGACAGCCACAAAAATGTCGTACGCTTGGGGTCAGTTACGCGAGTGTCCCGACTTACGACCCCCATAACATACAATGGAAATTCTCAGCTCCATTTTAGTTGTAGGCGAAATGACTGCCTGTATATAATTTGTTGTCTACTCGTTCAGCCTGTTTTGCTGATCTAAGAAGCAGGCAGATTGTGTCACATTTGGGGCATTATTTTATGGCTGCTCTTTGTTACAGGGCTGGATGCTTGATCTTCCTTGACCTCACAACCACCCGATGAATAATCCACAACTCCTGTTTGTATTTTTATAGCAGTAATGATGCATTAGGAGCAGTGGTGAGATGCTGCTGGTTCAGAATGGTTCGCGCAAACTGGTAGTTCCGACAATGAGCTAGCCCACCCACCTGCCCCTGCCCTGCTACCCTGTCCTTTATTTCCTGCTTTGTAGCTCATCTCAATTGCGCAGCACAGATGATTCCCCCTCCCCTCACTGTACTATTTACCGTTGCTGACTTGGAAGGTAAGCAGCCAAGTAATGCTCCATTTTCAGTGCTGCACGCAAGCACCTTGGGCACGAGCTCGCACAAAACGCACACTCACCAAACCGGTTGTTAAACCAGCAGCATCCCACCACTGTTTAGGAGGGGCAGTAAAGGCACCCAAGTCTTCCCTGGCCTTGGCCTGGAGGGTGCCAGCAAACCAAGGCGCCGATGCTTCTTGTTAGACAGGAAGCAGGTTATGCTGGCTGGGGAATTCTGGGAGTTGAAGTCCACACATCTTCAAGATGCCATGGTTGAGAAACACTGCACTAGACATTTAAACATTCTTCAGTGTAGAATAGTTCTTTGGATCCCAGGCAGAAGTGAGGCAGCTGTTTATGTAACACCACTCACTTACTAGCATGGCAAAAATGTTGGACTTGAAGTAAGAAAAGGGGAGGTCATATGTTGTGTCTGGGATGAGCACTGTCCGTCAAACATGCTCTGCCTTATCTACCCTTCCCAAGAGCAATTAAGGGTATAATTTTACAGGGCTATCATCAGAATCATTGCGACTTGTGCAGATTATAGCAATAGCACTTACTTCATGGACCTCTCTCAGCATATTGTGTTCCCCCCCCAACAATCTGGGTCCTCATTTTACCGACCTCAGAAGGATGGAAAGTTGAGTCAACCTTGAGAGGTCATTATGGGAGGTGTTAACCGGATATTATTCCCTACAGAAAAGATAAAAGTACTAATTTCCCCAGATTGGATCACCATCGTTTCTTCATTCTAAAGAGGCCTATTTGATACAGAGAACTGCTATAGGATTCACAACAGGGGTAAGCAACTGGCCGGCCATGGGCCAAATCCAGCTTAGTGATAAAAACCAAAAAACCCCCACAAAGGCTATAGTTAAGCATTAGACGTGGCAATTGGGAACACATCTTCTGAGGATCCTCTTTGGAGAGAGACCTGAAAGCCAACCATCCCGTAGACCCATCTGCTCACCTTTCTTCATTAGAAAACACAAATTTCCTGAGTTTGAGGTCCCCCAGCACAATGGCTGACTGGTGGCAGTGAGCTACTGCAGAGACTATCTGTTTGAAGAGTCTAGCGGCTTCCTGCTCCGGCAGGCGCTTGCAACTCCTAACGTAGGAATGCATGTCACCAAAGTCCTTGTCGAAAAAGACATACGCCTTCGTGTCTCCGAGGATGACCTCCACAATCCCAGTGATGTTCCGGTGTGATGGTAACTGGATGTAAGGCCTGATTTTGTCCTGGTAGTGTTTGAGAGGGAAGACCTAGAAATAGAACCAAGTGGGGAGGGAGAAAGAGAGAGAGAGAGAAAAAGAGATTAAGTAAGATTTTATTGGAGGATGCAAGGAGCATGATAGATTCCCTTGATGGATCCTGATCAAAATATCTGCAGTCGTGGGGTGTCCTTGGTGCTCCCTAAGCTTGGTTGCTTTCTTGTACATAATTCTTTACCTAAGTACAAAATATAATCAGGATTCTGTTAGAAACTCTACTCCCTTCTAGCACTGATAATATTTGCTTAAGTAGGGTAATAAAATGTCTACAAGAAAACAGCCAAGCTCACAGAGCACCAAAACCCCATGAGTTTATTAACCTTGAGTTAAAAATATTCTCTTCTATTGGTATATCTACATTCATTAAACCATGTTCTCACAATTATTAGTAAATTGGGACTCGCCATTAAATCACCCACCAAAGAGGAGATAGCAAAGAGGAGATAGCAATGAATACTACTTTTAGTATTCATTTCGCCAAGCAACTTGAAGAACGTGGCTATGATCCAAACCGAACAGCATGGAAAAAGAGAGACTAATCACGCTTTTGGAAGAATTATACACCTTCCTGAAACAGGCAACGGAAGTAAGATGCATTTCGTTTCTGTGCATATGATCCTTAGATGAGGAAGGGGAATTCATTTTGGGAAGATGATGGAATAACAATAGTCCAAGTAGCAATAGCATTTAGACTTATATACCACTTGACAATGCTTTACAGCTCTCTCTAAGCGGTGTACAGAGTCAGCCTATTGTTCCCAACAATCTGGGTCCTCATTTGACCCACCTCGGAAGGATGGAAGGCTGAATCAACCATGAGCCTGGTGGGATTTGAACTGCCAAATTGTAGGCAGCTGGCTGCAGAGGTAGCTTGCAGTACTGCACTCTAACCACTGAGAGGGTGGCAACTTCGCCATCTCCCAAACTGTTGAACATCCGTCATGCCCCAAGATTTACATGGTGTCTTGGGCTGCTAGGTTTTGGAAATTACCACCTCTTAGAGGTACATAAGGATCTTCCTGAGCTAGAGAGAACTTCTGCCTGTACAGCATCTGGTATTAAACACTTAGCATAGGCAGCAAGGAAGGTCTTAGTTCCCCAACAAGAACAAGAAGTATCTTACTGAAAACACAGGACCATATATAAATCATACCCGATCTAATCTGGCAAAGCAGTTCTGATGTACCGTATTGTTTTGGATACATCTCTCCAGACACCGCTTAAACATCACAGCCCTTTGCGATAAACTTTTAATATCTGCAATTCCTGCTTTTTGCACTCGAGGAAGTGGGGGGAAAAAAACCCAGGCCTGAATCTTTGCACACTCACTGTAAATACTGGCCCAGCAGTTCCCTGCCAGAACAGAAATGTACAGTAATGCTCCCTTCTTCAGAGCGTCAAGGAAAAATGAAGAGGAGGTGTGTTTGTGGCGGGTTGTGGGGGGGGGTTGAAGAGCTATTAAAAGCCACCAAAACAATCACCTCCCAGTGAGTCAAACAAAGGTGAAGGCAACCAAGCTGAAATTTCAAAGCGCAGCAAACATTTAGCCAAGGAAGAAGGGGATTAAAGCCTCTCTTGCTTTATTCACAGATATTTTGCAAGACTGCAGTCATGTCCTGGAACTTGCGAAGAGCTTACGCACATCCTAAAGCCAAGCTGGAAATGGTGACTCTTCCAACTTGGCACAAGCTCCCAGAGAGAAAAGTATATTGCAAAGGGGTCTCCAAACCATCACCCACAACCCTCTTTTTCCTGGCTACTTGAACAGCACACAGCCATCATCGAAGTCCTCTTCCCTATCAGAACTCCGTCCCCCATACAGCTGAAGCCACGCGAGGCTACGCCAGCCTCCTTGCAAACCTAGCGGAGGTTAAAAATAAATATTTCAAGAGGATGAGATGATTTTCCTGACTTGGAAAAGAGCAATTCTCACCACAGGTCATTGCTGAAGAAGAGTCTGCAAACCAGGACGAGCAATCGTCTAAAAGATTCACAAGCCACTGCACTGCCTCCAGACTCCGAATCCAACTTTAAAAAAAAAAAAAAAAAGAATTCTACCCAACCACTTACGTTCCTTTTCTTCTCCTTTCTCTATTATTATCTGTATTATGTTAGAATGTAGATTGCAAGGTGTATCAGGGAAGTCCATCTGGCAACTTAAAAGTCTAACCGGAGGCACGCCTGCTAGTAACTACACTTTAAGGAGGAACGTGCAATTCCAAACAGGGCTCTAACTATATTTATGCTGTTTCTAGAAGCAGGAGAAAAGCAGAAGAAGGTTACAAAGTGGAGGCCAATGGCCAAAAGATTCTAGTGTGGTGTTTCCTAACTTTGGCAACTTTTAAGAAGTGTGGACTTCGACTCCCAGAATCCCCAGCCCCCATGCTTAATAACTTTGGTTAACTTTAAGATGTACAGACCAGCTGGGGAATTCTGAGAGTTGAAGTCCACCTATCTTTAAAGTTGCCAAGGTTAGGAAACACTGCTCTAGAGCAAGGGATCTCCAAACGTGGCCACTTTTAAGGCTCATGGACTTCATCTCCCAGAACTCCCCAGCCAGGCCACATATCTTAAAAATTAAAAGCACAGCGGCTGGGGATTCTGGGAATTGGAGTTCATGAGTCTTAAAAGTTACTAAGTTTGGGGGGGGAACCCCTTGCTAGAGGGAGTCGATTATTTGGCACCAGGTTAGTCAATTTTGATTTTCATCCTCTCCTGCATCACAAAAGTATTCCACCGTGGACTTTTTAACGCAGGGGCTGCAGCTCCCATTCGTTTCCAACGGTTCTGCAGCAAGAGCAAGCAGGCCGGAGAGGCCACCGGCAGATGGCAGCAGGAAACTTCAAGGCTGCAGCCTCGGCCTCTTTCTCTCGCCGGCAAGGCGAGAAAGCGCAGGGGAGGCAGAGCGCGTGTTTTATTTAAAGAGCCGAGGAGACACCTCATGGAAAACTTGGAAAGCTCTCTCCGCTGCTAGTGGCAATCCAATTCCTGCTTGCGTACTAGGCTGCAGGAGGGGAGCGGAAAACAAGAGGAGGATGACGGAGGAAACCTTAACCCTTCCTTACTCCCAGGACCTTGGTAGAATAGAAATAGAATTCTTTCTTGGCCAAGTGTGATTAAACACACAAGGAATTTGTCTTGGTGCAAAATGCTCTCAGTGTACATTAAAAAAAGATACATTCGTCAAGAGTAAAGAAGGTACAACACTTAATGATAGTCATAGAGTACCTTTCCCGAATGCAGTTAAAACTACATACACACACACACAATACACGCATCCACCCGGGATCCGCTTCTTTTCTTGCAGGGATCCTGGGGGAAAAGGTACATTTCTGGGCCAAAATCTGCGCTTGCAAAGTGCAGCGCAGCGCAGCCGAATCGGGTCCCCAATTAGGAAATTAAGAAAGGCATCGTTTTTTGCAAGGTTTTTTTTAATATATCCCGGCACCAAATCGATGCCTTCTCGGCTTTCAAATGTAGGTTTCCTCGGCCCCTCACAGGCGATCTGGGTTGTTGTTGTTTTTTGCCCCCTTTTCAAAAAGCAAAAGGGAGTCCCGTGGGATTCGAGCGGCAGTTTTCGGGGACCCTTCTCCTTTCTCCCGTTTTCTCCCGTTCACACAAACACACACACAAAATTGCTCAGACACCCGTCCGATGCAACACGCTACTTGCTGCCCTAAAAGAAACGCGGCGGCTTGTTTTTTTTTTTGCAAGTCAGATCTTCGCTTTGTGATGCACAACATCCGATCCGGCTTGCCCTTGAAACGCCGGATATACGAGGCGGTTCAAGACGGCCGCCTTTAAACCGAATCCCATTCAAGTCCGAAAATGGTATATAGATTTCTCCTGCTCGAGCACGGGGTTGGACTAGAAGACCTCCAAGGTCCCTTCCAACTCTGTTATTCCATGATTCAAGTGGAAGAAGCGCCGCGCTTTCTGTCTCTCACCCCCCTCCAAGGAAGGTCGCTCGCCTTCTCCCGGCTCGGCCCGCCCGCAAATCCCAAGCCCCGAAGAAGGCTGCAGAGGCTCCCGGATCGCGCCGGGTTTCGGCCGCCATCTCCCCGGCTTACCTTGCAACGCAGCTCCCGCCCGGTGTTGATGTCGAGCGCCCTCGAAACGTGTTCCCGGTCGAGCAAGGGTAACAAAAGGTAGCCGGCCACCAAGCTGGGTCCCTGGGTGCTGGAAAGCGAACCTTCGCCGGCCGGAGCCGGCGGAACCGGAGCGCAAGGCGATCCAGGCGCGCTGAGACAATCCTGAGGGACGGCGCTGGTGTAATCGACGGCCAGGCGGGCGCACTTGGCGGCGGCCGGCGCTTCCTCGCTGGCGGCGGCGGCGGCGTCGTGCAAAAGCAGGCGCTTGGAAGGAGCGCTCCGGCAGCGGGGAGCGGCCGCCGGCGAGTGCAGAAGCGCGGCGGGGCTGCGGGGTTCCAGCTGGCGGCTCATGGAGCTGGAAGGTGGCGGGGGGGAGGCGAGCAGGCAGGAGGATCTCGAGCTCCTGCGCCACAAGGAAGCCGGACGGCGCCGCGCCGGGCTCGGGGAAGCGACGGGCAGGGAGCCGAGCGGGCTCTCCGTGCCTTTTTTTCCTTCTCGGCTTGATTCACCCGCCGCCGCTCTCCTTCCCCGCGTCCGCCTCAAAGGTAAGCAGGAGCAGCCGCGCGGGCGAGCGAGCGTTGGGCAATGCCGTCCGGGCTTGCGCGCATCCCTTCCTGGGGGGCCCCGACAGCAGCTCCGAGCGCGCCCAGCCGCCCTCACCATCTGCCGGCGTTTCTGCCAAACTCCTGGGAGCGTATCGAAGCGCCCCGTGACGCAAAAGGGAAGTGGGCGGGGTCGCGGGGTGCCAGCCCGCCGGCTCATTGGCGGCTTCGGCTCCATTCAGAAGCCGCGGGAGCGAGCGGGCGGGGAGGCGCGTGCGCGCGCTCTCGCTCTCGCTGTCGATCTCGCTGTCTCTCTTCTGACCGCCTGCCGGAGCTCCCGCGAGGCGCGGTGCTGCGCTCCACAGAGACCCAGACGGACCGTGGACGGGTGGAAGGGGTGGATGGGGAGGAAGCTAAACGAGGGGTGGTGGTGAAGGTCCCAGTCGCCAGGCCCCGAACCCATCGATGCACCCCGCTTCCCCACCCACCCACCTCGCCGACAGCGAGACACTGGAAGTGTAAGAATGGGACAGCTTCAGCCAACTCGCCCCCGGGGCAACTCACTTTTTAGTTAGCCGACTTTTTACTTTAGATTAGATTAACAGAGATGGAAGGGTTCTTGTAGGTCATCTAGTCCAACCCCCACTCCCCGCCCAAGCAGGAGACCCTACACCATTTCTGACAGATGGCAGTCCAGTTTCGTCTTGAAAGCTTCCAGTGATGAAGCTTCCACAACTTCTGAAGGCAACTTCTGTTCAATTGGTGGATTGTTCTCCCTGTCGGGAAATTTCTCCTTGTTTCCAGGTTAAATCTCTCCTTATTCAGTTTCCAACCATTATTCCTTGCATGGCCTACAGGTGCTTGAGAAAATAGCTTGACCCCTTCCTGTCTGTGGCAGTCCCTCAAATATTGGAACACTGCTATCATGTCTTCCCTGGTTTTTCTCTTCACTGGACTAGCCATGCCCAGGTCCTGCAACCATGCATCATACGTTTTAGTCTCCAGTCCCCTAATCATCTTGGTTGCCCTTCTCTGTACGTTTTTCTACAGTCTCAACATCTTTTTTTATAGTGTGGTGCCAAAATTTGGATGCAGTTGGTCTGAAGCTCAGAGGTTTGAGAAATGCAAAAAGGCAACTTACAATATTGCATTTTCATTTCGCCTGTTTGGCAGCCAATATATGGCTAGTCCTCGACTCGTGGCCACAACTAGGAGCAGAGTTCCCGTTGCTAGGCAAAGTGGTCCTTAAGTAAATCCCACCAGATTTTATGATCTTTTTTGCCATGGCGGTTATGCAAGTCACTGCAAGGTGTTAAGTGAATCACTCAGTCATTAAACAAATCCGCCTTTCCCCATTGACTTCGCTTGTTGGAAGCCAGCTGGGAAGGTCACAACTGGCAATTGTGTAACTCCAGGTTGCTGCAATCATCGTAAATGCACATGTGTTGTCAAGCACCTGGATTTTGATCACATGACCACAATGGTTCTGACTGCAGGAAACTGCCATAAGTCACTTTTTTGGTGCGGTTGTAACTTTGAATGGTCGCAAAATGGCTGTAAGTCAAGGTCTTCCTGTAATAAGCCCTCGGTAGAAATTGTTCCTTGCATCCTTCCTTGAAATGAACACCAGCTCAGCACAACATCCAGCGTGTCACTAGCTGAGCAACCTGTTCAATGGAGCATGACAGTCAACAAGTCACACTTTCAGTAAACGTTTCCTCAGCTGTTTCAATGTGTCATACATGAGTTGTTCAAAATGAATGCCACTGGCCTCGGCACTAAGGAAGCAGAGAGCGAGAGGGAGGTAGGGAGAGAATCCAGAATAAAAGAAGTAAAAACTTCGATAGGACAAAATGGATGAGAGGCCAACTCTTCATAAATGATGTAGCAGGGGGTCACTGCAGGATGTGATATAAAAGAAAGCCAAACTGGCAATTAAACAGTGCAATTGATTGCTGGGTGTTTTTAAACTTGTGTCACCTGTGCAATGGACCTATGAAAAGGACAGAACTTCAATCGCATACGACTGCCATCTTAACCTTCTTTACCATATTATTCAAGATACTCTGAGTATGCAGTATAAAATAAGAATTGAAAAGACAACCCTTTACGTTAGAATAGAATAGAATAGAATAGAATAGAATAGAATAGAATAGAATTCTTTATTGGCCAAGTGTGGTTGGACACACAAGGAATTTGTCTTGGTGCAAATGCTCTCAGTATACATAAAAGAAAAGATACATTCATCAAGAATCATAGATACATTCGTCAAGAATCAAAGCAGAGGTGGGGAACTATGGCCCCCTTTATGACTTGTGGACTTCAACTCCCAGAATTCCTGAGCCAACATGGAGTGCCTATAATACCATTCTGGACAAATGGCTGTCCAATCTCATCTTGGAAATCTCGAAAGATGAAATACCCACAAGTTCTGAAGAGAGGCTGTTTGACTGATTAATTGGTCTCACTTTCAGGAAATTTCTCCTTAGTTCTAGGTTGGATTTCTCTTTAATGATCTTCCATCTGTTACTTCTTGTCCTGCCATTGGGTGAAAACAGGTTGATCCCCCCCCCTTCTTTTCTGGAAGAGCCCCTCAAGTATTGGAAGATTGATATCATGTCACCCCTAGTTCTTCTCGTCATTAGACTCGACACATTGAATTTCCTCAACTGTTCATTGTATGATTCGGTCGTCTTATCATCCTTGCTGCTTTTCTCTGCACTCTTTCTAGGGTCTTAAATTTAATGAATAAATATATAAATAAAATTCTATCTTGTGTCCAAATTATTTGATTATCAGTATGGGGCTATGACTTTTTGCATGTCTACTTCTATGGTCTAACAATGAAATTAGGTGTTGTGTAAACCATGCCCACTCGTTGAGAACATTGTGCAAGTGACTTCTCATGCTTTCTCAGGTCACAGCTGAAGATTCCCTGGTTGAGGGATGATCGTTTAGCAACCCTTGACAAAGTTTGCATCTCTTCTACGGAACTTTTCTTAGACTGAACTTACAACTAACCTCTTACCCAACACATGCTTGTGGCAAATGCTTGATGACCAAGCTCAAGCAATTCAGAATGAGTGAAGGGGTGATCTGTATTGGATGGAACTGGATAGGTTTTTCAACAAGCTGCATGTAACATTCTAACTCTGAATGATGGAAAACTATGGTAGATCACCTCATTCCTACTTGCCTGTGGAGTGTGATGACCCAGGATGGGATACAAAAGCAACAAAGTCACAAAAACAGGTGAAGTCCCTTTAATTCCTTCCACTTGGCTTCAAAGGTCCAATTATCATTGACTGGAGAAAAAACTCCCCCACAAACAGTTGCCAAAAGGAAGAAATTCCATTCAAACTCAAAATACAGATAAATTATAATTAGAAAAAACAACACAAACCACACTGAAGCAATTAATAAGACAAGGCAGGATAAGAGCTTAAAGGCATCCACAGATATTGAAATACACACACTGGGAAGGACGCCAGAACTCAGATAAGAACTGAAAGACTAGAATTATTTCACGCTTTGCTTCCAGCACTGGGCCATGCGCAGTTTGTCCTTTTAAACAGTCCTCACAGCTGCAGCCCATGAAGGGGATCAAGGCCCTTTCCTTCCCCATAGACCATGCTATTCATTTTTCTCCCTTATCTGCTCCTCCTTGCATGCCCTAGGATGAAGAGGGGATGGGCCTGGGTCTTCCTCTGAATGCCCAGCTAACCTGTGCCCTTCCCCAATTTCCTCCACAACCTCCAGAGCCACACTCCCACTCCCTGTCGGCTGTTCCTCCTCTTCCTCAGAGTCAGATTCTAACAGGGGCATGACATGGAGATTCTCAGTCATCCAGGCCATGGTTGCCCCAAAAGTGCTTTTCCAAGAGGCTTCCTGGTTGTGAAGAGGGAAGTTACATCATAGGAAACCATGGTTTCATCTGGGTCCAATTTTAGTTTCCAAACCTTCCTGGCAAAAATCCTGTAAATTGTTGATGCGATGGGTGGTGATGCCAACTAGAGGAGCTAATAAGGTGGTTAGATGTGTTGCAGTGTTGCAGTGTTGTTGATGCTGCTGACAATCGGTCTGAGTGGGTTTCCTCTTTGTGGATTTTGGGGAGTCTCTTACATGCATGGTGTGGCTTCCCCAGGATTAAAGATGGTTGTATTATGGCTTGTCAGTGGCATTGTCCTTCAGTAGGTGTTGTAAGAAATCAATGGCCTTTTTCTTGTAACTGCTAATGAGATCTCCCTTCAGAGTCTCATGCGTGGCAGTGTCCTTCAGAAGACTGTTCACCTTGGCCATGTCATCTGTATTCAGGATGACAAGAAAGTCCAGTTGCCTGTTGAAAAAGCACCTTATTCCTACTTGCTTTCAGCCAGTTGCAAATCTAGCAGGTGTACAAAAATTAGGAAACGCCAAGCTCTCAAAATGGACACTGAGTGCTAAAGGTTGCTATAAAAACTTGCAAATCGATTCACAAAATCTCTCTCTCTCTCTCTTGCTGTGAATGTTTACAGACTTTTCAATGCACCTAAAGCTGTTTGTAATTTATGGCACTTCAAATAGGGGATTTCAAGATGAAGAAACAAGATTTCTTGCACAGTGTGGTGTACAAGTTTCAGTCTGGTCAGCTGGAGGTGTTTGGTTTCCTGCAGGTTCTCAAGAAAGTGCTTGTTTGTGAAGCAAAATGGACATTTTGCGGAATAGGCAGATTTAAAAAAACATAAACCTATTTCAACCTGTAACAATAAGGCAGGGAAATTCATAACCCTCTAACTTAAACCACAAACTCTTATTCTGATGAACCAGTTGTTGATTTGCAGGGCCACTAATATTCTGTGTAAAATTACTCACATAGATATTGTTGAGTACGACAGATGGGACAGAAATGATAGATTAGATAGATAGATAGATAGATAGATAGATAGATAGATAGATAGATAGATAGATAGATAGATAGATAATTAGAATAGAATAGAATAGAATAGAATAGAATAGAATAGAATAGAATAGAATAGAATAGAATAGAATAGAATAATTCTTTATTGGCCAAGTGTGATTGGACACACAAAGAATTTGTCTTTGGTGCATATGCTTTTTATACATATGTACATTAAAAATAAAATACATTCATCAAGAATCATAAGATACAACAGTGATAGCCATAGGTTATTAATAAGCAATCAAAACAATAAGCAATCAAAACTAACAAGCAATTAAAAAGATAGGTAGAACAGAATAAAAAAGCAAGAAAGAATAAGAGGAAAGAAAGAAAATATAGATGAGAGATACTTGTCAAACCTAGTGTGCTTTTATTTACTTTTTCTCATACACATGCAACACACACACACATACACACACACACTCCAAATTAGTTGTGACAGTGGAGCTCGGTTAGTAAGTGATTTATCAGCCAGATCCTTGGCTTGATTGCATGTTCAGCTGGTACAGTTTAGTACTATCTGGAGCAATAAATCAATGAAGATTCTCAGTCAGCCAGGTAGACTTGTCTGGAAGAGGAGTCATGCCAACTGGACTTATTTTTGTTGGATTTGAAACATTTCACTTCTTATCCAGGAGGCTTCTTCAGTCTGTTTCCAGACATCTGGAGCAGCATTTCTGAACCTTGGAACTTTCGACTCTTACAATTTTGGGAATTGAAGTCTTCCAAGTTGCCAAGATTGAGCAACACTGATTTGGATATTCTCAACAGAGATACACACCTTGAGGCCAATCATTTGCAGGATTTTGGCCTTCAAATGCAGATACCGGTAGAATTTTCAAATTGACCTATTCACCAACCACACAGCAGGAGCCTGCATGCCATCTGCTGCTTTCAGTATATTTTAAGAGGGACATTAAATCTATTTTGCAAGAGGAATCATTGTGTTTCAATCCCATTAAGGCCTATGCATGATTAGGAGGGCTATTCCATGGATTCCATCTGCCATTTCCTTGCAAAACCTAGGAAAAAGGTTTTACAAATCCATTTTCCCCCAGCAATTTATCTTGTCTCTCTTGTCCATTTAATGCCCTCTTTTCTTACCTCTCCTGTTGAAGAGCTCCTGTTTACCATCAGTCTCCATCTTCCTGATCTTCAAACTGCTTCCAGACTTTCTTTTCTAGACTGTAAACTGGGATCCTGTAAGTGTTTTTCTTAATCAGGGCAACCTGGTCTACCCAAATATGGGACAGGCCATTCTGCTTCCTCTTTCACCTTTCAGCTCCAATCCAGGGCCTTCGCAGGCAGTTGCTTTCGTGACAAAACTATTTTTCTGTTAAATTTATATTTTACCAACAAAGAAATAAAGGGAGACTAATATAGATGTATTTAAAGCTATTTAGCTCTTGTCAGCTAGCCATACCCTTCTGGGATTCAAACCTGGGTTACTTGCATATTAGGTAAATGTATTAACAGCTAAGACACAGACTCTCCTCACTTTGTTGGCTATACTAGAGGAGTGATTCAATGTAATTTTAATCAGAGCAACCTGGTCTACCCAAATATGGATATCCTATAATTGGGATTCTGTAGTTCGGCTTTGCAATTTCATCAGAATTCTTGCTTTGGGGCTGATACAGAATTCTGGGAGTCGAGGTGGCAATATTTTTATAGGACTGTTCTGACCCAAACCTTGCTCCAAGGAAACAAATACCAAACAGAGATAAAAGCAAAACCTTTTAATGCTTCTCTGCGAATTCCGAGTTTAAAAGGCTATTAAAACTAATTGTCTCTTATAAGAACGAGTCTTGCCAAGGTTGTGCAAGGCTGCCAAAAGCACTAGATTAAGTTGCCAAGAAATATTCCAAACAAAAACTCTCCAAACACAAACCAGGATAGTCTGAATTTCCAGAAGAAAGTGCAAGAACTTCTTTGCTTCCTGCAAAGAATCCCACCTCTGAGGGCTGGCTTTTATCCCTTAAGGGAGGGGCCATCACCTTGCAGCCTTACTCCCAAGTCGCCTGTGCTGCTGCAGCTGCTCTTTCCTTCGAGCAGCCCTAAGCGCATACGCACTGGGCACAGGCTCCTCAGGGACCTCTTCATCACTGCTGCCAGCCTCCACAATCTCCGAAGGCGGCATTCCACTCTCTGATGATCCTGGCTTCATCCCTCCATCACATGCAGGCCCCTCATCTGAGTCCTCGCTCTCTGAGACCTCAACCATCCACACCTGCTGCCGGCGAACCACAACAAGGACAAGTTGGAGAAGACGCACGTAGCTGAATGTTTGACAGGTCCAGCTATTTGCCTGCAGCACGTTCAGTGTAGTTCAAACAACACTAATGCAAACTATAGGGTTTGGGATTAGTGAGTTTTGTGGACCTGATTGCAGTTTGCAATCTCCAATTCATAGCTTAGCGTGATGCAGTGATGGGTTTCAAAACGTTTTCCTACCGGTTCGGTGTGAGCGCGTGCCAAACGCATGCTTTGTGTGTGCGCAGCATTTGCAACTCACCTTTTGCTGCAAACCCTGTGTATAAAACAGCTGATGCACGGCAATCTGCTGTGCTGTGCGAAGCAGCGGAGGTTGAAAAGCAGGAAATGAAGATCAGTATAGAGCCGGGGCAGGTGAAAGGGCCCAGCAGCTGTTTGTCGGAGCGATCCGGTTCGCTCACAGATGATCGTCAGCGCTACTGAATCGGCCGAACCAGGCCAAACCGGTAGAATACCACCACTGGCGTGATGCATGAAGCTAGTCAGTTATGCTTTGGTTTTGTTATTCCTTGCATTGAATCAGAACAAGTGTCTGCAGTTTTTTTGCGAAAGATTTTGTCATTGCTTCCTTTCTATGGTTGAGAAAGAGTGGCTGGCACAACACCAACAATCTGGCTTTGTGCCTAAGGCAGGGCTAGAACTCCCTGTCTCCTAGTTTCTAATTTGATGAGTTAACTGGGTGTCAGCAACCCATGGCTCTGGAGCCGCATGCAGCTCTTTGGGCCCTCAGCTGCGTCTCCCTGTTGGCTGATTCCACCACTGGCTGGCCACTCCCTTTGCCATCCCCTTCCAGTCACTCCTCGCCATGCCTGAGAAGGTAAAACACAAAAATACAGAAATGGGAGGGAGGGAGAGAGAGACTCATTTCCCATAGAAAACACCGGGAGCCACAAAACCTGGGTAGGGGTGGCGGGGTGTGTGTCATGTGACTGGGTGGGAGTGATGTTGAGTTGGCCATGCTCACCCAGGTTTTGTGGCTCATGTGTTTTCTTTTCTGTGGGAAAGGAGTCCAAGTGGCTCTTTGAGTGTTTAAGGTTGCAGAGTCCTGACTTAACCATTATGCCAAATTGGTTCTCATACTTTGTTTAGGAAACCAGAATTAAGGAAATGATGGGCACAGGCGTATTTCTTTATATGTGAAGATTAATTTTTTTTTTCTGTATCTCTGGAGGATTATTCGCATTCATTAATGGATGTGCAATGCAAGCCAAGTCACCCCTAGCAAGTTTTATTTGGCTTTAGGTCAGGGGTCACCAACCTTTTGGACCTTAAGGACCACCAAATTCATAATTTTAAATCCCAGGGACCACTAACTGGTTCTGTGGGTGTGGCCTAATTTGTGGGTGTGGCTTGGTGGTCATGTGACTGGCTGGGCATGGCTTGTATGTAAATATTATAAATATTTATATAAATATTGAATTTTTTAAAAAAGAGCAACTTTTACCCAAAATCAGGCAAAGCAGGCAGGCAGATTGAGTTGCTTACAGAATCATTCAGTGATCTATCTATCTGCCATTGGCTAGCTCAGTCTGTCACATAAAATTTGCTTGCCGTGAGTCTGCACTGAATAATAGAAACTTCAGTCCCAAGGGAGGTTCGGCTGTGCTTAAAAGCAGAGCTGAAAATCTAAAGATGAGCTAGAAAGCAAGAAATCTAATGATTTCCTGCTTTCTAGCTAATCTAAATCTCCCAGCACAGCAGAACAGTTGATGGTCGGAAAAAGGAAAAATAGCAATTTAGCAGGCAAGTTTGCCGGGTAAGGAGTGAGTGGATGGGCCATGTGGGCAGGCAGCCTTGTGTTTCTGCGCAGCCTGGATTAATTGGTTTGGGCGTTGCTCTGGGGGTGAGATTTCTCTGTGGCCCACCAAAATTTTCTTGCAGACCACCAATGGGCCATGGCCCACTGGTTGGCAACCGCTGCTTTAGGTGATCCACTTCTCGTGCTCTACTAGAAATATACCCATTTTTAAGGTAAAGCCTCCAAAGAAACCATACTATTCCCGGTCTCGGAACAAGCTCTGCTCTCAAGAATAAATGAACTGTCCCAGATACAGCTGCTGGGTTAATAGAGGAGGCACATTCTTCATTATATAATTGTAGTCAATTGGTTCAGCCGGTTTTGCTGAGGTAGGCAGATTGTGTCTCATTTGGGGCATTATTTTATGGCTGCTCTTTGTTACAGGGCTGAATGCTTTATCTTCCTTGACCTCACAACCATCCAATGAGTAATCCACAACTCCTATTAGTATTTTTATAGCTGTAATGATGCATTAGGAAGGGGAGAAAAGACAGCCAAGTCAGCCCTATGTCCTGCCTTTGGCCTGGAGGGTGCCAGCAAACAGGTGACAATCAGAGATGATACTCAGCCGGTTCTGACCAGTTCTGGAGAACTGGTAGTGGAAATTTTGAGTAGTTTGGAGAACTGGCAAATACCATCTCTGACTGGCCCAGCCCCCATCTATTCTCTGCCTCCTGAGTCCCACCTGATCGGCTGGATCTTCTTTGGTTGCCCTGCACAGGAAAATGGAGCTGGAAAGCAGGTTAGTGGGGTGGGGAGGGGAGGGGGATTTTGCAGTAACCTTCCCCTGCCACACCCACCAAGCCACACCACACCCACCCAGTCACACCCACAGAATCGGTAGTAAAATTTTTTGAATCTGACCACTCGTGCCAATGCTTCTTAGACAGGAAGCAGGCTCTGCTGGCTGGGGAATTCTGGGAGTTGAAGTCCATACATCTTCAAGATGCCAAAGTTGAGAAACACTGCCCAAGACACTTAGACATTCTTCAGTGTAGAATAGTTCTTTGGATCCCAGGCAGAAGTGAGGCAGCTGTTTATGTAACACCATTTACCTACTAGCATGGCAAAATGTTGGACTTGAAAAAAGAAAAGGGGAGGTCATATTTTGAGTTTGGGATGAGCATTGTCTGTCCAGCGTGTTCTGCCTTATCTGCCCTTCCCAACAGCATTAAGGGTATAATTTCACAGGGCTATCATCAGGATTAATGAAGGGTCAAAGACAAACAGCATGGAGCATGTGAGCCACCAGCTAATTTGAGACAAAAAAAAAAAAAGGAATAGACTGAAGATTTCAAGCGCAAATTATTCTCAAGTCAAAATGTAATTGGCTTGATCCTGGCTTATGCTATGCTTGGGATGCAGCCTTTCTGGACCTGTTTGTAACCAGGGTTGTAATATTTTTTTAAAATAGAGCAGAACAGGCCCTGCATTTACACACACACACACAAGTATTTGTCTTGGTATCCAAAGATTGCAGAGGATCTGTTAACCCTTTGGAGATGTAACTAGCATTTTCAGCCCTTGGGAATGGATGGGAGATCATTTAAATTTAGCTTGTCTAATTTGGGATAATTTTTTTTTTAATGGAAATTGCAAAGTTTGTGTTGCCAGAAAAACAGAACTGGAGGCTGCACAAGAGAGCCATTCATCTTTCAATGTATTATGAGAATACGATTGAGTTGGCCCGCATGAGAGTCAGTCAGAAATTAGAAATCAAACGTAAATAAGTGTCCACGATGCACACAATACAATTGCATTGCTTTTATTTTATTTATTATTTATTTATTTATTTATTAATTCCATTTATATACCGCCCTTCTCCCAAGGGACTCAGGGCGGTGAACAGCTCATCTAAAAACCCCACAGAAAATACAAAAGTTAAAAAATATTAAATTTAAATCGGCTGCGTAATAAGACTAAGAAACCCCCCCCACCCTTAAAACCCAATTTAGAATTAAAAATGGAGACCAAAATTTAAAATCATTTTCTCAGCCCAGGCCGGCCTGCTCAAAGAGCCAGGTCTTCAACGCGCGCCTGAAGGCCCTCAGGTCAGTGCCGGTACGAAGTTCCGGTGGCAGAATATTCCAGAGGGCGGGGGCACCCACAGAGAAGGCCCTACTCCTTGGCGCCGCCAGACGACACATAGCGGCCGACGGCACCCGGAGCAGACCCTCCCTGTGGGAACGCACCGGCCTGTTGGAGAACGTTGGCAGAATGCGGTCCTGAAGGTAACCTGGTCCCATGCCATGGGTCGCCCTAAAGGTCAAAACTAGAACCTTGAAGCGAACCCGGAGAGCCACCGGCAACCAATGCAGCTCAAGCAGGAGAGGCGTCACATGGGCGCTACGTGACGCCCCCATGATCACCCGCGCGGCTGCATTTTGCACCAACTGGAGTCTCCGGATGCTCCCCGCAGGGAGCCCCATGTAGAGGGCATTACAATAGTCCAGGCGAGAGGTGACAAGGGCCTGAGTGACCGTGCGCAAGGCGTCCCGATCCAGGAAGGGCCGCAACCGGTAGATCCGACGGATCTGATGAAACGCCCCCCTGGAGACGGCCGCAATGTGATGTTCAAGTGACAGCCGTACATCCAGGAGGACACCCAGGTTGCGAGCCCTCTCTGTGGGGGGCAGAACTTCCCCCCCAATAGCCAGCGAAGGTGTCAGCTGGCTATATCAGGGCGCCGGAAACCACAGCCACTCGGTCTTGGATGGGTTGAGCCGAAGCCTGTTCCCGCCCATCCAGTCCCGCACGGCCTCCAGGCACCTAGACATAGCCCCCACAGCATCGTTGGGGTGGTCCGGAGTGGAGATGTACAGCTGGGTGTCATCTGCATACAGATGACACCTCACTCCAAGACCACGGATGATCTCGCCCAGCGGCTTCATGTAAATGTTGAACAAGAGGGGAGAGAGGACCGACCCCTGAGGCACCCCACAAACCAGGGGCCTAGAGGTGGACCTCTCCCCCCCCGCCAACACGAATTGCGAATGGTCAGAGAGGAAGGAGGAGAACCATCGAAGGACGGTTCCACCAATCCCCAACCCCCCCAACCGTCGCAATAAGATACTATGGTCGATAGTATCAAAAGCCGCCGAGAGATCTAATAGGACCAGGACAGAGGAGAACCCTCTGTCACGAGCCCTCCAGAGATCATCAACCAACGCGACCAATGCCGTCTCAGTGCTATGTCCAGGCCTGAAGCCCGATTGGAACGGATCGAGGTAAGTAGCTTCCTCCAGGTACCGGGGGAGCTGACGTGCCACCACACTCTCAACAACCTTCGCCACGAAGGGAAGGTTGGAGACTGGACGATAGTTGTTTAAAATAGCTGGGTCCAGGGAAGGCTTCTTGAGGAGGGGGCGCACCACCGCCGCCTTCAAGGCGGTAGGGAGCACCCCCTCTCTCAAGGAAGCGTTGACAATCCCCTGGAGCCAGCCTCGTGTCGTCTCCCTGGCGGCCGAAACCAGCCAGGAAGGGCACGGGTCCAATAAACAGGTGGTGGCATTCAGACCCCCCAGCAACCTGTCCACACCCTCGGCGGTCACAGGATCGAACTCCCCCCAGATAACACTCCCAAGACCTGCCCCGGACACCTCCCCCGGGACCACCCAATTGGAGTCGAGCCCTTCCCGAATCTGAGCGATTTTATCATGCAGAAATCGGGAAAACTCCTCCGCCCTACCCTGCAAGAGGTCATCCCACGCTCTCGGTTCAAGTAGAGAGCGGGTCACTCTAAACAGGGCGGCAGGCCGATTTTCTGCTGATGCAATAAGGGCGGAGAAATACGAAGATTTCGCCGACCCTATCGCCACAAGGTAAGTCTTAATATGAGATCTCACCTGTGTTCGGTCAGACTCAGAACGGCTCGCCCTCCAAATGCCCTCTAGACGTCTTTTCCGGCACTTCATCTCCCGTAGCTCCTCCGTATACCACGGAGCCAAATGGGATCTGTGCCGGGTCAGAGGTCGCAGAGGCACAACTCGCTCTAGAGCCCCGGCGGCCAACCCATCCCAGGTGGCCACCAGGACTCCAGGCGAGCTGAGAGCCAGAGATTCAGGAAATGGCCCAAGCTCCCTCTGGAACCGCTCCGGGTCCATTAGGCGCCTGGGGCGGAACCATCTAAGTGGCTCCGCCTCCCTGCGGTGGGGGGTAGCGGAACAGAAATCCAGCCTAAGGAGGGAATGATCTGTCCATGACAAGGGTGTAATAACTAAATCCCCCCAATTACAGTCATTCAACCACTGCCCAGAGACAAAAATCAGGTCCAGCATGTGTCCTCCTATGTGAGTGGGGGCAGAAACTAACTGGGTCAGGTCCATGGCCGTCATGGAAGCCAAGAACTCCCGGACCAACCCCGAGGTTTCACCGAGCGATGGCAGGTTGAAATCCCCCATGACCAAAAGCCTAAGGGTCTCAACCGCCAGCCCGGCTATTACCTCTAGGAGTCCGGGTAAGGCCGATGAGACGTGGCAGGGAGCCAGGTACGCCATCAAAAGACCCATCTGTACCCCTTGCCCCCACTTCACAAATAGAGATTCACAGCCAGCCGTCTGAGGGACAGTGGCCTCCCTAGGACAAAGGACTTCCTTTATAAGCACCGCTACCCCACCACCCCTTCCCTGAGCCCTAGGCTGGTGAAATGCAAGGAAACCTGGTGGGCACATCTCAACCAGAGGGACACCGCCCTCTGGGCCCAGCCAGGTTTCGGTGACACCTACCAGGTCCGCGGCCTCCTCCTGAACCAGATCATGGATCAGGGGAGCCTTATTAACCACGGACCTGGCATTGCACAACAGCCGGGTATTCAGGGCCTGAGATTCCGGACAACCAGGGCTGCAGGATGGGTAAGGAGGGTCGGAGCGCGCTACCGCTTGCAAACATCGGGAGCGCGATCCCCTTACCGGATATGGCCCTCTACCCCCAGCATATCTACCTCTCCCAGTCACCGTGCTAATAAAATTGGCCCCCCGCTGCCCACCCCCCGTCTGCCACCCCGACACAGGAACTCCCGAGGCCCCCCAGGCGCGCGTGCCGGCCCGGCTGCCCCCAATTCCATGCGGGCTGTCTCCCCTGCCCGCCCTGGATCCTTCCGACCCCTTAAAAAATCCCATTAAAAATTTAATCCCAGATTTACAACACTTCCTCCGGTTTCTTCGGCCCCACCATCGCTCCGGATCCCAGGATCCCTCATCACAAAAGGTCTTAGAGAGCCTTGGAGGCCACCTGAGGGAGAGGGGGGCATCCCTCAGGGCCCAGAGCTCTGCCCTCGAGTAAGTCCGTGGTCCCGGCCACCTCGACAGTCCCGGAGCGCCTGCAGTCTCTGCCATCCTCTGGCTGCGGAAAAAATCCAGGTAGGCTGGGGTATATGCCGCCTCCCCCCAGTCGTCCCACCTCTGCCACCGGTGGGACCCCCGGGGGGGAAAAGGTCACAGGCAGAGCTAATCCCCCCCCTGGGCCCACCACCTCTGCCACCGGTGGGGGCCCCAGGGAAAAAAGGGGAACAACCATGGCTCCGCCTAAGCGGCCCACGGGGGCATCGGCACCACCACTCCTCAGCCGAGCTCCTCCGTGGGTCCCCCAGCCGCCGCGCCGTCTTCGGGGCCGTCAAGGGTGCCCTAGGTCCACTCCAGGGCCGTAACTGCAACAGGCCCGCGTCAGGACCAACCGGAGCCTCCCAAGACCGCCCCGGCCCGAGTGAGGTCGCCGAGCCTGCCACACCGCCGTGCCTCACTGGGGGCGCCAAGGCCTCTTCACCGCCCTTTGGAACTCCGGGGGTGTCACGGCCGCTGTTCCAGGGCCTCCGCGGCTGTAACAAAGCCGCCGAGGCCAGTCCAAGGCCCTCCAAACGGCCCCCCCGAATCGGCCTCGCCCTGGGGAATCCAGGGCCACCATACTCCTCAGGGGGCCGCTGGGGCCATGCCGTGACACAGTCTCTGTACAGGACGCCGCCACAACGACCCCAGAGGCAGCCGCCGCCGCCGCGGCCACTGCCGCGGCCATTGTCGCCGCCGCCGCCAGGCGCTCGTCCACAGACACCCCGCTCCGCCGACCGCCGACTTACTCCGCCGACCGCCGACTGCCGGGAAAGGCCTCCGGGGCCTCCACAATCGACTCGGAGCCGCCAGGGCCGTCGCGACCACGCCGCCCTCTGCACCGGTCCCGCGGCTCCAGCAGACCCCCGACCGGTCTCCAGATGTCCCGACCGGCCTCCCCCGATCCTCCCCCGCCTCTGCCACTGGCGAGGGGACCTAGGGGACAAGGGGGGCCGCAGCTGAGGCCGTCTAGGCCGGAGCGAGCAGCGGCGGAGCACCGCATCGGCCATCTTCAAAACCCGGAAAATTTTGAAGGTGACTGCAATTCCCTCCCCCAATTCATGTATATATGTGTGTGTGTGTGTGTGTGTTTGTGTGTGTGCCTATGTACCTACACAGTAATGTGTTGGTCCTATTGGTTTGGCCTTCCACAAAAATCCCAGTTTCTCACATGGTACCTTAGGAAAATTAATTGCTCACCTTGTTCTAAGCACTCACCTTCTTTCTCCTTTCTGTGGTACTAGAGCAGTGTTTCTCTCAACCTTGAGAAGTTTAAGATGGGTGGACTTCAACTCCCAGAATGCCTCAGCAGGCTGGGGCATTCTGGGAGTTGAAGTCCACCCACCTTAAGCTTCTCAAGGTTGAAAAACATTGTATTAAAGCAATAAAAGATGGCAAATGTTTGCACTGGAACATTTGATCAACAGGGAAGGTAGACATCCCACTTTGAGGTGGAACTTGTTAGAGTTTGCAGCAATCCAACCGGCACACAAGTGAAGAATTCAGCAGTTTTCATTTATAAAAGAAACTTCTTTATATTCAACAACATAAAACATGATGCGTGTATACAATACCCATGCAGCAGAACTCAGAATCCAGAAGCAAAGAATCACATATGCACAGAACTACAGAAGCTAAATATTACACAGGCGATATTCACAGAAGCAACTATATGCACAACTATTAAGAGATGGGAAAATACCCGAAGAAACCTAAATACTATACATATACATACCCACAAAAACATAAGAAAACTTATATATTTATTTATTTATTTATTTATTTAATCATACTTTTATACCGCTCCCTCTCCCAAAAAGGGACTCGGGGCGGTGTACAGCCTACTAAAAAACATACACTAAATACAGAATAAATACTATTAAAAATAAATTAAATAATTTAATCCGGCTGTCAATTTTAAGTTAAAAATTAAAAATTAAAACTAATAAAACCCCAATTAAGAATTAATGTTAAAACTAGAAAACATAGTTACTGGGCCAGGCCGGCCTGTTCGAAAAGCAGGGTTTTCACTGCACGCCGGAAGGTCAGAATATCCGTCATAGCCCGTATCTCCGGGGGGAGATCATTCCATAGGGAGGGAGCTCCCACAGAGAAAGCCCGAACTCTCGGGGCCGCCAGCCGACAACAGTCAGGCGGCGGTACCCCAAGTAGGGCCACCCTGTGGGAGCGTACTGGGCGGCGGGAGGTTGTTGATGGCAGCAGGCGGTCCCGTAAGTACCCAGGTCCCGAGCCATGGAGCGCTTTAAATACCATCAGTACCACCTTGAATCGAATCCGGTAGGCCACAGGAAGCCAGTGCAGCCTGCGGAGAAGTGGTGTTACGTGGGCGCCTCGAGGGGCGCCCACGATCACCCGCGCGGCTGCATTCTGGACTAACTGCAACCTCCGGAGACTCTTCAAGGGAGCCCCATGTAGAGAGCGTTGCAATAATCCAAGCGGGAGATAACGAGGGCGGAAGTGACTGTGCGAAGTGCGCCCAGATCCAGAAAGGGCCGCAACTGGTAAATCAGACGAATCTGATAAAAAGCCCCCCTGGCGACGGCTGCAATATGTTCTTCCAAAGACAGCCGTACATCCAGGAGGACACCCAAGTTGCGCGCCCTTTCCACGGGGGTCAGAACCTCTCCCCCCACGGCCAGCGAAGGAGTAAGCTGGCTGTATCTGGGCGCAGGAAACCACAGCCACTCGGTTTTGGCCGGGTTGAGACGAAGCCTGTTACGACCCATCCAACCCCGCACGGCCTCCAGGCACCGGGCCATCACTTCGACGGCTTCGTTGGGGTGGCCCGGGGTGGAGATGTACAGCTGAGTATCATCAGCGTACTGATGGAACTCCACCCCAAAGCCACGAATGATCTCACCCAGCGGCTCATATATATATATGAGCCATCTGAGTCAACAAACAGTCCCCATTGGCTGACCTGTTGCCATGTCTATTCCAATTCATGAACTCTCATGAACTCTCATACACTGACAGAACTCCTTTGAGGAACAGTCCCGAAGGTGCTTTTTCAAGGAGCTTCTTGGATGAGAAGTGAAACATCTTCAAAGGGAAAAAAAACCAAGAAAGTCCAGTTGCCTTTTGAAAAAGCACCTTTGGGACAACCATGGCTTGGATGACTCAGAATCTCCATAGATGTTTGAGGAACAGTCTTAGAAAAGTTTTCCAAGAGTGAGAAGGGGACCATTTTAATAATCTTGATAGCTAGGTGGAACTTCAGTATTCCAAAGTGGTATATAGCAACAGCACTTAGACTTATATACCTCTTCACAATGCTTTCCAGCCTCTCTAAGCAATTTACAGAGTCAGCCTATTGCCCCCAGCAATCGGGGTCCTCATTCTGCCCACCTCAGAAGGATGGAAGGCTGAGTCAACTTTGAGCCCGATGAGATTTGAACGGCCAAATTGCAGGCAGCTGGCAGTCAGCAGAAGTAGCCTGCAGTACCGCACTCTAACCAGTGCGCCATCACGGCTCATAGCATATGTACAAATGCTTAGTACATAGACAGGAAGGTCCAACCAGGTTCATACTCAATGTGTGGACTTCTTGGGAGTCATCTGATTGTCCAGTGTGGGAATAAAATATTCTTGCTTTTCTTGAGTTCTTATACCATGACTATGAAAATAAACACAAACACACATCCTTCACATTCTATACATTGAATTGAAAAACCCTGATATTGCATTAATACTGCACTATACAATATGACGATTGAACCCAAAATTACCATCGTTAAACAAGGCACTTGTTAAGTGAATTATGCCCCATTTCACAGCCCTTTTTTTAACATGGTTGTTAAGTAAATCATTGCCGTTGTTAAGTGAATTATGCCGTTATTAAGCAAATCTGGTCAGCTGGGAAGATTGTAAATGCTGATGACATGGCCCTCGGTTCAGGGCAATAGTCATAAATACATGCCAGTGGCCAGTTGATCCCTGGCAAATACATGTCAGTTGCCAGGGGATGCTGAAACAATCGTAAAAGTGAAAAGTGGGCATATGTCACTGTGGCAACTTCTAAGGGTCCCTAAAGAAATGGTTGTACCTTGAGGACTATCTTAGAGCAATCTGTATTACACTAGCAGTCTGAGGCATTCACACTTCCCTTGGCACATCACCACCCACTCCCAGAGCTGAGAGTGCAACTCACAAAAACCTCCGATTAATGGAAAGTTTGAGCATTTGAAAGAGATTCTGAGGCAAAAAGATTGACTGAGAACAACCTGAAGTGTCAATTCTGTACATTTGGGAACGCTTAGGGGCCAGGGTTGGGGGTGGATAGGAAACACAGCACCCCGTCTTGAGTCAGCAGCATCCATAAATGTCGAGAGTCAATCACATGAATGGTCTGATGAGGCCTGGCACAGGAGAGGAAACAGCGTGAATCTTTCAACTTGCAACAGCTTGACTGGGACATTTTACAGAAAATCCCAATGCTCCCTGTAATTTTTTTCCCCCCTCTTTCCTCTTCACGCTGTCAAAGTCATTTCACAAAATTCACTGGAAGTAGGAGAAAGCTACTACAGAACGGCAGAAAGTATTTTGGTTTCCGCTGACGAGAGCGTCAAGTTGCCTCATTGCTTGTGTGGTAGCAAAGAAAACTGACAGCAAACTGATAGATGACTCACAGTGGGAAGAATTCTCTCTTTCTTTCTCTCTCTCTCCCTCTCTCACAGAGGGGGGAAGAAGGAAAGGGAGGGATGGGGAAAAGAGAGGAAGGGGAGGGGAGGAAGTAAGGGAGGAAGGGAGAAGTGGGGAGGAAGGGATGGAGGGAGAAGAGAAGGGGAGGAAGGAAGTGAGGGAAGGAGGGAAGGGAAAGGAAGAAAGGAAGGAAGGAAGGAAGGAAGGAAGGAAGGAAGGAAGGAAGGAAAAAGAGAGAGTAGAAAAGAGAGCAGAACCCCTCTAATAGAGGTCATTTTGGCCATTTTTTCAAGTTTTATGATGGATGTTGATGTTCTTTCTGCCTTTAAAAACAGGGCTTCTTGAACCATGATTTAACAGGAGCCTTAGAAATTGTTTGGTGTGCTGGACATGAAATGCTGGGAACAGGGGAAGCAAAGATGCTTTCTGACAGGTGTCACTACTGCAATATTATGATTTGCTGAGAAAAATGTGCTCTCACTGCCCATTTCTCCCAAGAAAAAATTGTAGACTGTTAAGGGAGGATGGTAAAATGATGATGATGAAGAGGAGGAGGAAGAGGAAGAGGAGGAGGAAAAAGAAATAGAAAGAGGAGGAGGAGGAGGAGAGGTGGGAGAAGGAGAAGGAGAAGAAGAGAAGAAAGAAGAAAAAATGGTAGTTTCCTGCAGCAAGAGAAACGGCTACTTCTGATACAGGAATTTTCAGTAGCGTGAAAGTATTTCCACCAGCACATCCTAGATGTGTGGCTGATGCTCTAAAGCCGCTTGGTATTCCAGCTGTCTTAAGCCATTGCTGGCGTTTTTCCCAGGGTGCTTGAAAGACAGGGCAAATGAGTGAGGTATAGACGAGGGACAATTTCCGAAAAAGTCACCTTATTGCAACAGGGAACGCTTCTGCAGCTAGTCCCGAGATTGTTTTGTATGACGCTTGAGATGCCTACTATACCAAAACAACTTCAAAAGAATTAATTAGAAAGCAAACAAGCATCATCGTTACTTTTCAAGATTGTTTCTACCTTACAGCTCTGTTTAAGCACCAGAGGCCTTTTGAGCAAATGGATTCAGTACAGCAGTGGTGGGATGCTGCCGATTTGGACCGGTTCTACTGAACCGGTAGCTCCAACAATCAGCTGGCTAAGCTGTAGTGCTTGAAATTGGTATATTTTTAGCGCTGCACGCGCAAAGTGCTCTGTGATGACCCAGGGCATGGCACAAAGGCAACACAGCCAGATAATCAGTAGGAGTCCCTTTATTAGCTCCAACTTCGCCGCCAATGTCTTGGTTACCTTCTGTGCTGGAGAAAAACCCTCCCAGGAGTAGCCTTTGGCTGCGGAGAATCAAGTCCAAAACATGGTCAACAAAAACTATAACTAAAGTCCAATCAAGGCAAGATGAGGTAATTAATCTGGCAGGGCAGGAATTCCAGACATGAAGGCATGGCAATAACTCAACACAGTTGGGAAGACGCCAGGAACACAGATAACCAAAGTCAACACAAGATAAAACTCATGTTTGCTCCCAGCAACCGCTGCACTCAGCATACATCTCTTTTAAACTCTCATTCCCAGGTATGGCTAATGAAGGGAATCAGGGCCCTTTCTTCCCCCATAAGCCATGCAACCCATGTTGCTCTCTTTTCCATTCCTCCTTCATGCCCTAGGATGAAGAGGGGGTGGGCCTGGTTCTTCCTCTGAACTCCCTCTCCCTTATTCAACCTCTTCCCTGCTCTTCCCAGCCGGACTTTGCCCTTCCCCAGTTTCCTCCACACCTAGCGGAGCCTCACACCCACTTCCTGTCAGCTGTTCATCTTCCTCCTCAGATTCAGAGTCCAACAGGGGCATGACACGCTCTCTCAAAGAACCGGTAGCAAAAATGTTTGAATCCCACCACTGCAGTACAGGTCATCCTTACAACAGTTCACTTAGTGATGGTTCAAAATTACAATGGGCCCTGACAATAAGTGACTTATGACCAATTTTCACACTTACGACCATTGCAGCATCCCCAGGGTCACGGGATTTACATTCAGATGCTTGGTCAACTGACTCACGTTTATGACGGTTGCAGTGTCCCAGGGTCACGTAATCCCCTTCTGCAACCTTCTGGCAACCCAAGTCAATGGGAGGAGCCACTAAGCATACGTGTTATTAATTTAACAGCTGCAACGATTCGCTTAATAAACATGGCAAGAAAAGTCGTGAAATAGGGCAAAACTCACACAACACATATCTCACTTAGCAACATTAAATTTTGGGCTCAATTGTGGTCGTAAGTTGAGTGCTACCCGACCAAAGTTATTTGTGGGGAAAAAAAATAACACCATTTAAAAAAATTAATTTTAATTCCCTCCACCCTCAGTATGTTGAAAAGCCACACCTCAGTTTCAAAACTCACGTTTTGCTTCTACGAATGTCTCTCAGCCTTGCAAAGTCCCCCGTTGTTGTTCCTAAGATGGCTGCCGGTTACATTTTTCTTTATTGAGAAATGTGACTTCTTGCCTGGGGGATGTCTTGTATGTGTGTGTCTGTGTGTGTGTGTGTATGTAAGACCGAAGGAAGGGGAGGTTGTGTTAGAAACTAGACAATTGGATCAGTGTTATTAGTAAGCTGCTGTTTTGTGACTGTGGGTAGTCCTCATTTAGCGACTGTTTAGAACCCTTCGTTTAGTGATTATTTGAAGTTGCAACGGCGCTAAAAAAAAGGGATTGATAAGTAGTCCTCACACTTGCATCATCCAGTCCAGAGGTGATATTCAGCAGGTTCTGATCAGTTCTGGAGAACTGGTAGTGGAATTTTTTTTTTTCCAAAAACATTTTTTATTTTTAATCTTTTACATCTCTTTTAGCGAACAATGTGATTCCAGGTTTTTACATTTCCATACAAAAATGACCATAATTACATATCTACTGTATCTCACATATTAAGTTTCTTATCATATCATTGCATTTCAATGTCTGGAATACTCTACCTGACTCTGTGGTTTCTTCCTCAAACTCCAAAAACTCTAACTTTAGACTGTCTACTATTGACCTCACTCCTTTCCTAAGAGGTCTGTAAGGGGTGTGCATAAGCGTACCAACATGCCTACCGTCCCTGTCCTATTGTTCCTTTTTATTCGTATCCATTTCATGTATTCATAATCATGTGTATACTTATACCTGTTATTTAATAATCGCTTGACAAAATAAAATAAAATAAATAAATTTTCCATTTTCTATAAATTTTTAAAAATATTCTTCTATTTTTTCCTTTTATTTTACCCAATTTTATTTCATATAACTTATTCTATTTTTCTTTAATTATAATAAAAAAAAATAATTATACTCTCATCTTCTTTACACAATATCTTAACATTCTTTATTTCTTATTCTATGTTCACTATATTCTTATACTTTTATCTGTCATATTTGCCATTTCATCACATATTCTTATTTCATTATTCAATAAATTCCATCTTAATGTTAATAATTCCAAAGATTTCCCCCTTAATTACCCAGGGAATGGGGATTTTGCAGTAATCTTCCCCTGCCACACCCACAGAACCAGTAGTAAAATTTGTTGAATCCCACCACTGATCCAGTTGCATGATTAAAAATTGGGGAGGTTTAGCAACCAGCATGTGTTTACAACAATTGCAGCATCCTGGGGTCACGTGATCAGCATTTGCAATCAGATTCTGACAAGAAAATTCAGTTGGGGGAGGGAGCCCAATTTGCTTAACGACTGTGCAATTCACTTAACAACTGCAGTTGCTCATTGCAATCCTCGCCACATGTTGGTAAAAATCGAGGATTATCTTGATTACAAAATAGCAGTTAACTAGAAAAACTGATGATCCAAAACAGGTCATGAAATGCAACATGACTCACTTAATAACCCTTTTGCTTAGCAGTGGAAATTCTGGTCCCAGTTGGGGTTGTAAGTCAAGGACCATCGGTAGCTGTTCCCATCACGGCAGCCAATTATGAAAATGAGATACTTCTCCTTAGTGCAAACCAGCAATTTGTCTCCTTTCTTCCAAATACCAGGGGGCACGATGGCTCAGTGGTTCAAGATGCTGAGCTTTTCAGCTGGAAAGCTGGCAGCCTGGGTCCAAGACCCGAGCGCCGTGCAGCAGGGTGAGCTCCAATTCTTGCTCCAGCTCCTACCCACCTAGCAGTTCGAAAGCATGCAAATGCGAGTAGATTAATAGGTACCACTTCGAAGGTAATAACGTTCTGTGCGCCTTTGGTATATATCCATGCTGGCTACATGACGAGGGAAATTGTCTTCAGACAATGCTGGTTCTCTTGGCTAAGAAACAGAGATGAGTTGAACACAACTGGACAGGGGAAACTTTTCTATGTAGTCCTCGACTTCTGACCATGATGGAGCCCAACGTTTTTGTTGCGAAGTGAGAAATTTGTTAAGTGCGTTTTACCCCATTTTACGATTTTTCTTGCCATGTTTGTTAAGCGAATCACTGCAGTTGTTAAATTAGTAACTCAGTTGTTAAGTGAATCTGGCTTCCCCGTTGACTTTGCTTGTTAGAACGTCAGAAATGGGATCTCATGACCCCAAGAGACTGCAACCGTCATAAATGTGAGCCAGTTGTTCAAACATTCAAATGTAAATCACAAGACCATGTGGATGCTGCAATGATTGTTAAGAGTGAAAAATAAGTCATGTTACTCTTTTCAGTGCCATTGTACCTTCAAACGGTCACTACGTGAACCGTTGTAACTTGAGGACTACCTATATCTTATTTTCAGTTACAGATACATCCAAGGATCACCTCCATGTTATTCCACCTTCCAAGTCCTGTCTCTGGGATAAGAGCCATGGTGGTGCAGTGGTTAGAAGGCAGAATTGCAGGCTAATTCTGCCAACTGCCAGAAGTTCGATTCTCACTGGCTCAAGGTTGACTCAGCCTTCCAACCTTCCGAGGAAGGTCAAATGAGGACCCAGATTGTTGGGGGTAATAGGCTGACTCTCTAAATTGCTTAAAGAGGGCTGTAAAGCACTGTAAAACAGTATATAAGTCGAAGTGCTATTGCTATATACCAGGGGTCGCCAACCTTTTGGACCTCAGGGACCACCAAACTCATAATTTTAGATCCCAGGGACCACTAATTGGTTCTGTGAGTGTGGCCTAATTTGTAACTTGGTGGTCATGTGATTGGCTGGACATGGCTTGTATGTAAATATTATAAATATTTATATAAATATTGATTTTTTTATAAAAAAAGAGCAACTTTTACCCAAAATCAGGCAAAACAGGCAGGTAGATTGAGTTGCTCACAGAATCACAGATTCATTCAGAAATCTATCTGTCATTGGCTATCTCAGTCTGTCACATAAAATTTGCTTGCAAGCAAACTCATAAAATTTGCTAGCAAGCAAACTCACAAAATTAACTCGCAACACACCATGCATGTAAATATTGAATTTTTTATTTAAAAAAGAGCAACTTTTACCCAAAATCAGGCAAAGCAGGCAGATTGAGTTGCTCACAGAATCATTCAGTGATCTATCTATCTGCCACCGGCTAGCTCAGTCTCTCAAATTTGCTTGCCGTGAGTCTGCACTGCATTTGCTTGAAAGCAAACCTTCAGTTCTAAGGGAGGTTCGGCTCTGCTGAGCCAAAGATCTAAAGACTAGCTAGAAAGCAAGAAATCCAACCATTCCCTGCTTCCTAGCTAATCTAAATCTCCCAGCACAGCAGAACAGTTGACGGTCTGAAAAAAGAAAAATAGAAATTTAGCAGGCAAGTTTACTGGGTAAGGAGTGAGTGGGCGGGAAAGATTCCTGCGGGTCATGTGGGTGGCGCAGCCTTGTGTTTCTGTGCAGCCTGGATTAATTGCTTTGGGGGGGGGTGCTCTGGAGGTGAGGTTTCTCTGCGGCCCACTAAAATTTTCTCATGGCCCACCAATGGGCTGCGGCCCAGCAGTTGGTGACCGCTGCTACATACCACTTTGGAATACCTAGCTATCAAGATTATTAAAATGGTCCCCTTCTCACTCTTGGAGAACTTTTCTAAGACTGTTCCTCAAACATCTATAGAGATTCTGAGTCATCCAAGCCATGGTTGTCCCAAAGGTGCTTTTTCAAAAGGCAACTGGACTTTCTTGGTTTTTTTTCCCTTTGAAGATGTTTCACTTTTCATCCAAGAAGTTTCTTGAAGTTGAAGTTTCGGGACTGTTCCTCAAAGGAATTCTGTCAGTGTATGAGAGTTCAGGAATTGGAATAGACATGGCAACAGGTCAGCCAATGGGGACTGTTTGGTGACTCAGATGACTCGGAGCCTGGGCGTGGCTTACCGTGTGTGTGTGTGTGTGTGTGTGTGTGTGTGTGTATAGTTTCTTTTATAAATGAAAACTGCTGAATTCTTTACTTGTGTGCCGGTTGGACTGCTGCAAACTCTAACAAGTTCCACCTCAAAGTGGGATGTCTACCCTCCCTGTTGAACAAATGTTCCAATGGGGACTGTTTGTTGACTCAGATGGCTCATATATATATATAAGTTTTCTTATATTTTTGTGGGTATGTATATGTATAGTATTTAGGTTTCTTCGGGTATTTTCCCATCTCTTAATAGTTGTGCATATAGTTGCTTCTGTGAATATCGCCTCTGTAATATTTAGCTTCTGTGGTTCTGTGTATATGTGATTCTTTGCTTCTGGATTCGGAGTTCTGCTGCATAGGTATTGTATACATGCATCATGCTTTATGTTGTTGAATATAAAGAAGTTTCTTTTATAAATGAAAACTGCTGAATTCTTCACTTGTATGCCGGTTGGATTGCTGCAAACTCTTAACAAGTTCCACCTCAAAGTGGGATATCTACCCTCCCTGTTGAACAAATGTTCCAATGGAAACATTTGCCATCTTTTATTGCTTTAATACAGTGTTTCTCAACCTTGAGAAGCTTAAGGTTTAAGGTGGGTGGACTTCAACTCCCAGAATGCCTCACCAGGCTGAGGCATTCTGGGAGTTGAAGTCCACCCATCTTAAACTTCTCAAGGTTGAGAGAAACACTGCTCTAGTACCACAGAAAGGAGAAAGAAGGTGAGTGCTTAGAACAAGGTGAGCAATTAATTTTCCCAAGGTACCATGTGAGAAACTGGGATTTTTGTGGAGGGCCAAGCCAATAGGACCAACACATTGTGACTCTGTAACCCTCCTAGAGAGGGATGTAAAGCACTGTGAAGTGATATATAAGTCTAAGTGCTATTGCTTTAATGCTCTATCCTTAACCAACCAAACGTCCCACCAGTCTTTCCCTCCCCTCCACACCCGCTAAATCCTGTGGGGTGAAGCATGAATATCCAGTGACAGGAAGTGGCTGTAGTGCCCAGAGGGAACAGAGCTGCTCCCATGGAGAACCAAGGGAGGTACCTCCGTTCTGCAGGCTGTAGGGCATTCATTATGTCTACAAGTAATGTGGCGGGGGGGGGGTGGAGGGGAAGATTTGTACCAGCACAGCAGAGGGTCTCAGACAAAGTCTCACGAAAACAAAGTCTCCTGACTTTGTTGCTTTCAGATCTAAAACAGCCTGAAAGCCTGCTTTGTCTTTGCTAGAGGAAACTTGCAAATCAGAGTCAAACTTTTCACATTCCCAGTCAACCTTCTTTCTCCCCCTTCCCGCCCCCCTCCTGTCTATCAGAAGTTGGATCACATGACTGAAAACACTTGAGTCGGTCTATTTAGTCCCTCCTTTTAAATCAATCAATCAATTAATCAATCAATCAATCCAGGCAAATCTTATTCATGTCAGAAATACCTCAGTTTTATGGGGAAATCTTTCCAGGCAACCCCAATTCGCAGCCATATTTTCCATCTCAGATTTGGAGTGTTATGAAGACGAGAAGCTGGAATCAAGGGGGAGACCGAACAGAAATCATAAGTTGTTTCAGGAAACCAGCAAGACTGAGTTTCCACGAAGCCAAATTATGGTTGGCTTAGCACAGGAATTGGCAACCTGAAACACTCAAAGAGCCACAAAGGTCCTAACCGGAAGCCCCCTGTTCCATTCTGGAGCTGGCCAGAAGTCCGGTTCCCCCACCATAGAGTCTCCTCCTAGCATGGCGTCCTTTTTCATCTACCTGCCCTAACCAAAAGCCATATCAATTGTGGAGCCGACCGGAGACAGGGAGCCACAGCAGAGAAATGAAAGAGCCACAGGTAGCTGATCCCTCACACAGCACGTTATGTGAAGCCAGCAACAGGGAAAAAAAAAATGCCTAAAGAAATACTTTGATTCGTTTAACAGCTGTGGTATTCACTTAACAACCATCACAGAAAAAGTCATAAAATCATATCCGGTCATGTGAGTGCTTCAACTTGCAATCGTCATGACTTAATGCCAGAAATTCCGGGCTCCATTACAGTCATAAGTCAAGGACTACCTGCAACAACTGAAGAGCCATATGTTTCCAACTTCTGGTATAGGAACTGGATTGGATGGATGGATAGATGTCTTAAGTGACGTTCAAGGGTTTCAGTAGCACTCCTGAGGAGCTAAGCATCTTCCAAAGCGCATAAATGCAAATCCAGCTTCTTTTTGAGTTTTCGTGCAGCTTAATTCGCAACAGAACACAAAATGGCTTGAATTCCCCCACCCACCGGCCTTGGCTTCTTGCTGCTAAGTTCAGGTTTCATAATTTTTTCAGAGGTTGTTTAACTGAAAGCAAGGATAAAGGAAAGGTAAGATAATTATGTGGCAATAGTTTCTGTCCAGTGCACAGGTCACTGGTGAAATAGCCTTGGTTGTCGTCTCCTAAATGCAATCCTTTTCGCTGGATGCTTCTAGAACAGAGGTGTCAAACTTGATTTTATTGAGGGCCACATCAGGGTTGTGTTGGACCTCAAGGAGGCAGGGGGGGCATGGCCGGGATGAGCTAGATCGGGCCCCTGGGTCTTGAGTTTGACACTCCTGTTCTAGAAGAAGTCCATATTAAGTGGAAGAAGTAGGGCTAAATCCAGCTTCCATTTCTCTCTTTGCTCCATTTTCCTAGAACTAGCTCTTCTGTTGTTGTCACTTTATGATATATGAAAAAGGATTACTTGAATTTATTTTTCCTAATTTTTTTTTCTCTTGGTGATGATCCGGTACACAAAATCATGACCAAGTCATGACTTGTTTCATCCGTGATTCACCAAATCAGCTGGAATTAGCAAGTTTTGATTAAACCCCTAAGCTATAACCGAAGGTTTGCAAGCAGCAATGACAGCATTCATACAGAGGGATGTTTGGTGATCTCTGAGCTTCGTTGTTTTCTTGCAGACATTTTATTACCCAACTAGGTAACGTCATCAGCGGTAGAAGGGAATGGGTTTTGCTCATTGTTTATACACAGTTGTCTTGCCCTGTAGGTGTTGGTGGGAATGTTCTTTGTGGTTCCTTGATTCGGCTGTTGTTATGTTGTTTGATTGTTTGTGTTGGTAGTTCCTTGATTGAGGTATTGTTTACTGCTTGATTTTTGAGCTAGTATTAATTTTGGTGTTAATCATTACTTATGTTGATTGCGGGTGACGAGGTGTTTTTTTTTACCTTTTTCACCATCCTTTTTGAATGGTATGTAGGTGTTATTTATCTCGAAGTACCTGTTGATGGCTGATTTGTCTGAGTTCATACAGGATGTTGAATCAAAATCAAACCATCTCTTGTGTCTTTGTGTGACGTGCAAACCTAGACCCACACCTCAGTTCACACAATATATTACATTTTGAAGCCACGAGATGGGTTTGCAAAATAGAGTAAGAAACAAAACCCTAACTGATGTGAAAATGAATTAAGCTTAGAAAATGCAGCCACAAAGTCTATAAATGATCTGGATAAGCAAGTGGTTCTAATGTAGACACATTATCTTTAGAGGTAGTTGCCTATCAAGGTAAACATAACTCAGTAACTCAGTCCTGCTTGTGTGAGAAAAATATTACTCAGTTCTTATTGTAAATTATTCATGGACAGCCGGTGCAATAATTACATTCCTCATATAAAATAGCCAGACATGATCCAAAATTTCCCCCTCTTCCCATTTGAGTTATGTTCTGTGTGAGTATATTACACACAGAGTTTGGCTCTTAAACAATCATTGAAACACAAGGCAAAAATGAGGCAACACAATTGCTAATTCTAACTTGTTTCCAAGATCATCTGGAGAATTTCGGAAAAAAGAATAGGTCACCTTCTAGCTTTAAGACTACTATTTCCTCTTCTCTTACTATGTGTACATTTCAAAAGATTGTTGTGGTCAGCAACCTCACTACTCTAGAAAAGCTGACTAAATTCTTCAGACCTTGCGTAAAGATCTCAACGTGTCCTACCTATGCTCTTGACAGCAGCCAGTGTGATATATACTGTGGTTAAGGCATCAGGCTAGAAACTGGGAAACTGTGAATTCTAGTCCCGACTTAGGTGCAAAGCCAGCCGGGTGACCTAGGGCCGGTTGCTTTTCTCAGTCCTAGAAATGAGGCAACTGAAAACCACTTTTGAAAAACCTTTCCAAGAAAATTGCAACGATTTGGTCCAGGCAGTCTCTGAGAAGCAGATATCAACTATGTGGTCGGGCTTAGTTTTTGGGGAGGAAAATAAGGGGGAGGGAATTCTGCCTCTGCCTACCAGATCCATCGGTATTCATCTGGCTAGAGTCCTGTCAGCGTATGAGAGTTGAGGGCTGTTTGGAAACTGAAACAGTATTTGCTGTGTGAGCAAAGAGACAGCAAGGAGCCTGGCTGTGGCTTAGCAAAACTGTTTTGCATTAAAGCTGCCTGGTGCTGTGAAACTAAAACTGAAACTCTTCTCCTCTGTTTGTGTTTTGCATTTGGAACAGATTTCTTTTCAGAAATCTGAAAAGGAGGGGAGAGGGATAATAATATATGAAATACTAATGCTGTGATGAGTCATTTCGAAAAATCCTTTCTCAGTGAGCACCTAGAAGCCAAGAGGACATATGTGCCAAATTTCAAGTTTGTAGGCTTTACGGTTCTGGAGATTTTGTGATGATGTGTGAGTGGTATTACACACACACACACGTATGTGTGCCTGTGTGTGTGTGTATATACATATATATATATATATATATATATATATATATATATATATATATATATATATATATATATATATATATATATAAAATTTGCTGAGTTTTGCCCCATTTTTCTTGGCACATTAGTTAAGCGAATCACTGCAGTTGTTAAATTAGTAACATGGTTGTTAGGGGAATCTGGCTTCCCCGTGGACTTGGGTTGTCAGAAGGTCGCAAAAGGTGATCCCATGACCCTGGGATACTACAACCGTCATAAATGTGAGTCAGCTGTCGAGCACTTGAATGTAAATCATGTGACCATGGAGATGCTGCAAGTGTGAAAAATGGTCCTAAGTTACTTTTTTATCAGTGCCGTTGTGACTTTGAACGGTCATTGAGCGAACTGTTCTAGTACCTGTAATAATCCTTTCGAGGAGCCCCTGTCTTACACAGAAGCAATCAAAAACATGTCAGCCTTCCTTTCTCTTTCTCTCTGTCTCATCTCCTTGATGCTTAATCCCACATTCTTCAAGCGCCAGAAGAATTTGTGCTATTAAACGTTCTCATTTCTATTCTCACTTTCTTCTACCATAGCGGGACGAATGTGTATCTCCGCAGACCCATAAAGTTGGCTGAGGTTACAAGGCTATGAATCTACTTCTATGTAAGACGCCGTACAGGGGAGGACATGTCCACTTGGGTTGAGACACACCAACTTGATCTCTTGACTGGCTACACTAGAGGGGTCAAACTCAAGGCCTGTGGACCAGATCCGGCCTACGGGGTGCTTAAATCTGGCCCGCAGGGCTGCCCTAGAAACGATGAAGGACCGGCCTGCGATGCCTCTGCCAGTGAAAATGGAGCCCCGGAGGGCCACACGCTGGGGGTCCCCATGCTTCATTTTTGCTGGCCGAGGGTTGCAGGCGGCCATTGTGGCTGAAAATGGAGCTCAGGAGCCTGCTGGCAGAGTACTTGGGCCGCCACAGGCACTCCCAAGTGATGTCAAGCTGGCCACACCCACCCTGGCTCCCCGAGGTCGAACACAACCCTGATGCAGCCCTCAATGAAATCGAGCTTGATACCCCTGGGCCAGAAGGTTAGAGTAGTGGCTTAGAGACATTTATTTATTTATTTATTTATGTTTGTTTGTTTGTTTGTTTGTTTATTATTTACATTTATATGCCGCCCTTCTCAGGGCGGCTTACAGTCTTTAGAGCACCATGCTAAGTGCTCGGCAATAGCCTTCATTCCATTATATATGCCTGCTATTGCTAGGGCTTTTTGGGCCCCCCAAGCGGCATTTTTTTACAAAGTCAGCTTATTGCCCCCAACAATCTTGGGTCCTCAATTTACCTACCCCGAGAGGATGGAAGGCTGAGTCAACCTTGAGCCTGGTGGGATTCGAACCTGCACTAATTGCAGGCAATTGAGCTAAGTGCTAGAAGATTAACAGCCTGCACCACCAAGGCCCATGTATTGCCACAGCTAGCTTCCTTGAACAGCTTCCTCCTCTCAGAGGCTGTCTCCCAAGGTTTATCAGAATGAGAAACTAGACTGGGTGATTTAGCTGCTCTGTTCTTGGAAGAAAGCATCAAGTATTTATTTCTCTCAATGCTACTAACATTCCTTTGCTAAAATGTCCCCTTTTCACTACTGTTAACACCTTTCTATCTCTACTTAGGTGGTGGCAATGCATTCCTTCCTTTATGCATCATACCAAGTCATAATAAGGTTAGTCTAAGCTGTGTAAATACAGCCATAGTGTTTGAGAAATCGCCAAATAGGACTTCGCTGAGTAGCATGAATCCAATTTACTGTGGCTAATTCAATTCATTTATTTTACTTTGTTATTGGCCCGCGGGAATACAAGGCTTGCGTCGCTTGCATTGCGAACGAGGTAGTGAGAGGAAGGGGGAAAGAGCAGAGGGGGGAACTTGCCTCACTTGCCCCACACACGTGGCCTGGCCACTGGGCTGTTTCTTTCCGCATCTTTCTTCTGCTTTTGGCTGCACGCAAGGAAAGCAGCAGAAGTCTTTCTTTCTCTCCCCCAAACCCCATCAGAAATGAGTCTTTGGGACCCTGCAAGGCATCCTGCTCCAAGAGGCTGCACTGGCAAAGACTCATTTCTGACAGAATTGGGGGGAGAGAAAGAAAGACTTCTGCTGCTTCTGCTGTTTTCCTTGCATGAAGCCAAAAGTCTCTCTCCCTCCTTCTCCACTCCCTGAGAACAGAGCTGGAGACGGTATCCTGCGATCCCAAATAAAGAATGATCCATCAGTAGGAAAACGGGATGGGGAATTTTCCTGTAGACTTTTTTGTGGATTTTCCCAGGCTCTCTGGTCTGCGGGATTTAAAATTATGAACTTGGTGGTCCCTGAGGTCCAAAAGTTGGCGACCCCTGCCCTAGAGTTCTTTCCCTGATTAGACAGGATAAACCTTTATCTTTTACCTTTTATTAGTTTATAAGTAACTCAAGGCAGTGAAAATACTTAATACTGCTTCCTTCCTCTGTGAGGTGGAGTGGACTGACAGAAAGTGAAACGTTACTATCACATATTCAAAAATTTCAAATGACGCAGCTAGTTTACTATGCCCTGCCCATGGGGAAAAGCATCTACCAGAAGATGATGATTTAAGATTTGACAGTATGCTTTGTAATATGAACCCCAGAGAGAAATTCTCCAGTCCTTCCTCCTTGCCAAATGAAGGGGCTGAAGATGGCCTTCATAGTTTTATTTACAAAATGCAGGAGCTGAATACTGGCTTTATTTATTATATATACATACATACATACATACATACATACATACATACATACATACATACATACATAGATACATACATACAAAGCAAGGCATTTTACACTTGGCAGCTTCCAAGAAAATGCTTTTAGCAACAGGTCAGACCTTCAACTTTTGCCTACTATTGAAATACTTGCAGCAACAAACTCTTACACAACCAGCTGAAAATTAGAAACCTAGGCTCAGTTCAACTCTTCTACTGCCTGGTGTCCTTGGTTGTAACAACTGCTGGGCCGAGGTGTCTCTCTACTGTGTTGACTGGCTTTGTTTACTCCAAATGTCCATCGTTCTTTTGAGGACTTCATCGAACACCAGGTCTGCTTTCCTGACTTTCCTGTTGTTGCAGCCAATTTGAGGGCAGCTGTAAGGAAGGGAAAAAGATCCGAGTTAAAAATCACATCCAAGTGAGCAAAACAGAAGCTCTCACTTTATCTTGAAATCCCGTGGGGAGGTTCTGACTAGCTCCTTCAATGGGAAAACCACCTTCGGCAGAAGTGATACTTTTATCCATGTTTCAAACCTAGAAACAAGACTCTCTATGGAGATTCTCAGCCATCCAGGTCACAGTTGTCCCAAAGGGGCTTTTTTTCCAGGAAGCAACAGGACATTCTTGTTTTTCTTTGAAGACGTTTCGCTTCTCATCCAAGAAGCTTCTTCAGCTCTGATAGGATGGTGGGGAATGGAAGGGTTTATATTCCTTGCAGACAGCTGGTCATTTGCATCTTTGTAAAGGGTCGTTGAGGCCATTTGGAGATTTATCTGTGTCCTCAGGGTCACCTGAGTAGAGCTCATGATTCCTGTAGTCTGCAATTTTTCTCTCTGGAAATCCATTCCTATTCCCATACTATTCAAAGCAGGGATCTCCAACCTTGGCAACTTTAAGACTAGTGGACTTCAACTCCCAGAATTCCTCAGCCATCTGGGAGTTGAAGTCCACAAGCCTTAAAGTTGCCAAGGTTGAAGACCCCCGATTCAAAGGGTGTTCATCTCAAATTATATGGCTCAAGGGTCTTCAATCTTGACAAGTTTAAGACTTGTGGACTCCAACTCCCAGAATTCCCGAACATGACTGGAGGAGGAATTCTGGGAATTGAAGTCAACAAGTCTTAAAGCTGTCTAGTTTGAAGACCCTTGGTATAACTAAAAATCTGTAAAGATTCTCAGTCATTTAAGTCATGGTTGTCCCAAAGGGGCTTTTAAAAGAGGCAACTGGACTTGTTGCCTCTTGAAAAAGCACCTTTGGGACTAGAAACAAGACATTGGCTTCAAAATTAGCTCCATTTCAGTTGACGTCTGTTTGTCAGTGGAAATGTCTGACACTAGCAATGGACACCAGGCTAATGCAAAGAGCTTATCATCTTATCTACACGGTGAGATCTGTTTTGGATATTGTATCAGTTTAATAATTGGAGCCCATATTGGCTATGGTGGCTTCTCAATCTGGATTAGCCTTTCAACTGAATTGCATCTTTCCTCCATTTTTTATTTGACTCTTCAAAGCCCCTTTTTGAAGGTTGCCTTGGATTCAACTGCAAAAGGCTTATAATCTCCCCCAGACCTTTGAACGGTGACTCCCCATCAATTCCCTGCTTCATGGTCAAATGTCTGCCCTGCCTAGGGATTAATGGGAGTTGTAGTCTGGCAAATACGAGACTATTTCACTGTAGAAAGTTGACTTGCATCTCTGTTCCTTCCCTGCTTATATTATATTGCCTACATTAATCTCAGGTGAGCAGTAACAGCTAAGCAAGAATTTCTGATTTCCAGTTGTCTAAAAATTGTAACAGCTAAAAAAAAAAAACACCGTCTAGTTAATGGTATACCAATGAGAAAACAAGCTGGAAGGTGGCTGGATCTTGGAACCCAAATCTCTGAGAATCTGTGAGGAGTTGGAAGTTAATGCCTTCTCTCTCTCTCTCTTTCCCTCCCCCCCATCTGCTTGCCTGCCTGCCTGCCTGCCTGCCTGCCTGCCCGTCCATCCATCCACCCACCCACCCACCCACCCACCCACCCACCCACCCACCCACCCATCCATCCATCCATCCATCCATCCATCCATCCATCCATCCATCCATCCATCCATCCATCCATCCATCCATCCATCTATCTATCTATCTATCTATCTATCTATCTATCTATCAATCAATTTTTATTAGTTTATAATGTGGCATACAAAGAAAATACAAAAGCAAATAATAGGATAAATAGGGAAGGGAAAAGAGAATAGAAAAGTGAGGAAAAGAAAAGGGGGAAAAGAAGGAAAAAAAAAGGCATTGATTTCTGACTCCTCACAGATTCTCAAAGGGATATGGATTCTAAGATATATTACACACACACACAGTTTTTTACTGTGATGTATTTCTCTCCACCTTCATAAAGGATCTTAAGATGCTGATAAAAACAAAACCAATTTGCCTAGCCTACAATCAAGAGTGCCTCTGTCTCTATACTGTTGCTGGGTATCTTATTTATTTTCAGGAAAGTTATGTTCATAAAAGTAGTTTATAAATATAGGCACCTAGGTAATGAATCATCCAGCCTGCTGCAGAATGCACGTTGGTTACAGTGCTTTGGATTACAGTGAGAACGATCTGAATTTGTAAAAGTCAAGAGTTCTACAAGGTAAAACTGAACCTGCCTTGCAGATTATGATTTGAGATCTGTGTTCAGAGTTGGTGTATTCTTTGGGCACATCCTTTACGTACAAACCCACACAAATTAAGATTATTTGTGGGCCGACATCCTTCCCTATTTACTTAATTTGATCCAAATGTGGTTCCAATTTGAAGGGGTGTTTTTTTTTTTTAAAAAAAAGCCAGAACAATGAATAAATGGAAAGAAAACAACAGGCCATATGTTGGATTTTGGAGCGATTTTCTGAGGTTTAATGCTAACCTTTCTTGGAAGGTAAATTTGCTCTGTTCGGGGAGATAGAATGCAGAAGGTAATTATATAAACAGGTGAGAATGGATAGCCTAGGGAGGAATTAGTTGCTGAGATTTAGGAACATTTCTCCTTGTAGATCAATCTTAAGCGAGACACAATTTGCCTGTGGTGATAGTAATAATGAGTAATAGCATTAGAGACTGTAGAGTCTGCATATTGTTTGATACCTTCAAAGATGAGAACTTCTAGATTCTCAGAGGATATTCTGACAGGTTTGAAGAGACAGAGGAGAAGATAGGTGAAAAGATAGCTTCCTTGGGTGACAGGGAAATACTACAGAAGATCAAATAGCATGAAAAATAGAAGAAAGTTCCAGGAAGATTCCATGCCGACTTGCATTATTCAGGTGACACTGAGGCACAGATAAACTTCCAAGTGGCCCCAATGACCAGATGACCAGGAATATATATCTTTCCATCCTCCACCATTCAGTCAGAATTGAAAAAGCTTCTTGGATGAGAAGGGAAAAGTTTTCAAGGAAAAAGAAAGTCTAATTGCCATGACCTGGATGACTGAGAATCTCCATAGATATATAAAAACTAGAGGGTTGCTTCCTCCCAAAAAATAATAATTAAGAATACACCAACTCTGATCACTGAGTACAGATAAGCCCAAACTATTTTTTTCCCCCAGTTCTGTAACCATCTCTGATATAATGCAACAAATTGCAACATGTGGCATTTGCAAGCTTAAATTGGTTTTTAAAACATGAAGTAATGCTTCCAGCCCTTAAGATAATACCTGGGATAGCAAAAATAGTTTTATGATAACTTTTTCTACTGTTGCCAAAATCATAGCTTGATTCCTATAGCCATTATTGGCTCTTCCTTCTCATTCCTAAAACATTCCCAAATCTCTCATCTTTATGATTGTTATCTTCTGCTGTCCTGCTCCTTTAAAAAATTTGAAAGATACACACAAATATTAACCACAGTATATTGCAGTTGTATGCTCTAGGCCAGAGTTTCTCAACTTTGGCAACTTTTAAGATGTGTGGAGGTCAGATATGGCTGGCTGGGAAATTCTGGAAGTTGATGTCTACGCATCTTAAGAGTTGACAAGGTTGAAAAACACTGCTTCTAGTCTGAGGAAAATGATTTTTTTAACCTCCTGATCTCCATGTGAAACTCAATGTATGCAGTGGACTCTGCAGATAGGTAGATAGATAGATAGGTAGGTAGGTAGGTAGGTAGGTAGGTAGGTAGGTAGGTAGGTGATAGATAGATAGATAGATAGATAGATAGATAGATAGATAGATAGATAGATAGATAGATAGATAGATAGAGGGGTAGGTTTCTACCGGTTCTGTCCACCTCAGTAGAACCAGTAGCTCTGAAGAGCAGTAGACATAGAACCGGTTCTATGTCTGCTGATGTTTTTGCCCATCTGGGCTCTTACCTGACTTTTATTTCCTGATTTTTTCAACTTCAACTGCTGTGCAAGGCACAGCTGCAGTTAGAAAAGCCGGAAAAGAGGGCTTTTTGAAAGGCTGCTTCTCTGCACGCAGCATGCTGATGATGATTTACAGACATGCCCGCTGGCAGAGTGCAGGGAAGCACATTGTAAATCACCGAACCTCGTAAATGACCGAACTGGGAGTTAACCCTGTCGGATCCCACCCCTGGATGGATAGATAGATAGATAGATAGATAGATAGATAGATAGATAGATAGATAGATAGATAGATAGAAGATGGATGGATGGATTGGTAGGTAGATTGGATGGATGGATGGATGGATGGATGGATGGATGGATGGATGGAGATAGATAGATAGATAGATAGATAGATAGATAGATGGATGGATGCATGATAGATGGGTGGGTGGGTGGATAGGTAGATATAGATACATAAGTAGGAAGGTAGGTAGGTAGGTAGATGATAAAAGATGGATGGATGGATGGATGGGTAGATAGATAGATAGATAGATAGATAGATAGATAGATAGATAGATAGATAGATAGATAGATAGGACAGACACAGAGCATGATGTCACATGATTGCATCACTTTTCAATCACTTACCAATGGCAATCCATTTCAGAATTGCACAGACTGTTAAGTAGGAAAAGGTAAAAGTCCCAGGTAAGGGGAGCTGAGGGCAGACAGCAGATGGGCAGAGAGGTACTGTAAGCAGGCATACACGACTAAAGCACAGAGAGGCAGGAGGAAGAGGTACTAAAGAGCACAAGATCCCTGGGGTCTCGTAGTCCGTGGGGCTCCTCAGGAAAACAAGAGGAGCATCTCACGAGAACCACCTGTGACCTTCCCTTCCAGCTTTCCCCATTGACTCTGCTTGTGAGAAGCTGGCATGGAAGTTTGCCAATGGCGATCACATGACTGTAGCTTGCTGCAATGCCACAATCACAGGCTGGGTGCTTAGATCACGATCACATGACTGGGGGTGGGGGGAATGCTGCGATGGCTACCATTTGGTGTACCGGTTTTTAAAGTTCCCCTTGCTCAGGGCCTTTGCAATTCGAATGGTTGCTGAACAAGTGGTGGTAAACCTCAAAGATTATCCGTGTTTTCTTTCTGCCCTTTTCTCAAAGAAGAGGCAGAACAGTGATGGACTGGAAGTTGCCTTTCAAATCTGATCTGCCTTGAAAGGGCGGAAGGACATTCCAAGGGAAGGGGGAAGAAAATGATGATGACAATAATGGTTTATTAAACTTGTATATAATCTGCTCAAGCAGCTCACAACACCTGGAATACTGAATGCAGCTTTGATCGCCACAATATAAAAGAAGATGTTGAGACTCTAGAAAGAGGGCAGAGAAGAGCAAGAAAGATGATTAGGAGACTGGAGGCTAAAACATATGAAGAATGGTTGCAGGAATGGAGTATGTCTAATTTAATAAAAGGAGGACCAGGGGAGACATGGTAGCCGTATTCCAATATCTCAGGGGCTGCCACAAAGAAGAGGGAGTCAAGCTAATCTCCAAAGCACCTGAAGGCAGGACAAGAAAAAGATGGAAACTAATCAAGGAGAGAAGCAACCTAGAACTAAAGGAGAAATTTCCTGAGAGTGAGAACAATTCATCAGTGGAACAACTTGCCTCCAGAAGTTTTGTGGGTGCTCCATGACTGGATATTTTTAAGAAGAGATTGGAATGGACAACCATTTGTCTGAAATGGTGTAGGGCAGGGGTGTCAAAACTCAATTTCATTGAGGGCCACATCAAGGTTTTATTTGACCTCCGGGATGTGTGTGTGGCCCAGTGGTGGGATTCAATTTTTTTTACTACTGGTTCTGTGGGTGTTGTATGGCTTGGTGGGCCGTGGCAGGGGAAGGATACTGCAAAATCCCCATTCCCTCCCCACCCCACTAACCTGCTTTCCAGCTCCCTTCTCCTGTGCAGGGCAACAAAAGAAGACCCAGCCAATCAGCTGGGACTCGGGAGGCAGAGAATAGATGGGGGCGGAGCCAGTCAGAGGTAGTATTTGCCAGTTCTCCGAACTACTCAAAATTTCCGCTACCGGTTCTCCAGAACTGATCAGAACCTGTTGAATACCACCTCTGGTGTGCCCTCCCCCCCCCGAACTCCATTTTCCTGGCAGAGCTGCAGGAGGCCGTCGCAGCCAAAAATGGAGCCCAAGAGGGCTGCACGTGGCCCTCCTGAGCTCTGTTTTATCTGCCAGGGGCATTGTGGGCCGGTCCTTTGCTGTTTCCAGGGCAGCCCTGTGGACCAGATCTGACCCACGGGCTTTGGGTTTGACACCCTGGTGTCGGGTTTCCCGCTTGAGCAGGGAGTTGGACTAGGAGACTTCCAAGGTCCCTTCCAAGTCTCTTATTCTGTTAAATCAACTGCTGAGGATCTTCCTCACTTTCCTCATAACACGTGGGTATTAATGCTCTCTGCCACATGTTCCCGGCCCATTTTCAAACTGCTTGTGCTGCAGATATGACTACTGCAAGCCCTTTTGAGAAAACCTGATGCGCATCCTCTGCAGCACAGGGGCCCAGGAGCGGAGAGTCGGACTCAGCCGCAGCCACTCTTGAGGCCCTTCTCTCCGCAGGCAGCCCCAGATCCTGTCTGGGAAGGCGTTTGCCCCAGACCGACAAAGGCAGTTCTTCAGTGCTGTGTCTCCAGTGCGGTGCATTTGCCTTGGGCAAACCACAGAGTCTCACAGTTTGGGGTTTGTTTCTCCCAATCTACAAAGAGGTGAAGATAATTATTATTTATCTGGCACATGTTTTTACCCAGATTAATTAATTCTGTGAAATTGCCCAGAAAGCCTCCAGTCAAAAAGGAGCTGTATGACACAGGCAAGGCTGGTACTTTTGCTGCTCAGCAATTATTCTCGGCTCCTGAAACAGCAACAGGGCGGGGGGAGAGAAGTCTTATTTATTTATTTATTTTATTTTATTTATCACATTTTTATAGCACCCATCATGCACATCGTGAGTCTGGGAAGCATACAATAATTTGTTGGGAGTGGGTCACCCAAAGAGGAACTGAAAGGAACCCTTTAAAACACCAAGATTGAACCACAGAAAATATATTACTGCCAATATTTAATACTGAATATGTCCATTAGCATGTTTTAGAACTTTGCTGAGAGTTATCTAGGAAACCAGCTTCATAATGTGGAAGGGTGCTTTGCCAATTCTTTATCTAGAGCAGTGTTTCACAAATTTGGCCACTTTAAGATGGGTAGACTTCACTTCCCATAATTCTCCAGGCAGCATGGTTGGCTGGGGAATTCTGGGAGTTAAGAAGTCCACTCTTCTTAAAATTGCTAAAGTTCAGAAACACTGGATCAAGTGAGGTACTAATACCACTCTTTAAAGCCTTAGTAAGACCTCATCCAGAGTACAGCATCCAGTTTTGGTCACTACACTATAAAAAAGATGTTGAGACTCTAGAAAAAGTACAGAGAAGAGTAACCAGGATGATTAGGGGACTGGAGACTAAAACATATGAAGAACGGTTACAGGAACTGGGCATGGCTAGTCTAGTGAAGAGAAGGACCAGGGAAGACACAATAGCAACATTCCAGTATTTGAGGGGCTCCCTCAGAGAGGAAGGGGTCAAGTTATTCTCGAAGACACCTGAAGGCCAGACAAGGAATAATGGATGGAAACTGATCAAGGAAAGATTCAATCTGGAAATAAGGAGAAACTTTCTGACAGGGAGAACAATCAACCAATGGAACAGGTTGCCCTCGGAAGTTGTGGGAGCTTCATCACTTGAGACTTTCAAGAAGAGACTGGTTTGCCATCTGTCAGAAATGGTGTAGGGTCTCCTGCTTGGGCAGGGGGTTGGACTAGATGACAAGGTACCTTCCAACTCTGATTATCTGTTATCTATTTAACTGGTCTATGGTAAGAAAGAAGTTCGGAAGATGCTCCATTCCAGAGTATTGTCATCTACATACTGATCTGCCTAAAAATGGAATCCATTTATCTCAAATCCAGAATAGTGGCAAGTGTTGAGATGCTGCTGCTTTAAGACTTTAATTCCAGTCTAAATCCACAATTCAAATTGAAGTCCACACATCTTAAAGTTGCCAAACAGCGAGAGTGTGCAGGTTGCCCAAGGCTGATGCACCAGAATACCCATAATCATGGACTCAACTCACCCGGTGACACCAAAACATTACTTTATAAATTGCTGGAAATCTGAAAAACAATCTATTTCCTTCCTGACACATCATCAGTAGATCTCAAACAGCAAACTGATACAGTAGGATTCCAAAGTAGTTAAAAAGTATTGGCCGCTCTTGATTGGGCTGAGATGACATGTTGCATTAGATCATCATCTAGTTTTGATTGATCATCTCCGATGAATCTTACTGTGCATTTTGTAGGCCCTGGTTATGACATGGAACAGTGTATGAACCCAGCCAACTCTGGACTAAGCAACTAGACAATGTCATCTGTGAATTCAGACAACAGCTTAAATGCTTTTGTGCGTTCTGAAATGAAGAACTGAGAAAGGAATCATTGGAAGGAGATAAAGGGTGTTCCTGTACGGTGTGAGATAAAGTCTGGAGTCTGTTGAGAAGAAATTAAAAACAAGGTCAGAGCTTAGATAATAGGTTTTCCTGCAGCTTACAGATCTAAATATTTAGCTTGGATATTATTAAGTGTTATTTTTTTCCTAGAAATTTAGATACAAACAGAAGCCGGCTCAGCAAGAACTGTTCCTTCTTATATTTCAGCCTTTTACTGCCATTTACTAGACTGGCCATCAATTCAAATAGTGTTTTTTTTAAAAAAGGAGAATACAAATTCATGGATAATCAAAATGATGGTTGTTTGCTGCTTCCTGAACAAGGGGTAGCATGGTTTAGAAATCAATTGCTGGGAAACCACAATGGAGGAAGTCTGTCACTTCCATATCTTCTGGGAAGCTTCTGGTTAACCTGTAAATTGATATGAGAAGGCTGGACAAGACAGGTCAATGATTTGATCCAGGAGAGTTCCTTTTATGCGCTAAAGTTGCCAAAGGCAATCCAGCAAACTAGTCAGAACAGAGCCTGTTATAACTCTCTAATGTAGATATTTCATCTGGATCCTTGTTTGACTCATCTTAATATTGTACTTGGTGTTAATTATACCTTGAGAGAGAAATTACATGCTGCAGCACCTGCCACGGACAGGCAGGTGGGTGAAGGAATGAATGGTGACAAGCATAAGCTTCCCAAGTATCAAATAATACTGCCACTTGCCTTAGCTGCTATTTAAGATATGAGAAGCCATACTTTGGGATGGAAAGCAAAATTAGGGGAAAGGATGGCCTGCTTCTGTATTGAATTCCTCATTTCCTGTTCCAAATTGCTTTGCTTTATGGCTAACACTGTATCCTCAGGATTAATACTTCAAAGAGCTGCTTCTTTCTCCAACTGACATACAGTAATTAGCATCTGATTATTTATACTACTGTTATCAGACATCCAGGACAGGTAAGCTCAGAAGAAAGCTGCTTTTCCCATTTTAGATATGTCAGATTACAGTTCCTATTAGCAAATGTGATAGCTGGGGATAATTAAGAGATGCAATCCAGAGTTCTCACTGAAGGCCCAAGCAACTAAGTTCAAATTAAGCTATTGAATACAATATGTTTAAGACAGCTTTCTGGAAAAGAGGGAAGGGAAAGGACAGAGAAGAGGGCAAATCTATACACCGTGAAAATGACACACTATAAAAAAAGATGTTGAGGCTCTAGAAACATCTGCAGAGAAGAGCAACCAAGATGATGAGGGGACTGGAGACTGAAACACATGAAGAACGGTTACAGGAACTGGGCATGGCTAGTCTAGTGAAGAGAAGGACCAGGGGAGACATGATAGCGGTCTTCCAATATTTGAGAGGCTGCCACAGAGAGGAAGGGGTCAAGCTATTTTCCAAAGCACTTGAAGGCCAGACAAGGAACAATGGATGGAAACTGATCAAGGAGAGATTCAACCTGGAAATAAGGAGAAATTTTCTGACAGGGAGAGCAGTCAACCAATGGAACAGAAGTTGCCTTCAGAAGTTGTGGGAGCTTCATCACTGGAAGCTTTCAAGAAGATTTCTATCAGAAATGGTTAGGGTCTCTTGCTTGGGCGGGAGTTAGACTACTAGATGATCTACAAGGTCCCTTGCAACTCTGTTAATCTGTTATCTGTTATCAAATAGCAGGAAGCAGGGTGGATTCAATTACAGTAGCGATGGGTAGAGGGTTGGAAAGACTTGGAAGTTAAACTGGAGACAGATTACTCTGAAGAAAATCTAATCTGTGTGGTTGCTAGGAGGCAATGTGATGGCACCTTATTATCAATCCAACACATCTGATAAGGCTGGAGTAGAACCTATTAAAAGGACCAGGAGACACAGGAACTCTCGATAGGTAGTCCTCGATTTACAAACATAATTAGATAAAAATTAAGAGCGGTGGTGGTGTAGTGGTTAGAATGCAGTATTGCAGGCTGACTTTGTTCACTGCTGGCTCAAGATTGACTCAGCCTTTGCATCCTTCCAAGGTCAGTAAAATGAGGAGCCAGATTGTTGGGGGCAATAGGCTAACTTTGTAAACTGCTTAGAGGGGGCTGTAGAGCACTGTGAAGCGTATATAAGTCTAAGTGCTATTGCTACTTCTATTGCTCAACAAGATAGATGTTAAGTGATGCATTGCCGCATTTTATGATCTTTCTTAGCACGGTTGTTAAGCAAATCACTGCAGTTAAATTAGTAACATGATTATTAAGTGAATCTGGCTTCTCTATTGACTTTGCTAGTCAGAAGTCTGCAAAAGAGGACCACAGTGTAGGATACTGCAACTGTCATAAATATGAATCAATTGCAACGCAGCTGAATTTTGATCCTGGGGCTCCTGCAATGGTCGTAAATGTGAAAAACAGTCACAAGTCACTTCTTTCAGTGCCTTTGTAACTTTGAACCATCACGAAACAAACTGTTGTAAGTCAAGGACTATCTGTACTCCAATTTCTGTAACAACGGCCTACATGTTACAGGCGTGATATCAAATGCATCCTTCAATTGTCACTCTGCGCAATATTTTTTATGAGAAAATGTAATGGTGAAAATTACCCATGTCATTATCATTATCATGAGATAGTAAGATACACATCTGGTCTTGGATAGAGTCATACAATCTGCATTTTACTTTTGTAACTTGAATAAATGGCAAAAATGACCTCTATTAAAGGGGTTCTACTTTCTTTTCTATTCTCTCTTTTTCCTTCCTTCCTTCTCTCCTTCCTTCTTCCCCTTCCCCCCCACTTCCTTCTTCCCCTTCTCTTCCCTCTCTCTCCCTTCCCTCCCTCTCTCCCTTGGTTTCTTCCTTTCTTCTTCCCCTTCCCTTCCCCTTTTCTCAATCCCTCCTCCTCTCTCTCTCCATCAACACTCAGGATTGCTTACTTGACTTTCTTCTTATGTTGTTGTCTGCGCCGGATGTGTTCCAAGATGGCTTCTTCCTCATAGATATGGCCGCAGATTTTATTCCTAACTGGTTTCTTCATATCTTCCTGCAATAAAGATATTGGGTCGCATAACCGACTGTTCAAATCAGCAACTCAGTAGCGTCTGCCAGAGGCTTCTGTGTTGTGGTTGCAGCTCGACAAATTAAACCCCATTCACTGATAACTACGAGTACAGTTGTTTATGATTATTACTGTGATGTAAGGCTGCCAGCGAATGAAGTAATTTGGAATTGATTTTCTATCATACATGGAGATACAGGCAGATATTTGCTCAAAGGGAGGAAAGGACAAATAAAATGATTGCTGAATCAAGGGTTAAAAGAAGAGAAGGAAGAGAGGGAAAATAAAATGTAAATGCTTAAAAAAAGAATAGGATTCCTATGCAAGGACGGTAGAACCTGAGTCTTTTTCACATTCTTAAAAAAAATAGCATATGTTCAAAATTGCATATGACAAGTAGGCTCACTTTTGTTTTGCAAAATATCAGTGGGCCACCAGAAATATATCTATTAGAGAAATAAGGTAGAAAGCAAGCAAAGAAAGTGAATCACCCCAGACCATAATCTTCTCTGTTCAATTGTCCATTAGGCATTGTAGCTCTTTGGTGTACAACTACACCAGTTTTTGTGTCCAAATTATAGTGCACAAACTGGTGGGATTGTTTGGAGAAGAAAATCAGTCTGCAACCATTTCACACTTCGGTGCAAAACAAAGTACCACTCCTTTTCGACAATTTTATTGAGGCTTGAGCCAAAACTGTTGATAAATGTAAAATAAAGCAACAGACACATTATACATGTATGTATCCTCCAGCATATGATTTCATATTGGGGAATGAGAGCAGAATGCAACTGTGGATCTGGTGTCTTCTCTAGCTATCATTGTTGGGTCCTTGGTGCTTGGTTTGTTTTCTTGTAGATATTTCAGCACCCAATTAGGTACTAGTATCAAAGCTAGAAGAGAGTGAGGTTTAGTCTCCCCACTTTCTCGTAGCAACTGATGATGTTACCTAGTTGGGTGATGAAACGTCTGCAAGAAAACAACCATGCTCAGAGAGCACCAAGGACCCCTCATTTCAACCCTGAGCTATATTCTCTTCTCTTCTATTGCTAGCTATCATTCTTTCCTCTCAGCTACTTAGATGTATGGCATACCTGTGTAATGGGGCAAATAAATTTCCTTTCACTTTGAGTCACTGCAACATCCTCATCGATTTGCTCGAGAGCTGGTCCTTCTTCTGCATCTGGCTGGATCTCAACTGCAGCATGAGAGAAGGGAGAAATGACATTGAGTCCCAACTTGTTCGCTTTCTGGTTGCATCTGTTATGGTCATGATTCATTGATTTGATTTCTATAGCCATCCATCTCGACAAGTGACTCTGGGTGGCATGCATGAGAATGATGCATTTTAAATGTGGATGCAAATCTCCCTCTTTTGAGGGAGATGGATAGTTCAGTAACTATAGGCTAGATCAAGGATCAGCAACCTGCGGTTCTGGAGCCGCATGTGGCTGTCATGCCCTTCTCAGAGTCTGAATCTGAGGAGAAAGCCGGGCAACTGACAGGGAGTGGGAGTGTGGCTCCGTTGGCTGTGGAGGAGGCTGGGAAAGGGCAATGTCCGGTTGGGCAAAGCAGGGGAGAGAACAAGGGAGAGGGAATTCAGAGGAAGACCCAGGGCATGCAGGAAAGAACAGAGAAGAGAGCAATGTGCGTTGCATGGTTTATGGGGGAGGACAGGGCCCTGATTCCCTTCATTTCCCATACCTGGGAAGACAGTTAGTAAGAAAGGCAGGCTGCGTGCGGCAGGCTTTTGGGAACAAACATGACCTTATCTTGTTGTTGTCGTGGCTTATCTGTGTTCCTGGCATCTTCCCAACCGTGTGAGTTTTGCCGTGCCTTCAAGTCTGAAATTCTTGCTCCTGTCCTGCCAAACTAATTACTTCAGTTTGGCTTGTTTGGACTTTTAAGTTACAGTTTGTGTTGACTATGTTTAGGACTTAATTTTCTGCAGTCAAAGGCTGTTCCTGGGAGAGTTTTTCTCCAGCCAGAAGGTATCCTGGACATTGGGGGCAAAGTTGGAGATGATAAAGGGACTCTTATTGATTATCTGACTGTGTTGTCTTTGTGTCATCGCAGTGGCTCTTTCATCCTTCTGCTGTGGCTCCCTGTTGCCGATCGACTCCACAATTGATAGGGCTTTTGGTTAGGACAGGTAGAGAAAAAAGGAGGCCATGCTGGGAGGAGACTCTATGGTAGGGAAACTGGACTTCCGGTGAGAAGAGGAAAAAGGATGCTGCACTAGGAGGAGACTCTATGGTGGGGGAACCGGACTTCCGGTCGGCTCCAGAATTGAATGGGGGGGGGGGGATTCCAGTTAGGACCTTTGTGGCTCTTTGAGTGTCTAAGGTTGCCAACCCCTAGGCTAGACCATTTCTCCCCCCTCCTCCAATCAGTTTAAAGAAGTTGTTAAAGTACAGTATTGTAGGCTAACTCTGTCCACTGCCAGGAGTTCGATTCTGATCGGTTCAAGGTCGACTCAACCTTCCATTCTTCTGAGGTTGGTAAAATGAAGACCCAGATTATAGGGAACAATATGCACTCTGAAAACTGCTTAGAGTGGGCTGTATAAGCACTATGAAGCGGTATATAAGTCTAAGTGCTATTGGTAATTTTTTGTAGCTCTTCTTGCCTATAGACACCAAACTTGGAGCAATGCAATTGATATGAACTACTTTTATATTTGTCGTGTTAAAGCTGGACTACATGTTTCAAAAAAGGCAGAGATAGTCCAAATCCACTTCTCCAGCTTTCTTACTCAGCAATGTCAACTTCCAACTTGCAAGAAAACTAAAATAAGATTCACACATCCATCTCCACAAATACAATGGCTTGCTAAATTCAAAAGCTTCTCTGCATCAGTTGGGCAATCCTTCAGCCAGCATTGTTTTCAATTTCAATTACATAGGCATTCCCCCCTTAAAACTCTCTTGAACCAAGTGATTTATCCCACTGCTATTCAGAAGGGCTCATTTGCAGATTTTTGGAGGCAATATGCTAACTTTGCAAACTGCTTAGAGAATGCAGTAAAGCATTATGAAGCGGTATATAAGTCTAAGTGCTGTTGCTATTGGTAAAGCCTTCCAGTACTGTTGTAGGGAATATTAGGTGGGCTTATCCATTACCTCTATAAGTTCAACTAAGCTTAAACATGACGTTGCATCTCCATTCCTCCATTCCAATAGACAAATAGAAGAGTTTTCTCCTGCACTGTCTATGTGTAACTATTAAGGCTGTATATTTCAAGTCCAATATACATAACCCTTGGCTTACAATCATTTGTTTAGTGACCATTCAAAGTTACGACAGCACTGAAAAAAGTGACTTATTATGACTGGTTTTCAAGCTTACAGCCATTGCAGCCTCCCCATAATCATATGATCCAAAATTTGGTCGCCACGATGTAAAAAGAGATGTTGAGGCTCTAGAAAGAGTGCAGAGAAGAGCAACAAAGATGATTAAGGGACTGGAGGCTAAAACATATACAGAACGGTTGCTGGAATTGGGTATGCCTAGTCTTAAAAAAAGAAGGATTAAGGGTGAGATAATAGCAGTCTTCCAATATCTGAGGGGCTGCCACACAGAAGAGGGAGTCAAGCTATTCTCCAAAGCCCCTGAGGGCAGGACAAGAAGCAATGGATGGAAACTAACCAAAGAGAGAAGCAACTTAGAACTAAGGAGAAATTTCTTGACAGTTAGAACAATTAATCAGTGGAACAACTTGCCTCCAGAAGTTGTGAATGCTCCAACACTGGACGTTTTCAAAAAGATGTTGGATAACCATTTGTCTGAAGTGGTGTAGGGTTTCCTGCCTAGTCAGGGGGTTGGACTAGAAGACCTCCATGGTCCCTTCCAACTCTGTTATTCTATTCTATTTGGGGGCTTGGCAACTGGGATATATATTTATGGCAGATGCATTGCCCTGGATCATGTGCTCACTATTTGAAACATCTGACAAGCAAAATCAATGGGGTGGGTGGGTGGGGGAGCCAGATTTGCTTAATAAATGCATGACCCACTTAAGAACTGCAGTGATGCACTTAGCAACTGTGGCCAAACAAGTCATCAAATCAGGGGGAAACTCCCTTAAGATCTACTGTGCTGAACAATTTTGAGCTCAATTGTGGTTGTAATTCAAGTACTATTGGCATTTGGATGGGAAAAAAGAGAGAAAGAGAGAGGGGGGGGGGGGAGGGAGGGAGAGAAAGAGAAAGAGGGAGGCAGTGAGGAAGAGAGGGAGAGAGAGAGAGGAAGACAGGGAGCGAGAGAGAAAGAGAGAACGAGAGAGGGATGGAGAGAGAAAAAGAGAGGGAGGGAGAGAAAGAGGGAGAGAGAAAGAGAGGGAGGGAGAAAGAGAGGGAGAGGGCGAGAGAGGGAAGGAAGGGAAGGAGGGGAGAGAGAGAGGGAGAGAGAAAGAGAGGGAGAGGGAGGGAAAGAGGGAGGGAGGAAGAGAGGGAGAGAGACAGGGAGCGAGAGAGAAAGAGAACGAGAGAGGGAGAGAGAAAGAGAAAAAGAGACGGAGGGAGAGAGAAAGAGGGAGGGAGCGGGAAGGAGAAGGGGGGGGGGGGAGAGAGAGAGAGAGAGAGAGAGAGAGATTTTCTGTTCCATTACCACAATAGCTGGATGGTATTATCATCTATTTTTCCAGCCTGACTTTTAAAAGTACAACATATTCCTATCCAACTTTATTGCTACTGCTAATAAGGGTAGGTGGACAAATATCCCACATGTGTTTCATGGCTGTGGAATGTCAACAGAGCATTTCCCATATAAGCTGATGTTTCATGCACCTTGCCCTGAAGTTTCAGCTTACTAACACACCATTAATAATATGCTATATATGATCTTTGTTTCTATTTGTATTTCACAATATAACAAACTTCAATAAAAAAATAAAACTTCATAGAACAGGCTAGTGACCTATAACATATTGCAATCCTGTAGAGATATTTTTGTGAACTCAGAGAAATACATCCTTAATGTATCCCCAAAACTCAGGCTGAACCTACATGAAAAACTCGACTTGTAAGAAAAATGGTAAATGTCCAGTTTCTTCTGTGTACTGTATCAAATTGCAAGGTTGGACAATGCAAGAGGGAGGGTGTATATCTGAGACAGCTTTGAATGAAGGCTGGCAAAACCCAACTCCAGGGTTTACCTCCCTCGCTACCAAGATCGTAGTTTTCACTGCCAGCCTTCCCAGATCAATTTTTGTCTTATAATGGGGGGGTTGAAAACTTGGGATGATTCATGCCGTTGATGAATCAAGCTATTTCTATGTAGTGCCATGCTTTGTTGCACCAGCCTAACTCCTTCCATCTGTCAAGGCAGAAAAACAAACAAAAAAATGGATCTGCAAAACCAACTTTGTCTCTCTCTCTGCAGGGAGTGGGATGCATGTATACAGGGAGATGGATGTCGTTGGTGGAATAGAATGGAAGAGCACCGTGATGGTTACGAAACACCGTTCATCTTTTCTCCTTGTGTGCCAGATGAAAGCTGTTTTTCTCCTTTATTTTTTAAGCCAGCAGACCAAAATATTTCAGAAGCAGACAGCTGAAGGTGGCTAGGCTATCTAAGTTTGCACAAAGGCTGTGTTCAAACAGTTCCGTGCAGGTAGCCCTTGAATTACGACCACAATTGAGCGCAACATTGCTAAGCAAGACAGTTGTGAAGTGCGTTTTGCCCCATTTTAAAACTTTTTTTGCCACAATTTTTAAGTGAATCAGATTACAGAGTTGGAAGGGACCTTGTAGGTCATCTAGTCCAACCCCCCCACCCAAGCAGGAGTCCCTACAACATTTCTAACAAAGGGCAGTCCAATCTCTTCTTGACAGCCTTCAGTGATGAAGCTCCCACAACTTCTGAAGGCAACTTCTCTTCCATTGGTTGATAGTTCTCACTGTCAGAAAATGTCTCCTTATTTCCAGGTTGAATTTCTTCTTGATCATTTTCCATCCATTATTCCTTGTCTGGCCTTCAGGTGCTTTGGAAAATAGCTTGATTCCTTCCTCTATGTGGCAGCCTCTCAAATATTGGAGCGCTGCTATGATGTCTCCCCTGGTCCTTCTCTTCACTAAACTAGCCATGCCCAGTTCCTGCAACCGTTCTTCATATGTTTTAGTCTCCAGTCCCCTAATTATCCACTGCAATCATTAAGTTAGTGTTAAGTGAATCTGGTTTCCCCATTGACTTTGCTTGTCAGATGGTCGCAAAAGGGGATCATATAATTCCAGGACAATTGCCGCCATCATAAATATAAACCAGTCGCCAAGCATCTGAGTTTTGATCATGGGGATGCTGTAAATGCCATAAGTGTGAAAATGGCCATGTCACTTTTTTCAGTGCTGTTGTAAGTTCGAGTCAGGGGTGGGATTCAATTTTTTTTACTACCAGTTCTGTGGGCGTGGCAGGGGAAGGATACCCATTCCCTCCCCACCCCACTAACCTGCTTTCCAGCTCCGTTCTCCTGTGCAGGACAACAAAGGAAGACCCAGCCAATCAGCTGGGACTCAATGGGAGGCAGAGGATAGATGGGGGCGGGGCCAGTCAGTGGTGGGATTTGCCGGTTCTCCGAACTACTCAAAATTTCCTCTGCCGGTTGTCCAGAACTGGTCGGAACCTGCTCAATACCACCTCTGATCACTAAACAAACTGTTGTAAGTCGAGGACAAACCCGTAATGCTGAAAGAGAATCCAAGATAGGCTCCGGGTGCCAACATCCGAGTGATTCTACTTCTTCTCAAATGAAAACAAAAAGGAGGAGAATTTGAGTTCACATGTCCCGAATGTTCACAGATCGTGATGGACTATTGTACGGGTTGTTTGGTTTCGGCTTTGTCTGTCATGTGAATCCATCCAGACATGATGATTGAAAAGTGGTGGTTTATGACTAAGCTCAATAATGGGAAGATAGCCAACTCTGGCTTACTCAACAGAAGCTTAGCTCTGGAGACTTCAGCCTGGGCTTTCTCACCGTGAGGGTTCAAAGCATCTGGGTACCCTCTAAATTTCAAGCCAACAATAGCTATGCTGGGGTTGTGAGACTCAATGCAACTGAAAGGAACAGGTTACAGTATGCTTGTGTTGGGGGAGAGGAGAAAGGGGGAAACCTGTTATTCCAGTCTAAGCTCCTTGGGAAAAGGTCAAGAAAGAAAAAAATGAAATAATACAAAAGAAAGCCTTCAAAAATGAACCCTCAAACTAGGAAACTGTGAGTGCACTTGCTGGCTGGGGAATTCTGGGAGATGAAGTCTACTCATCTCAAAAGGTGCCAAGGGTGAGAAACACTGCATTAGCAAAAGGGAGTAGCTTCAGAAGAAAGCAAGTTCTGTATTAAACTAAAACTTGGACTGGTTTAAGAGCTAGTCAAGGTTAAATAAACTTGTCTTTAAACACCATAAGGACCTTCCCCCCCCTTCTCAGCAGTGAGGTCAAAGGAAGGCTGGGGGATTTTGGGAGTTGAAGCAGGGGTGGGATTCTACCGGTTTGCCCCGGTTCAACTGAACCGGTATCTCTGAAGATCAGCTGTGAGCGAACCGGTTCGCTCTGATGATCAGTTGTTGGGTCCACCTGTTCTAGTCTGTGCTTTATTTCTGGGTTTTCCAGCTCAGCTGATTTGTGGGGCACCGCTAATTGCTGCGTGTCAGCTATTTTACCCACAACAGAAGGTGAGTTGCAAATGCTTGCATGCGCACATGTGAGAGCGAAGCACACGTTCACCGAACCGGTTGTTACACCGGTTGAATCCTATCCCTGAGTTGAAGAGTGTACATCTTAAAAGTTGCTAAGATTGAGAAATGCTGTGTTGGGGGCGTCCCTATTTCACAAAAACAGAAAGGTACAAAGCAGCTCTCTGCAATATTCACCAAGAGACTGTAAGCCACAGTTTTGCTCTGCGTGATCTCTCATGCAATCCAACTCTGAGCATCTTCATAAACAAGAAGAACCTGCTTTATTGACTATACCAGTGGTAGGGAACCTTGGCTCTTTTATCACTTATGGACTTCAACTCCCAGAATTCCTGAATGAGCTATAAAAAGTTCCCCATCCCTGGCCTACTGGTTTTTCAGTTGTGAGGGAAATCAATTTTTGATTTGAATGGGATTGTTCAATATACAAATGTCCTAATTTTTGACTTGAATGATCAATATTCTTTATATGTCCTACATTTGTATATTAAACAGTCCCATTCAAGTCAAAAATTGATTTCCCTCACAACTGAAAAACCACTAGGCCAGGGATGGGGAAACGTTTATGGCTCACTCAGGAATTCTGGGAGTTGAAGTCCATCAGTGATAAAAGAGCCAAGGTTCCCTACCACTGGACTATACCACGTAGCCTTCTCCAACCTGGTGCTCTCCTAACATGTGATGATAGGAAATATAGTCCCACACAGCTGAATCAGTGGTATTTGCCTGGATGGCTAGTGACTTTTTAAAAGCAGTTACCTTTTCCAGCCCTCCCATCATAAATCAAGTTAACTGGAGATTCTAGATATGGAAACTGGGACCGCTTGAATCCAGGCAGGAGTTAAAGTGCTTAGATTGTCTATCTAGTGTAAACATGAAAAGTAGTTTCACCTTCACACCTTTTTGTGTGTAAAATGGAGAAAGGGAAGAATTCATCAGAGGATAACAGAAGTTTAAAAAAGCTCATTATTAGAACAAAAATGTGACATAATGGAACATGTTGAGGTCATACCATAACAATACTAAAATAGAGCAAGATGTTGAAATGTCTCAACCTCCCATAAATTTTAAGTTGTATTCTTTTTATTCTTGACTATATTTTTATGAATACACCAATAAAATTAATGTTTCAACATTTTCATTGCCTATTTCCACTGAGCTGCAAACAGTTACTGCATTTTCCAGAGCAAGATCATTTTTAATAGTCTGAATTTGAACAATAAGACCGTTTTGTTGGATTCATTAACCACACTAATCAAGCTCTTATCTTTATAGATCTTTCTGTCTGCTAAGGAATCAAATGAGTTCTTTATTCAATAGCAATTTAAAACAATCCTTTGAATAGGTCTTTTCATGTAGGGATTCAAGGAAATACACTCTTAATACACTCCTATTCCTCAAGGTCACATTATCAGTTATTATTAGTTACTTGCTATGTATTAAGATTGAGGCTTGGTACTTGACACTGTCTTTTCAAGTCTGTGATCAGTGGTCTAATATCAGTGGCTTGAAAAACACAGCTTGGGTATAATCAAAAAGAAATACAGCTCCTCCTTGACTTACCATTTGTTTAGTGACTGAAGTTGCAACGGAACTGAAAAAAGTAACTTATGGCTGTTTTTCACATGACCATTGCAACATCCCTGTGCTCACATGATCAATATTTGAATGCTTGGCAACTGGCATGTATTTATGACGGTTGCAGTGTGTGATGACCCAGGGCGTGGCACAAAGACAACACAGTCAGATTATCAGTAGGAATCCCTTTATTAGCTCCAACTTTGCCCCCTATGTCCTAGTTACCTTTTGGCTGGAGAAAAATTCTCCCAGAAACAGCCATTGACTGCAGAGAATCAAGTCCAAAATATGGTCAACAAAATTTGTAACTGTAAGTCCAATCAAGGCAAGATGAGATAATTAGTCCGGCAAGGCAGCAGCAAAAATTCCAGACATGAAGGCACAGCAATAATTCAACATGGTTGGGAAGATGCTAGGAACACAGGTAACCAAAGTCAACACAAGATAAACTCACGTTTACTCCCAGCAACTGCCTCACTCAGCATGCATCTCTTTTAAACTTTCATTACCAAGTGTGGCTAATGAAGGGAATCAGGGCCCTTTCCTTCCCCATAAGCCACGCAACCCATGTTGCTCTCTTCTCCAATCCTCCCTGTGTGCTCTATGATGAAGAGGGGGTGGGTGTCAGTCTTCCTCTGAACTCCCTCTCCCTTATTCAACCTCTCCCCTGCTCTGCCCAGTTGGATTTTGCCCTACCCCAGTTTCCTCCACAGTCAATGGAGCCACACTCTCACTCCCTGTCAGCTGTTCATCTTCCTCCTCAGATTCAGACTCCAACAGGGGCACGAACAGTGTTCGAGGATCATGTGATCATCTTTTGTGACCTTCTGACAAGCAAAGTCACTGGGAAGCCAGATTCACTTAACAACTGAAGCGATACACTTAACTGTGTCAAGAAAGGTTGTAAACTGGGGCAAAACTCGTGTAACAATTTTCTTGGTTACCAATGGAATTTTTGAGCCCAGTTGTGGTTGTAAGTCACAGACTAACTGTATTCTTTTAAAAAGTACCAGAAGGGTATCGGATATTATTAACTGAACTGATAGTATTTATAACCTGCCCCAATCCAAAAGGACTCCATGTGGCTCATAAGAAGGTATAAAATTAAAACTCTAATAATAGAAAAATAGGAACAAGGTCTTGGCCAGGCAGTCACCAAGAGTTAAGATTGATGTGAAGGCACACTTTTAATTTATGTAATAAAAAATATTCATGTATGATATAAAATAAAAAAAAACAGACTTTACAATTCTATAGCCATCTTCTTCCTTCTTTTTTTAGATCTATAAATATACAAATGCTTTTCATAAGGACCACTTTCTTTTAAATTTCATGAATAGGATTATATAAGACCCATTTGTTTTAATAGTCTCTGAGTCTGAGCAGTGAAACAGTTTTTCTCCACCAAGTCCTCTCTCCAAGGCAGCAGTCCCTAAATTTTGTGGCTTGGTGCCCCAACTGGAAGTGGAGGAAGAGGGGAATTGGGCCGTGTGAGCAATAGGTTGCCGTGCATGTGTGCCCACAGGCAGCCCTTGGCAAGTGGTGGGCCGGTACACATGTGCACAGCTCAACTTGTGCAAGTGATAGGCTGGTGCACATGCGTGGGATGCCCACTGGCTTGCCGTTCATGAGTTGTTTATGCATACACTCATTCTGCCCAGCCACTCATGTGGCCCAATTCCAAATAGACCATGGCCCAGTAGTGGGCCGCAGCCCGGAGATTGGGTATCCCTGCTCTAAGGCCCCACAATTGCACTCACCACTTCTGGAGGCAAGCCTTTCCTCTGATTAATTAATTAATTTATTATTTATTTATTTATTAAATTTATATATCACCCCCTCTCCCAACGGGACTCAGGGCAGTGTACAGCCAAGTAAAAAAGTACCATTATAAATACAATTTTTAAAATAGAATTAAAAAGAATTAAATCGATGGCTGAAAAAGATAAAAACTAATCAAGAGTATTTAAAAACTAAAACCATTAAAATCAATTAAAAGCCCTACAAGTAATTCTAGGCCAGACCGGCTTGATGGAAAAAGTGGGTCTTCAGCACGTGCCGTAAGGTTTGTAGGTCAGGGATAGTCCTCATCTCCGGGGATAGTTCATTCCAGAGGGAGGGTGCTCCCACAGAGAAGGCCCGCACCCTCGGGGCCGCCAGCTGGCATCGCCCAGCCGCTGGCATCCCGAGGAGGCCCGGCCTGTGGGAGTGCACTGGTCGATGGGAGGCTGATGGTGGCAGTAGGCGGTCCCGTAAATTGTTCTGTTAGGAAATTTCTCCTTAGTTCTAGGAAGGGGTGGGCTTCCAAAACATTAGCAAGGGGTTCTCTACCTGGTTCCTCGGTCCAGCCTCCTGTACCACAGCAGAAGGGGTTGCTCTCCCTGGGCTCCAAAGGCTTTTCTTGAGCCTCCGGGAGGGTGAAAACAGCCTTCCTAGGCTCCGGAGGCTCTCCAGAAGCCAAAAACGGACTTGTTTCCAGACTTCCTGAACTTCTGGGAGGTCCGTTTTTCACCCTCCTTGATCCTCTGCATGTGCCTGCACTTACCTGCATCCAAAATGGGCCATATGGGGACCCCCGGGAGGGGATGGGTGGGGCCAGCCAGGAGTGGGGATTTGGGGGTTCTCCGAACTGTGCAGAATCTTAGCTAGGGGTTCTCCTGAACCCCTGTGAACCCCCAGCAGCCCACACCTGGTTCTAGGTCTTTCTTTGGTAGGTTGCCATCTGTTACTTTTTCTCCTGCCTTCAGGTGCTTTGGAGAATAGGTTGACCCCCTTTTATCTGTGACAGCCCCTCAAATACTGGAAAATGCTATCATGTCACCCCTAGTCCTTCTTTTCATTAAACTAAACATACCCAATTCCAGCAACTGTTCTTCATGTGCTTTAACCTCCAATCACCTAAACATCTTTGTTGCTCTTCTTTGCAGAGTCTTTTCCAAGTTCTTTTCCAGAGTCTCAACATCTTTTTTTATATCGTGGCGACCAAAACTGGATGCAATATTTCAAGTGTCATCTTACCAAGGCATTATAAAATGACACTAACACTACATAGGATCTTGATTCTATCTCTCTGTTATATATCATTTAGCAGTTATAATTCAGCAGTTCAAAATCTCTTCTGTTGATGTCCATTGTTTCTCTTCCTCCACTTTGGAGTAGCAAAGGCTATCCAACTTCTCAGTCATACCTGGTAGTTTCTGAAAAGCTAAAGCCATTGTTTCTGTGTTTCAGAATCCAGTAGGATTATGTTTGTCATGGGTCTTAGAGTGCAACCCCAATTACTGAAAAAAATGATGTCTATTCTGACCCCACCACTCATAAAACACTGCTTAATTGTGAGGAATGTGGCACTCTCCACTCTAAATGTCCCTGACTCATGATGTGCCAACAAGTTCAGTTTCAACATAGTCAGATCTTCTCCAGATGATTTGTTCCTAACCTGACTCTTGAGATCTTCCCACAAAGTCCCGCTGTTTCTGTAATTAAATCCATCTACCTTGCTGTTTAATAGTCCTCTTCTCTTCCACCGCATTATCTATTTAGGGAGCTGGGTTATCACACAATGTGTCCAAAATATGAAAATTTGAGCCTGGCCATTGGTGCTTTGAATGAAAAGCCTAGATTGGATTGTTTTAGGATCCATTTGTGTTCTTGGCTGTCCACTACATTCTCAAGATTCTTCTTCAACCCCAAAGTTCAAAAGCTTCTGTCTTCCTTCTTCAAAGCCCAAATTTTGCTTCAATAGAAGGTCACAGAGGAAGCCATTGTCAGCTCAGTCCTGATTTTTGCAGGTCTATCTTTTCCGAAAAATTTCATTGCTAACCTACCAAATGTTAGCATATTTTTTGACTGCGCTTTTGATAGTCAATTTTAAAAGGCAGAAGCTGGTCATCACTTCAGTATCTTCGTTTTAAGGTAGTTTGTATCTATTGTCATTAGTTTGGTTTTTCTATTTTATCTTAGTTCCATTTTTCTCTATGCTCCTTGACTTTCATTATCAGAGTTTCCCAGATCATCATCATCATCATCGTCGTCGTCATCATCATCATCATGATCATAGCACGAATTGTAGACACGCAGCAAGAAGAAAAAATCACAAAGTATCGGGACTTACAAATTGAAGTTGAGAGACTTTGGAAAAAGAAATTGTGTGTTATCCCAATTGTAATTGGAGCCCTTGGAGCAATACCTAAAGGGCTGCCTCACTATTTGGAAATCTTGAATTTATCAAACTTGAGTATCATGATTTTACAAAAAACCACCCTACTTGGAACAGCGTATATCCTCTGATGCTACCTGAACAATTCCTAGGTCCTTGGTTAGGACTCGAGCTGTTGAGCTACCAACCAGCCCCAAAGGCTGTGAATCTCACTAAAGATTAACCAATAATGATAATAATACTTTATTGTCATTGAACTAATATACACAATATACACATACAACAAAATTCACATAACACCCAGAGACCAGACCAGGCACACACACACGACAAACCCCAAAACACATTTTGCATTTTCACCTACCAGAACACTGACATCAATGTTCATTTTTCAATCTAGCCTCCTTCAATTACATAATCAGTGCATATAAATGGCTCTAACTAGTTTAAAATATCATATTGGTTACGTAAGAGAAATAAGCATCCTCACTTATATTTATAGTATCTTCTAATGATTAAAAGAAGCTTTAGGGGTTGTTGTTGTTTTTTGCTTAGGAGCTTATTCTTCATTGCCATTGCTTTCTGATTTTCTGCTTACGTAAATAAGCATACAAAAGGGTAGGACAGATATAAACATAAAAAGGTACAAATTAAAACAGTTCTCTTCACAGGCATTGCAGTTGGTTTAGAATAGATAAAACAACAATTCACTTATAGAGCACATAGACAGGATAAAATCTAAGCCACTGTCACCCCAAAGAATGTGTCATATGACCAATTGTTAGGGTTGTTGGGAACGCTGTTGTTTATACTTCAATTCAAGAGACTTTTTTTATATTTTATTTGTAGCTTCTATAGAAGTATATGTACTGTATTACAGCCTCGTGCTATTTCCTATAGTTTTATATCTGCTCTGAAATTAATTATGCTGCTTGAACAATGCCATTCACCTGGGTCAAACTGACTCGGAGAGTACACAGAAATTATTTACAGCACAGATCCTCCCTTGTGATGCATTGATGTACACACCGCACAAAGCTTCTAATCTCTAGGATTGGGAACAGCCGAATTCCTGCTTGCCTGAATGATTAAGGATCACCTAAAAGCGATAAAGTATATCCGCTTTTCTTGCTCGGTGGACAACTAACCCTGACATTGTTGAGGAGCTGGTGAACCTACTCGTTATTTGCTTGAGTGAGCTTGTTGTAACTTTGGTAAATTTGCTAGATTTCATCTTTAGAAGCCAATTTACGGAAGCAGATCCTTCGATTGGAACATTGATTTTTGACCGCACTGTTGGAAAACATGGCAACAGCCAATAGATAACTTAGATATTCTTAATATGGTATCGTGTTCATAGGGGATGTCATCTGTGAGTGGTGGTCTGTCAAAGCATCTAAACCAGGGGTCTCCAATCTTGCAACTTTAAGCCTGGTGCATTTCAACTCCCAGAATTCCCCAGCCATGTAAATACCACTAAATATAGAAGATCAAGTTGAGATCAGGGGTCTCCAATCTTGGCAGCTTTGAGCCTGGTGCACTTCAACTCCCAGAATTCCCCAGCCATGTAAATACCACTAAATATAGAAGATCAAGTTGAGATCCGGGGTCTCCAATCTTGGCAGTTTTGAGCCTGGTGGAGCCTGGCTGGGGAATTCTGGGAGTTGAAGTCCACCAGGCTCAAAGTTGCCAAGATTGGAGACCCCGGATCTCAACTTGATATTCTATATTTAGTGGTATTTACATGGCTGGGGAATTTTAACAAGAGGCAGTGAATGAGACTGAGAAAACAAACAAGTAGGCAGGTGTACTTACTTGATATTAAAAGGTATCATCACAGGATTCTTCCTTTTATTACTATTATTACATATGCAAGATAAGCAGGTAATGCATACATAGATACAAGCCATCAGCCCTACATTCTCTGATGCAACTAGCATATCCTCCCTATTTTTTATTTTTATGGTATCAGGGCATCTGGCACATAGAACACATTATTCTTTCTGGGCTGATAGGAATCAAACCTTTTGAAGCTGTTTTTTTTTTGGGGGGGGGGGGTGGATGGGCATTTGGTAAGCAAAATCTTGTACCTGCCTGTTTTTCTTTTCTTCTTCTCCAATGTTCTTCTGAGAAAAACAGGTGCCACCACCCACTAGCATTCAACAGCAGGGGCCAGAATGTACCTCCTTTCATCTAGAAAGAACACCACACCGTGTCCACTTAATGTTAGAACTTGAACTGCCTCTGCACAAACTTTTCAAAACTCACCGCTAATAACGATGAGTTTTATATTTAGCTTAATTTCTATTTTGGGCTTTCCAAAGGACGTTTGAAGTTCAAATAGTACCAATACTGTTACTTGGGCGTAGAGGTTATATATGTGCATTTACACAGAGACATTTTTGTTTGTTCCAAGGTTGAACTTGAAACAGGACCAGTGAGTTCTATTTCTCAGCTAATTGCCTTTCCAAAGGGGACAGTTTTCTCAGGCTGCAAGCAGCAGAAAGGAAGGAATTTTGAGGACACTGTATTTTTTTCTCTCTTCCTTTAACAGCCAGGGGCATTGCAAAACAGATTGAACTTCCATTACAATACCATGCCCACAATCTTGTAGATTTGAGCCCCACTACTTTCTTTCCATTTACAGACCCTCCTGTTAACAGCATAAACAATTGAGTCCCTTTCTCAATCTCTAAGAGAAAAAAAAAAACAGAAAGTCTAATTGCCTTTTGAAAAAGCAGCTTTGGGATTTCCCTTGGGCAGAAAATACATCTCATGAAGGATACTCAAATACAGCAAAAGCTTGTGACATAATAAATCTGTTAATCTGTATAATGATTGGACAGGAAAGTGATCATTCTTCAATGTGGCTTCTTGAATAACTTAAAACATACAACACATAGTAAGCCATGAATTATGGTCTATCACTCACAACATGATCAACTAGAGTCCACCCTCCTTATGCTGGTTTTGTATTATAATACAGATTTTGATCTGATAAACCAGAAACAGAACAAAACAAAATCAAACACATACATTATGGATTAAATGTAGTAAGTGAACCCAACCTCTTAATTGTTTAATTATCTAAGACTGAGAAAAGTTAGTCAGAATGCAACATTACCAGTTTCCCCCCCTCCTTTTCTTAGATACAGGGGTACAGCAAAGAACTCCTGTTTAAAATTTTGAGTTCTAGATACCTTCTTTGCCAAGAAGGTTTACTGAGACAGAGAGAGTTTTGTTCTTTAATCCATCTGAAGAGGACTGAAGCTATTTGGAGCAGTGCACCAATATTTGGGCTTGCAGAAGCGAGTCACCTATCTGGACGACACACCAATAAAAGAGTGAAATCTGAACACACACATACACACTCTGCCCCAGAGACCACACCCCTCCCACGAAAGGAAGGTTTCACAAGACAGAAGAACTCTGAGGAAAGATGGATTTATCAGCACCCCTCCCAAAGTAGTAAGCTGCTCGTCAGAGTGAATGGCCTCCTAGGTGATTATTCAGAGTAGTTCAGTCAGAGGTCAGTGTCCCAAGGATGGAAAATCAACATGGCTCTTTCAACATCTGTGTTCAAGCAGTGGCAGGTTGGTGTAAAGCAAAGCAATTGGAGTGAAGCAAATGGCCTTTGCAAGACTCTGGGTTTTGAAAGCTACAGTGCTACAGTTATTGGGAAACAGGACTCCAAGTCTTTCCATCAGATCGATGCCCAAGTCCAACCTTGGCAAGATTTCAAGGGACCTTCTCAACTGAAATGAATTTTCCAAGGGGTTGCTAGACCCGTGGCATTCTAGGTCACGGGCGTCAAACTTGTGGCCCACGAGCCCGATGCGTCACATGCAGGCCATGCCCACCCCAACTCCGTGAAAGGAAAAAAGTCACAAAATGTCACGTGACGGCCATGTGATGGTGTGAATTTGACACCCATGTTCTAGGCTCGTGATGGCGAACCTATGGCATGCATGCCACAGGTGGTACATAGAGCCATTTGTGCAGGCATGCGAGCCCCAGACAAAGTTACCTGCACTACACATGTGCGCTCCTCCCAGCTGATTTTCAGCATGTTTGAGCCCTCGTGGAGGCTTGACGGAAGACTCTGCAGCCTCGGGAGGCCAAAAAACGGGCCTTTTGGAAATACTGGAAGTGCAGAAACGGGCCCGTTTTCAGCCTCCAAAGGCTTCTCTTGAGCCTCTGGGACGGCAAAAACAGCCTCACTGGGGCTCCAGAGGCTTCCCAGAGGCTGAAAACAGGCACTTCCGGTATTTCTGGAAGGCCCGTTTTTCAGCCTCACGAGGCTGCAAAGGGTTCCTTCGAGCCTCCGGGAGGGCAGAAATGGGCTCAAACAGGCTGAAAATCAGCTGGGAGGCAGGTGCATGCGCAGTGCAGGCAAGGAGGCAGGGTGGGGGTGTTGCATGAGCATGCACGTGGGGGCAGAGTGCATTGCATTGTGAGTGTCAGCACACGCACGTGTGCGCTATCGCGCATGTGCGCGCTTTCAGCACACCACTACAAAAAAGTTCGCCATCACTGTTCTAGGTGTTCACCTTAGATTTCTTAACACATGAAGGACTTTGATTTGGACTTAAGGTTAGATGATACAGTAGTCCTCAACTTACAACTTCTTTTGGTGACTGTTCAAAGTTACAACGGCACTGTGACTTATGATCACTTTTCACACTTAAGGCCATTGCAGCATCCCCCACAGTCATAGGATCAAATTTCAGACACTTGGCAACCGACTCATATTTATGACGGTGGCCTTTTGCAACCTTCTGACAAGCTAAGTCAATAGGGAAGTTGGGTTCATTTAACAACTGCAGTGATTCACTTAACTCTGGCGAGAAAGGTAGAAAAATGAAATGTCTTGCTTTAGCAACAGAAGATTTGGGCTCAATTGTGTTCATAAGTCAAGGGCTACCTGCAGTTCAGAACAGAAATTGGAAATATGCCCCCCTGTATATCTAGTCTTTTTTTCCTTGGCCATGCTTGCAAATCTCAAAACAGATTTTCTAAACAAAGGAATGGCCCCAATCTTTGAGATTCCATGCAAAATCTCCTGCGTGGAACAACATCTTGACAGATTTCAAGCATGCTCAAAATTTTATATTTATTTTATTTATTAGCAACCGGATCATAGCACACAATGGGACGTGGGAGCTAAAAAGTTTACCAGGTCCTTTTTAATTCTATCATGGACTTTTCTTCTACCAGCATGGACTATAGATTTTTTGTTCCAACTAACTGTGTTTATGTTTCAATCCAAACTCTTCAAACCTACGTGTGATTGTTCCATGAAACTAACTAGGACCATGAACAAACTTGATTTATTTTTCCTACATAATTGTTCAGATTACTGTAGATCAGGGATGAGCAATTCATTTTCCCAAGAGGCCACATGAGAAACTGTGAGTGTTATGAAGGGCAGAACCAATAAAGGCACATGTACGTAATGTAACGTACATTGAAAAAAACAAGTCACCTTCAAAATAAAAGCAATGCAGTTGTATTGTATACATGGCACACTTATTTACATTTGATTTCTAATTTCTGATTGAGCTCATGTAGGCTAGACAAGGACAGCCAAAAGGCTGGATATGGTCTGGGGGCGGTAAAATGCACAACTTAGCTGCGTACTGTCCCCAAACCTCAGAATTTATGTCTCAATCCCTGTGCCTTCTCCTAATCTAATAATTTCTCCATACATTCTATAGCAACATTGATCTTCAATCTGCATAGATTGCACCATTCAGACATAACGATAATACTTGAATAAAGAAGTAGATGTTCCAATCTTTTCATGACTGTCCTAAAGGGATGGCTGACCTCACCATTAACCACTGCAAAGTAAAATGGAACTCCAACAGCCTTTAAGATTAAAATTTAGGTGCGTACCTGTTCATGCGTAAACCAGTGCTTCGCAATATCCCTAACCTTTTGGTCTGCAGCTTCTTCACCTTACCATTCCAATAATATAATATGTAATGACATGCATTCATTCAAATTCATCTCTCAGGTGCAAGAAACCAGGAACCAGGGTTGTTCGAATGAGTACAAATTTATATCCTGTTAGCTCTCTACAAGAATCTGAACTACTAATGATCAAGGCAAATTAGCGGTAGATAAGAGTCAATAGAATTTAAGGAGGGACTTCAAACTTATAACACACTTGACCCCTCCCTCAAGTGCAACCTACTAATCACCTACATCAGGGGTAGGGAAACTTGGCTCTTTTATCACTTATGGACTTCAACTCCCAGAATTCCTGAGTGAGCCATAAAAGGTTCCCCATCCCTGGCCTACTGGTTTTTCAGTTATGGGGGAAATCAATTTTTGACTTGAATGGGACTGTTTAATATACAAATGTAGGACAAGAATGGATTGGGCGAGATCTTAATTAGGGCTTATTTTGCGGGTAGGGCTTATATTGGGCGCATATGTAAATTTGGGAAACCAGGATATATATCTTTTGAATGTTTCCCACTAAGGACTGTAGGAGACCAAATATGATATTCAACAGGTTCTGACTAGTTCTGGAGAACCGGTAGTGGAAATTTTGAGTAGTTCGGAGAACCGACAAATACCACCTCTGATTGGGCCCAACCCCCCATCTATTCTCTGCTTCCTGAGTCCCAGCTGATTGGCTGGGTCTTCTTTTGTTGCCCTGTACAGAAGAACGGAGCTGGAAAGCAGGTTAATGGGTGTGGGGAGGGAATGGGATTTTGCAGTATCCTTCCCCTCCACACCCACCAAGCCACACCCACAGAACCTGTAGTAAAAAAATTTGAATCCCACCATTGTAGGAGACCCATGAGCTACGGCAAATAATAAAAACATCTTTCACCACATACGAAATAGGTTCATCTTTGTTTCATACATTGCAGTGCAAAGGGGCAAAATAAGTCATGTGTCATACATACTTGTCTATTTTCAGTATACAAATTTTTGCTTAAGGACATCATTTAAAACCAAATCAGATTCCAAAAACATACAGAGATGTTCTTCTCTGGCACTGAACTTTGGAATCATCTTTCATTAGAGATTCACCACAAAGAATCTCCAATTATAGATCTTCTTGAAACGGAAGGAGTTATTTTTATTCTAACTAGTAGATGTTAGATGTGGGTTGCAAAAATCTGGAGAATCACCAGATGATGCCAAAGAGATACAGGAAACTCTCTGCTGCTCTAATGATTGCTTGGAGTTTTGCAGCCCACATCTGGGAGTCCTAGAAATAGCATAGAGTATTTAGGATAAAACTATTTTGCCTGTGTCTTGGAGTGAGGAAGGTTATAAACCTAATAAATACAATGGGAATGAAAACCAGATTTTCTGCATTACATTTAAATAGATGCATTCATGGTTTTTTCAATGTTTGTAGCAATTTTCCTCCTCAAGCCTTAATTTTCAGACGAGCTGATTAGAATAATCTGGTGGAACACACACTTTTCAGTAAATAATGCCAGAACAGATGTTCTGAGATAAAAATGGAAATGTATAGCAATAAAAGAATATCAAGCAGTTGAAAGGCGTGTTGCATAACGCAACCTGAAACAACATCTTTGGAACTGAGTTATTTTAGTATAATTACAAGATACACAACAATGCCAAAACTAAACCAAAGCTACTATTCTATTCATTTTTAAGTGAGATGGGTGGGTGTTGTTATTTCCTAGACAGAAAACAATTGTTGGAGGCGAGGGGAAGGTGTTTACTTCTGGATGGGGACTAATTTATCTTATTTATAATATAAATGTTATGTTTATATTATTCGTATTTATTATGGTTTGTTGCAGTCAGACAAGTGTGCCTATTGAGTCCTTCCCAAGGACTGGGATAGGCAGATGTGTATGTTTGATGATGTCTGTCTGTCTGTAAGTCCATCCATCTGTCCATCCGTCCATCCATCCATCATCTACAGTACTTACTATCTATCTATCTATCTATCTATCTATCTATCTATCTATCTATCTATCTATCTATCTATCTATCTATCTATCTATCTATCTACCATCTATCTACCATCTATCTACTATCTATCTATCTATCTATCTATCTATCTATCTATCTATCTATCTATCTATCTATCATCTCTATTATCTGCCTGCCTGCCTGCCTGCCTATCTATCTATTTATTATTATCTATCTATCTATCTATCTATCTATCTATCTATCTATCTATCTATCTATCTATCCATCCATCTATCATCTATCTATCTACCATCTACTATATCTATCTGTCCGTCCGTCCATCCATCCATCCATCCATCCATCCATCCACCCATCTATCTCATACACATATCTGATATATCAATCTAAAAAACCCAGTGAAGTACTTAACATTGTGGTCTTGATATTTGGTGCCAAATTGCTGAAAACTAGCAAAATCATTTTCTAGTGGAAAATGCAAAAAAAAAAAAAACCATAAAAAACCCACTCTCTTCAAAAACAAAACCTGAAGCTTCCCAAAGCTACCTGCAAAATCTAAAAAAAGTAACCTCATCCATTTGCCATCTTGGGGACATCCTTAATATTATTACTGTGCTTTCCTGCAATCGCTGTGCAAAACCATAGAAGTTGAATACTAAGTAGTAGTAGTGTTGACATGGGCCACTTAAAACTGCTAAGTATGCTGCTGTTCTCTCAGGAGGAGTCTAACACTAACACCTGGCTGTTAAGAAATAAAAAGAAAAGCAGGAAAAAGCAAAAAAAAACAACTCTCTATTCACCCTTCCTTTCAGCATGGATCTAAATGGAAGCCAATCTTTTTGTTTTGAATTTTGAACCCGTCTTTTATTTTCCTGCTAAATTTAAATTAAGGGAAAGGAGCCTTGTTCAAACCGTGGGCATTTATAGCAAATAAAAGGAGTGCAGATATCCTCCACTCAAGCAGGGCATCTCCCAAGACTTTCTTCAATGGTGAGGTGGAGGATATACTCCTTCATGGATAGTGCCTGCCCATCAAGCATCAACCCTGTCAGCAACAGAGAAGCCCAATGGACAAATAGCAACTCCATCTCACTAGGATTCAGTTTCAACCTGTTGTCTCCCATCCAAACCCTTACAGCCTCCAAGTGTTCTCTAAGGGGGAGAAAGGGAGGGAGAGAATTTTAGATAAGCTTGGCCTGGCCGTCAAAATAGAACGTTTTCCTGTGGGAACCAAGGTCACTCCAACAGGTGACTGAGAAGAGGACGAGTGGAGTAACCGGGCAACCTGCCAGCACTACTATTGGAGAATGTGACCCATGACCTGGAGGGGAAGGGGGTAGTTTTACTTTTTAATTAGGTGAAAACCGTGGGAACCTTCAGAGACGGTTTTCACCAGTTGTGCCAATATGATGTATCCAATAAATTTTTTTTTTTTTTTGAGGAATATAACTGCCTTGGAGTTCTGCTTTCAATGGGTGCATTAGTTGGAGCGTTGACAAACCCACTGAAGAAGGAATGGAACCATTTCAGCCTTTGTACTGTATCCATCAGGTATCTGGGGCAGATGAATGAAAGAGGTTCCTTTAACCCACAGAGGCATGGATATGGGGTGGCTACCAAGGCAAAACTGGATCAGAACACAATCTGACCTCGACAATGAAGTGATGAAAATCCCTGCCTTCACCTAACATCTGCTCAGTGACAAACACAAGATCTGAAGCAGGGGTTTCTCAACCTTGGCAACATTAAGACTTGTGGATTTCAACTCACCAGCCAGCCATGGATTTGAAGATTTGTGGACTTCTGGGAGTTTGAAGTCCACAAGTCTTAAAATTGCCAAGGCTGGAGACCCCTGATCTGTTATGTGTCAGGCCTGACATTACCTAAGATAAGCGAATGGATGCTGCAGAGATATGAATGCCCAAGGTTTATTGAAGCCAATCCCATGACAAATTAAAATTCCACCACGTCAAATCTATTAGCGTGATTGTAAACTGACAGTTATTGGGATGCAAAGCTTTACAAACCAATCATTTGTCACCAATTTGACTAGGTACTTGATTCTAATGTTTTAGTCCAGGGGTCGCCAACCTTTTGGACCTCAGGAACCACCAAACTCATAATTTTAAATTCTGCGGACAGAGACCCTGGGAAAATCAGAAAGTCTGCAGGAAAATTCCCCACCATGTTTTCCTACCGATCAATCATTTTTTATTTGGGATCGCAGGATACTGTCTGCAGCTCCATTCTCCGGGGAGGCGGGGGAAGAGACTTTTTGCTTCATGCAAGGAAAGCAGCAGAAGTCTTTCTTTCTCTCCCCCAAACTCCGCCAGAAATGAGTCTTTGTGAGCAGCCTCTTGGAGCAGGATGTCCAGGGTCCCAAGGACTCATTTCTGGCAGAGTTTGGGGGAGCAAAAAGAAAGACTTTTGCTGCTTTCCTTGTGTGCAGCCAAAAGCAGAAGAAGAAAAAAGCAGCCCAATGGCCAGGCCAGGCGTGTGGGGCGAGTGAGGCAAGTTTCCCCTTCCGCCCTTTCCCCCCTCCCCTCATTACCTCATGTTGTTCGCAAAGCAAGTGACACCTTGAGTTCCTGTGGGCCACATGGGCAGTGCAGCCTTGTGTTCCTACGCAGCCTGGATTAATTGCTTTTGGGGGTGCTTTGGGAGTGACATTTCTCTGTGGACCACCAAAATTTTTTTGTGGACCACCAGTGGTCGCCGGCCCACTGGTTGACGACCTTTGTTTTAGTCAGCTACCATTACATTCATTTCAGATATTTCACATCTCATGTAAAGGCAATGGTTATGTTTATGACTGTGCCCAGCTTGGAAAAAACCAAAGAGAGGTTAAACAAACTTAGAAGCATGCAGGGATTCCTTGCTGAATTTAAACAGTATTGTTACATTATTTGATTTTGACATTTATGTTATAGGTCAAGGTTTTACTTCAAAAACAAATATTTAACTTCAACAGAAATGGGATATTGCAGCATTTTATCATCATCTCTTGCAAGGTGGTTTATTACTATATTGGCCTATTTCACAAGACCTTATCTTAGACAACAAATGGGCAAATTCATGGAAAAGTGGCTACTTTTTATGGTGTTTTTGAACAATATTCCTTCTGAACTTTTCAGCGAGATCCTCTTCTATATTCAGATAGGTCATTAGAGCCAAAAAAAAATAGGTAGGCCATTTATGGCCAAATAATGATTTTTTTTTTCTGCTTCTCTCTCACTCACTCATATGCACAATACTGTTTTTACAAATTTTTAGAGAGTTATGGAAGGTGGGGATCCTTAAAATGTTTCTAACCATTGTATATCCAAATGTATATCCATAGCTCTGATATACTGCTACGGAGGCTGGTATTGCTGAGAATAAACTATAGCAGACCTTTTCGGGTTCGCAGACTGGCAAAGAGAGGGGATGAGTCCATGAGTGCATGGGTAGCTCCATTTGCACGGAGCACGCACATAATAGCTCGCCTATTGCTTGCATGAGAGGTGATGTGCGTCCATGCATGCTCGGCCACCACTTCTGCAGCCTATTCCGAAAGGTTCAAGGCCCGGTAGGGGGCTGCAGCCTGGGGATTGGAGACCCCTGAACCATGGCAATAGGATGCTTGTGATTGGCACCATTGTTGCCAATATTAGGCATATAATTGTTGGGCATCCTAGAACAGTATTAAAGGGGGACGCAGTGGCTCAGTGGCTAAGACACTGAGCTTGTCAATCAGAAAGATCGGCAATTCGGCAGTTCAAATCCCTAGCATCACGTAACAGAGTGAGCGCCCATTACTTGCCCCAGCTTTTGCCAACCTAGCAGTTTGAAAGCATGTAAAGATGCAAGTAGAAAATAGGGACCCCTTTAGTAGGAAGGTAACAGCGTTCCGTACGCTTGTACTGCAGATGAGCACCACCCCCTAGAGCCAGAAACAACTAGCACATATGTGCGATAGCGTGTGCTGGCTCCCACAATGCAATGGGCTCCGCCCCCTGTGCATCCGCACGCAACACCCCCACCTCGCCCCCTTACCTGCACTGCGCATGTGCGCACTTCTGGAAATACTGGAAGTGCCCGTTTTCAGCCTGCGGAGGGCCTCTGAAGCCAGGGGGAGGCCGTTTTCGCCCTTCTGGAGGCTGAAGGGAAGCCTCTGGAGCCTGAAAACGGGCCAGTTTCTGCACTTCCGGTATTTCCGGAAGGCCCATTTTTCAGCCTCCCAAGGCTGCAGAGGCTTCCCTCGAGCCTTGGGAGGGCGAAAACGGCCTCAAACGGGCCGAAAATCAGCTGAGAGGGCCCACGCATGCGCAGTGCAGGTAAGTTTGGCAAGGGCTCACATGCCTGCACAAAAGGCTCTGCTTGCCACCTGTGGCAGACGTTCCATAGGTTCGCCATCACGGTGATATGTGAAGCTACCCTGTTTCTACTGAGCGTTATGTATGATAGTGACCACAGCACCCCATAGTTGAGCAACAAATACATTCTCCATCCTACAAATACGTTCTCTGTCCTACAAATAACTGGCCCCTAAACTAGATTTCTCTGTCACGTGAGTCTTCCATGAAGACTACTCCTGGTTGGAAAAAAATAGACAAAGATTTCCTACTTTCTCAAAGGTTTGTTTATGGATTTTTCTCTTCCTGGGTTTTTCCAGTTGGGCAGACAATAGACCTGATAATCTAAGTGGCTTCACTTGAAATGACCCCAGACCATAATGGATGGCCGTCTGGCCATTCAAGAAGGAAGCTATTTTTGCTAGTAAATCAGGGAAAGGTAAATCCATAGGTAAACAAGTCCATACTGCAGTAACTTTTGACAGACACGTTTGTACCCTGAGACCTCCACAGGCCCGTAATACATATATACCTTCTCCATAAAGTAGTAGTATCTAGCACAAAAGTTGGCTGAGTTTGACAATTATGACAGAATGCTGCTCTGCCAATTTCTTAGTCCACTGCACCAGTCAATACAAACCAGCTGCACCTCTTCACATCTTAGCTAAATTGTTCACAAATGTAACCATAATTGTAAAGCCAAAACAGGAGCAAAACAGCATGGAATGGTATAAATGTATCCCCCTGTGCCTTCAAAATAGCTTCGCTTTTCAGCTGCTTCAGCCTGCAATTGGGAGTAATGATGCATATTAAATGGGCCCAACGTGCCAGAGGGTGTTTGCCATGCAGATATATGTTAAAGAAATACATTTTAAAAATCTCGCAGGTTGGCTTTCTGCTGAATTAATGGCTTGGAGGAAAAAAAAAAAGACTCTTTCATCCCGAGATCTACCACTCCACTGTGCAGAAAAGGAGGTTGAAGGACTTGGTGAAAGATTCTCAGAGCAAAAAAAAAACTGCACACTTTGAGAAAGAAGAGAAATCATTGTTTAAAAAAGAAAAAAAGATGGAAAGGGTGGATCTGCAGTAAAAGCTTTGAGTCATGATGACACGATTTTATAAACACACAGGCCTTTTTTTTTTCCAGTGAAAAACTTCCTCCTGGCAAGATGCTGTGTTACCCACATGTGTGCTCACTCTTTTCCCATTCCTCCACACCCATCAGGTGAAGAAACAGAAATCAAGAGTCATCTGCAAGTCAGTGGCATTCCCTTGAGAGGTGTTATTAGCTGGGATTACGCATTCCTGGATTACCAAATTCGGGCCATGGTTTATGTAGTGCAGAGAGTTTTTAAAATAAGGAGCCCACTATGGATCAGGAATGAAGGCTTTATTTGCTCCAAGGAAACCACTGTCGTCCCACCCCCACCTCTCTGATGTCGAAGCAGTTTAACATCAGCAAAGGGGGTGGAGGAAAAATCTGGAGAAGTCCTCAGGAGTTACGACACAGAAATGCAGCCATCAGTTCATGCTATCCGGGTACAAGGAACAGGATTTTGATCCTGACCGGCTCAAGGTCGACTCAGCCCTCCATCCTTCCAAGGTGGGTAAAATGAGGACCCGGATTGTTGGGTGCAATAGGCTGACTCTATAAACCGCTTAGAGTAGGCTGTAAAAGCACGGTGAAGCGGTATAAAAGTGCTTTTGCTCTTGCTATTTCAAGAGTACATGGATCTTTTTTCAAAGACTGACCTTCACAGAAAACACACCACTTGCAGCTTCCGTGCTAAAATGATGGGCAATTCTATGCCAACTTTCTAATCTACTGAGCAGCTCTGTTATACTGAGCTACATATACAGAGAGTGAGAAAAGCTGGGTGTTACTCAGAATCGTCTCTGTCCTTAAGAAAACAGAACTAGACAGAAACTATTTCCAGCTTTTTAAAATGGTGCTTCCTCCCTGGCACTAAGAAATCAGTGTGTTTCTCTCGGATTTCATATTTTCTGAAATGTATTAAAATTGGACCATCTGTTTGTCAAAAATGGTAAAATCAACTACTTTGGGGTGGATTTTTTTTCCCCATCCAAGCAGCTCTTGGGAGGATCCCAGGCACTATACAAAGCTATCACAGACCCTTTTACGATCTGATTTGAAATGCCTGACGTTTTTGCCCATATACCTGTTTAGGACTACATCAATATGCAGAACCACATTGTCCACCGATTATTGTTTTTCTTCTCCAAATTTTGGTCTGCTTATCCTCCTGTCTGATGAAAAGCTCTGAAAAAATGGAAAGCTTGTCTAATGCTTTGTGATCTTGAACTGATTTATGAAAATTCTACCATTATGTGGATTTAAAAAACAGTTATTTAATTTAGTCATGGGTTACTGAATGTATTAAAGTTGGCTGAGTTTGCATTACTCTGAAAACCACAGATGAACAAATTGCAGTAAACCCCCCCAAAAAGAACCTCATAAATTCAATATCAATCTGGACAATGTGCTCACAGTACTTATATAGTCATAACCATAGAGTTGGAAGGGACCTTGGAGGTCTTCTAGTCCAACCCCCTGCACAACCAGGAGACCCTATATCATTTCAGACAAATGGCTGTCCAATGTCTTCTAGAAACCTCCAGTGATGGAGCAACCATAACATCTGAAGGCAACCTGTTCCACTGGATAATTGTTCTGTCAGGAAATTTCTCCTTAGTTCTGGGTTGCTTCACTCCTTGATTAGTTTCTATCCATTGCTTCTTGTCCTGCCTTCAGGTGCTTTGGAGAATAGATTGACCTCTATTTTTTGTGATAGCCCCTCAAATGTAGGAAGACTGCTATCCTCTCACCTTTAGTCCTCTAGTTTGTCTTGGATGCCTTTTGCCTTAAAAGTCACTGTCAGCCTAAGAGTAGAAAGTTCAATCTGGGAAATGAAGTTCTTCATTGCCTATGTAAATATTCTGATTGACTGCACTTATACACACCACATGAGGCAGTCATGCAAAGATTCCACCTGAAGTCTTATCAACTTTTCAACATTCTGTCAATGAGAACTTTGCACAATTAATTATTTTATTGTGTTATATAAATATACAGTGTATTGATACTCTGATCAGGCCTTGATCACATTGGATGGATCACACTCCAGCTTTACAGAAGCGGCGGGCTGAGTTCCCAACAGTAGCTAGAAAACCAAACAAATAAGTGCAGCCTGCTAAATATTGTCCCTTCCAGGATAATTGTTGGATAGCTCATCAAAAAAGGAACCAGGGTGTAAACAAAAAGACTTCTAGATGACTCTTGTAAAAGAAATATATAATAAAAGTAGGATAAAGGTAAAGGTTCCCCTCACGCATACGTGCTAGGCGTTTCTGGCTCATCTCTGTTACAAAGCCGTAAAGAGCCAGCGTTGTTTGAAGACGCCTCCATGGTCATGTGGCCGGCATAACTAAACGCCAAAGGCACATGGAACGCTGTTACCTTCCCACCAAAGTGGTCCCTATTTTTCTACTTGCATGTTTACATGCTTTCGAACTGCTAGGCTGGCAAAAGCTGGGACAGGTAACTGGAGCTCACTCCATTATGCGGTGCTAGGGATTCGAACCGCCGAACTGCCGACCTTTCTGATTGACAAGCTCAGAGTCTTAGCCACTGAGCCACCGCATCCCTAAAGAGGGATACAAACAAATAAATGGGTAAAGGGGCTGATTTAGAAAAAAAAATACTACTTTCTCTTAGCTATTTGGATTGAGCAACATTTCATTGGTGGGAGATTGGACAATGGATTCCAAGTTGGTGATGAAACTCACAGAGTTGAAGAGTGTCAAAGGTGAAACGATCATTTCCTCTCTCCCCCATCTGTTCTGAGGAATAAAAGTTGGGAGTCTCAGCCAATTTTAGACTTCCACTCTATGTTTCATATCTGAAAATAATGAGAATAATGAATTGCTATGGCATATTCAAAGAGGGCTCCACAGAATTCATAATGCTTCTTACAAGCTGCAAGTTGCCTGACTAAGCAATGCAGTGGCATTATGTAAGAAGCAACGCATAGTAAATAATTGGAAGGAGGAAGTGGGTTGTTCGTCATTTATAATAGGCATACCGCATTGGATAGTATGGAAAGAAGTCTCATAAGGGCCTCTTGTTCATCAGCCTAGCACCACTTAGTGTGTGAGATGTGCCTCTTTCAAAATTCTTAGCCAGCCTGGGTCTTGACAATTCCAATATCATCAATGTGAAGGAACTAAGTTGAAATGATGCTAGTGATCAAAGTAGCATCTCTGGAAGAGAGAAGGGAGGCTGAAAAGGCAGTACTATAACACCTAAGGATGAGGTCTACATTAATGAAGGTTGAATTGACATGCTTATTAACCCCAAAATCAGCCTTATCATCCAATCTGTCTTGTTTCTCTATCGGTAGTCTCTACCCCTTGGGCCTTAGCCCTTTAGGGCAAAGAGTTGCTCCAGTTCTACTTAAAGGTGTTAGGAACATATTTCTTTTTAGGACACAATATAAACCATGCATACATTTACATTTTGAATAAATGGGAAAAGTCTCCCATGCTCCCTCCAGTGAGCAGTGTTCTTCATCAATCAATCAATAAGCATATAAATAGCTAGCTGAAATGACAGTATTTTAAAAAGAGTGCTTGGAGGGGTGGTGAAAAGATGGATTCAGAATGGGTAAGCAAAGAATTGCAGTGATAAGGAGATTACTGCAAAATTGTGCCTCTGCCTAAAATCTTATCAAAGAAATCATCAACAAAGAAGGGGGGAATCTTAAGGTTATGATCCCGTTAAATCACATTTCTTTTAAGAACCTTTGGAATCAACAACCTTCTTCCATCTTGTAAGATGGCCACAAAAATCACTGAGTTCAGATGCCTCATGTTTGATCTGGTACTCCCAGGATGAAACCTCCCAGGAATTCCTAGATAGCCATGGCCATGGTACCTTCCAGATGTGAGATGTCTTTCAGAGAATTGTGGGACCTGCTGACAATTTTGAGAGTCATCTAACACACCTGGAAAGATCAAGGTGGGAAAGGCTAATGTATAGAATGTAGGAGATGACCAGGATGAGGACGAGGAAGGAGTCAAGAGTGTCATTAGTCTTGAGTCCCTTTGCCTCTACAAGAGACTTAAGTCCAGCTCTCCTTGAATTCCATTGACTCTTACCTACCTTCAATTTGCTTTGTCCATTAGTAGTTCAGATTCTTGTAGAGAGCTAGCATGGAATAAATTTGTACTCATTTGAACAGCCTTGGTTCCTGATTTCTTTCGCTTGACACAGAAAGTGCTTTGAGCTCTGAAAGTCCTCAACTTACAGTCAGTTGTAACGACCGTTCCGTTACAATGGATCCTCCAAAAGGTTCTTACTACTGCTTCCAAAGTTCTGATGGCTACCCCTCAGCAGTCACATCACCACATTTTGGGTACACAGCAATTGACCCATATTTATGGCTATTTGTAGCATCTCATGATCGTGTAACCACAACATCCAGCATATTTTGACAAAAAAAAAAATCAGTGTTTACTTCCAGTTTTTGGCAAATTCGTTTAATAACCGTTGCAAAAAAAAAAAAAAAGATTGTAACATCGGATACGGTCGCATGAAGACCTGCTTTACAATTGTGACAACTTACGACCAGAATGGACAGACTGCATTGTGATTATTAGTCTAGCACTCCCTGTATCTATTCTTAAGAACTGCTATTCCAACTGCTCTAAGAAAGTGTGTTAGCCAAAAACTGCAGAGAAATACTGACAAAGTAGGGAAGGGGGGTTGCAGATCTTCCTGCCCCTTTTTACCCTGGGAAAGAAAGTATGGTTTGAGTAAGCAAGAAAATGCCACCACACCCATCCCTTGTCCCTTCTGATAATTAACACTGATGGGGCCATCTCTAATCTATATGATGCAACCCTTTCACTTCCCTGAGAATCTTCCTACAAAAGCTTTGTAAGACGTTGCAGTCTCTCCCTGTCCCATTAATGTCCTTGGCTCATTTTCCATTTTGGTCGGAGGCCGAGAGAAAGGGAGAGAGAGAGAGAAAGAGAGAGTGAGTGTATGTGTGTGTGAGAGAGGGAGGGAGGGAGGGAGGGAGGGAGGGGGAGAAAGTGAGAGAGACAGAGAGACAGAGAGAGAGAGAGGATGCTATATTGAGATTACAACTGGCAATTCCGCAATTGGGTTTAGCGCTGAATCAGATGAACTGCAAGAACCCTTTTTGGTTGCAAGGATAAGGTTGCACCTTCCAACCAGGCAGGCTTGTAGGGTACTATATCCAAATCTCTCCAATTAACCAAGAATTGCGGCACCTTAAAAATGAATTCCTGACTGCTTTTGTGGATGTCTGTCCATTTTGTCAGACTGCACCACTGTTTAAGTTGCCACGCGAATCCCTAAGGTGCTTTTTCAAAAGGCAATTGGACTTTTGTTTTTCTTGGAAGACATTTCGCTCCTCATCCCAGAAGGTTCTTCAGTTCACTTCAAGGAAAAACAAAGTCCAGTTGCCTTTGGGGAAGAAAAAAAAAAGAACCCATTTTTGGGACAACCATGACCTGCATGACTGAGAATCTCCGTAGACATCTGCCACCAGCTTCAATGTATTTATTTTTCTGCTCTTATTGCTTCTGCAGATTCCTGCCTGGTAACCCTGTTTTCGATGGTCTTGTCTCTCTTAAGGAAAAAGGATTGGAAAAAAATGTGTAGGGCTGCCATGGAGATTATTCTAGGCCTATAACTGATAAAAACATTCAGATTTTCTCTGTGTTGGAGTGTGGCTTTGCGTGTCCTATTGAGGGTAACTAAAGCATTGGTCTGGCTTGGTCATCTGGGAGATGTTTGAGCCTATCTCAAGAAACTGGCCTCTCTCCTTGAAGGTATCTGACCATTCCACCAGACGGGAGGAATTGGGACCTGAGACACATACCCATTTCCATAGTAGCCCCTGCCCTGTAAAACACCTTTCCCCATGAGATCTGGCAGGCCCCTTTCCCTTCCAGAAGGCCATAAAGAGCTGGCTCTTCCTAGATTGGGTTCTGAAGGTGGAAATCTTACCAGCATCAGAGAATGGCTGAGTGACAGGTTTTTCCTAAAAGCCCTTCAGAAGACTTTCTAACTTGGACAATATGGAACTGCGCCGCTTGCGGTCTGATCTAAGCATAGTGTCCTGACCAAAGGCTTCCTGAGACCGTAATTAAGCACATGCTTAGTCCAAACAACTCTTGTTTTATTTCAACGCTGGGAATTATTTTCATTCCCAGCCCATAACGAGCCCCAAAGAATCCCTCGAGATAAGCACCCACCTTTCTCTCCTTTGAACTGTTGCCCACAACTAAAGTGCCAAATTAACTGTAAAAAACCAACTGTAGTACAAAGTCCACACACAGTTTCAAGGTTCAATCCAGACAGAGCGAACCACTTTGCTTCCTACAAAGGTTTCTTTACCTTTGCGCCTCCTTTATACCTTAGGTGAGGGGCAATCACCTCCAAGCCTTACTCCTGAGTCGTCCCTTTTGTCTCAGCTGCTCTTGCCTTCTAGCAGCTCTGCGCACACGCGCATTGTGAACAGGCTCCCCTTGTTCCTTTGCCTCGCTGTTGCCAGAGGCTCCGGAGTGAGCACACCACTCCCAGATGGTCCTGGCCCATCTCTGCATGGGACGCAGGACTCTCGTCCGAGTCCCCTCCAGACTCCTGGACTGGTCCCCGTTCTTCCGCACTGTCCAATTCCGCTGTCGTCTGCACAGGCTGCTGGCGAACCACAACACATAGTTCACAAAATTGTCTGCTATGATATCTTGGCCATCAACGACTTCTTCAGCCTCAATCACAACAATACACAGGCAAACAACCGTTACAAACTCTCAAGGTAAACCGCTCCAAACTCAATTGCAGAACATGCAACTTCAGCAACAGAGTGGTCAAAGCCTGGAACTCACTTCCTGACTCCATTGTTACAGCCTCAACCCCTCACAGCTTCAACCTCAAACCGTCTACCGTGGACCTCACCCCCCCTATTCCTAAGAGGTCCTTAAAGGGGACGTGCATAAGTGCACCAGCGTGCCTACCCTCCCTGTCCTATTGTCCCCATTTATCTGTATTTACTTCCTTTGTTCCTGTTTATCTTCATACTTATACCTGCTATCTTGTACATGTTTGTCAAACAAATAAAATAAAATAAAATAAAAAAATAAGATTCTGATAGGTATGAGCATCAAAAGTAGCACAGGAAGTCCTCGGCTTAAACCATTTGTTAAGTGACAGTTTGATGTTATAACAGGACTGAAAAAAGTGACTCATGGCCGTTTTTCACACTTACGGCCATGGCAGCATCCCCATGGTCACGTGATCAAAATTCAGATGCTTGGCAACTGACTCACATTTATGACAGCTGCAGTGTCCTGGAGTCCTGTAATCTCCTTTTGCGACTTTCCAACTAAGCAAAGTCAACGGGGAGGAGAGATCCACTTATCAACCGTATTACTAACTTGACCATTTGCAGTGATTCCCTTAACCACGGCGGCAAGAAAAGTCACCAAAATGGGGCATAACTCATTTAACACCTGTCTCGCTTTGCAACAGAGGTTTTTGGGCTCAATTGTGGTTGTACGTCAAGGACTACTTACTACCCCTATTGCAATTAGCTTTTATTTCTCTGACCAATATATTATTCGTTTACAGACACTGACTGCCTGGAATCGGTGCAAAGCCATGTAAAAATAAACTGTAAGTACAATGGAAACTTCCCAGTGAATGAATCATGCAGGACCGTAATTGGTATGCACAGACCAAGACAAATAGCTCAAAAAGACAGTAGAGTCCTGAAGGGAATGTTAGACCAACCACAATGTCCTTTAAAATAAACTCCACTGATAAAGAATGTGTCTAGAAATCCCTGGCTAGTGGGCAGAAGAAGATAGAAAACATTCAGCTATCCCTGACTATAAGGCAATAAAGAACATTGAAGTAGCCAGAACGTTGGAATGAAACTGACTATGTACAATGGAAGTTCTAAACCAGAAAGTTCTAAACCTGGGGGCTGGATTCAGCCCATGAGGTGCTTAGATCTGGCCTGCAGGGCCTCCCTGGAAAAGAGCAAAGTTCACTCTGCTAGTGAAAACAGAGCTCAGGAGGGCCACAGGTGGCCCTCCCAAACTCAAGTTTTGCTGGCAGAGGGTTGCAGGAGGCCATTTTAGCTGAAAACAGAGGTTGGGGCCCCATTTTCTCTGGCAGAGCGCTTGGGCCACCACAGGTGCCCCTGACATGAGTGACGTCAAGCTGCCCCCTCCCCCTCTCCTCCGAGGTCAAACACAACCCTGATGTGACCCTCAATGAAGTTGAGTTTGACACCCCTGTTATAGACAGTACTTAAGTTCCCCTTTTTTGGATATTTTTCAGGACAGATAGAAGCTGTCAGATAAGGCTTTCATTTGCATGTTTATCCTGAGCAAAAGGTTGGATTTGTAAAATCCCTTGATGCTATGTCACTCAACTGTTCTGCCAGTGAGCTCCAGCAGGGTTACATGCAGGGGTGGGTTTCTACCGCTTCTGTCCACCTCTGTAGAACCGGTAGCTCTGAAGAGCAGCAGACATAGAGCCGGTTCTATGTCTGCTGATGTTTTTGCCCACCCACCCACCTGGGCTCTTACCTGACCTTTATTTCCTGCAGGGAAGCACATCGTAAATCACCGAACCTCGTAAATGACCGAACTGGTAGTTATAACTCTGTCAGATCCCGCCCCTGGTTACATGGCTATGAAGGCAGCCCTCAAAGAAGCAACAGGTTGGGAGGGAGTCTAATTCAAGACCAAGGGAATTGCTAGTCAGAAACACTACGTTGCCTTCAAACCTCGTAGGTGCTTCATCACTGTTTTTAAGAAGAGATTGGACTGTCATTTGTCTGGAATGGTATCGATTTTCTGTTTGGAATAGTATAGGACTTCCTGCTTGATCTCCAGGGTCCCTTCCCAACTCTTGTTATTCTGCATTCTGTATTCAGATCTGGGCTGCTCAGGATGACCACTAGATGGTAGCAAAAAAGATTTTTGAGAGTCCATTGCTGTTTGCTGCCTTCTAATGGTTGTCTCGATTTTTGCAGCCCAAATATGGTAGCCTGGAACAGGACTTGCAGTTTTCTTGGCAAGATTTTCAGAAGTGCCTTCTTCCTAGAAGTGAGAGAGAATGGATGGTCCAAAGGTCACCCTACTAGCTTTACCCCCAAGGCAGAACTAGAACTCACTGTCTCCTGATCTCTAATCTGGAGCTTTAACCACTATACCAAACTAGCTGTCAACCAATTCTATTGCCTATAAAAATGAGGTCTAATTCAGATCACCTCTGACGACATGCTCCAAACTATTCCAACTTGATTTGTCCTTAGCTTCTCAGACCACTGCAGAGATTAATCCATGGGGCTAACTGGAATTACAGTGCTGTCCATCTGTCCATTACAGTGCTGTCCTTTGGCCCCAGTCAAGAGTGGACTCTTATCAACTTATTCACCAAAGAATCAAAGAACTCAGATCCACTTCTGAGAAAACGAAAAAAATAACCTCAACAACATAAAAAAGAGTCTAACAGTTCATCAATAGTCAATTACTAAAGCAGGCCAACTTACAGTTTTACAGAAATTAGTTTGATTTATCTGCAGCCAAAAAGAGACAAAGAGTTGCGCAACGAGAGGGGAATTTCACAAGATGATGGGGGAAAATTGCTGAGAGTCATTAGTACTTTGGAAATTGCCTTTCAGGTGGGTGAAACCTTATAATCCAAACATTATTTTACAACTTGGATTGAAATATTACAAGCGGTCCATGTTCAGACAGGCGTCAGGAGTTTCCCCTTCTTTAGAAATTGGAAAGGGGGAGGTGGGGGAGCTATAAAGACAACAAAATCTCCATGCTGGTGTGAGTGGGTAGGTTGCCTTTGAGATGAATCAGACTTTTCATTCAGTTTTATAAGTTGCCTTCCTTTGAGCAGGGCCTATAATTATTTTTCTGTTGCAAATCGGATGTGTGGTAATTATAGAGTGGTTAGAATCCAATACAATTTATGGAACTCACCTAATGATGTGGTGATTATGTTCGCCTTCTCTTCAGCTTACCCAGGTCAAAATCTAGAATTCCTTCTCCCTTGCTTTGTTTCTCCATATTCATTTTTTATTTTTTAGATTTTATTTGCAAAGTTAAAATACAAACCAAAAGGAGAGAAAAAAACAGAAAACAAACAAATAAATCAACCAACACCATATATTCGTCTCTCCTTACATAACAGGAAGTTATACACTTTCCCACCTATATTGGATAAAAATACTATATAACATAAAATTATGTCCCTGGTGTGGAAATATATTGTTAGTACATATTTATGAGCCCTGAAATCACTACAACCAATAGATATTTATTTCTAATACTTCTCTTAGAAGATTTTTAAATCTGCTATACTGGTTTTGCAGTCCATAAAGAAGTCTGATTCCAAATAAAATATTAGGAAATATTTTAAACAGGGAGATCTGGATGGTTAAGGATGCTTTTATTGGAGGTTGGACTTATTGGTTTTTATCTTTGTTCCCTTTCTTTGCTAAACCTCCATCTGTCCATCAGATTATGCCAGAGTTTTAATAAAATGTTTCAGGTATGTTTCAAGTTGGCATGCTCAACATCCAGATATATTCATTTTAATAAACAAAGCTCAGCTTTGTTGCAGATTTTTGCTCCTAGGAGGAATTTTTCTGAACACTCTAACCAATTATGCACTTGTTATTCATTTTTGTCCCATCTATAGATTCGTTAAGATCTGACTCTAAGTTGTGTACCCTTTAGTGTCCTTAGTAATTATTACAACTGCTCAAAAACAATAATTAAATTACAATCTACCATTACATCAAAGTATGGAATTACAATAAAATAATAATCTGGGGTCAACTTGATGCACTATAAGTGTAATGAATTTTAATTTACACAAAGTCCAGCCAACATGATCAAAAGCCATGTTTTGGTGGGAACTGAGGGTGTTAAGTCTTAGATGTTTGAAGGACAACTAGCTTAGATGAACCCTAAAGAAATTAAATGACACATTAAATGTACTGTATCTTTAAAAAACAATAATAAAAGTAGTCCTTTTCCTGAGTTGGGACTGGAACTGCATTCATAAATCGAGGCACCCATGGTGACTGAACCCAATGTTACAACTGTTTTTATGGCAGTCATTAAATAAATCATGCAGTTGTAAGTGCAAACCTGTTCTCCCAAATGGGCATTTTTTGTTGGCAAAAAACATTGTAAATGATGGTCATATTATCACAGGACACTGCAACCCATCATATATGTAAGTCAGTTGCCAAGTGTAAGCTATTTCACATTGTGAAATGTGGTCACATGACTTGGGGAAAGGGAAACCACAAGAAGTGCTCTATGGGCCACAAAAGTACCCTTTCCCAGTCCATTGTAATTCCATACCAGTGTTCAACAACTGTCGGTCAGTCAAACACTATCTGTACAGCTGTGCATAAATCTCCATCAGAACTTTAAGAAATTCCCTGGAATTTTTAAAATGCTCTTTTCTTCACATCAACCCGTTCAAAACAGTGTTTTGAAAATAGACGTAGGAAACATACGAGAATCTTTCATTAATATACTATATTAGAAGCCCAATTAAAAATAGAAACCCAAAGAAGCAGGTGTTATCAATCACATTTGTTTGTCTGTTATCTCACAAATTATCCCAGCTCCAGAGAGAAGATTAACCATTTATGAAGTATTGCAGAGAGAGAACTTAAAAACAAAACAAAACGCAGACATGAGTACAAGCCACTTCAGATTATAGATTGTTTTCTAACATAGGAATCAGTATCCTTGTTCTGACAATTGTCTCAAAAGACAGCACAGCTGTCTTTTTCCTGCATCACTAAGCCGATTCTCCTTTTGGCTTCCTGACCCATGTACTCATGAATAAAGGAACATCTAGTTCACTTTTAAGAATAATGCAAAATATTTACATTAACAATGACTTCCTTGACAATGAAATCACCTGAGTAATGAAAAGTGGGAACTAATATTATTTTTTCAAGATCCAATGGTGGCAAGTTGGAAGTTGTCTCAGAATAATTTATGCCCATTTTTCTGCCAATTTAAGATACTCTGTGAAGCATCTGTTATTGGCAGCAACCAGTCTTTGTTTGAAAACATACAACTGAGGAAAATACATTGTCTTTCATGCCTATCTTTCTATTGTCAGAATTTATCATTCTAATGGGCTCGTTCCACCGTATTGAAGTCAATGCTCCATCTGATAAATAGGAATTAATTGAAGCCATACCAATAGGGAATTCTGGAAGATGTAATCCCAAGATACTCACATTTCAGAATAACAGAATTGGAAGGGACCTTGGAGGTCTTCTAGTCCAGCTCCCTACTCAACCAGGAGACTCTATATCAGAGATCTCCAAACTTGGCAAGTTTGAGACTTGTGGTCTTCAACTCCCAGAATTCCCCAGCCAGCATGGCTGGCTGAGGAATTCTGGGAGTTGAATTCCACAAGTCTTAAAGTTGCCAAGTTTGGAGATGTCTGCCCTATACCATTCTAGACAAGTAGCTGTCCAATCTCTTCTTAAAAGCCTCCAATGATGGAGCACCCAAAATTTCTGAAGGCAAGCCATTCCACTGGTTAATTGTTGTCACTGTAAGGAAATTTCTCTTTAGTTTTAAGTTGCTTTTGTCCTTGATTATTTTCCATCCATTAATTGTTATCTTGCCCTCTACTGCTTTGGAGAATAGGTTGACCCCCTCATCTCTGAAGAAGTCCCTCAAATATTGGAACATTGCTTGCCATATCTAGTCCTGGTCCTTCTTTTCACTAGACCAAACATACCCATTTCCTAGAACTTTTTCATATTTTAGCCTCCAGCTCCCTAATCATCTTTGTGGCTCTTTTCTGCATTCTTTTTTATAATATGGTGACCAAAATTGGATGCAATATTCTAAGTGTGGTCTCACTAAGGCTTTATAAAACAGTGTTAGTACTTCATTTGATCTTGATTCTATCCCTCTGTTAATGCAACCTAGATGCCTGGAGAAGGAGTCAAAAAAGGCTGCAGAAAAGCTGTGAGACACCATAACTATCCCAAAAAAATTCAGGCTACTTTTTATCAATAGCAGTGCATACGAAGCAGGTGATAGATGTGGGATGAGGGAGAGAAATTAAGTATTTGCAATTATGATATCCGTTTGGAAACACCAATTCCCTATAACTGAGAAATTTGCCTTTTTTAAAAAAAGGAAAGACATATAGCTTTTGTGTGCTGCTGGGGTATGTGAGAGGGTGGGTGAGAGGTAGGTGGAGGCAGCAACTTCATTTCTTGTGTTCTTTCAGCAATTTTGAAAGAGTGCATGTCTGGCATAACCAGTGATTCATATTCTGACATTAGCAAGAAGCAAGACCTTAGAAAATTATCTGGATCTGCTTACAATTTTGACAAAACTTGCATGATCATAGACTCTGTGGATTATTTCCAGTCCTAAAAGATTAGATTCAGTTTGGAGGGGGCTGTTCAATTTATTTCCCAATTTACTTATTTGTCTCATCTCATTCTTTCTCCCTTGAAGATCACCACACCCAAGACGCCCAGTCTTGGGTAACTATCTTCTCCCTTTTCAAATTCAGAATGCTGAGCTCTGCCTCTTTGGTCTGAACTTCAGCTCAAGGACAGGATCTCATGCCCTTGTCATCTTGCACTTAAGATTGTGGCAACTCATTCTACGTGGTGTTGCCCTTGAAGGCAAGTCCAAAATTACAACTTCCAAGTCCAAGATTTAATCCCTGCAGAAGAAAAAAATCCATACCAAATTAAATTAGTTTTAGAAGCAGCTTTTGAAAGTTAGGAAATGGACCAGAATGTAAATATAAATCTGTACTTCTTAAAGGCACTACCTTGCTTTAAAGCAGGGGTCTCCAATCTTGGCAACTTTACGACTTGTGGACTTCAACTCCTAGAATTCCTCAGCCAGGGCCATGCTTTAAAGGGTTAATAATGTTGATACCCATAGCATTGTTAAATGCCATATTTAAAAATATTTCCTTTCTGAATAGCTGTGAACACTCTATTGCTTCCTCCTTCTTTCATCTTTGTTGAGTAAAACTTTTCAACAGCTGGTTTCAGAAAATGATTTCTATCAGACTCCTCATTTTCTGGGCAAAATAATGAAGCTCTTTGTATTTATAGTATCTGCTATATAACTTCCAGAAAACATGGTGCGGGGGATGGGATTCCTTCAACACTCAGAGGTTGCCTGTAAATGTTCTGATTTGCAGGAATAAAATGGGAAACCCCATTGTAAAAGTGTTGCATCACACCCTTGCATAGCACAGATCTGAGAAAACAAGCACAGTATGAGATTTTCAGAAATTTCAGTTGGGGTTTTCCATCGGGTTGATAGGGAGTTTGATTAATAAAATGTGAGCAATCCTAAATCCTTTTTTATATGGATTAAAAAGTGCTACATTGTCAGCATGGACAGCTACTCCTCGACTCAACACCACAATTGAGCCCAAAATTTATGTTGCTGATTGAGACAGTTGTTAGGTGAGTTTTGTCCCATTTTACAACTTTTCTTGCCACCGTTAAGAGGATCGCTGCAGTTGTTAAATTAGTAACACGGCTGTGAAGTGAATTTGGCTTCCCCATTGGCTTGGCTTGTGAGAAGGTCGCAAAATGGGATGACGTGCCCCCCTGGTACACTGTAACCATCATAAATATGAGTCAGTTGAAGAAGAGTGAAGATGAATTATATTATAATTAAAAGTAGGGGAATGAAATTTTATTTAAATTACAGGGGTAAAATTAGGTTATGCGAAAATAAAGAAAAAATATGAAATAGTTATATGAATAGTGTTGGAATAAATATAAGATATATTGTAGATTGAGGAATATGCCACGTGGATCCTAAATACATTAATTTTACTCTAATTTTACTTTTTTTAAAGTGTTTATTATATATTGGTCTTGAGTTAATTAATGAAGACAATAATGTATAAGGTAAAATAAAATAGATGGTAAGCTGAAAATGGAAATAATAGGGGATAAAGAATTGAAAACATATGTGAGGAAATGATTTTGGTATTGAATTAATGAATTAAAATATGAAATGGAAATTTACTTGAAGATTAGTGGAGTGGATAATAATTTGATGTGATATTAAATAAGAAAGTTGAAAATGTAAGTATAATTATGTATAAGTGTTGTAATCTGGAATCACGCTCACGTGAAAAGATGTGTAAAAAACAAAAATAAAAAACTTTTGTTAAAAAATAAATAAAATAAATAAATATGAGTCAGTTGCTAAGTGTCTGGAATTTTGATCACATGATCATGATCACATGATGCTGCAACAATTGTCATAAGTCACTTTTCCCAGTGCCATTGCAACTTCGAACAGTCACTAAATAAACTGTTGTAAGTCGAAGACTATCTGTACAGATAAAGACCATTATTTAAACATCCCTTGAAAAACATATACATTTATAATACTGGTAGTCCTCGACTTACAACAATTCATTTAGTGACTGCTCGAAGTTACCACGGCACTGAAAAAAGAGACATGATCATGTTTCACACTTATGACCCTTGCACCATCTCCATGGCCACACGGTTTACATTCGGATGCTTGGCAACTGACTCGTATTTATGACGGTTGCAGGGTCCCGGGGTCACGTGACTTTCTTTTGCGACCTTCTGACAAGCCAAGTCAATGGGGTAAAGCCAGATTCATTGAACAACCGGGTTAGTAATTCAACAACTGCAGCAATTCACTTAACAAACTTGGCAAGAAAAGTCATTAAATCATATCACTCAACAAATTTCTCACATAAATTCTGGGCTCAATTATGGTCGTAAGTCAAGGACTGTCTGTAATAGATCCCTGTCCTATTTAAAATGTTTCAATAAATCCATACGGATGAGGGTTTGTTCTCACAGGCGATTCACAACATACAAGCCAGTTCTTGACGCACAATGAAGTCACAGTGGACCTCCCTTGGGTCAAAGTTATGACAGTTGTCCCCCTCCCCCCAGATGACCACACTTGAACTACTTGGCAACCAGGCCACATTAACAGCTGCTTGTAGCAAACATGGTTATGTGATCACATTTCACAATAGCTTTGCCAAAACCCAGCATTTTCTGGTTTGGAGCAAAACCTGCCCATAACCATTAGAGTAGAATAGAATAACAGAGTTGGAAGGGAGCTTGGAGGTCTTCTATTCCAGGGGTCACCAACCTTTTGTAACTGAGGGACCACCAAACTCATAATTTTAAATCTCGTGGATCAGAGACCCTGGGAAAATCCCAAAAAAAGACTGCAGGAAAATTGCCCACCCCGTTTTCCTACCGATAGATCATTCTTTTTTTGGGATCGCAGGATGTTGTCTCCAGCTCCATTCTCAGGGGGAGAGAGAGAGATAGAGAGAGACTTTTTGCTTCATGAAAGGAAAGCAGCAGAAGCAGCAGAAGTCTTTCTTTCTCTCCTCCAAACTCGGCCAGAAATGAGTCTTTGTGAGACTTGTCGTGCCGGTGCAGCCTCTTGGAGCAGGATGCCTTGCAGGGTCCCAAAGACTCATTTCTGGTGGAGTTTGGGAGAGAGAAAGAAAGACTTTTGCTGCTTTCCTTGCGTGCAGCCAAAAACAGAAGAAAAAAAGAAGAGGAAAGAAGCAGTCCGGTGGCCAGGCGAGGTGCGTCGAGCGAGTGGAGTGCATTCCCCCCTCCCCTCACTATCTTGTGTTGTTCACAGTGCAAGGGATGCAAGCCTTGTGTTCCCATGGGCCATGTGGACAGCGCAACCTTGTGTTCACATGCAGTCTGGATTAATTGCTTTGGGGGGAGTGCTTGGGGGGGGGGTGACATTTCTCTGTGGACCACCAAAATTTTCTTGCGGACCACCAATGGTCCTCGGCCCACTGGTTGGTGACCACTGTTCTAATCCAATCCCTTGCTTAGGCAGAAACCTAAGCATGGCAAACCTAAGGCATGCATTCCAGAGATGGCACACAGAACCCTCTCTCTGGGCATGCATGCTGTCACCACAGCTCGACTCCACCGCGCCTCCTGCCGGCCCTTGGTCTTCGGGTCTCTGCTGCGCATGCACAGGGGGGGTGTCATGTGTGGGAGTTGCACACACATGCATGGGGGGAGGTACATGCATGGGGGTCATGCATGTATGTGTGGGGTTGCACGTGTGCATGCGGGACGGTGGCAGGGGAGTCACTCGTGCATGCATGGGGGTACGCGTGCACACTCATGTGTTGCATTTTGGGGATGCGCGTGCACTTTGGGCACTTGGTGCCAAAAAGGTTAGCTGCCACTGCCCTATACCATTCCAGACAAATAGTTGTCCAATCTCTTCTTAAAAACTTCCAATGTTGGAGCATTTCCACTTTCTGGAGGCAAATTGTTCCACTGATTGATTGTTCTGTCAGGAAATTTCTCCTTAGTTCCAAGTTGCTTCTCTCCTTGATTAGTTTCCACTCATTGCTTCTTGTTCTACCTTCAGGTGCTTTGGAGAATAGTTTGACTCCCTCTTCTTTGTGGCAGCCCTTGAGATATTGGAACATTGCTATCATGTCTCCCCCTAGTCCTTTTCATTAGACTAGACATACCCAGTTTCTGCAACCGTTCTTCATATGTTTTAGCCTCCAGTCCCCTAATCATATTTGTTGCTCTTCTCTGCACTCTATTTCTAGAGTCTCAACCTCTTTTTTACATCGTGGTGACCAAAACTGAATACAGTATTCCACGTGTGGCCTCACCAAGGCATTATAAAGTGTTATTAACACTTCACACGATCTTGATTCTATTCCTCTATTAATGAACCAATGGTTCACTTAACAATTGCAGTATTCGTTTAATGACCACTGCAAAAAAGGTTATAAAATCAGGCCGGTCATGTGGATGGCTAAATTCATGCCTGTCATGAGCGATGACCACAATGGGCAGGCTCCATTAGAGTCGTAACTGGAGGAGTACCTGTATTGAGTTTTATACCTACAGTACAACTGGAGTTGCAAGGTGAAGAAATGTTTTTCACCAGGTTCTGCTTTGACTTAGCTGAGACAGTCTTTCAGATGACTTTTCCCTTCTGCATTGATATTCATTAGTGGCACTCATGAATAAACCTTTCCATTTTTAAAAGACATGCAATATGGATGATATTCTGATACTCTGGTTTTCAATTAAAGTTCACCTCCATTCCACAATACATCCATCATGGTATTTACATCTTCTAACTGCAGAGGATGTCCCTGAAGACACATTACAGTTCAACCTCTACTCATGGTAGCAACTAACTGACTGGCCAAGGATTATGAACTTCAAAATCCAACCCATCTGAAGGGCACCAAGTTTTGGAAAGTTATTTTACTGCAATTGAGAATATAGTCACATTTTTTAGTAAGTCGTTTTTCAGGCCACTATTCAGTTCCTTCTACAGGAAGAACAAGTAATCTGTATATTGAAAGTACCTTTTATTTTAACTTGCTGCCTACTCAAAAGCTTATTTTTGTTACAAATACAGGGAACTGAATAAGCAGGTGCTCACGTCCCGAGTAGGCCGTAGAGCCTGTGTGTTTAGAGATCAGTCTTTACTCTTTCATACTAATATTAGATGAGGAGAAAACAAAATAAGCATTTTTCTGAATTCAATAATCTGAATTCAACATCCTCTTTACAAAAAAGCACTGCAATACTGTGAAAACCATAATAAATGAGTCAAAACCAAAGTGTTGCAAATTCCCATTGCAAATTCTTGCGAGCGGGTGTTCAAGTGTTTTCCATGGACCTAGAACAGGGATCTGCTTCCAAGAATTAGTAAAAATGGTCTGCTCACCTCAAGTGAAACCAAATGAGTAACACATGGAACAAAGCATAAAGATGAAAAGAGTATTTGCCCTTGTTGTGAGCTCTTAAGATCACAACACAGCCTTCAATTTGGACTGAGCCTCAAAAGTAAATGAACAAGAGAAGCAAAATTAACACCTCAGTGTCCATATCCTGTTACTACCACCTTATTCACCTGTCCAGTTCTATCCATAGTGCAATACTTCTTCCTACTGCACAGGTAATGTTAATTGGGATTAGGAAACAGTCCTGTGGGGAACAGATCTGTGCTGTTTTATTTATCCTCTTTCCTGTTACAGAGCAAACTTTAAAGTTTAAAAGTTACGTAGCATCTCTGATTTAAAGAGAAATTCTCATAGAGTCACAGATACTAAGGTTGGACGGAACTTTAAACGGCCTTGTTGAAAGAGGGGAAGAGATGCTGCCTAGGAAACAATCAAACAAGAGAGGCAGGAGCCCCTAGTTCAGTGATGGCTAGCCTTTTTGTCGTCACTTGCCAAAAGTGTGCGCATGCGAGAGCACACATGTGTGCCTAAACCCATAATGCAATGTGCACGGGCCCCCCATTGCCTCCCTGTGCATGCATCTCCCGCATGCACCCCGCCCCCCATGCATGCATGGCAGATACCCAAAAATCAGTTGGCCGGCGGGAGGCACGCGCGCATGCACAGTGGAACTGAGCTGGGGTGACAGCTCACAAGCCCGCAGGGATGGCCTGCCCAGCCGCGTGCCATAGGTTCGCCATCACGGCCCTAGTTGCTTAACGTTCAGAGAAAGGAACTTAGGAAGGACCCATCCTAATGGATCGAGTATTTAAAAGGGGAGGTGGGAAGTTTGCACCTTCAGACTTGCAAGTTTCTATTAATGTAGCCTTGTAATAAAGTAGAATTGGTTCATCTTGTCCTGTATCCCCTCTGGTTTACCTGGGAAGGTGGACAGACGGCCATCTAGCTTCTCTTTGGGTATTTTCAGCAAAGAAGGGTCAGCCACCTTCTGAAGAACACCGTTCTCTGCTGAAGAGTTCTTACTGTTTCAACTCTTCCTTGATGCTTACTTGCCTGCTCATTCCACCTAATCACAATCTTATTATTTTGATTTGGTTTTTTTTTTTAAAAGAAATTCAATGGGAACCTGACATACGACAACCCCAGGTAAAGGGGGTAACTCCATTATTCACATAAGTGCCCTTGTGGTGGGAGGGGGTATCTGAGAGCTATCATACTTCAAATTCCAACCCAAGAGGTCTCCAAACTTGGCAACTTTAAGACTTGTGGACTTCAATTCCCAGAACACTCCACAAGCCTTAAAGTTGCCAAGTTTGGGGATCCCTGCTCTAACCCATATGCTAGGACTGTTTCAATTCCAGCTTTGTTTCTACGAATTCATTCCAAATTCACATCAAAAACAAACATTGAGACTGTAGGTTCCAGAACAGAAGGTAATGCAAGGAGTTCCTATCTGCAATATACAGGTAGTGCTTGACTTGCCATCATAATGGGGCCCAAAATTTCTGTGGCTAAACCAAGACCGTAGTTGAGCCTTGCCCCATTTTTTTTACGTTTTTAAGCAAATCACTACAGTTGTTAAGTTAGCAACGTGGATGTGAAGTGGATCTGACTTCCCCATCCACGTTGCTTGTCAGAAGGGCGCAAAAAGTGATTGCGTGACCTCGGGACACTGCTAACGTCATAAATATGAACCAGTTACCAAACATCTGAACTTTGATCAACTGACCCCTGGGGATGGTACAACAGGAACAAGTGTGAAAAATGGACATAAGTCACCATTGTAACTTCGAACAGTGACTAAGCAAGTGGTTGTAAGTTGAGGACTATCTTTAATACATTCCATTCTTCTCACCTCCATCCTGGAGAAGCAACTAAAGTTCACCCATTTTTCCTAGACCCTTTACCTGTATCCTATTACTGGAAGCTGTTAGCTGCAGGAACTCAGCCCTTAGGTGATTATAATAAAGCCACAGTCAACAAATCCAATACTATCAGTATTAAATGGCTGTTCTATTTCACAGCAAGCGCCAGGCATAATTTGCAGACTCTGGGATTATCTACAAGGTTGAGTTTTCTTCTTTTCAAACCGCAAATTGACCTGGCTCATATGACATTAATGGTTGATTCTGAGAAGAGTCCACAAATGTCAGCTAAAACCTCCTTTGATTTCATGCTTATTTCCAAGACCAGCAAGAACTACGAACCTGAAATTCATTTAAAGATTTCATTTCTTTTTTTTAAAAAGGCCTTCTTATGGATTATATTTTTAAAATGCCATTATCTCTGCTGACTCCCGGGGGTTTCCATCAAGGGAACATTTAAAGGAAATGTAATTATAATTATAAAAATTAATCAAAGTATCATATATATGTATATGAACAAAAAACCCATTCCCCATAGCATCCATTCTTTATTTTCTTTGGGTGCCTTTGAAAATGTTTCAAATGTTGTGGAATGTTGTCTTATTTATGGAGAGGCAATTTATGGAGTGAAATTACATCAAATAATGGGGACTACAATGTCTTTGATTAAAGGACTGTCTGGTTCTACAGAAAACAACCTTCAGAAAACCAACAAAAATAGATGAAAGGCCATGGCAACACTTGAACTTTTCTAATTAAAATTGAAAGTTATGTTGTTCCAGAACACTTTGACATCTATGTAACTAGCTGTATCTGGACAAAACTAATTCTCTTCCATGAAAGATTGCCTAACCTTCTAAAAAGCTCATCCAACCCACTGGCTATCACCATATTCTTTAGCAGCGATTAAACACTCTCACCTATTATTTCTTTAGACAGTTTTATTACCTTCTTCCTCACTCAATTTCTGTACACAAACAGTACCTTTAGTTCCAGAACATTGTGTTCCTCACACAGAGACAGAGAGAGACAGAGACTTGTTATAAATTAAATTTGTTCACCTTCAGTTCTTACAATCATTGTCCAGATGGGCACAGATTATGAGATGTGAACTCTAATGCATCACATCCGGAGGAAAGGAATAGGATATTAGAATTGTAGAATTTAATGAGTATTTACAGCTGCTAAAATAACCAGATTGACTTTAGTCTCTAAGGCTCACAGAATTTGGAATCATTGCTAATCTGTTTTTCTTCACTAAAATCAGATTGTCATATTGGAAATATGACAATTTTTCACAGGCCTTCAAATGAAGTCCCCCAGATTTAGCACTGGCCTCTGAGTTATACATAAGGTGTCAGCAAATACACACAGACACACAAACAAACACACAAACACACACGGCATATATAAATATAAATACATGAAGTCAGGTTCAATAGACAGTCAGGCACTATACCCAATTTATATATATTACATTAAATTTCCAATTGGTTAGTATTTCCTTCTAAACACTTCCTTGTATGTTTGAATCATGAGCTTTGAACAATACTTAGTGGAGTAACATTTTCACTGGAAAAAAATAAAAGTGATCTAATCATTAATGATTAGCATTTGTGCACAGTCTGACTTTTGGTACACTGTGTGTATATATATGTGTGTGTGTGTGTATAAAATACACATACATACATAGACAGGCATATTTTAATATTGTTTTTACATTGCTTTATGATGCTTGCAGTTTTAAATTCTATTGTACATTGTTCAGGAATATTTTATCTTAGAAAATGGCCTTTAAGCCCTGCTAAGAAACATAAATTATGGAAATTTTATTTATTGGAAGTTCTTCTGGTTTTCTTTACAACATGCCCAATAACTATGTACAGATTTTGTGGGAGACTTTTAGATTTTTTAACCCACTTCCTTAGCCACTTAATCTACCTCAAATCTCATCTGCATGTATTACTGGAGAATCCTTGAATTTACACAAAGATTCTTAGTAATAAAGCAAGAGGACATCTGGCTATTACTATGAACATTTAACATTTTTGGAAAAACACCAGCGGTTTAGTATTGCTCTGAAACAAAGCAAGCTTGGCGTCTCAAGCTCATTTTATATATCTTTATCTGGCAAACCCTACAATAATTCTTCCAACTATTATTAAGTACCCCTTAACCTGTGTGTAACAAAACATTCACTAAACCACTATCTAGTAAGGCAACAGTGAGCATAATGTCACTTCTGAAGCTGAAAAGAAAGCCTTTGAAGAAAATTTGCTTGGAATTTCCATTAACTGAACAATTCTTAATTCCCTTAAAGCTGAGAAACATTGATCTAAATGTAATGACATGTTTATGACCATGCAATACTCTGAATCTGAAAGCAAAACAGATGTTTGGAGCAGTACAGAGGTGTGAACATAGCAACTATCTGCAATCTCTTAAACCAATCCTGATTTGTTGAGGAAAAAGGCAACAGTCAGGAATTCCTGTGAGATTCCCAAGATACATTTCTAACTTCTCATCCAAAACATTGCACATCCCAGATCTTTACCTAAACTTCCGTTCCGGTTGCTTTTTGGAATTCATTGAAAATAAGAAGTCCAAATATTATGGTTCACATGTCTATTAAACCTAAAATCAGTTTTAAAAAGAATAGACAAGAAGAAGAGAAAGAAAAAAAAAACAATTATCAACCTATTATAACAATAACAAGGTTGGAAGGGACCTTGGAGGTCTTCTAGTTCAACCCCCTTCTCAAACAGGAGACCATATACCATTTTGAACAAATAGCTGTCCGATCTCTTCTTTAAAAAACTCCAGTTACAGGATGGAACATCCACAGCTTCTGGAAGCAAATCATTCCACTGATTAATTGTTCTGTCAGGAAATTTCTCCTTAGTTCTAATTGGATCTCTCTTTGATAAGTTTCCATCTTCTTGTCCTGCCTTCAGGTCCTTTGGAAATAGGTTTGACACCCCCTTCTTTGTGGCAACCCCTTAGATATTGGAACACTGCTACATGTCACCTCTAGTCCTTCTTTTCATGAAAATCTGTTGCTCCAGAAGTGAAGCTTCTTCTCTCCTCTTTATAGACCACTGTTGCCAACTAGCATTATGAAACAGCTGTCAGAGAGCCACCAGAGATGTCAAGAGTTTGTCAAGCCATGTGTTTAATTCCCTCTGTAATGGAGACATTGGTAGGATGTTAAAATGAAGGCTTGCTTTCTTCTGCCATTACCACTGGAATAACTTGTCTTCTGCTAAGAGGCACTTTAAAATTGGGACAAGCCTACATTTCCTGCTAGCAAAATGCCATCAGACTATTTTGAATAGTTGGTTAATTATCCCTTTTTATAGGGATATTCTCATTTCCCTCACATCTCAGCACCAATCAAAGGAACAACCCCATTAGAAAATCACTGCTTTCTTCTGCTTGGGACTCGTTCCAGAGCAGTAGCAACAGACAACTTAAAACTAATTAATTGGAGTAAGACACTACCCACACAATATGAAATTCAGGGCTCATTCCATTTTTATCTTAAGCATCAGCTCCACACCACAATGCTGACACATGCTGAGCATTGTGTTTTCTTCATTTCCAAGAATCCTACAGCTTATAGCAAGCAGCGTGATGCTTTTACTACAAGAAACCCTCACAGCATTATATTGGCAAGCGCGTACCGAAATTAAGCAATGTATCTGCAAAGGCCCAAATAAATCAATAAAAGATCAAGAGTTGTGTTTCTGCGGTAAGGAATGGGAAGAAAAGTTGCAGAGCAATCCACTTAAGTCTGTTGCAATGACTAAACCTTGCATCTCGCCACACTCACAGGTAGGTAATGAAGCAACTGGGAAGCCTGAAATACATGTATATTGCATTAAGTCAGGGTCTGACTTATGTATTGTGCATTAGCCCAAGTCCAGTCCAAAGGTTGATGTGACTTTTTAAATAGATGCCTCCCAAGAGATTCATTCAGATCTCACTGACTTTGCAAGATGGCTAATAATAAATTCATTCTGTGGTATTTAGCTGACATCACCCTTACAAGGGTCTAACATGAGGCAATACTACTATGAATGAAATTTATGAGGGCTTATGCATAAATTGGGTGGAAGGATTAGATAATGTTCTGCATATATGTCTGCATAAGAGAAGCCTTTTACAGGAAATGATCTCTAGAAACTCACAAGCTTGGGACAAAAGTAACAACCGTTCCCATTCTTTCTCCCCAACATCTATTATTCAAAATAAAAATATCCCCAACACTAAGAAATTTAGTGGCTATTATACATGAATCTGACTAATTTAATTGAAAGAATAAGGTTTCCTGCTCGAGCAGGGGGTTGGATAGAACAGTGGTCGGCAACCAGTGGGCTGGGCAATACTGGTGGTCCGTGAGAAAATTTTGGTGGTCCGCAGAAAAATTTTACCCGCAAAACACACCCCAAAGCAATTAATCCTGGCTGCACTGCCCACATGGCCCATGGGAACCCACGGCCTGCGTGGCTTGCATTGCGAACAACACGAGGTAGTGAGGGGAGGGGGAAAGGGCGGATGGGGGGAACCTGCCCCACATGCCTGGCCTGGCCACTGGGCTGCTTCTTTCCACTTCTTTCTTCTTCTGCTTTTGGCAAGGAAAGCAGCAAAAGTCTTTCTTTCTCTCCCCCAAACTCTGCCAGAAATGAGTCTTTGGGACCCTGCAAGGCATCCTGCTCCAAGTGGCTGTGCCAGCGCGACAAGTCTCACAAAGACTCATTTCTGGCGGAGGTTGGGAGAGAGAAAGAAAAACTTCTGCTGCTTCTGCTGCTTTCCTTGCATGAAGCCAAAAGTCTCTCTCCCTCTCTCTCCCTGAGAACGGAGCTGGAGACGGTATCCTGCAATCCCAAATAAAGAATGATCAATCAGTAGGAAAACAGGGTGGGGAATTTTCCTACAGACTTTTTGGGGGGATTTTCCCAGGGTCTCTGGTCCGCGGGATTTAAAATTATGAGTTTGGTGATCCGTGAGGTCCAAAAAGTTGGCGGGATAGAAGATCTCTAAGGTCCCTTCCAACTCCATTATTCTGTTGCTTTTAAAATAATTTAGGATGCTAGCCATCACCACATTTTGTGATAACCCTATGGTCTGTTTTTTAAAACTATTATCTGTTCAGTTTCAGGAAGTGTCCCAATTTCCAGCTTTATTATATAATTAATAGCAAGATAAACACTGCATGTTATAATCAAAAATTTATACTGGGTAAGCATTACTGTCTTTGACTATGTTGAGCATTTTGCTGAAGAACCAAGATGAAAATCCAATAAAAGGGAATGTTTGCAGCTCAAGGTTGAAATGAGGGGTCCTTGGTGCTTGTTTTCTTGCAGATGCTTTATTACCCCAAATAGGTAACATCATCAGTGCATGAAAACAACCAAGTTCAGAGACCACCAAGGACCCCCCAAGATGAAAATAAAGGATATGAAATTTGCTCAAATCAGCACCCAGCTGGATTGCTAAAATCCAAAACATTTAAGGGGAAGGAAAATTTGAAGCAGTAGATGAAGAAAACTGAACTAATTAAGCTTTGCAATCCTGAGAGGTGCCTCACAGAGACAAACTTCACACCAAAGAGACTGCACAAACCGAAATGTTTCATAACACGCTAAATGCACAAAGTTTTCCGATGGGAATGGCATGGTTGGAAGATGCCTAAGTCTTAATTCTATTGCATTGCATCTCTGTACAAACACTTTGAAACAGAGAGACGAAGTTGCAAGCCAACTGCTTCATCTCATCTCAATAGCATACTCAATTGAAGCACCTCAACTTTCTCATGGTTGGGAACAAGTCATCAATGTTACTTTATTGGCAATGCCCTCTGTGCATTTCTTCACATCAAGTAATGAATTTGCAGGTTCTAATTGGGAAAGAATCATAAGATGCCTATCACCAGCATGTTAATGGGGCTTCCATTCTGTGTATAGGATTAATCTTAACCAAGAAGTGGCAAACACATTGAGCAATAAATAGGATAGGATATGGCCTTAAGGGCTGTTGCATTTCAAAATCCTTGTTGACTATGCGTGCAACTACTCTTTATCACCACTAGAGAGTTTTCTTGGAGGTATTGACAAACCCATTAGAAGAACTCAAAAAAATAATTATCTGAAGCCAAACCCTCTTGAAGATGCTCAGATTGATAAAATTAGTTGGCAGATCTTTATCACTGGCAGTTGTTTCTGCAACTGGCACCTGAGAGCAATTCCCTCCAACCATTGCTATTCTTCTTATAAGCAGGCTGCAACAGCTTCAAGGAAAAACCAATCCCTGTCATCTTATAATCAGGATGGTCTATTGCAGGACACTGGTACACAATTGCCAGCCTGCTAACACTACACACAGGATTTGCTTTGGGAAAGCATGTGTGCAAATCAGCCACACAGCTAGTCTAGTTGAATAATTTACTCACTGTTCCAACACCAGTTAACCCAACAGCCCAGAATAAAAGAGGGGATTCCAGGGATTCTGATGCTGGCAAGCTGTCACTTTCCTTATTTTTCCCAGAAAAAAAAAAAGGAGGGGGGGGGGGGAAACAAGGCCAAAGCAAATGAGTCGACAGAAGTAAAGCCTCTGTTTCCAGATGCTTACTTTTCCAGACACTTATAAGGAATGGGAGGGGGGAAATAAGAAAAAGAAAAATAGGGCACGGTCACTTAACACCCCCTTTGCTCCCAACAGCATCTGAAAATGGAAGGAAAAGAAATGTTCTTTTACCAGTACTGACCCAACCTATCAATCTGTTATTTAGGATAGCTCAATATGCTATACATATATATATATCACAAGACCAGACATGGGGGATAAATAAATAAGCCTTTCCAAATCATGTGCCTTCCAGGTGTATTAGAACCACAATTTCCAGATTTTCCAGTCACCTTGCCAAATGTTGTTGCAACTAAGAGAGCCATGCTTGCAAGCTCAATATCTTGGGGTAGGAATAAGAAATAAGCAAGCCCTGGAAAATGGCATAACAACAGAAAATTGCTCCATCATGCCTAAAGCAACATCCCATCTGACTAACTGGAGCAATGCAGAACTTCAGCTGGAGGGTTTTCCCAGATCGGCTGCCTGAGATCCTGTCAAGGGAAGATACCAGAGGCTGAATTAAAAACCTTGTGCAGACAAAGCAAAAGGTTATTTATCACACTACAATCTCCCCTCAGTTCAAGGAGAGCTATGCCTACGCAAGGTATCTAGTCCTCTTCCATGTGATTTCCTTTCCGTTTAGCTTTTTCCACTGCGGACAGAGAGTGAGAAAGATAAAGAGTGGTTTTGATGCTTCACAGGGCTCTAATTTGCCAGCTGCTCTGAGCAAGTGAGAAAACGCTTCAAGCTGTGTGAATATTTTACAACTCACTCCTGAGAAACACACTGTAAGTCAAGAAAGGGCTTGTCCTCAGGGTAAAGAGATTCCAAGGATAGATTTGGCACCTAGAATTTGTTACCTGGTTCTGTTTTGGAAGAAATCTCAGAAGAATTGCAGCACTTCAAGAAAGTTTCTGGTTTGGTCAGAACTGGATCATAAGATTTGGAGAAATACTTATTAAGTGCTTCTTTGAATTAGAAAACCCAACCAAGAAAGAAGCCAAGATGTAACCAGTTGCCAAACAGCAAGTTACCACAATCTGCTGCATCTAGATATGTATCTTTATGAGCCAACTCAAGATAGTATAGCAGGGTGCAAGTGTTCACGTTTTCGCCATCTTATTTAATTTAAAGCTCCTTTGACCCTTAACCACCATTCCACACTGGCGTTCTCACAACAGCATTTTGTCATCTTGAGGTGGCCTAATAAAGTTCATATGTTGCACAGTTTGCTTTATGTATGAAATGTTAATGCACAACAGTTGCATTTCTACATCCATTTCCAAGCAACAATGGTTGAGCTCTCATAACATGTTAAGCCAAAACCTAATAAACCACGTTTGTTCTATGTAGTATTAGTACTATGTACCTCAAGAGATGTATAAACCTAGATGCTATTTGAAAAAGGGATTTTGCAGCTAACCAATCTGATCTATTATCTTGCCCAATGGCAGAGACAAATGGTATTTTGCTGTGGAGGCAAGCGATCTTAACTACAATAGGGAACAACTTTCTCAAAAGTTAAGAATTTGGTTCTCTTTCTCGTATTATTTTGACTTATTGTTTTGTTGTGATATTAAGATATAAATATAAATGAAATAAAGATAGAAATTTGTGTGGCTTAATCAATAAACCCTGGTTAAAATATGGTTTAGTGCTCCTTAGATGACAGGTCTCCAAACTTGGCAACTTTAAGACTTGTGGACTTCAACTATAGCTATGCTGGCTGGAGAATTCTGGCAGTTGAAATCCACAAGTCTTAAAGTTGCCAAGTTTGGGAAGCCCTGCTATATACCCTTGAATGCTACAGCTAACTTTGGCCCAAATGCATGCATTATGCTTAATGTTAGAATTGTTTGTGGTGTACAGCAGCAATACTGGTAGTGATGTGGCATGATGCACTCACAAAGGTTCTTCTATGTGGCAAGTATATATTTCAGTATTAATCCCAACCTAACATTAATAACCAGCATGGCCCTTTGTCATAGTAGTCAAACAGCTAGTCCTTTACACTCAGCTTTCTGAGTTCCCTAAACTCATTCCTTTTTTGTTGGTCATTGTTGTGGCCTGCTGGTGGAGCTGGCAGCAGAGTCACAGAGTAGTGAGGAGGTTGGGGAGGAACCCGGACCATTCCTGGAGGCTGAGGAAGGCTGAGATGAGGGCTTTGCATCAGAGGCAGAGATGGGGCCAGAGCAGGCTGGCAGTCATCAGCTGCCTTTGGGCTTGGACAGCAGTGATGTGAAGGAGCTTTTGGAACCGGTTCCCAGCCTGCGCAGGATTACCAAAAGGAAGGCACTATTAAGAACTCAGGGTCAACATGGGAGTAAGGCCACAGGTGGACAATGAATGGCCCCTTCCATCAGGATTAAAAGAGAAGCAAAAGGGGAGGGGGCTTTTGCAGGATGCAACTCGCTGGTTCAGTCATTTGTTTGTTCCAGACTCATGGAGATTTGTCTGTATAACCCAGCCCTCCCCTGTCAGCAGTGAGTGTGGAAGTATTTACCGGACAGCATTTCAGGATTGATAAAGGTCTGAGCTGATTAGTCGACCTTCGCAAGACTGTTTGCCAAGCCGTTGGCTGACCGTGAATGAAACAAATTCACTTTAATGTAATAAAAGAGGTTCTTGCTGGGGCTCAGAATTGACTTAGTGCTTTTTGGGGAGGCCTAGGACAGAACAGGTCCTGCTGAAAGGACAATTATGGAAGTTGAAACTGGAGGTGAGTGGATCTGGAACTTTTCAGCTTAGAGAACATGATAGGATTACAGGTAGATTCATTACAGGACACAGAATACCAGAGTTGGGAGGGACCTTGGAGGGCTTCTCATCCAATCCCCTTGCTCAAGCAGGTGACCCCATATCATTCCAGAGAAATGGCTGTCCAATCACTTTTTTAAAACAACCTGGAGGCAAATAAATATGATGTATTTATCATATTTAAGAATCGACCCTCTCCCTCAACAAGGGACTCTGGGCGGTGCACAATAAAATCAACCTTGGGCACCAACAGTCTTTCAGAATTTCTCCACCATATTTTTGGGCAGAGAAAATGATAGTCAATTTCTCTGACATTCATTCATTCACCCATTTTCTAAGGTTATCTCTCTACCAAGCAACTCTAGGCATTTTACAGTAACCTCAAAAAGAGCAAAAAACACACCAATAAAAAATACCACACTGAGGACAGACAGACTCCAGGTCCACATGATTAATGAGTTTGCACCACATCCTGGCCTATTTCTGCAGGGAAGGAAGATGTGAGTAGGATGATGTGAAGATGTGGCTCTTCTACTTTTAAGCTATGTGCTCAGAGCTGCAGTCACATCTCATGAACAATATATATCAATAAAACATATAGGTAGGAGAGTCTCTAGTACAGTGTTTCTCAAATTTGGCCACTTTAAGAAGCATGAACTTCAACTCCCAGAATTCCCTAGCCCACCATGCTTAAAGCGGCTGAGTTTGAGAAACACTGTTCTAAAATAAACCTCATACAAATGTATGTAAATAAGTAAAAAAATATATTATGGGTAGAGATTAACCTTTTCCCCAAATCATTGAAAGTTTATTTAACATAGCCTACCAAGACTCATCCAAACATCCCTTTATCAAAGCAGGACACAACTGGCCACCCGTATCATCTACCCACCTACCTTATCTACCTACCTACCTACCTACCTATCTATCTATCCATCCATCCATCCATCCATCCATCCATCCATCCATCCATCCATCTATCCAGGTTGACTCAGCTTTCCAGCCACCCGAGGTCAGTAAAATGAGGACCCAGACTGTTAGGGGTTAGGGTATATAAGTGGTATATAAGTCTAGGTGCTCTTTCTTTCTTTCTTTCTTTCTTTCTTTCTTTCTTTCTTTCTTTCTTTCTTTCTTTCTTTCTTTCTTTCTTTCTTTCTTTCTTTCTTTCTATCTATCTATCTATCTATCTATCTATCTATCTATCTATCTATCTATCTATCTATCTATCTATCTATCTATCTACATACCTAATTTCCCTTAATTTACTCAGCAAGTTACAGTTCATTCAGTGTCATAAGAATGCCTTCCCAGCTGCTCAGATGGAAGGGATTTAGTTTTTTTTTACTTATCTATTTATGCTGTAGCTATTTGATTAACAAATACAAGCTTACAGGATTAGTGAACAAGGATGCTGGCAAAGATGTATTAAACAGTCTATTTACATTGTCTAAGCCAGATTTCAGACAATAGATCAGTTTCTTCCTTCTTTATTCCTCACTTATAGAAGCAAAACCATTTCACATAGGGAGGTTTATGAGTTTAAACATTTTCCAAGAATAATTCAATGCATGGCATAGATAAACTCTTTAAATGATCTATATACACAGGGATGGGGAAACCACAGTACATGTTTTCACAATGCAATAAAAAGGCACCGTGATTGGGTTCACGCCTTATGCTGTACACATAATTATGGTTTAATGTGAGTTTCCTTTATGTAACATTCTAAGACAGTGACTATGCCACGGGCTGTGACACCCTGTTCTAGTTTCCTCTAACACACTTTGCAAATCTATGGGAAACTTGCCGATCATCCCCGTGATTCAGCCTTTAACAATCACTCCAGCCACACAGAAGCCATTCAAAAGATACTAACTTCTTTGTGGCCAGGATGATAATTATATATAAAGGATCCCTTGGAAAAGTGAGAAAATGCTAATAATTCTTCCAGTTGCTTTCTTCTATGTTGCTTTGTTGGTAATACATATATTTGGATTGGATCTAGGCACCCCACAGAACTTTTGGAAGATTTTATACAAAACTACACTATAGGACAGGGGTCTCCAACCTTGGCAACCTTAAGACTAGTGGACTTCAACTCCTAAAATTCTCCAGGCAGCATGGCTGGCTGAGGAATTCTGGGAGTTGGAGTCTACAAGATTTAAAGTTGTCAGGTGGGAAGCCCTGTTATAGGATCATATGAAAAAAAAAAATCTACAGTTCTTCCTTAATGGAAATGTAGCCATATTGGTGGTATTTAGAGCACAGCTGGGACTGCACAGCAGACTAACCTAGCATATGTAATTTAAAATTTACCATATACAGTAAGAGTAGTTAAGAGAATTCCCATAAGGATTTACGTGCCCTTGTGAAAAAAAGTTTTCTTTAGTTCCTATTAGGGTAGTGCCCTTCTCATAAAGAATTAATTGAGGGTGAGAATTTTTTAAAACATTACATCCCTAGTTCATGATCACAGACAGCAGGAAAATAACGCAGACAATGGAGCTTTAGCCTGGTTTGAATATAATTCTTGAAAGCATCTGCCACTAAACTTATTGGCAAGCATTTTAAGGGGCAAATTTGATTTCTGATCCATGCACCTGAGAAGAGGCTGGCATTAGAAAGGGATCAGTTGCAGAAATTGGGTATGGCTCGTTTAATGAAAAAGAACAGTGTCTAGTTTAATGAAAAGAAAGACCAGGAATGACATGCTAACAGTGTTCCCAATATCTAAGAAGCTCCCACAAAGAAGAAAGAGTCAATCTTTTATTAAAAGCAACTGAAGGCAGGAGAAGAAGCAATGGATGGAAACGAAGGAGAGAAACAACCTAGAGCTAAGCAGAAATTTCCTGACAATTAGAACAATTCATCAGTGGAACGACCTGCCTCCAGAAGTGCTCCAACACTGGAGGTTTTTAAGAAGAGACTGGACTGAAATATTATGGGGGTTTCCTGCTTCAGCAGGAGATTGGACTGGAAGACCTCCAAGCTCCCTTCCAAATCTCTTATTTTGCTATCCACTCTTCTGTTGCTGGCACAGTCTGTCCAAAAGCATATATCATCCCTAGTCACGGGCACCTGCTACTTTGAATAACAAATATTGAATACTCCAGCGCTCTAAAACCTTAGCCAAGGAAATGTCATTTTGTACCGAATAGATATTTGGATATCCAGTTTGCAGGGTCAAAGGCAATGGACAACGATGTGTGTGGAGTGTTTGCATTCACGGAAGAAGCCGGTGAGCAACAGCTGCTCTTTCTATTCAAAAGTTCTGCTTCAAACATGCTTAAGACTTGTCCACTCTATGTACTTTTCATGGTTCGTAGGAGGAAATGGGAAGAAACATCAAGATGGTACAAGTAGCCTTCAACGTACGATCAGTTGCTTAGAGACCAATTGAAGTTCCAACAGACTTCCCAAATTACCATCCAGTTCTGGAATTCCAATGTCTCACCCCCTTCTTCTCCTCCTCCCATGGTCATATGACCATATTCCAGGTGCTTAGCAACCAACCTTCATTTACGGTGTCTCAAAGATGCTGTTCAAAAGTCCAATGGACTTTCTTGTTGTTGTTTTTTTTCCCTTGAAAAAAACATTTCGCCCCTCCTCCGAGAGCCTTCTTCAGTTCTGGCTGAATGGTGCAGAACAGAAGGATTTACAGGCAGTCCTCAACTTACAACGGTTCATTTAGGGATCATTTAAAGTTACAACAGCACTGGAAAAAGTGACTTGTGACCGGTTTTTCACAGTTGCAACCTTCACAGCATCCCCAGACTCGCAGTGGGGAGGGAATGGAGATTTTGCAGTATCCTTCCCCTGCCACGCCCACCAAACCATGCCACGCCATGCCCAACAAGCCACACCCACAGAACTGGTAGTAAAAAAAAAAAATTGAATTCCCACCACTGCACCCATGGCTATATTTAATGAGGAGTTTTCGAAAGCTAGCCCTGCCGTTGCCTCCAAGTGCCACATGAACACAGCCTGCAATAGGCGGGGAATGCCACAGGGAGAATATTTTTCATTAAAAAAAACAAAAACATGAGAGGATTTGGAGATTTTGCAGCCAATCTGCTTTCTTTTTCACTGTATTAAAATAACCTTTAAAACCCAGAAATAAAAGGAGGGTGGGAGCGGTGATTCTGTAAGTTGGGATGGAGAGATTTTTCCTCTCTCCGTCCCAAAGCAAAAACTGTTGTGTTAATAAATCATCAACTTGTGAACACAGGTTTGGCAGAGAAACAGTGGGAGCTGGAAAAAAAAAGAAAAGAAAAGGTGGGGTCTGCCAATGGTCCAGATATTTAATTTACTCTGATTTAAAGGATAGAGCTGAACTAAAAGGGTATTTTCCATTTTCAAGGTTGTAGATGTAAAAATACGAAGAAGCTGGCAAGGCACTCTGCTCCTCTTAGGGAGTTATTTGGTGAATAGACCAAAGCAAACAGCAGGTAACAACTGAGCCTCTTTCAGTGCTTCCAAAGGGATTTTTTTCTTCCACAATGAAGTCCAGCAATTTTAGAGGGGAAAATGTGTTCCTGGCAAGCTAAAGTCGTGGCAGAAAAAAGTGATGATTATCCCAAAAGATACTATTTCCTGGTGGTTTCACAAAAGACGTTTGTGGTTGTCTGTTGGAAAGCTCAGACCTCTTATAGACATAGCATTTACTGCTCTGCCATCCAAGAGTCTAATGGGGAATAGATATTAGATTCTGAAGAACATCCAAGGTTCAAAAGCTGGAGACCAGAGCAGCCCAAGGAGAATCAAAAGAGAATCAAAAGTGGGTTTTATTTTTCCTCACTGCAATTGCTATTAGCTTCTCTTGCAAGCTTTCAAACGCTACCAATAATTCCTCTTCCTTCCCCATTTTTTTCTCCCCAAGAATCATAAATATATAGCCAGCCCCACTCTCATTCAGTGGTGTTTACTCGAGCATCAATAACGTTAAAATGACATGCATGTCATAACAACATCATGCCATCAGCAAAGGTTGGAAGTTAGCCCTTGCATCACCACGCCTGACCTGTTTGCATCATGCCTGGTCTGTACACGCAGGTCATGACCTCTTGCCCTTTGCCCCCTCTTGGCTCCTTGCTGAAAGCCATGCTCTCATTTTCATTCCAATGCAGCCCATGTTGCTTTCCTGTTTTCTGTTCATTAAAGTCAACAGCCATGAGGGTATGGGAAACCCCACTGACAAGAGAAATAATCTTCTATAGAAAGTGACCCATTCCTCTGCCTTGAATGAGTAGCATTAATCCATCTGATCATCTAAATACAGGTAGTCCTCTAATAGCTTGTTTAGTGGCTGTTTGACATAAACAATGGCACTGAAAAACCTGACTTATGGCCGTTTTTCACAGCAATAGCACATAAGCTTGTATACCGCTTGACAGTACTTTAACAGCCCTCTCTAAGCGGTTTACAGAGCCAGCAACTTGCCCCCAACAATTTGGGTCCTCATTTTACCCACCTCGGAAGGATGGAAGGCTGAGTTGACCTCATACTTACGACTGTTGTGGCATCTCCATGGTCGCGTGATCAAGATTTGGTTGCTTGGCGACTGGCTCATAATTATGATAACTGCCATGTTCGTGTTATCACTCCGTGATCTTCTAAGAGGCAAAGTCAACGGGCACGCCAGGTTCCCTCAACAACCAGGTTACTAACTGAACAATTGCAGGGATTCGCTTAGCAACTGTGGCAAGAAAGGTCACTCAAATGGGGCAAAACTCACCAAACAATGGTCTCGCTTAGCAACAGAAATGTTGGCCTCAGTTGGGGTCGCAAGTCACAGACTGCCTCTATTGAATCATATTTTGGACGGTGCTCAAGGCCTCCACTGTACCCGCCCAAGGCCCTGTTTTTCATGCCAAGGGTCAGTTCCCTATAATGGTTGAGGCCCTAGACCAGTGGTGGCTAACCTTTTTGGGCTTGTCTGCTCATACTCGCGTGCTATCACCCAGAAGGCAATGTGTGCGGGCCCCACCCATGCCTCCTGCGCGTGCACCTGTGACCCGCACTTCTGCACATGCCCACGCGACTCGTGCGACTTACGCTGCGTGCTTCTGCACATGTGCACGCGCCCCCCATGCACCATGTGCTTCTGCGCATGAGTGAGTGTCTCCTGTGTGCCTCCATGCCCCCGCACATGCGCGCCAGGTACCCGACAATCAGCTGGCGGGCAGGCGGCGCTTGCACAGACGCAGTACACCTTTTCTGGGTGAGTGCTCGCGTGCCGGCAGTAATGGCTCTGCTTGCCACTTCCGGCAAGTGTGCCATAGGTTTGCCACCACAGCCCTAGACCGAGATGGCAAGAGCCTAAGACAAATCCATTCTCACACAATGGTATCACAACAGATGACTTTAGGTTGTGAATTCTCTCTCAGTCCAACCAAATTGGTTGCTGTGATGGAAATTCAACAGAATGCTTTGATGCCACCCTACAAAGTGGGATATTAACAACAATAAGAATGATAATGTTTTCATACACTCTTTGGCATCTACTCCAAACAGCTGGACAATATAGCTGTTTCCACTGATATGTGATTCAGTGATAAACATTGGGGGTTGGGGATATTGGCTAAAAGCTAACTCAGTTGGAAGCTGCTTTGGATAATAAGATGTCCACTACTTTCTATATGGATCTGCCACTAAGCTCCATGTTTTCTGATACCAATATACATACATGCACATGCAAACTATTAATATACAAAAAAAATAGTCCATGCAATCAAAAGCAAATGAAGCCCAAAACCCAGCAAGCCATGGCATCTGTTTTTCCAGAATTCCTTGAAAAATGTGATTTACAGTTGCTTTCATTTGTTCTCAATATCAGCATGATATCATCAGATCCAATAAGTATCTACAACTTTATCTCCTGAGATTTATGAGTCGAGGGCTGGATTTGGGCATCAATAGCACTGGCTCTTGCCAAGATCCCTGCCCTGAAACAGTCTCTGGTGCCAGCTCTTGCTATCTTCTGGCCCTGCTCTTCCTTTAGGATGCCTGGCACATTGCCCCACTCCAGCCAATGAGAGGGGGGGAGGGCGAGAGAGGGATGGAGAGAAAGGGAGAAAAAGGAGGAGGAGGAAGGGGAGGAAGGGAGAGGGAGAGAAAAGGAAGGAGGGAGCAGGGAGAGAAAGAGAAGAAGGGAGGGGGAAGGAGAGAGAGGGGGAGAGAGTGGGAAGGAGAGAGAGGGGGAGAGAAAGGGAAGGATGGAGAGAGGAAGAGAAAGAGGGAGAGAGAGAAGGGAAGGAGGGAGAGAGAGAGGAGAGGGAAGGAGGGTGAGGGGGGAGGGAAGGAGGAGAGGGAGAGAGAAAGGGGAAGAGGAGGAGGAAAAAGAAGAGGAGGAGGAGGAGGAGGAGGAAGAAGAAGAAGAAGAAGAAGAAGAAGAAGAAGAAGAAGAAGAAGAAGAAGAAGAAGAAGAAGAAGAAGAAGAAGAAGAAGAAGAAGAAGAAGAAGAAGAAGAAGAAGAAGAAGAAGAAGAAGAAGAAGAAGAAGAAGAAGAAGAAGAAGTAGTAGTAATAGTAGTAGTAGTAGTAGAAGGAAGAAGAAGAAGAAAACTCCAGGCCACACCTATATTTAATGGCAGCATTGAACCAATCATCAAAGACAGCAGTAGCCGCAGAGGGAAATATCTTGTATATGAGAATCCCACTTCTTTTACCCTAGGCCTTGTACTACATTCCGACAAGTCAAACAGATTGTTTTATCGAAAGTTTGGTAGGGCTACAAAGATCATTTCAGTAAGGAATGCTGTGGTCAATTTGGGCAAAATAATTGTTATTTAATTGCCTTGATTATGAGATCACTTTCACTGCATGGGCTGTTCTCTCTTTACATCAATGTAATAACAGAGAAGACAATGTGGCCCCTTGTCCTGAGCCGAGATATTCATGCCACCCTCCTCCCACAAAAGCTGCACAACACCTACCAAGACATCAGATATGCATCCCAGTTTGGGATTTGAAGTTGCAACTGAATGCTTTCATTGTTTCTAATCGTACACAAAAACTTCAAGTGAAAGAACATGTATTTCTCAAGGTCCTTCTGTAGAATAAGAGGAAATTATGAGCTTTTCCCAGAATTAAAATAATCCGAGCTTGTAGTTCATTTTGAGAAAGAGGAAGGAGAGGGGGAATTTTATATATAAATATTAGCATACATTTTAGTTCTTACGGCACCCAACCATGAGTTGGGATGGTGGGTCTTCGCCACGTACAGTAAAAGGTGAACAAAAAAGTGTGTGTGTCAGTTTCACAAATTTTTTCTCCCTCTTCTTACCACTTGGAAAAGGACAAAAAGATGCTTTCAGCACTATTAATATAAACCTAGTATCAATTTTATTTTTCTTTTTGTCATTCTTGCTGTGAGACCCATAGCTTGACATACCTGGAAGGTATCGGATTATGGAAAATTAGATGTTGACTTCCCTTTTCTTTCTGTCTCCTCTTCAAAGCACTAGCAGTAATTCAATACATTCTTTGAATAACACATTCTTAGAACCATATGAAAAAATTATGTCCAGAGATCGCTTAATAAAATCCATCTTTGGGAGTCCTCCTTGTATGTCCCATCATTCCCTGTTATTGTATTTATGTAAAAGGAAGACAGCCCTCAATTTAAGATAAGTCTCCTAAAGGAAGATAAGAGAACCTCCAAATATGTGTTCTGAACTTACTCAGCTTTTCTGTCTTGTTAACTAGGGTTGTTGACTCTGATTATAGCCAATCCTAGAAAAAAATCCTTTCCTCAAATGTAGAGAGAGGGAGGGAAGGAGAGGGAGGGAGTGGGAGAGGGAGGGAGAGAGAGAGAAAGGGAGGGAGAGAGAGGGGAGAGAGAGGGAGGGAGGGAGAGAGAGGGAGAGGGAGGAGGGAGAGAGGGAGAGAGAGAGAGAAAAAGTGAGGGAGAGAGAGAGGAAAAGGAAGAGGGAGGGAGAGAAAGGGAGGGAGGGAGGGAGGGAGAGAGAGAGAAAGTGAGGGAGAGAGAGGGGAGGGAGAGGGGGAGGGAGAGGGAGAGGGAGGGAGGGAGAGAGAAAGGGAGGGAGAGAGAGGGGAGAGGGAGGGAGAGAGAGAGGGAGGGAGAGAGAGGGAGAGGGAGAGAAAGGGAGGGAGAGAGAGGGGAGAGGGAGGGAGAGAGAGGGGAGAGGGAGGGAGAAAGAGAGGGAGGGAGGGAGAGAGAGGGAGAGGGAGAGAGAGAAAAAGTGAGGGGGAGAAAGAGAGAGAGAGAGGAAAAGGAAGAGGGAGAGAAAGAGAAAGGGAGGGAGGGAGAGAGGGAGAGAGAAAGAGAGTGCAGCGGTGGGATTCAAAAATGTTTACTACTGATTCTGTGGGTGTGGCTTGGTGGGCATGGCAGGGGAAGGATACTGTAAAATCTCCAGTCAGAGGTGGTATTTGCCGGTTCTTGAACCTACTCAAAATTTCCGCTACCAGTTCTCCAGAACTGGACAGAACCTGCTGAATACCACCTCTAGGAGGGAGGGAGGGAATGCAATGCAATGCAATGCCAGAGATTATACTTCAAAACAAGGGAAAAGTGCAGGACAAAGGGAAAAAAAAGTAAAACAAGATTGACTGGAATTGATGACTAATTATTAGAATTCACCACATGAAAAAATTAGCTTAGTTCAACCTTATTCCATATACTGAGATGGACACTATGGATGAGATCCTGGGGGTATTGAACTGCTTTTCCCGTTCTGTCTGCAAAAATAAAAGATAATCCCTATTTACATAGAAAACGTTCATGGTTAATTGAGACTCACCAATGCAAAACTTGCCCTGGACACATGAATAGTAATAACCAGGTGAGCAAGGCTTCTATACTGGTCTTCATCTCTCTTGAAGCTACAACAGTAGTTTCTCTTTCTATTACCTATAAGTATAATTTAAACTGCTTGCTTTCATTACCCTATTTGTACTTCTTTGACAGCTTTAAACACTATGTTCCTAGAACTAAGGAGAAACTTCCCGACAGTGAGAACAATTAATTATTAGTGGGAAGGCTTGCCTTCAGCAGTTGTGGCTGCTTCATCACTGGAGGTTTTTAAGAAGAGATTGGACAACTATTTGTCTGAAATGGTGTCATGACTCCTGCATGGGCAGCGGGTTAGAATAGAAGATCTCCAAAATCCCTTCCAATTCTGCTATTCTGTTTGGTTGTTTTATTATGATTTTTATGATCATATGCATCCATCCCATCAAACCCAAAGAAAGTCTGGAATACTATATAGGATCTCCAGATGGGAAGACTGGGGGTTGGACTGGAAGACCTCCAAAGTCCCTTCCCACCCTATTATTCTATGTTCTGTGTTCTAATTATTCATATTCTTTATGAACGATTGGACTGTGCTGTTTCTACTGGAAGCTAAGGAGAAACTCTCTTGTTGAATTTCCCTTGGCTCTGCAGGAGAACATGCCACCATTTTGTATCGACCTCCTGAAGACCTTACGTTTTAAGGAAAGCTTTTAAGATATAAATTTCTCTAGTTCTTTGTTTATCTTTTTTATACCTGCTGCATTGTGTGGATTTGGCATTTTATGCTAAGCTTTAAACTGGGAGAATTTTTAAAGAGTTCAATTATCGGTTTGCTTGGAAAACAACTGTACTTCACTAGGCTGTGGTGGGGGTAAATGGAAGAAAAGGACCAGTAGATATGTCACTTTGAGCTCCTATTACAAAAGCTTGTCATAAATAAGCTCTTTGGAGAGAGGTTAGTTTAATAAATAAGCAATGTTGTACATGGAAAATTTAAATATCTGTGACTAACCTCATGTGCTGGTTTTGTCATGTACTCCAGCAGAACAACTCACAGAACTCACAACATTGTTTTAAATTTGTGGAAAATCAAAATGACTGCTTATCATTATTATACTTCTACTCAAATTTTCCAATTTTCTATGCATACTATTATTTTTTACTGAAGGGATGTCATTGAATCATTTAGTTTCCTATCTGTATTCCAAAATGGATGAGATAATAGTTCAAAAATAGTTTATCTTCTTAGCATTGTCAAACATGAGAAGATGTCATGACCATTCCAGCCAAACAAAACCGTGATGGCAAACCTTGCTCATACAATTAACATGGTTTCTATATAAATGTGAATTAGAAATACAAGGCTTGAGATCATGGAGCACCTAGACCACAAATTGGCCAATGTATTTTAATCAACTGGGTCAGCCTGTATGGTTACTTCAATATATTAGGTGAATTCAGAAAAAAATGAATATGCCGTGATTGAATTAATCATATATTAGGGAATCATTTTGAGTCAACACAGTTTTGAAAAATTCCTAAATTGTTTCAAGAACATCTACTGTTTTTATATTTCTGTATTTTTATTAGTGTAAAGAAAACTCTAAATGAATATAATGGACTGACAGTTTATCAGTGCTAGAAAGAAATAGAAGAAAATGAAATGAGCTCTTCATAGTCCAAAAGAAAAATAACTTATATGCTTATAAATTTCAGATAGAAATATAAAGATGAGGTTTAAGCAAATCTAACTTCTTAACAATGCTTTTAAAGAACTGGATTTCTTTAAGGCTCCTTGACCCCATTCCAAATATTAAAAGTCTAAATATTATTCATCATTAAACAAAAAAGTAAATATTATTACTACTGTTCTAGAATGTCATGCATTCAGTGCTGTTGTTTTACTTTTTAAAAGTGCTTTACTTCTGATCTGTAACTGTTCCTTCCTCAAAGGAACAGCTTTCCATGATGCTCTCTCATTTATGGATTTAAAGCACGAAAGCACTTCATACAAATTACTGTATTTTTTGCGCTATAAGATGAACTCCCCCACAAAAAAGTTGGTGGAAATGTCTGTGCATCTTATAGAGTGAATATTACAGTGAGAGGAGGGAGGTTGGTGCAATGGCACTTTGCTGCCTCTGCCTGTCACCGCCACCTGTCACCACTGCCTCCATTTGCCGCCACCAGGGAACACTGGAGCCTTCACTGCTGATCGGCAGTTGGATCGGCCTCCCAGAATACTGCCAATCAACTGTTCTAGGCAGAGGGGATTACCGCCGCCGATCACCGCCGCTGCCAAATGGCGGTGGTGATAGGCGGCAACAGCAATAGGTAGCAGTGGCGATCAGCAGCGGCAGCAAAAGGCAAAGGTGACTGGCAGCAGGGATTGATGGCGGTGGTGATCCCCGCCATCTATAACAGCTGATTGGTGGTATTCCGGGAGGTCAATCCAACTACCAATCAGCTGCTCAACAGCAAAGGCTCCAGCTTTCCCAGGTGGCGGAAGTAGCTCAGCTCAGTTGAACAGTGGTGGGCACAACAGAGCGGAGCCCTGACGAGCCACATGCTGGGGCTGACCAGGCTGTTTGCTGCAAGGATGCCAGCCGGATGGATGCTGGGAGGCAGAGGCAGATTTCCTCCCCACCCTTGTTTTCTTCCTCTAAAGCTAATGTGGGTCTTATGGTCTGGTGTGTCTTATAATGTGAAAAATACAGTAAACCCAGGATACAACTACTTTATTTCTGAGGTTCTTAAATAATAATAGTTATAGCAACCCAAACCTGAGAAAGGGATGCACAGGTAAATCCATGTTCCCGATATAAAAACAAAATGGAAGCCTGCAATGTGATTATGTGCTATTAAGGGATGTGATAAACAAAATTGTGATGGTAAACGCGGAAAGTTGTGCAGGATTTGTATACTTCCCACAGCAGCATTAAAACAGATGCATGCAGGATTCTATGTAAGCTCAAGGAATTTGGTGCAAACTTCTCTTTCCACCTGGTGTTGGAGAAGACCTTTGAGAGTCCCTTGGACTGCAAAGAGATCAAATCAGTCAATCCTAAAGGAAATAAACCTTGACTGTCCTTTGGAAGGACAGAGGCTGAAGCTGAAGCTCAAATACTTTGGACACCACGTGAGAAGAGGGGACTCCTTGGGAAAGAGCCTGATGTTGAGAAAGACAGAAGGCAAAGGGAGAAGGATGGGACAGTTAGATAGCATCAGTTAGATAGCAATGAACATGAATTTGGGCAAACTTTGGGAGATAGTGGAGGATGGGGGGGGGACTTTTGTACTGTGGTCCATGGGGTCGTGGGGAAATTGGACACATGTTAGTGACTGAACACAAAAAAACACCCCAACTCTTTATGCTAGGTGTGCCCACCCCACAGTCCATGGGTCACATGCAGCCCAAGAGAGTTAGTAATGCGCTCCCCTAAACATCATAGTAAACTTTTAAAGTTATTATTTGATTTATATACATAAGCTTTATTATGTACAGATAATCCTTGACTTACAGTTTGCGCTTAGTTACCGTTCGAAGTTACAACCACACTGAAAAAATGTGGCTTATTTTTCAGACTTTATGACAATTGCAGCACACGTGACTTATATTTGGATGCTTGTACAACTGACTCACATGTATGACGGTCACAGTGTCACATGATCCTCTTTTGCAACCTTCTGACTAGCCAAGTCAATGGGGAAACCAGATTCACTTAACAACCTACTAACTTAACAACTGCAATGATTCGCTAAGGCAAGTAATGTCATAAAATGGGGAAAAGTCGCTTAACAAATTTTTCACTTAGCAACAGAAATGTTTGGCTCAATTGCAGTCATAAGTTGAGGAGTCCCAAGACAATTCCTCTTCACTCATTGAGGCCCTGGCAAGCCAAAAAGTTGGACACCCATGCTTTGTACCCAGAGTATGAATGTCTGCACATGACTAACCCAGGAATCTCCAACAATGGTGGCCAAAAAACAGATCTAATGGTTGGAAGTACTCAAAGAAAATGAGGAGGCTGCTTGCCCATTATCCTCTGTAGCTGCCAGGCTATTCATTATCAAATCCCAGCTTCTCTTTGTCTTCTTCCTGGACGAATAAACATACTTACAAACAAAGCTGTGTTTCTAATACCACCACTGGTGGCCTACATGAATGTTCTTAAAAGGAAATTACACTGGAGACTCGCGCTTTGTTTTATGAAGTATACAGTAAAGTTCTTTTCAGTTTTAATTTTATAGTGTTTAAAAAACAGAGTAGGTTGGGGACAAGCAAGGGAGGAGAAATATTTTGCACGTGTTGAGGGAATCCAGAAATATCCAGGATTTCAGCTGCTCAAAACTGCTAGGTTTTTGTTTGTTTTTTCTTAACTTCTTCAAACGCACCAAGAGTGAATCATGTGCCAGGCCAGGCTGGCATATTCCTTCACAGTTGATTGTGGGCAGTGTTGTATGCGAGATGTGTAAAATGTTAAGAGGGAAAGGGAAAACAAGAACATTTTTGTACAGCCGCCTCTCCTTGCAGAGGAGATCAGCTGGAAATATTCAGTGAAATTCCCAAGAGTTGTTACAGAAGCAAATTCAGTTTAGGCTGAATTTAGGCCTCTCTGCTTCAGCGAACTCCAGGAACATAGTGTGTGTATGTTCATGAATATGACAACTAAGATATGGGCTGGGGTGTAAACAATGCTGTCTCATCTCCTGTTTTCAGGGGTGGAAAGTATAGTTAGTGGCGTGTGGTTAAGTCATGTCAAATACACAGAAACCCAATAAAAAAGTTCCAAAAGTGACCCAAATACATGCAAACTCCTAAGTCAGCTGATATTGTTCTAACTAAAAGTGAAGAAAGAATAGGGGAAAAGAGAGCTACTTAAGGAGGTCAAGGAATTTTTGCACTGCTCTGAAAAGTGGAACTGAGCTGCCTTTTCTATCTTTGAGTCACTTGCTCAACATGTTTACAGGTAGTCCTCGCTTAACGACTGGCCACTCAACATGTTTACAGGTAGTCCTCGCTTAACGACTGGCCACTCAACATGTTTACAGGTAGTCCTTGCTTAACGACTGGCCACTTTGCGACCATTTGAAGTTATGAACAGACTTCCCCAGAGCTACGTACGACCAGTTTTCAAAGTTTTGATGGCTGCACACATGTCCAATTGTAGTTACGTCATCGCATTTTGGATGCTTGGCAACCAGCTCGCATTTACAGCCATTTGCAGCATCCCACGCTAACGTGACTGTGATTTTTTTGGACATTTTTGCCTGGTTTCCAGAAACTTCTATTTTCTGACAAAAAAAATCCCCATTGGGAAAATAGTGTTCACTTAACGACTATGGCAAAAGAAAAAAGGTCATAAAATCAGGCATGTTCACATGGTGACCTGCTTAATGACTGCCACAACTTACAACAGTAATTCCGAGCTCAACTGCAGTTATAACTTGAGGATTATCTGTATTTTCTGCGAATAGAATAGAGTTTTGATTATGGAACTTCCTTGAGGCTTGATTGAGGGAGAGTGGTTTTGTAAAGAACAGTTTCTTGGAAAACAACTAAGAATCACAACCTGAATAGCCTATGCACAAGTATGGAAAACTTCTAATATTCCCAATGAAGAACTGATACAACAAAAAATAATGGAAAGCACTGAAATGAATTTGCTTACATTGAAACTGAAAGAGAAAGAAGACACTGAATATTTCTTAATTTGGAACAAATGGTATGATTGGATAACAAACAGAAATAAAAAATAAGATATAAAATTAACCTAAAAGAGACCTCAAGAAAACAAATGATAAATATGTAGAATATATAAGAATAATAATTATGGATAAAGTTATTAATCAATGTTAGATAAATGTAAATGCAATGTGTTAAGTCATAGAAGATAAGAACCTGTATAGATGTCAAAAATGCTGTTGAAATCATGATGTTTTGAGTTGTAATAATGGAAACTTAATAAAAATATTTTTTTTAAAAGAAAGAATCACGGATGCAGCTGTTCCTGAAATCCATGTCACTTTCTTAGAGAATTAATGTTGTTTATCCACAGGCTGGATTCTACCAGCACACCAGCCCATGGTAACAACAAATCATGGTTACAAATTGTTGTGCTCTACAGTGAGGATTTACAGGACACAGGAGTCCAACCACAACACAACTATGTGGTGGGTCAGCAGTCACTCATCCACCAAGGATCAATTTCTGTTTATGTTTAATTATTCTTTGGGAACGCTCTGGTGCTCTCTGGCATTCAGCTGGTTCTATACATTGAGCAATCTTGTTACATGCAATTAAATATGCCTAGCACATTATTCTTTGTTGACTGGTTAATTTTTATTAGCTTTTATTTTGGCGCAGGCCACTCTGAGTAATGCTGATGCATTGAAAGAGGAGGACAGAAAATATTTCAAATAAAAATGGGGAGAGCAGGGGTCCCCAAACTTTCCAGCTTGGCGGCCTAGCCGAGGGGGAGGGAGGGAGGAGAGGGGATGGTTTTGTGTGAGTGGCTGGTGCATGCACAAGGGCGCACAGCTCTATTTGCACAAGCAGCGGGCACACACGCATGCCACTTGCACAAATGGAGCTGTGCTATATAAGCTGCCATGAGTTATTCTGGATTCAGTGGTATAAACTTCAATAAACAAATAAAAGTTTAGTCCCCAAAGTGAGGAATGTAATAATTCTACTTTATTCTATGCTAGTTAAACCCCATTTCTGTTCCTGATTCTGACCCCACACAAACTGGAACAGATTCAGAGGCCAGTGGAGAAAAACTAAAGGATTGGAAATTTAAATTTTATTAGGAGAGTTTGGGAGAAGTAGACAAATTTAATGTCAGGAAGAGAAAAGTGGTACAACCATGTTCTTCAAATACTTGTATGAACGTCATGAAAAATAAGTGATGCTCCCTTTTTCTATTGTTCCTGAATGCTGGATATGAAATAATAGTGAGAGGAAAATCAAATTTTAATTGATTGTTGGGGAAAAAATTCTAATAGGAAGAGTTTGATAATGGACCTAATTATTGATGGAGATATTGAACTTCTCTTCACCAGAAGTGTTCTATCTGAAGTTGGACAACCATCTTAATTAGATTCCTTAATTGGAAAAAGGGTTGGACTGGTGGCCTAAATTTCCTCTTTCAATTATGTGATTCTGTTACTGAGCCAAGTAACAGGCAAATCTTTCCTTGTGGTTTTTCAGCATACAAGGTTACATTAAGCCCAAAGAAGTAGGTCTGTTTCAAAAAAAAGTGACATCCTTTGATTTATGAGACACTACTACCTATCAAAATCTATTAAAGACACAAAGGAGATACAGTAATTTGCAGTTTCGACCTGGTACATCCACAGCTGTATATATTAAACACATTCACAGCATTCTCCACATGGAGTGGTTTGAGAAGAAACATTGGAGGTGGAAATAGAGAGAAATATATTTTTTCCAGTTCTTTTGAGAGGAAGCCAAGATTAGGACAACATATGATGAAAGTTCAAGCCAAAGCTAATTTGGTTTAATGAACTAACCCATGGAGGTATTGTGAAAGGATTGTGCAACCAAGTGCTTAGCTAATTATTGTGAGATCAAATAACCGTTGCCATCGTTACTGCACTGTGTTTTCTGCAACCACCTTTATCTCCTCCATAAATCAGGATGACGCAACCAATATGCGAAGTTGACTATAACATGACTATTATATTGTGGAAGGCATTTGGCTAAAGCTAACCTGCGATTTATGATTAAGTTCTGATATTTGTTAGTGGATCATCAAGAGACCCAGATCTACTTGTCTTGACAATAGCAGAGTTAGGGCTTGATCTCCCAAACTGCTGATTGTTCATGAGAGATAGGTAGCTTGGGGCTTGGGAGTTTCCATACAGCCACCAGCATTAACCTTCAGCCAGAGAGAAACCCCGTTTGTTGTTAAGCTTCTTAACCACATCCTTAGACTGTTATGCAGCATCAGCAAACAATGTCTCCCTCAATCAGCACGGCCCTTGATAGATCCCAGAGCACTGCAGATGGATCTAGCCAGGCCCCAAGGCTCTCTTCTTAGCCCCCTTGACCAACAGACTTAGGAGAGGGTCTAATGGGGTTCACCTGTGCTCACATACCTTTCAAAGATGATTCTGAATGACAGCATGCTATTTCCTGCCCTGCTGTTTATACTTACAGGAAAGAGACTGACATTCTGTGTTTCAGTTTATGTGGAAATAAGTCGTGGGTGAAGGCAATTTTTGAAGGCCCCTCAGGCCTTATTCGGTTTGGCATCTGGCTGGTTTTGTTTCCATTCCCCTGAAATGCTATCCCTTCGAGTCAACGGTCGTTTTTTTTCTTTTCAGAAACGAATACAGATTCAATTACAGGCAGACATTTAACACGTACAAAAAATAATTAAAACAGTAAAAGGTAATTGCTTAAAGCATAAACACAAGTAAAATGTTCCACCACAATAGCTACAAAATCAGGAACAGGGCAATAAGCAAAGTAAATAAAAGATCAAAATGAGGAATTAATTAACATGCAGACTGGGAAGCTGAGAAAGGAACCAGATCTACCTTCAAAACTGATGGTGACCGTGACTTTTGTGCTCATGTCCTATTGTGTATTTTCCGAGTCGTAATGCTGATGGCTTAGATTAGAATGATAGGCACTATGAATGGAGTAGGTCTAAGCAACATAAATCTTAATTTTAGTGTATATAATTTTCTACATAATGTATTACTCCCCTCCCACACAAAGGTCATTTTCTAATTAAGGTTCAAATGTTAATTGGAGAAAAGATGTATTATTTGGGTACATGTAAAAAATGAGCTTGATAGAGAAGGAACCAACCATTCTGAAACCAGAGATAGTTGCTGTGTCAGTATAAGATCCAATGCTTGCCAAAACATCAAAAGAATAGTCAAAAATCTGTTGACTTAGAAAGGCAGAGAGAGAAAAAAGCCTTAATATTTACACATAAACACGCAAGCATTTCTATATACAGAACTAACTCCCTTTTTCCATATACAGAACTGCAATGAGCCAATCTTCTCTGAGCTTCATATGACTTCATTGCAGTACAGGTAGTTCTTGACTTACAATCACAATTGAGCCCAAAATTCCTGTTCCTAAGCAAGAGACATGTTAAGTGAGTTTTGTCCCATTTTATGAGCTTTCTTGTCACAGTTGTTAAGTGAAATATTGCAGTTAAGCTAGCAACATGGTTGTAAAGTTCTCCACTCCTCTACTCGTTGCAGAATACCTTATGCCACCAGACTTGAAATTCTAGACCTAGAAAACCTAGAACTACACCACCTTCGGTCCAATCTAAGTATAGTATATAAAATCATACACTGCAATGTCCTACCTGTCAATGAATACTTCAGCTTCAATCATAACAATACAAGAGCACACAATAGATACAAACTCAAGGTTAACCACACCAAACTTGACTGCAGGAAATACGACTTCAGCAACAGAGTGGTCAATGTCTGGAATACTCTACCTGACTCTGTGGTTTCTTCCCCAAACCCCAAAAACTTTAACCTTAGACTATCTACTATTGACTTCACCCCTTTCCTAAAAGATCTGTAGGGGGTGTGCATAAGCGCACCAACGTGCCTACCATCCCTGTCCTATTGTTTCTTTTATTTTTCTTATAAAAGAAACATAGTAAAAACATAGTTATGTATTCATAACTATGTTTTTACTTATACCTATTATCTTGTAAGCAATTGACAAACCAAATAAATAAATAAAATAAATCTGGATTCACTATTGACTTTGCTCATCAGAAGGTCACAAATCACGTGAGCCCAGGACATTGCAGACATCATAAATATGAACCAGTTTCCAAATTTTCATCACAGGCAGACGCTGTAATGGTCGTAACTGTGAAAAACGGTCATAAGTCACTTTTTTCATGCTGTTGTATCTTCAAATGGTCACTAAGCAAATGGTTGTAAGTCAAGGACTACCTATAAAGAGATAAGTAAAGCCACATTACCTGCCTGTCACATATGCCATTTCCTGAATAAGGGGCTAAATGCCTGAACGTGCCAAGATTTATAATTGAGCCTGGTGAGATGCCCTAAAATAGGCAGATGTATGTTTAGGCAGAAAAAATAAGACAGATATTCCACAGATCATTATTTTCCTCTTCCAGATCTATTTGCAAATTTCTCTCCTAGGCCCTACATCTGTTAATTTACATAAATCTATCACTGTGATAAATAAATGATTATATTTTTCCTCTACTGGGATACAGCAAATGTCTAAGCTCTTAAAACTTGCTATACTTGTACAGTCCAAATATCAGATATTGCAAATGATCTTAATGTACAGGCATTTCCTTTGTTTGGAAGTGTGGAAATCAAGCTAAAATACAGGTCTGGGTGCATGCCCTTATGTGGATAGTAGCCATATAAGAATCCTGCACAATATTTTCTTCAAGTCAGCATTTAAGTGTAAAGCTAATTATTAGTAAGGTCTTCTGGAAGGGCAGGAAACACCAGAAAAAGCTGTTGGAGTGAAGTTATCGGGGACAATCTTATTTATCCTATGATTCGGGAGCTCACAATGGACTCAGTGAAGGGACGGACTAATTTATGAAATTATTACATAACAAATGAGTACATCTGATTCCTCAAACTTCCTACTAATGCCAGAGATGTTGTCCTCTTGCTTAATCTGTGGTTCAAACATCCTTGTTCAATCCAGCAGGTCTCTGAGAATCCTAAAGTTGGGAAGAGGTTTAATAGGCATTGAGGTCAAACCCCACTCAATGCAAGAATTAAAGATTTCATGGTTCTGCTTGGAGGTATCTAATGAATGGAAGACCATCATATCCTTGGAATTTATTATTGAACTGGTCTTACTATTAGGACATATTTTTCTAACGTTTTCTTGGAATGTGCCTTCATCCATCAGTTCCCTCAAGTATGAGAAGAAATGGGTTTTAACTCTTTTCTATGCGTCATTCTTTCAGATATTTAGATATACACTTCCTCTGTCTTCTTCTAAACATTCCCAGCTCTTCAAAACTTTCCCCTGGAATTTAAGTTTCCTCATCAGCTACAAAAGTCCTCTTTGACACCTTTTTCAATTTATTTGTAGGACACGACTAGGCTGAGCCCGAGGACAGGGTCATCAGTCTGGATTACCTACATCCCTGAAAAAGACTTAAGTCCAGTCCTCCAGTCCTCCTCCAGACTCTGATCTGGAACCAATTTGCATTGACCATTAGTAGATCAGATTCTTGGGTATAAGTAGCATGGAATAACATTATAATGCTTTTGAACTCTGTCTGGCTCCCGGATTCTTGCTCCTAAAACAGGGGTGTAAACTCACGGCCTGCAGGCTGGATCCATCGTGTGCTGACCCTGTCCCCGCCCGGTTTAGCGAAGAGGAAAAAAGTCCCAATACGTCACATGATGCCACAGTGACGATGTGAGTTTGACATCCCTGTCCTAAAATATCTATTTTATTTATTTATTAAATATCTTTATGTAGTTGCCCATCTCACAAAAAAGTGATTCTGGGAGACTTACCAGCATAATAACAATTAAAAGCCTATCAGAAAAACAAAAAAACATCAAATGTAAATGAAAACAAAAATTTTAAAAAATGAAATAACTCCCAAAATGGCAGGTGTCAGGTGGAAAGAACCAGAACCACTGGTGAATAATCTCAAGCAAAAGCTTTATTATTAGTCATCGATGTTACAAGAATCTTACCAGACTGACTACATTCCCTCAGGAAGGGTCAGATAAGGTTTCGGGGATACTGGGATTGGTTAGGCCTCTGCCACTTTCTTCAGTGCAAGGATTCTAAGCTTGGTTCTGTCTTAACACCTCCCTCCAGTCTAGCTGGAGATTCTGCCGTACTGGGAGACCAAGCGTTCAAACCAGATATTTGAATCCTGCTTTTTAAGTAACCACACAATTGCTTTCTGTGATTTTAACCATAAGGGAAGATGCTATGGATTGGAGGAAAGGACCTTAAATCCCATTGGTGGAGCAGTCAAACCTTTTAGCTGGTCCTCCAAATCTGGAGCCCAAATGTGACGCTGCTGCAGCAGCAAACCTCATCTATTTGCCAGGGTCTAATGACTGCTTGGAGCGTGTCTGGAAGGAAGGAAAGAAGCCCTCTCCATGAGCCAGCGATTTTTGGCTGCCAGAACTGCTTCAGGGAATGTTTCCACTGGCAGCTGCCTGCTTGGTGGTGAAGAAACTTGGCCAAGATTCTTCTAAATTCTGCTGGAAACTAGAAACAACAGAGGCAGAAGCTGGATAATAGGCTCAATTCCCTTCAAGCTTTGAGCCTCCCTCCATTGGTATCCAAGGTATCTCAGCTCATTTTACTCATTCTTACAGTGGGGGAGACTTAAGAGCATCAGTATGTGATGACAGGAGTGGAGGCATCAGTTAGAGTGATGGGTGGGTATGAGAGAGAATCAATACAGGCAACCCAAGTGATGGTAACCTAAAATTGAAAAAGGATCTATAGATAATTCTTGACTTACAACCATAATTGAGCCCAATGGCTAAACAGGGCAGTTATTAAGTGAGTTTTGCCCCATTTTACGACCTTTGCTGCCATAGTTAAGTGAATCACTGCAGTTGTTAAGTCAATCACAGGGTTGTTAAGTGTCTTCCCCATTGACGTTGCTTATCAGAAGGTTGCAAAAGATCGCAAAAACGTGACTGCAACAATCATAAATACGAGTCAGTTGCCAAGCATCTGAATTTTGATCGTGTGACCATGGGGATGCTGCAATGGTCGTAAAACCGGTCATCGGTCACTTTTTTCAGTGTCGTCGTAACTTTGAATGGCCACCAAATGAATGACTTTAAGTCGAGAATTACTTGTTTTTCTCAACAGAATTCAGAATGAAAAATACTTCTGCAAAATGATGGGGAAAACAATCCAGCCGTGGTCACGTTGCTTGTTGTTCAGAAAATATATACAGGTAGTCCTCGACTTATGACCACAATTGAGCCCAACATTTCCATTGCTACACATGAACAGTTATTAAGTGTTTTGCCCCATTTTACGACCTTTCAAGCCACACTTGTTAAGGGAATCACTGCAGTTGTTAAATTAGTATCCCAGCTGTTAAGTGAAACCGGCTTTTCCATTGACTTTGCTTGGATCGCAAAAGGGGATGATCCTGGGACACAGCAAAGGTCATAAGTATGAACCAGTTGCCAAACATCTGAATTTTTGTCACATGACCATAGAGACACTGCAAATTGGTCATAAGTCACTTTTTCCATTGCCGCTATAACTTTGAATGGTCCTTAAATGAACTGTTGTAAGTTGAGGACTAAGTTGAGTATCTCTGACCCAGTGGTGGGATTCAAATATTTTTACCCCGCTTCGGTGGGTGTGGCTTGGTGGGCATGCTTTATGCACGTGCACACCAGAGGTGGTATTCAGCAGGTTCTGACCGGTTCTGGAGAACCGGTAGCGGAAATTTTGAGTAGTTTGGAGAACCGGCAAATACCACCTCTGACTGGAGATTTTACAGTATTCTTCCCCTGCCACGCCCACAGAACCGGTAGTAAAAAAAATGGAATCCCACCACTGGTGTATACACTTTGTGTGCGCGCACCTGCCAAACGCGCACTTTACGCAGGTGCAGAGGCGTTCTAATTCACCTCCTGCAAGCCTGCATGATCTTGGTTGCTTCAGCAGCTGCTGCGCAGCCCTGTGCTGTGCCGCGCAAAGCAGCTGCGCTTCAAATTCAGTGGATAAAGGTGAGTATGGGAGCCCAGGTGGTTGTGTGGGTGGGTCCAACAGCAGAGCGGTGGAGAAAACTGGTTCGGTCTCTGCTGCTCATCGTTGCTACCGGCTCGGAAGAACTGGGCCAAACCGATAGAATACCACTACTGCTCTGACCATGTGCTACTAGTGATTTATATGGTTTTCTAGTATCACCCAGCCATCACAGAGGCAATATAAAATCTATCCTCACTGCATTTGCATCAGCATAATAATGATTAGAGGATTCTAGGAAATGCTATGAATCATTAGGGGTGAAATGGCCCTTGTGATTAAGCCACTGGAATTTATTCTGTCTACCATGAACAGTTTTCTCAGATTATTTTGGAAGCAGTTAATGTCTGAATCAAAAACAATACGAAGAAAAATGCTTAAGATTTTTTAAACTGTTGATCAGATGATCCCTTCTTGGGAACCAAAGTACTATCTGAATTCCTAACCTTACAGAAATGTTTATATGTCACTGTCCAATAAGAACTAGTACAGTTGTGTGATCAAACAGGATAAATGGTCTGATATTCTTTCCATTGGTCTTCTCCTTGGGTTTGTTGTTCAAAAACGATTGAGAAGCACTTTATTTTATTTTATTTTTTTCTTTTGTAGTTTTGCCTACTTGGTATGTAGTAAAAGACATAAGAATGACAGAACTAGCATATTTTAAAAAAGCAGTGCAGGCAAATGAAGAATAATACCGATAAGGCAGCTTGTCTTTAGGGATTTGTAAGGGTAAGCAGCCCTTCTAACCAAGTACTAACAACTGAAATTGGTAGTAAATTAACAAACAAGGAGAGGATGATGGAGAAGAGAAGGAAAGAGATCGGCAACTAGGTTCTTTCAAAAGAACTATTTAGGAACTTGTTTGGATGTATGCTCAGCGAGCACTCACATTCCTTCCATTTGAAAAAGCAACTTCCACGTAGCATACAAGGACTGTTATTTGAGAAATACCAGACTATAAACCCTTTTCTTCAAACAGGAGCGTGAAGGAAGCCATCCACTTCATTCCAGATACAGGGAAATCCAGATCAGCCACAAGAAAACATATTCATAAGGCATATTCATAGTCTCTTCTATTGATATGCATAAGAGCTCCATTGGACCAGGGCAATGGTCCACCTACTTCACCTCTTCACTTCAGATTCTTTCACAAAACTAAATTACATAGGGCAGCAGGCATCTCTTACTACCTCTCCTGAGCATCAGCTCCTGTAGTTAGATCCCATAATTTCGTTTGCTTTCAAGTACTCTCATTAAAAGGGCAGTTGTTCATTTGATATTTAAAATAATTACAGAAGTTTTGGAACTGCTGCAGATGACAGCAATGTTTGCCTGTTTCCCTCACAAAATTACGGTACAGAAACAACTCCAGGCTGTTCTCATTGCCACACATAATATAAAATGGAAAGTATTCTTCAACGTGCTATATGAAAATTCACATTGAAAAGACTGGAGTTGTTTGGCTTCACCTGATTAGCTTTTAACCAAATCCAGATATTTTGGCAAACCATATCTGCAAAGCTACCCAGCCACCTAATCCGTCAATCCCTCAGTTATGTAACTTCTCAAAGGATGAAAGTTTTGTCATGAGGAAGTCTGAAATTCTTTCATAAACATAATGAAGTTCAATCGTTTAAATCAGATTCATTGATTAAATTACATTCACAGAGAAGTCTGGCTCATGTCACTGCCACAGAAGCTCATTCAGATATGTGTGATATAAGCTTTGGCCTAATGCTAAATCTTTAAAATCCCTGCCCTATGGTCTCTGCTGCAGTGCAGCTGGCACCTAGGGCTTTAAATTTAGAAAGGCTGATATGCCTGAGCAACTCTTTGCTCTCAGATTTCATAGAAATGAATGGGTTTTTTTAAAAAATGTATTAAACTATAAAAGGGGAAAAATATAGTAGAAGCAAGCAGCAAAATGCAAATTGTGGATTCAGTTAAACAAAACAATTTTATATATACATCATCGATAAGAAAAATTCAAGAAAATTCAAGAAAATTTAAGGAAATTTGTAACATAGGCAGACTAATGCAAGGTTATCTGATCCAATTGACTGAAAACTTATGTGGGCTGCAAAGTCTTCAATCTTGGCAAGTTTAAGACTTGTGGACTTCAACTCCCAGAATTCCCAAGCTAACATGATTGGAGGAGGAATTCTGGGAGATGAAGTCCACAAGTCTTAAAGCTGTCGAGTTTGAAGACCGCTGGTCGAGATGACCATGAGATGGCAGCAAAGAGCAGCACTTTTCTTTATCTCTTTGCTACCATCTAGAGGTCATCCAGATTCCTTAGCATATTAAAACAAGGCAAATGTGGAATTAATCTTCCAATGTGCTACAAATATATGTTATAAAAATGAATATTAAATTTCAGGGGCAGAAACAATTTATGGGCAACCATTTTTTATACATAGCAATACCAACAGCACTTAGATTCACACTGCTTTCCAGCCCTCTCTAAGCAGTTTACAGAGTCAGCCTATGGCCCCCAACAATCTGGGTTCTCATTTTACCGGCCTTGGAAGGAGGGAAGGCTAAGTCAACCTTGAGCCTGGTGAGATTTGAACTGCCAAATTGCAGGCAGCCAGCAGGCAGCAGAAGTAGCCTGCAGTACTGCATTCTAACCACTGCACCACCGCAGCTCTTAGGGTACAATACATCCTAAGGTACAATTACTATTTATTGCAAGTTAGCCCCTATAAACTATCTCTAACACGCCCATGCAAACTAGCCATTATGCAACTGAAACCCAGCACATCTGCAAAGTATGAGTTGCAGAAGAAGAGACCTTAGAGATCTATTTTGCTAGGCAAACTGATTTCTGAACATCTACAAATGGTAAAGCACTATCTAGCTAGCAGTTGCATTCCTTATTTTAGGAATACATGCCCTCCAATATAGCCCGGAGGTTACTCCCAAACTCCAAAAAAGAGTTTTATTCCTCATCACGAAATGTTGGGTTTTTTTTAGCGCTACTGAGGAAAGGCAGCAAACTCACACAAAAACCAAATTTCACGTTAAACTGATGGTAGAAACAGAATGCCTCTCTGTTTAGCACAGGCTGCAAATAATGATTGAATTTGCTAACTTTTTAAATGACATCCATAGATTGTATCAGCCTAGGATGCTGCTAACTTAAATCAGCCCCTCCTACCTCTCTTTCTCCATTTTATACTGGTTTCTGGTAGGATCATAGAAAGGAATTCGCCTTTAATTTTCCCCCTGTGATAACCAGTAGTTCCTGCTTAATTTTAAAGTCTGCATCAGCAACTGCTGCTCTATAATGCAATAAAATGAGGATGACTCTGTTTCTTTGAAGCGTGAAGAACTTTTATCTTGGCCTTATATATGAAACTGTACATACGCATTTTATCACATCTTCATTTGCTGACAAGAAAACTGCTGCAGGGGCCTGATTCAGACACCAAGTTGACTATCCCTGATGAAGATTACAGAGGTTGGAATAGGGCAAATTAAAATAGGCCAGGATGAAGCAGGAAAACTCTGAGTAAGAAAGTAGTCAGGATGGCTTTTTCAGTCATCACAGCTTTTGTATCAGAACCCACCATCTGCCTAGGATTGCATTTTCTTGTAACTGGGAAACAGCAGGTTTATGATGAGAAGAAAATATATGGAGGGAAGGTGAAAGTGGGTGTTGTTATGCCACTTTTAGAAAAAGTTAAGGCAGGCTCACAGAGGGTTTTTTTTAAAAACCTGGGACCATTCATTGAAGTAATCTGAGGGCCATGGCTTAGAAAAAGGAAAATTTAAGATTATAATAAGGCACACAAAGTAGGAATATCCTGTGTTTGCGTAATTAGTCTGATCTCTGGGGCTTAATGGGCTGACATGATATGCTACAATTAGTTTTGGGAGCTAGCTTGCAAACTTAGAATATTTGGATTAATTTAGTAACCAGATTGAGAATGCAGTTTCGCAGTTGTATTATCTGGAGGTTGAGGTAAAGCATTTGGAAAGGTTAATGGGAGGCCCCTTCAGTCAAAAAGTATACATCAGCCAAAATCAAGCAGGTTTAAATGTCCACCGATTGCTGTGAAGAAAATTAGGCAGATGTTTATACTTCTGTTTAAACCGCAACATTTGAAGTGGACAAAGGTTTGGCTGAGGTTTTTTTTTTTTTTTTGCCAAAGATATATATTTGCCATTTAAAAGAACGCAGCAATTTAAAGAGCATTTTTCATAGGTAGTCTGTCAACTTCTAACAAATGAGAAGCCCTATTAAGCTTTAAAAAATCGTATATATGAATGCCTTTATATTCTTCTTCCCCCTGTGCATTGAGAATTGTTCCTTATTTGATATATAGATGGCGCAGAATAACAGAGTTAGAAGGGACCTTGGAGGTCTTCTAGTCCAGTGGTTGCCAACCAGTAGGCCAGGGACCACTGGTAGTCCGCAAGAAAATGTTTGTGGTCCGCAGAGAAATGTCACCCCCAAGCCCCCCCCCCCCCAAGCAATTAATCCAGGCTGCGTGGGAACATAAGGCTGTGCCGCCCACATAGCCCGCGGGAACACAAGGCTTGTGTTGCTTGCATTGCGAACAATACGAATAGTGAGGGGAGGGGGGAAAGGGTGGAGGAGGGAACGCGCCTCACGCGCCCCACATGCCTTGCCTGGCCACCGGGCTGCTTCTTTCCACTTCTTTCTTCTTCTGCTTTTGGCTGCACGCAAGGAAAGCAGCAAAAGTCTTTCTTTCTCTTCCCCAAACTCCGCCAGAAATGAGTCTTTGGGACCCTGCAAGACATCCTGCTCCAAGAGGCTGCGCCGGCACGACAAGTCTCACAAAGACTCCTTTCTGGCGGAGATTGGGGGAGAGACAGAAAGACTTCTGCTGCTTCTGCTGCTTTCCTTGTATGAAGCCAAAGCTCACATACAAATTCACACATACACACACTCTCTCTCTCTCTCTCTCCCCCCCCCCACCCGAGAACGGAGCTGGAGACAGTACCCTGCGCTCCCAAATTTATTTATTATTTATTTATTTTATTTATTTATAAAATTTCTATACCGCCTTTCTCCCTAGGGACTCAGGGCGGTGTACAGCCAATCCAAACCCCAACAGTAATACAAAAGTTAAAAGAAGATTAAATTAAATATTGGCCGAATAAGAAAAAACCCACCCCACACCCTTAAAACCCCAATTTAAAATTACAGAGCAAATGGAGACAAGTTAAAACCACCTCAGCCCAGGCCGGCCTGCTCAAAAAGCCAGGTCTTCAGCGCGCGCCTGAAGGCCCTCAGGTCCGTGCCGGTACGTAGTTCCGGCGGCAGAGTGTTCCAGAGGGCAGGGGCCGCCACAGAGAAGGCCCTACCCCTCGGGGCCGCCAGGCGACACATGGTGGCCGACGGGACCCGGAGAAGGCCCTCCCTGTGTGAGCGCACCGGCCTGCTGGAGATCACTGGTAGGATGCGGTCCTGCAGGTAACCTGGCCCAATGCCATGGATCGCCCTAAAGGTCAAAACTAGAACCTTGAAGCGAACCCGGAGAGCCACCGGCAACCAATGCAGCTCGCGCAGGAGAGGCGTCACGTGGGCGCTACGCGACGCCCCCATGATCACCCGCGCGGCCGCATTTTGCACCAGTTGGAGTCTCCGGGTGCTCCCCGCAGGGAGCCCCATGTAGAGGACATTACAGTAGTCCAGGCGAGAGGTGACAAGGGCCTGAGTGACCGTGCGCAGGGCGTCCCAATCCAGAAAGGGCCGCAACCGGTAGATCCGACAGATCTGATGAAATGCCCCCCTGGAGACGGCCGCGACATGATGTTCAAGCGACAGCCGTACATCCAGGAGGACTCCCAGATTGCGAGCCCTCTCTGTGGAGGGCAAAATTTCCCCCCCAATAGCCAGCGCAGGAATCAGCTGGCTATATCGGGGCGCCAGGAACCACAGCCACTCGGTCTTGGATGGGTTGAGCCGAAGCCTGTTCCTGCCCATCCAGTCCCGCACGGCCTCCAGGCACCTAGACAAATAAAGATCAATTGATCAGTAGGAAAACGAGGTGGGGGATTTTCCCAGGGTCTCTGGTCTGCGGGATTTAAAATTATGAGTTTGGTGGTCCCTGAGGTCCAAAAGGTTTGCAACTCCTCGACTAGTCCACCCCCCTGCTCAGACAAGAAACCCTATTCCATTTCAGACAAATGATTGTCCAATCTCTTCTTAAAATCTTGCAATGTTGGAGCACCCACAACTTCTGAATTGTTCTGTCAGGAAATTTCTCCTTAGTTCTAAGTTGCTTCTCTCCTTGATTAGTTTCCACCCATGGCTTCTTGTCCTGCCCTCAGGTGCTTTGGAGAAGAGCTTGACTCCCTCTTCTTTGTGGCAGCCCGTCAAATATCAGAACCCTGCTATCATGTCACCCCTAGTCCTTCTTTTCATCAAACTAGACATACCCATTTTTTTTATTATGGCACCTTTATTATGACAACTAAGAGAAGACAAATGAAGACATTTTTAAAAGGAATAAAATTCACAATGGAAGAAGAAAAGAACATCACTTTATCTTTCTTGAATATCATTGGATATTTATTTATTTTATTTATTCATTCATTCATTCATTCATTCATTCATTCATTCATTCATTCATTCATTCAATTTATATACCGCCCTTCTCCCGAAAGACTCAGGGCGGTGCACAGCCAACTAAAACAATACATATAAAAAAGTTAAAACAGAATTAAATATGGGCTGCTTCCAGATCTAAAACCCCCAATACAAAAACCATAATTAAAACCCAATTTAAAATCAGCCCAGGCCGGCCTGCTCAAAGAGCCAGGTCTTCAAATCACGCCTGAACACCCTCAGGTCGGTGGTTGTTCTCAGCTCTGGGGGGAGCCTATTCCAGAGAGCAGGTACCCCCACAGAGAAGGCCCTATTCCTCGGGTCACCAGGCAGCACATGGAGGCAGTCGGGATCCGGAGGAGGTTCTCCCTCTGGGAGCGCACATGATATCCTCATCAGCAGGGGGAAAGGCAGCAAATTAGAAACGAAAGTCTATTGAAAATCAAATCACACTTAAGTGCTCCATTACTAAAGTAACAACCCAACATCTCACATTCACCCATTGCAGCACAACCAATACAACTATGAAAAGGATAACATTGCCGTATACCCAAAACATCTCAGAAACAACCGATGGACTATTATAACCATGTGGCATCATTGTAGCACACAAACCAACTAAATGTTCCAAAATATCTTAAGTAAACCAAAAAAAACCAGTAATTGAAGAGTAAAAAAGAGGAGTCATGTACAGTATACTGAATAAGGACTGTAACAGCCATTATGTAGGACAGATAGACAGAAGACTACCAGAATACATCCATAAACACCCACTAGTAGCCAAAAAATGAAAATTCCTTAATCTCATATCACATGGATAAAGCCAGTCATAGTTTCAACTGGAAAACTGTAAGCATCCTAGACTAAGCTAAATTTAAAAATGCTTGGCAATCTTGACATTCAGGCAAATCAGCCATCAACAGACACATAAATATAAACCATATTTACACACAACATTAAAGAGACAATAAAAAAAACTTAAAAGGAAATAAAAAGACATCCTCCCAGCAGCCAACACCCACATAAACAGGGATTAACACCAGGCACATAATCAAGCAGAAAACGATGTCCTAATAAAAGAAGTACCAAGGAGAAAACCACACCCCACCAAAACTGGCAGGACAAGCTACTGTATATAAGCAGGGAGAAAATCGCACAGTCACTTGCACAGATGAGGTTGCCTAGTTGGGTAATGAAATGTCTGCAAAGCAAGCAATGAAGTTCAGAGAACGTCAACGATCTTATTGATCAACTTTATCTAAATAAATGGTCTATTTCAAGTTTTCAAAATATTGTAATTATTTTTTTTTCCAATCCCAAACCTGAGAGAAGAAAGTAATGGACTTCAATGTGTTGGAAACTTAATTGACCTCCTAGCCATGTTATGGATGACTAACAAGAACCCTATTATAATTTAGACACTGGGGCCAAGTTAATTCAGAGCAGATAGTTGTTGAATTGTTATGTACTGAGATGACAGGAGTTGGAATTCAATATGTCTGCATGGCTCTAGCTTAAGAAAAATTGACAGAGAAACATGGCAACCTCAGTCATAATTCACCCTAATTCCCTTTGCAATGATGATGCAGCAGATATGGAAGGATCTATAGTATTTGATGGTGCTGGTATCCTACTCACAGACTGCTCACTTATGCAACTTTTTCCCACTGTTTTAATTATGCTATTTGTCCTATATTTGCTCTGCTTATATGCAACCCAGAGAAATTCGTTTTGAAAAACAAGCTTCAGCTTTTTAGCAAAATATTTTGCCTGCATTCATCACTTATTAAAGCTTAGTTCATGAATATATCCCTCTTTCCTTGAGCCACAAATCAAATGGGGACAAACTTTTGACACATCCCTACTCACAAGCAAGTCAGTTCAAACATTCAACTGTAAGCCATCAAAGGAGTAAACAAGTATAACAAACGTGCCCAACAGATGCACCCAAGATGCACTGCTTTTTCACAACCACTGTGAAATTTAAGCCTCAAAGTCTACAACAGAATACCAGTGCAAATGTTTAGGATCTATCACATTATTTCTAACCAATAACAGTCTGAACGGACAACAAAATTCACAACTAACATCCAATTAATTTTAAATAAGGTGAAGAGGGATGCCATGTAACATCCACTCAAAATTACATCAGAAAAAAAATGAATACCATCATAGGAATCAACATTGAACACATTCACAAATATATTTATATGATTCATATGTTTGCACATTCATGTTTGTGGCACTCGCAATTCACATTTTTAGAGACCACTTCTATTTTTAGGTGTCCTGTGTTGTATAAATAAGCCGCTAACATCTCCTTTCTGAGTAGGAAAAATCAGTCCACCTTAACAAAATGTACAGTTTTTAAGGTATCACAAAACTGTTGTTTTTGCCACAACAAAACAGAGAAACGGTTCCTGCTGCTGTGAACAAATTCATCAGCATTTTGGTGCTGAAGGCTTCAGAGATAATATGTCCCTTTGGTTCACCTCTAATGTCACCCCTGCCTGTCATAATTATGGAAGGAAATGGGTTCACTCCCTTAGAAGGACAAAGGAAAAAACACAAATGACTAACATTATCACGAAAGTGTAACTTCCTTCTTCAATTAAATTGGTGCACTTTTATTGGCAGGGCAGAAAGTCACATTTTCACTTTCTGTTTCCTTGTTCAGTTCTAAATCCACAAAAAGGAAGTTATCTTCCCTCTCAGAAATAAGAGTTATTCCAAGCCTATACATAACGTGACACAATCTTTGTATTCTAACAACTTGATAGGAAATGCATAGACTTAGTTGAGAATGGCAGAGGTGGAAAATTGAAAATTTAGTTCCAGGCCCCAAAAATCATCATTCCCAGCCAGGTCAAAAGATGGCAAGAAGTGATGCTCAGGAATGGAAGCTCTTTTTCTAAAATCATCACATTCAGGATTTAAAAAGGGATCATTCACAGCATTCTCTGTAGGATGGGGAAGTTAAAATAGATAAAGTGGTGCAAACAACGCTGTGATGCAAGATGACCTCCTACTGCACAAACACCGCAGAAACTTCATACAAGTTCTACATATTTCAAAATATCTTTCAAAGGATTTGCAGAGCTCTAAAAAAATAACAACCTGCATCGTTTCTTTTAAAAAGTATGAGATGCTTTTGGTTACATTTTACTGTGTACTCTTCTTGGTCTATTTTCTGGCCTACGAGCTGTGGTGGCACAGTGGTTAGAATGCAGTACTGCAGACTACTTCTGCTGATTGCTGGCTGACTGCAATTTGGCAGTTCGAATCTCACGGTTCAAGGTTAATTCAGCCTTCCAGCCTTCCGAGGTTGGTAAAATGAGGACCCAGATTGTTGGGGCCAATAGGCTGACTCTGTAAACCGCTTAGAAAGGGGCTGGAAAGCACTGTGAAGCAGTGCTATTGCTACTAATATTACTTCTAATATTGCTACTAATTGAGTAATAGCTCTGGTCATTAAAACTCAGGGAAATTCTCCTCTTTGTATGATTGCTCTAATCCACCACTGATAGCACAAAACGCAGTCAAAAGAGTCACTGAAATACATGTAGTTCTCAACTTGCAACTGGGTTGCTTAGTGAACATTCAAAGCTATAGCGGATCTCCCCAGGGGTACTTTTGACTCGGTTCCAAAATTCTGATGACTGCTCCTCCTCCCCCAGTCATGTGAATGCATTTTGGGCATCTGGCAACCGGCCCTCATTTATGGCCGTTTGCACCATCCTACAGTCATGTGATCATCTTTTATGATGTTTTTGCAAAAACCAGCATTTATTTCCATTTCCCCCAAAAAACTGGCCCATAGCGAATAGGTTTGTTCACTTAAGGACCACAGCATTAGCTTAACAACTCTAGTGGTCACTTAAGGACCATGGCGTTTGCTTGACACCTGCTTGAAAAAAGGTTGTAAAATTGGCTCTCTCATTCTTTATGATTGTCATGATTTACAATCAGAGTAGGCAGGCTAAGTCA